>CAMQGK010000471.1:16975000-17575000 GCA_947000775.1 Pterois miles
CGCTTAAGAACGCAATTCCTCACAGTTTATTAGAAACCAAGTGAATAACAGCATACAAGCACTACGCAGCTACAAAAGACAAGAACAACCTACTTGTTATATAGAAAACTAGAGCATTAATAGATTCACAACATGTTCCCAGCTGTGCAGACACATTCTGTATGTATGCGTATAGTATGGCTCCAGGGTCACATGGTTGAAACAGACAAAAATAGATTTGGAAATCATGAGAAAACGGCCATGACGTCCAAATATGCATCTGTTACACTGACAAGCTTCGATGCTGCATGTGGTGTCATACAAAGATACAGGGCTCAAGACTAATGATGTCCTGGGGATGTTAGTAATTAACCATTTCACTGCTCACTGACATTATGAATTTTAACCGATTAATGCTATCGGTTAAACAGTTGTTACTTTAAGGAGAACAGCTGGTCCACCTTAATAACCCACCTTAAGTGAGTCTGAGCTTGTGTTGCAAATACAGGAAGTGGTGTGAGGAGTTGAAGCAGTTATTCAGCAACAAGTAAACTGCACACACACTGCTACAACTACGATCACGGCTATAACAAACCCACACTCACTGCCAGAAACCGTGCAACGGTGAGCACGAAGCCACCGGCAACGCTGCAGCTGCGAATGCAGCACAAACACAAACTGTCTGTCGGACGCTCGCTAATGTTACGCCGGGCACACAAAATAGCCGGGCAGACACACAGGTGACAACCTGGCAGCTACACTGAATGATGCGAGACTTGCTGGGAAAATGGCTGCATGTGTCCTTTACACCACAAGCAGCATCGTGGCTGCTAACCCTCTCTCTGGTGAATCAGGGACTCAGTTGTCTGTTTTGCTCATACACTGCAGCTAAACATAAATGATGGCTTTAACCAACTGCAGCCATGAATGTATAAAGAGAACTGAAAACAGCATCGGAGGCAGGGCTCCGTTCATTCCTAAGAAAGTTACTCAGTGGCGCATAAAGTCAAAAGGTGCACTTCCTGGTCTGGAGAAGTACCCGGATCGTCCGGGTCTTACTGGGCCCTAGCCTGCTCGGTCACATGACTCGGTCACGGGGTCCCAACATCACGGCTTCTGCCGTCGTCACGGTCTGGGTCCCCATAGATATAAACAGAAGAAGGAAATAACTCTGGATTCAACTGTTCGTGCGTTTTATAACTTTAAGGACCTAAATATTTAAATATGGGCTGTGAGAAACTGGTGAGTTGATTCACCTCACAAAAATTATCCACCGAGTTACAGATGTCTCTCTCTCAATGTAAGTCTATGGGAAAAAGTCTTTTTGGGCCCAACGGCATCATGTGACAGACACAGAAGTTGCAGTACCACCGTTGGCCACTCCGACCATGCTGGGATCAACGACCTGTGCTCTTTTTGGGGGTGTGGTTGCAGCTGGGCGGCTTGTTAGGCACCAAAACCACAGCATCGCTATGGTAACGGTTCAGGTAACGGTTAGAGAAAAATTAAAAAGTTGCTAGATCTTCCCTGGGGTGAAAGGGATTTTTGTACGTATGCATAGCGTATGTATGCATAACTATCGCTTAGCAAATGACAAATTGAGCATGACTACAGCGGATCTCATGTTGTTACTATAGTTACCGTCTCTAGGAGGAGAGCTAGTCAGCTGTTAGCAGCCAATGAGCTGCAGAGTTCTGTGTTGTGTCTGGCTAACAGAGCTAACAGCTAACAGAGCTAAACACAGCAGGACTGAGGGTTTCTGTTCAGAGGAACATGAAGCATTAAACAGTGAACAGCAGTTTACTGTGACAACGCAGCAAGCGTTTTAATGGTGTTTTTATCATACCACTGACAACTAGAAATGATAACAACAACGCAGAGAAACAACATGTTGGGATGGATCACATTAGTTTCTGGACAGTTAAAATAGCTTTTGGGACGGTGGTGAAAAAAATGAGTCTGGAGCCGTGCAGAGATGCAATACTTGTCATGTTGGTTCTTTTTCTCGAGCTGTTAAGGTCATACCAGTGAAAAAACAGTTCACATTTAATGATGGCAAAATAGCGCTAATGTGAAAGTAATCATTTCTCCAATTCCAGCAAGTCCCTGGGAAGATATGCAGCAGTGTCATTACAGAGAGGAAACGCAATTTACTATCATGCCTCAACAGAAAGTCCTTCGGGAAAACAGCTGAAAAACAAATGTAGGCCAGACAGAACCCAAAAAATCTGGGAAAAAACCTCCAGTGTTACTCCAAGTGTCATGTAGAAAAGCTCTTGGCACAAAGCCCACGTCTCGTAGTATTTGTGAGCCAAGACTTTTTATTCTCTGCTGCCGTGGCCCAAAGGAAGCACAGAGATGTTTGGAGTTTCAAGACATTGAAGACGACACTGACTTTCACTGGTTCTCATGCAAGAACATTTCCTATACTTATCTTAGCTTTCTGTTATATTTTCTGATATCGTGGGCTCGTATGAGTTTACCACGTCCGATTCAGGAAACAATCCTAACTTCAAATTAAACGTTTAAATGATCTGCATAAACACGATGAATGCCACCTGTACCTAAATGACCGTGTGTTCATGAGAATGATAAATCAGCGTTATTAACACCCCAATGATACCATAAAAGGCTGCGCACCCTGCCCCATTCATCTGTCTCTGCAATTATGTCAGCATGCTGTCTAAAGACACGCTCTCTTCCTGACGGGCCTGACGCACATCCAGCAGAAGTCAGTCAGCCGTGGCACGCCTGGTTACACTTCCTGTCGACCTTATTATATAAAGAGACTAATTAACCTTCAATTAGAGCATAATTTAAGTTGTTTTGCAGTTTGAGATGTTCAGATTGATACTGTGGTGTCATACAATCGCATCAATCGTGGCCAATTTAGATTAATGATGATATGGTTAGACTATTTGAATACATTTAGAATTCTACTATAATTCAGAGTCAGACAGGATAATGCCAACATTACTCTGAGGTGTAATTTATGTAGTTGTAAATTTCTCCACTGTGGGACTAATAAAGGAATATCTTATCTTATCTTATGTAGGATTTTCAAACTCAAAATTGCATCAAGGTAGGGCTGTGAATTTATTAAAATATTTAATCGGGATTAATTGCAAATTAATCACATTTTTTATCTGCTCAAAATGTACCTTAAAGGGAGATTTGTCAAATATTTAATACTCTTAATATGGGAGTGGACAAATATACTGCTTTATGCAAATGTATGTATAATGTATGTATATATTTATTATTGGAAATCAATCAACAACACAAAATAATAACAGATATTGTCCAGAAACCCTCACAGGTTCTGCGTTTAGCATAAAAAATATGCTGAAATCATAACATGGTAAACTGCAGCCCAGCAGGCAACAACAGCTGTCAGTGTGTCAGAGTGCTGACTTGACTATGACTTGATCCAAACTGACTGTGATTATCATAAAGTGGGCATGTCTGTAAAGGGGAGACTGGTAGGTACCCAGAGAACCCATTTACATTCACACATCTGGAGGTCAGAGGTCAAGGGACCCCTTTGAAAATGGTCATGCTAGTTTTGTATGTGTATAGAGTGTTATGTTGCCTCCTTTGCAACAAGCTAGTATGACATGGTTGGTACAAGTTATTATTGTGTTATTGGTAATCTTTAACTTTGACAGCCTTACTTCAAAGTAATGAAATATACAATCGGTCAATGAAAACCTGATTGGATACAGCAGGCTAACTGCACATGACTCCTACAACAGGTCTGGACTTATCATAAACTGTGTTTGTACCCAAGTGAAAATTAAAAATATGAGAAAATTGGTGAACACGACAAGTTCTCCTAAATCGCTCATACAAGCTCCTTCATAAAGAATTCCTTCATACGAGTGGTCCTCAAATCTGAAACTACTCAAAAACAGCTTCATTATCTGGACAGTGTTTTCTAATTATACGCATACATACTGTATAGATATATACTGTATATATATTGATTGCTTTTTTTATAGATACAAAAACCACCCAGGAGTTTCCCCATCTATTGAAATCTAAGGCGAGTCAGCAAAGTGTTTTTTGCAAAGTTAAAGGAGGCAAAATGCCTTTGTCGCTGTTCAGGTGAACTTCAAAAATCCAACAGACACAACAAAGATAAGCAACGCCTCTCCCCAGGCTGTAATTCCCCCAGTGTTAAAGCAGCAGTAGGCAGAAATGGAGCAAATATGATTTAAAAAGTGATTTTTTATAAAACAGTCACTATATCCTGAAGGCAGTGCATGAGACAGGTAATCTGAAAAAAAAAAAAAAATCACGTGCCTTTGTTTCCTCCGGTGCTCCTAACGGCATCTGCAAGATTTCACAGACCGGAGGAAAACAACCAATCAGAGCTGAGCTGGAGTCTGCCGTGTCTGAGCAGCTGTCCAGAAATCACTCGAGAACGCTGATCAAACGGTCAAACTAAGCAGCGCTGATTAATTATGAATCAATACTCTGTTTCTATAATGACTATTTCTCTCAGATGTTTTCAGAAACATCTTGTAGTTACTGTTTAGCTGTAAAATGACAAAGTTTGTGACCTCTCATCCTTGTTGAGATCAATTGAGGAAATACCAAGCACCACCCACCAGCCGGAGCACAGCCAATAGGAACGCTCTCTCCCTGAAATGATGTGTGATTGGTCAAAGTCTCCCGTCACCGGCTAGATTATTTAAAGCCTGAAAACAGAGCCATGAGGAGGTGCAGGAGTCTAGTTTTCTCTCAGAACACTTGAATTATAATATACTGAAAGGTTGTTGTGGTTTTTTTTTGCCCAATGATGCCAAAAACATTCTGCCTCCTGCAGGTTTAAGTTAAGGCTGAGAAAAAAAAACCTGAACAATCTGAATCTCACAAGGAAGTATGTAAATCATGCCGGTGAGAGTACAGCTATAAGAATACACCAATAAAGAGAAATGTAATAGATGAGTAGGAGTTTGTTTTATGTTTAAAATGTTCTGCTTTACCTTTCCATCAGATTACATTACCTGTGTACTAAGGAAATCTGGTGAATCATCTCACACTCTTATGATAGTATTATTTTAAATTCCTATGGCATGCTGCCAGGTGGAAGGAGGAATGCAGTGCCTATACCTATACAGCACACAGCAGGTCAAGTGTCTATAAATTCTTCACCCACTATTACTTAATCCTGCAGAGCTCTCTGGATGTAGACGAAGAGCTTGAGCCCTGAGGTAAAAAGAGAAATACACTTACAGTTAGAAGCTCTACACTCTATGTATAACCTCTCTGTGAACAGACATGTTTTCAGTCCACTTTGACTACCGTGTTATGAGGCTTAATTTGATCAGTCACAGCAAACAGACCGCAAGGACACAACTGAGCTCAAGTTTGGTGCAAAGGAGTTTTCCCTCTGCAGACCAGTGTCATGCATTGAACATTTCCTGCAGCAGAATAAGACAAGGCTGGGTAGGAAGTAGGAACTTCATTCATGTCCTGACATGACAACCAAAAGCGACAAGTGGCTGCAGCATCAAAGCTCGCCAGCATGAAAGCTTGTGGGAAACCACAGCGAGCTCTCCTGCTCTGATCAGCCCTCCGACAGATTTAGACACATCCTACAGGAGACCTAAACAATCCTTTCATTGCTGAGGTGAAGGGTGGACTTTCATCTTTCCTTTGGGGGTATCTGGGCAGGGCTGCACCGTGGGCTCCCTTCAAGGCTGTGGGCTGACCCCAGATGACAAGAGGGCAAGGCTAATTCATGCTGCTGTGGTACAGGCCGGCTGAGTTGCCCCTTTGTCCCCCTGTTTACAGGCTGAATGAAGCTATTTATAGGCCTGTGCATTATAAGCTGAAATGCACAACAAGATTGTGGTGGCCAATTAAAGACAAAGGGTGCCACATATTTGGGCGATTGGACAGATCTGGAGCTTTGAGCTCTCTGAGAAACTGCAGCCAGCTCCATCAAAAAGCAGATTGTTTAGTTGGGCGAGTGTAGCGTAGTGCTCCTGACAACCAGGACGCATTCACAAGTGCTCATCAAGTGACAACTATTTCCTTCCTTTCATCTCTGAGGGAAAGTCAAACATGGAGTTTAACCTGTGCAACAAAACCCATCATGACTGCAGAGAAGGAAGCAGCTTTACAAACTGCTCCTTATTGTGTCTCTGTCACAATGTGGCGTAAAGGTCCATTGTTAAACGTGAGCCTATTCGTCAAGCCTGACCTTGAGCAAGGATCTTTCCTGGAAATTAACACCCGATTTGACTGTTATCAGGATATTAAATAGCCGTTAGCAGTCGCTATAAGCACCATAGATGTGGGTCTTTAGGGGCCTACCACACCTACTATGATGTCAAAGTGAAACTTACCAGCCACATGTTCTACGATGTTGCAAAACTGAACGAAATGTCACATTTTGAACACAAACAGAAGGGGTTCTTTAGATTTAGGCAATAAAACTACAACTTCTTTAGGTTCAGGCAAAAAAAACTATTAGGTTTATGCAATAAAACAACTTTTTTAGGTTTAGGCAATAATACTACAACATCTTTAGGTGTAAGCAATAAAACGTCTTTCAGCTTAGGCAATAAAACTACAACTTCTTTAGGTTTAGGCAGTAACACTACAATGTCTTTAGGTTTAGGCAATAATATTACAACATCTTCAGGTTTAAGCAATAAAACTCAATGTCTTTAGGCTTAGGCAATAAAACTACAACTTCTTTAGGTTTAGGCAAAAAAAAAAACAGATTTAGGCAGTAATACTACAACGTCTTTAAGTTTAAGCAATAAAACTACAACGTCTTTCGGCTTAGGCAATTAAACTACAACTTCTTTAGGTTTAGGTAGTAATACTTCAATGTCTTTAGGTTTATGCAATAATACTACAACACCTTCAGGTTTAAGCAATAAAACTCAATGTCTTTAGGCTTAGGTAATGAAACTACAACGTCTTTAGGTTTAGGCAACAATAAATACTTAAAGTTTAAGGAAAAACTATATAATGACTACAACTTCACATTACTGGTTTCACATGGGATGCAAACTCTAGACTCCTGGGTGACGGTCTTGTGGTTTACACTCCATCCGTCGTCTCCATCCTCCTCCCTTTTGGAGCGTCGGTGTCTATACTACAGCGCCCGACTGCCGATTCAGCTCTTGTCATAATTACTGTGGTCCCTAGAGGCCGCTGTCATGCTCTTTTACACCCTTTTTCTGTGATCGACCATGTGAGTCGATGCTAAAACCTACTGGTAGGTGTAGTAGGCCCCTACTGACCCACCTCTGCGGGGCTTATAGCGACTGATAGCACCTATTTAATAGCCTGACAACAGTCTAATCGGCTGAAATTAAGTACACATTACCCCCAAACATGACAACACATCCAATGACTGGTTCTGATCAAATCTAACTGACTCGTCAATGCTAGTCGAACTGGATCATTAGATTTCATCAATGCATGTCTCCATAAAGGAGTTAACACTTGCTGTTGCTGCTCTCTCTCATGCAGGGACCTCTGCAGAGGAGCCTGACCCTCCGCGTTGCTTGCGGCTGACTTCACCAGCTGTGTGACCCTAAAACCCCCGTTCATTAACCTCTACAGCCGGCAGCTGAACTCACTGGCAGGTGTCACAACTCTGTGAAAACTTCCCGAGACATTATAATAACCTCTGCACCGCCACAGCGCCTATTATCCACACCAGCCTTTGTTTAAATTTCAGCATAAATCTGCGACTAAACATTTTTAAAAGTTTGTTTAACACCGGGGATTAATTAACGCAACCGGTACGTGCTCGCCCCGGCCCTCAAACGGGGAAGAGCTCATCGCATTCCCGTGCAGCGAGCCCACACGGTGGACTCCCGTTAGACCGAAGGAGGAAAAGCTACTTACAGGATGGTGGTCTGAGGAGACACTGCTGGCACGGTCTCCAAGTTTAGATGCATACATCTCACGGTGGTTCGGAAACATAAACAGCGACTCGGACAACAAAGTACAAACTGTGGTCCGCTATCGAGCAGTAACAAAGACACCAGCGCGAGTAGACACGGAGAAAAGAGCTGGGCAGCCCGCAGCGCCATTGCTAGCAGTGAGCCGAGCAGAGCACACACCGACCGCCAGCTGCCCCTCTCACACACTAACAGCAGCTAGCTAGCGTTAGCTCCACACACACACACACACACACACACACACACACACACACACAGAGAGAGAGAGAGAGAGAGAGAGAGAGAGAGAGAGAGAGAGGACAGCTGAATGGAGGAATTTAATGAACTTTATGACATCCAGTGAAATACCAATTGTTAACCTATTCCATCTTATATAATATATAATATAATTATTTATTGATATAAATGGACATACTTCTGGCTTTATTTTTATTTTTATTTTTCTTTATTTTTCTTTTCTTTTTCTATTATGTATATACTAAATTATTATTTTTTATTTGTATGAATATTGTTTTTAAATCAATGCTTGTCTTCTATTGCACTATCCACTTGCTGCTGTAATGGGTAAATTTCCCCACTGTGGGACTAATAAAGGAATAATAAAAGAATATCTTATCTTATCTTATCTTAATATTATAATGTTATATATAGATAGTGTTTGTACCTAAAAGTCATTTGCAACTGCACAATTTGTTACAGTGCCCTCAAATCTCACAGAAAGAAAGAAAGAAAGAAAGATATTCCTTTATTAGTCCCACAGTGGGGAAATTCAGTTTTACACTCTGTTGTTCACACAGTACATATACATGCGTCAATGGAGAGATGTCAGAGTGAGGGGGGCTGCTCCTGACAAGCACCCAGAGCAGTTGGGGGTTTGGTGCCTTGCTCAGGGGCACCTCGGCAGTGCCCAAGAGGTAAACTGGCACCTCTCCAGCAACCAGTTGGTCTTGGTCCATGGGGGTCTTGAACCCGTGACGTCCGCGTCCTAACCCAAGTCCTTACAGACTGAGCTACTGCCGCCCCAAGATGACCCTCTTTGCAGTTTTGTCATAATCCCATAATTTGTTGCAGGGCTGATTCGGTTAAATTCAATAAATGGCATTGATTTAGTGACTTTTCTAGTGTCTATCACCATGTAGAGGTGGAATATTCAGATCAGATTAGGACGCATGTAAAAGTGTGAAAACACCCTGCGCTCAAAGAAGTAGTGAAATGCGGTTGTGTAAAAAGTCTGACCGCTAGCTGCAGGCCTCCAAGTGTGGCTGTAGGCTAGTGGTGCCTTCAGATGGGGTCAGGAGACGGGAAGACCGGTACGCCACATGCGTTGCGTTCAAGTGGTTAAGTCATGAAGAACGCCGCGGGCTAAGCAACATCAGTATTAAAGTTAGTGTCTGAGTCTAGAAGCTAGCTAATGGGTAACGTCCATCCATCCATCCATCGTCAACCGCTTATCCCGTTGGGGGTGGGGGGGGGGGGGGGGGGGGGGGGGGAGCCGATCCCAGCTGGCATAGGGCGAAGGCAGGGTTCACCCTGGACAGGTTGCCAGTCCATCGCAGGGCACATAGAGACAGACAACCATTCACGCTCACATCCACACCTACGGGCAATTTAGAGTAATCAATTAACCTAAACAGCATGTCTTTGGATGGTGGGAGGAAGCCGGAGTACCCGGAGAAAACCCACGCTTACACGGGGAGAACATGCAAACTCCACACAGAAGAGCCGGTAACGTAATGCAGGAAAAGTAAAGGCAGCAGCTGAATGATTATCTATAGCTACGTTTCTGTCTTTATGTCTTTGCATTTCCTGCATTACGTTACACACACTAGCTTGCTAAGTTGTTAGCCTCTGTGGCTTTTAGACAGTCACGTTAATACTGCATGAAGCATTTTTAATTTTACTAGGCCTTTTTTTCTGATTATTTGTGTCCATGTAAATGCAGCTATAGCTAATGTTTACATGGACACAAATAATCGGAATAAATGTCCAACGAGATCAAAAATGCTTCATGTAAACGTGTCAGTTGGAAGATTCTGATCCGATATGACCTAATCGGAAAGAAATTTCATTCCGAATGAGAGAGGTGGTTTATGCCGATCGTTGTTCTGATCGGCGTCCATGTACACGCCCATTTGGATCATGTCTTCATGGTTGGGGTAAATTTATCTCCACTGTGCTACATCAGCATGATGCGAGACAGACAACGTGGCGTTTGTTCACAACACAGGTGGAAGTACAGCTTCTTCTTCTTCTACTATTTCCAGAAAATTAGATGCCCAAAGGATTTATTCTGATTAAACGCTCGGTGCTTGTACATGCATGTCGTGATCGGATCATTTTATTTAGTGTCAATGGATTTGGAATTTCCAATCAACCATGGTTCAGATCAGATTGGAGAAAACCGGAGCATGTAAACATAGCTAATGTCAACAAAAATACTGCCTTCAAATGGAACTCGTGAACTCGTATTTAGGAGATGGGAAGTCGTGAACATGACATGTGTTGCATTCAAGTGGTTAACTGCTAAGCAACGGCAGTATTACCATTACTGTCTAAAAGCCACAAAGGCTAACAACTTAGCGAGCTAGAAAGTGTGTAACATAATACAGGAAATGAAAAGACATAATGACAGAGAGGAAAGATGAGGTCGTTGAGAAAATCAACATTTTCCTCAGACATATAAAATTACCAAGACAAAAATATATGACTAAAATTACAATATACTGTACAATATTTACTTATCATGTACTGAGAAATGAACTTCCATGGCTCCACCATTTCTCACAACATCAACAAAAAAGTCGTGAACTCGGCGCTTTCAGAAACGTTCCACTTATGAGGTCTTGAATTCAACATGAGAGGGGCGTTCATATGGGTCAAACTCGTAAACACGGTAAACACGACCCCATTTGAAAGTACTATATCATTGGATCAGTGTTATATCTGGTCTAGCTAACGACATGGACTATAATAAGCCAGACATATAAAAAATTGATACATTGATATATTACAATCCAAGAGAAAGGAAGTCTAATGAAAAGCTGAGTGGAATAATTTATCAAACTTAAAGTTATTCACTGAGATACCAATTACAAATGTGTTTGTCCTCAACTATTTAGAGATGCACATAGATGATGTTTGTACCTAAAACTCATTTGTACAAGCAAATTTCTAAATTTGTTAAAAAATCCCCCAAAGCCCATAATTTGGTAAATTACCCTGTTTGTTCTGGGATGAGCCGATCCCAGCTGACATTGTCACATAGAGACATACGAATGTTCACACTAACACTCACTCTTACAGGTATTTTAGAGTACACCATGAACCTAACTTGCATGTCTCTGGACTGGGGGAGAAAACCAGAGAAAACCCACACTAACAAGGGGAGAACATGCAAACTACAAAAACCACCATGCAGCCCCATATACAGGTGGATTATTCAGATCAGATCAAGGCTGAAGAGGAAGTGTAAAAATACGGCACAAAGTCCTGCATTCAAAATCTTAGTAAAAGTACGTAAGTAGCAGAACTTGCTTGCATCCAAAATAAAACTGCTACTTATACAGGCCTCTATACGTGTTATTGTAGGTTATAATTAAATCAGTGTTATATGTGGTCTGGGCTGCACGGTGGTGTAGTGGTTAGCGCTGTCGCCTCACAGCAAGAGGGTCGCGGGTTCGATTCCAGCTTGCGGCTCTTCTGTGTGGAGTTTGCATGTTCTCCCCGTGTAAGCGTGGGTTCTCTCCGGGTACTCCGGCTTCCTCCCACCATCCAAAGACATGCTGTTTAGGTTAATTGATTACTCTAAAATTGCCCGTAGGTGTGGATGTGAGTGTGAATGGTTGTCTGTCTCTATGTTGTCTGTCTCTATGTGCCCTGCGATGGACTGGCGACCTGTCCAGGGTGAACCCCGCCTTCGCCCAATGCCAGCTGGGATCGGCTCCAGCCCCCCCGCGACCCCATAACGGGATAAGTGGTTGACGATGGATGGATGGATATATGTGGTCTATCTAGTGGACTGTATCATTAATACGTGCCAGGCCTTAGTTGCTTAAATACAGTAGCCTATTTAAAATGAAAGAATTAAAGGCTGTTTTAGCTAGCCTATAGGCTAAATAACTGGAGCCCAAAGCGTGGCGTCTACATTGTTTTCGTGAGAAAACCTTTATTGCGTTACCACAGTGTGTAATAGCCTAACATTATAATTCAAGCTTACCATTCTCTCAATGAACAATGTAAGCTAATTCTTGAGTTCTGTAGGATAATTTGCTTTTCAATTGATCATAGGTGTGTATAATTACTGTAGTATGTAGGCCTATTGTGTGTGTTTGACTGTCGCACCCATCACAAGCCAGAACAGACGAAGTGTGTATGCTATGCATCTCTTCATAGTCTGCATCCATGAGTTTAACTGACCCACGTTTAAAAATGTCACCCATCAAAATCAGCTGACGTCCCAACATCTTTAGAGCGCAGTGAGGTTAACACAAAGACTGTCAACCTACAGCATTACTGCACCACACTGTTGCTCTGTTAATAGTTTGAGTTTGCTGACATCTGCTGGTGAATGTAGAAATAACACTACATAGCAATGCAATTAACTTGTGTCCAGGCCTGACAGGAGAGACGTTTTTTCATTTCAGATTTCTGGATTATATTGTGTATATTGTGATTTGAAGCCAATACATTTAATACAAACCCAGGATGTGTCCTAAGGGGGCGGCAGTAGCTCAGTCCGTAAGGACTTGGGTTAGGATGCGGAGGTCACCGGTTCAAGTCCCCCATGGACCAAGACCAACTGGTTGCTGGAGAGGTGCCAGCTTACCTCTTGGGCACTGCCGAGGTGCCCCTGAGCAAGGCACCGAACCCCCAACTGCTCTGGGCGCTTGTCAGGAGCAGCCCCCTCACTATGACATCTCTCCATTGACATGTATATGTACTGTGTGAACAACAGAGTGTAAAACTGAATTTCCCCACTGTGGGACTAACAAAGGAATATATTTCTTTCTTTTTCTTCTTTCTTAATCAAACCAAAACAACAAAAAAATAAAATGCAAATATCACACTCATAAAAGAAATGGTATACATATTGGCACTCTAGTACCAAGTCCTCAGACAAAAACCTCAAACAGCAATAAGACTATAGATAATAATTACAGCCACAAGCGGCAGTTCACAGGTTCAAGCCTTTTTTCGCTCAACAGAAGGACGCAGCTGATTTGCCAAAATCAAAGCTGCAATCAGCAATGGGCAGAGTCACTTCAGCTGGTTTAATTCTGAGGGAGACCAATCACTTATTTATCATTACTTTGTATGCAGCCTTGAAGTAATTGCACAGTGTCCCACCAGTCATTATTTATTGGTATTTTGGGGACATGTTTCAACAGATTAATTAAAAATATCCAGTTAGTTTGGTGATTTTGAAGAAACTGCCAATGACTTATGGCCAAGTTTGTGTCAAGCTCATAAGTGTTTTAAACTGATGGCACCCTCTTTTGCACGATACCAAATTAGTTTTACACACATGGTTCAACATGTGAGTTTTGTATTGATTGGACAATTTGTGATGTATAATGTGATTTCTGTGTACACCCATTGTTTTCATTTGTAGCACCGCCTGATGGTTGATATGAATGAGACTTTCAGGGTAGGTTTCAGGTACTCTTGTGGACATGTCTTGCAAGTTTTGTGATTGTTGGCAAAATGGTTGTTTGACTTAAATCTGTTTATGTACTGAGTCACGCCCTTTTCAAATTTATTGGTCAACTTTTGCAACTGGACATGTGTGTCAAATTCAGTTGCGAGTTTGGCCGTAATTACAACGGCACCATGTGGCCGATTTCTTGGGAAGCATTTGCACATCATTTCCCATTATTGTGCAAAGTTTCATTTTTCTAGCTCATAATGTCATAAGACAACAAATAATAATAAACATAAACAAAGAAGGGTGCTGTCCCTTCGGGGCTTGAACCCTAATAAAGAAACAAAGAATAATGGACAAAGAAGATAGTAGTTTTGAAGCATTTAGGCATATTAGGAAGACATTAAATATCAATAGTTTTATTGACTTATATTTGTTTCAAGAAGCCCTACACCCACTGGAGCTCAGGTGTCCCACATTAGGCAGTGTCCCACTTTATGTCACCCTCACCCTATTTGATGTGTCCTCACCCATAATGGAGATACATCATCATGCCAGCAGGCTATTATACATGTAGGCTACCTTTTCATGTTTTAAAAAATGTGTTATGTAAATACCAACATAACATAAACCTGTTTGGGCTTAAGAGCATATTGCACATTAAACTGAAAAACTGCTCATAACTGTTCTGCTGAATAAAGCTCCATGGCTACACATGTCAATCAGTGACTGACAGTCCCAGCCCTGTTTTCCATTATGGAGCTCCTCACCAAAACCTTTTATTTACATAAGAAAACTGGTAGTTTCTCCCCAAATTAAGCCTCCACTCTGCAGCAGCTCATCTCCTGATTGGTCTATTATCTCAGACCGGACGTCCGCTCAGTATCGTTCCACATCTGTGCTCCTGATTGTTGTATTGTGTGGGTGAGAGAGGTAGCTGTTGTGTCTGCTGTTGCTGGCATGCTGCTGTGTGGTGTCATTGTTTGCATTTCTTCCACTAACAATGCCGTTCCAGTGCTATTTTTACCATTTCTACAGTCTGACAGACTGAAGGCACCGATTAACAGTGGAGGCATTGTTTCAGAATATACTATGGACTGTGACGTTTTATTTACAGGGAGCGACGGTATAGTCCATCAGCGTGCATTGGTGCGTTTTCCTCTCACAATGGCCATTTTCGCTCTCCATCACTTCTTGAGTGCATCAGGTAAAATCTGCAATAGGTGGAAATGGAGCAAATATAATTTTAAAAACTTATTTTTGGAATAGAATAAAATAGAAACCCTTTATTGTCATTATACTAGGTACAATGAGATTAAAAGGGCAGCTCCTTAAAGAGCATAGAAATATTATATAATATTTATATACATAAAAACATACAAACATACAGCATGGAAGTAACAGTGGTGGCCTAGTAATAAATACATGTATATTGCACAGATATGAAGTAGTTACAGTATATATTGCAGGTATGAATTATATATTATAGTTATATATTATACAGGTATGAGGTATAATCCAGTGTTGCATCAGTGCGGGTTTGAGTTAAATAAGGTAACAGCTTTGGGGGGGAAAAAAACTGTCTCTGAGTCTATTGGTTCTTGAACGAATGGACCTGTAGCACCTGCCAGAGGGCAACAGGTCAAAGAGGTGGGAACCGGGGTGAATGTTCGTGGCCCTGCTAAGACAGCGGGAGTTGTGGATGTCAGTCAGGGAGGGCGGAGGGCAGCCGATTTTCTACGCCTCAGTGCAGCTGGAGTACCACACTGAGACAGCGCTGGTCAGCAGGCTTTCAGCTGAGGAACGATAGAATGGCACCAGCAGCTGTGTGTTCAGGGGCTTCTTCGGTCACTTTATCAGTAATCGTTATCCTCATAGCATAATTGCCTAAATCCTATACCTTAAAATAGGACTTAGGCAATTATGCTATGAGGCTAAGGATATGCAACAGGTAATCTGAAACAATCATGTTCCTCTGTGTCCTCTGGTGCTCCTAATGGCATCTACAAAATTTCCCAGACCGGAAGAAAACAACCAATCAGAGCTGAGCTGGAGCCTTGCCATCTCTGAGCAGCTGTCAGTCACTCATACCTGAACAAATGGTCAAAATAGGCAGAGCTGATCAAATATCAATCAATATTCTGTTACTGTAATAAGTATTTCTCTCCTCAGACGTTTTCAGAAACATCTTGTAGTTACTGTTTAGCTGTAAAATGAGAAGGTTTGTGACCCAGCAGCCATGTTGAGGAAATACCAAACACCGCCCACCAACTTTCTCATTTTGCCGCTAAACAGTAACTACAAGATGAGTCTGAAAAGACTGAGGTGAGAATCCGATCCAATAGTAATGCTCTCTCTCTGAAATCTTTTTTAAAGCCTGAAAACAGCCATGAGGAGGCGCAGAAGTCTCGTTTTCTCTCAGAACATTTGAATTACAACATGATGAAAGGTTTTTGTGCAATTTTTGCCCAATGATGCTAAAAACATTCTGCCCACTGCAGGTTTAAATCTCAAGTCAAACCACCAAACAATGGACGGAGACTCTGAAAAGATGACACATACTGTATTTCTTACAGATGTTCATTGCTGTATATTTTTCAAATTATAGCATCCTGAGTCATATTTAAAGCCTCATTCCAAGCTGATAAATGATCCACAACATCCCCAAAGCTGCTCTCCATCAAGACAGAAATCAGATTCATGAATTACTGATGGAGTACAAATCTTGTCTACTCCAGTCTGAGCTGCCCCGGAGGCTCATATGAAACAATATAACAGTATTTGCCTTGCTGGTTTAAATCATTCGGCTTTCTCCACTCTGTTTTTTTTTGTGTGTGAACTGAAGTCTCCTGGCTAATGATGATGAACACATATTTGACATCCCCATACCATTGTCAAATATTTACCTCCTAATTTTGTTAATGTGTCATTAGTGGATGTGAAATCTGAGTGCAGATGGCAGACCAACAACACTAACACTTGGCCAAATATTTGTATAAGAGAAGTGAAGGAAAAGGCCAGAGACAATAGAAGATGGCACCCACCTGTTGACATGACTATATGGAACATGCTGTGCAGCATGTTGAATGCCATGAGACAGATATTTTTGCTGAGATTTGTGGAGCTATTGGCGACTTTAAAGCTTTGAGTTAATAATCTTCAAAAAGATTCCTGGTTATGTTTGTTGAAATTCTTAATACATCCTGACAGCAATCAATAAATTAAATGACAAAAAAAAAGGAAAAAGATGGCATCTGTGGCTGTCACAGGACTGTAATAAACCCACCCAATCATTTCATACAGCCCGAATGAAATGATTGGACGGACTGCCTGCCTGTCTACCTGTGGGCACCCATGTGACCGCTGTGAGTACTAACAATAGCCATGTTCGTTGTCTACATCCATAACGACTGGGGGAGCGGCTTTACCGACCTTAGCTTTAAACAAAATATGCCTCCTTAAGAGTGGAACAAGATGATAGGAGGATGATATGGAGGATGGATGGAACAGCATTTCTACGCTACAGTCACCCCAGTCTTTTAACTCAACACGTGAACACAACACAAAACCACATCTTTTGTCTGCGGTGGTGGTGTGGTTAGCACTGCCACCTCACAGCAAGAGGGTCACAGGTTCGAATCTCATGTTCTCCCTGTGTCAGTGTGGGTTTTCTCCAGGCTCTCCAGCTTCCTCCCATCCCAGTCCAAAGACATGTAGGTTAGGAATCAGCTCCAGCCCCCCCGCGACCCCTAACGGGATAAGCGGTTGGAGATGGATTGATGGGAGTTGCCATTTTTTAATCCTTGTTCCTTTCCTATTTGTCTTAATGCTTTTATTATTTCAATGTCCTGTTAGCTTTAAGTTAACCTCCCCTTGTCTCGACCCCTCTCCTGTGCATGAACAGGTGAATCTGCACCATCCAGTACCTGCTCACACAACTGACAGGCTGGAGCTTTTGAACAACCATTTCAAGACGAGGTGTGGACTGGAATGGGAGAGACAGCCACAGAAGGAGACATCAGCCTGGAACAGGGGGCTGTAGCTTTCTTTAATGGCTCCATTATGAAGCATATTATCTCGGCTAAATGATAAATTCAATTGGCTGCTTCTGAATTTTAATGAGCGAGCCGGTCACACAGAGGTATTCCAATAAAAAGTTAGGGAAATTGTAGTCTGCTGTAATTGTTTTTGCGCTGCTCCAACAGTGATTAACAACAACAAAAGGATCATTTGAGGATAGTTTGCAAATCAGTGGTTATGATTTGAACTCCATTTAATTTAGGAAAATGAACTTGCTTTTCATCAGCAAGTCACTGAAATGATTCATCTTGGACAGGAACACAGTATAAGGTGCACCCATGGTGTAGTCTGCTGGTGGAGTACGTGCACCGTAACAGTAAAGCCCTGGGGAGGTTAAGCTGTGACTTGTGACATTAGGCTAAATACAGTAAATAAAATGTACTCGAGCAGTTTAAGAATGAATATTAAGTATGGAGGGCGGAACCTTATAAGAATATAAATGAATATATGAATAAATTACTTGATAAATAAACAAATATTACATTAAAATAATAAAAAAATAAAATAAATGTAGTCATTATTTGATAAAATGTGACATAAATTGATATTTATTTTGGCTTTATTTACCTTTGTATTAATTATCTTATTTATTTACTCTTCTGTTTAATTTCCACTTTTATTTCTGTATTTATTTTTATGAATTTTAAAATGTATTCATTTATTTTTGCATTTATTTTTGTTTATGTATTATTTTTGCATTTATTTTTTTATTTATTTTTAAACATGTATTTATTTGTGTTTAAGCATACGATGAGTTGGACTGCAAAGACTGAAAGCATGACACAACACGAAAGCAACGCCAATTCATCTGCATGATGAAGCAGAAACGTATGAAGAAATGTAAAAAGAAATGTATGAATAAATGTGTAAGAAAACAAAGATAAATCCTCAAATCAAGGGAAAATCATGCATAAATAAATAAATGTTTAAATATAAATACTTGAATAAATGAAAGTGAAACTAATTATTTATTAGTAAATAAATAAGGGACTTCATCAAAAAATAAAATAAGTAATTATTAACAATTAAGTAAAAAAAGCAAATTAAAACAGAAATATCTGTCACATTTTATCAATTAATTATTACTACATTTATTTTTCAATATTAATTTTGCTACTTTATTTATTTATTCAGTTATCCTTCATTTATTTATTTATTCACTTATTTTTGATTTTGGCAGGTTCGGTCCTCCATAAATGAAGACAAATGATCTGTAATGAACACAACAAAATAAATTATTTTACAGGCCTCTGGCAACACATTTTTTTCTTTATTCAGAGTAAGATGTGTCAACATCCAGCATGACAAAAATTGTACAAAGTTCACAATTTATAAATGAAATATCACAGCAACTTGTGATCTCACACATTTATAGCAAAATTAAAATGTCAACAAATCCATGCTGTGTAGTACAAAAATAAATCAAACTTCAGTTCCACAGAGAGCACAATAGTTTATACAAAATCCTGTCTTTGTTAATGGTCACTGAAAACAATCTCGAAATGAATCGGCTCAAAGAAAATAATAAACTCTGATGAATTCACAATAATTTCTATGAAAAGTCCGCTTTCTAAATATGTGACGACCTGTTTGTGTTCCCTATAGATAGTCACGGATAACTCTATTCAGATTTGTTATTTATGTACCAACATCAGATGAGCAGCCGGTTTGTGCTTTAAAATCCATTTTCCCTTTTTACTGATAATGAGAATTAATTCAAAAACTGGTACTAGCTATTACTCTACTGAAGCATTACTATATTGGCAAAAAGCTGCAGACACGATGCTGTGGAAAAAGGCGTATGCAGTCATGGATGATGGGTAGTAGAGTCCTGACAGAGGACAGTAAAGTACAATAGATGAGATTCAATCAGGTGAACGACAAGCACCTTTTGCATTAGCTCTCAAAAAGGCAATTCTGAACATGATCGCTAACAACTAGAACAACAGATGGAGGGGTGCATACAGTCAGGCATATGGGCGCGACGCTGGATTGTATCACCCCTCGAAGGTCTCGTCTCACCATCTCTTCAGCTTTTTTTAAAACCTTGAATTGATTGACTATTTAATCCTTTGTACAGTGATTAGATATAAAGTGCTGCTGGGGGATAACTTCATCTTCCTAAAACATAGCAAAAATGAAAGAACAATGTTTTTACACTTGATAATAGCCTACAGTATAACTGCTATGGTTATAATCATCCTCCTCTCTGATTTCAAGTCCCTGTTCTTCCTCTCTCAGTGGTACTAAATCCACACCTGCAGTGGCTCCAAGCAGTTGGTTGCTCCAATCGTGTGCCAAAGAGGTCATCTGGAAAATTGCACGCCGCCGTACGCTAGGATAATATCTTCAAGGACAAGTGCAAATAGTCTACTGGCACATAAGTGGGGACAGTGACCCTGTAAGTCCCGCTGTCATACTCTATAAATACTCTTTACAAAACCCTCGGAAACCCTCCTTTTAGGCTCTCGGGTAACTGCTTTTAGTTTCTGTAAGAACATCAAAACATGGAAACGAAGGTGTCCCTGTGCAAAATCGTACAGAAAAAAAGTGGAACTCATATACTTTCGCTCCTAAAACTCAATGTCCAGGTTCCCTCCTCTTTTTTAAAAAGACTTTTTGTATTAAAAGATTTGTATAAAAATCAATATTTTACATAGGCTATATTAAAAAGATTCATGTTACCCCGCTATGCTTATAAACAAGAAATTGCATATACCCAACCTTTTTTTTTTTCCTTTGCAGATTGCATCCCGTACCCACTATAAACAAATGATTTAGTTATTATATTGCTGAGACGTTTCTTGATCCAAGCAACACAAGTCTCCAAATTACGCAGATTTGACACTAGAAAGGCTAAAATGTGGTCTATAGGTCATTGTCTTTACACATCATTTCTATTTGAGATTAGTTAGGATGTGAACATGCACCGCACAGATGTGTTCCTCTAGGAATCAATTGGCTCTCCTAGATAATGGGATTTCCACCATCGGGTTTCCGTGTAATGATGTTTACAATAGAACTATTCATACATACATTCATACAAACATCAGGTCAGTTTCCTCTACGGATTCATTTACAGCACCAGTTAAAAATGCCCCCACCTACAGCTACACATCTGATTTTTTTTTTTCTTCATCGAAACAAAAACACAAATGTTTCTCAAGCATTGTCAGAAAATAAAGCGATTCGCAAACCAGTTCTTGCTCTTGAACAATCTACACGCAAAGAAGAAGAAGAAGAAGAAGAAGAAGAAGAGGAAGAAGAAGAAGAAAAAAACATCTAAAAGTCCAAAATCATCCAGTGAGGAGAAAAATAAGTAGCTTCCTCCTTACTTATAGTTTTTTTTTCATTTTTATTTCACTGTCCGGTTTTTTTTTGTTCATCTAAAATGCTTTGCTGTCAAGCAATAAAAAGAACTTGCGTCCCGTTATCATTAGCTTACTGTTCAGAAATATACACTAAAAATGTGCATACATGAGCAGCTAGAAACATTACATGACACTATGTCAGCTCATATGAAAACGTACAAAATGTGAATGTCCTCAAAAACTATTTTGCCGTTTACTCTTTTATGTTCTTCCTCAAAGCAAGGCCCGAAAAGAAAGAAAGAAAGAAAGAAAGAAAATGATCTCGAGGTCTTTCTAAGCATCGTACCTCTTTTTTTTTGTTGAGAGAACTGAATTTAGAATATATAACACTATTTAAGATACTGCACCGAACCATCACTGCCTGTTTGTGGATTTGATACATCGCCTTCACCTGCCGGGGGAACAAAAGTCTCCCTTTGCTGAATGGTTACACCTGGATCCCTTGAACAGCTTGCTTGATGTTTTCCAACAGGGCTTTGTTCTCTGGGCTCTGGTACTGGTCCTGGTTTGAGTACATATCCGTTAGAGTGGTGACGTAGGCGTCAAAGTTCTGCTCGCTTATTGGCTCCTGCAGGACCAAAGACACAACATGGAAGCTATGACTGTTAGCAGTACGGGAGGATTTAAAGGGGAACTTTGAGACCCCTTTTCTCTTAGTAAACATGGTGACATTTTTGTGGGCGGAGCATTAAGTGGAGGCAGAATACATTTTTGGACATGTTAGTTAACGCTGGCTACCAAGTTTTCTTAGCTTGTTTGAAAATACAATGTTCAGTCACTCAACACCAGTGTTAATTAAAAAAGTTAGCATTTACCATGGGACCAGATTAGCTGACCCTTATGCTGCTGGCAGACTATTGTTACTTCGGGAGGAGAGGACAACTGGCTAGTTAGCTAGCTTGTCCGGAGACTGACAATATAGCTAACACCTGTGCTCCTCCCGGAAATATAGTCTCCTAGTGGCTAAGACTGAGGCCAAAGGATCATTAGACATAGCTGCTGGCCAACAGCCTGCTGGGCTCATCCTCTGTAACCAGTGTTGCATGAAAGCATGGCAGAATAAACAAGCTAGCTAAATAGCCAGCAGTCTCACCAGTGGGCTGGTGGCTATTGGCAGCGCTGTAAAGATAAACTGAGGGCGTATAAATCCTTAGATGTCTATAGTTAACTATCCTGCAGTAAAGTCAGTCAAAAAGAGTCGTACAATATCGGCAAAGTGTTTCAGAGATGGAGGGAAAGGGAGGCTAATACTTTAGCCTTCTGCTAACCGCAGCTAATGGCTCATGGCTGCAGTCAGCAGAAGGCTAAACTATTAGCAACACTTTCCCTTCATCTCTGAAACACTTTGCCAATGTTGTAGCTGGCAAGAACCTCGATGAGTTTGTCATCTCAAATGTATGTGATATTGATTTTGGTACCAAATAACACAGCAAGATGGCACTTTTGATGGCTAGTTTGTGTTCGCCTCCAGTCTTTCATTTGTTTTGCCTCCAGCTAACGCTGTGACATAAGTATGACGTTGGCTGCTTTTCCCAAATTTGTTGTCTATATGACCAAAGGGGACAAAAATTGGAAATCATCTAACTATTCAGCCATGACATTAAAAACCTTCACAATCTTCAGCACAAAAACCACTTGCACTTCCACCATGGATGTATTTCCCTATTCCACTGTTGTCTTCCGGTAACACATCACCTCGCCAGATTTCAGAGCAAGACCTCTACTTGAGTGAGTTGCTAACATTCGGAGAGGCAAAAACTAGCTCTTTCAGTGGACATACGTGACAGTGCCAGCTTGCCCCAATACGATTACACTGCAGCCTGTGAGCAGCTGCTGTCAACAGCGCTCTCCTTTAATACTGGACCAATTTCAGGAACTGTTGTCCTTATTGATCAGTTAGACACAAAAACATGGGGAAATAATGCCCAGGTTGAAAAACACCAAAGCTACCCTTTAAGATGTCTGAAAATCTTCTTATAAGGCAGTGTTGTGATGTAAATTTCAACATCAGTATTGATCAGTACTGATTAAGTTTCACAACTGGTAGTTTTTAAGATCCTTCTGGCTTTTCTTTGCTTCCACCATAATGACAACATTTAAGAGGAAGTGTAAAACAATATTGAAATAAAGAGATGAACACATCATAAGAAAAAAAAAAAATCGGTGTCTTACTTGCTGGTGCAGCTGTAAGCAGCTGTTGTTCCTCAGAGGAGGCTCTTTGTGTGCCAGAGGTTTCTGTGGAAGGAGAGGAAGGACACAATTCTATTAGATAGATTTGAGAAACCAAGTTGTTATTCTTACATTTAAAACACTAGGTGGCAGTATTTGATATACAACCACGTACAGGAGACCTCAAATTAACTGGGCAAACACAAGCTAGACATAGATGAAGACAAACAGAGCCAGGCCAGCCCATGGTGGCAGACTGACTACAAGGAGGTCAAATCCTAACGGCTTAAATGCATTTTGCTCCAGCGTCACGGACTGATCTGAACAACTACTGAAACGTAAAAGGAGGATATGATTATAAAAATAGCTGGCCACTTAGACAAGATTCTACACTGAGGATTATTTGATAGAATAACGAGGGCTGTCTTTATTGATTAAAATGTTGAATATGGATGAATCACATTTTTTTTCTGTCAAAAATGTATCTTAAAGGCATATTTGTCAAGTATATATATATATGTATTTATATATATATTATATAAATGTATATATATATATATCCTTTATGCGTTATTATCATGTTAAAAGCCCTAATAATAACTAATCCATTTGCCAGAGGATATAATGAAAGAATGTCATAGTGAAGGATGACAAACAGGATGTGTGATCACTATGAAACTCCATCTTCAAGTGTAAAAAAGAAAGATAGATCGATAGCAAATAGACGGTGTCTGAAGATGAATATTTTGTAAAAAAAACAATACAAAAATAATATTCAACCAAAAACAACTCCACAAATTTGCTAGAAACTTCACAATAAAGTGTGTAATCATCATACCTTTCTAAAAGCACAGATAAAACCTCAATATAAACTACCGTATAAACACTTTTGTACTTTTGAAAATAGCACAGATTTCTGTTGTTAAAAAAATGCCCAATCAAACCTCATTTCACAACTCCCCCTCACTGTTTGGAAAGACAAGCAACGCTCCACATTGTAAGCTAAGCATGCACAATCGGCTGTGGTTAAATGCACATGAATAAGCTGCTATGAAGCTACGGTTAGCTATGTTTGAGACTTGCCGGCTTGCCGTTCCTGGTGGCCCTTACCATATGAGGGAGCTGGACATTAGCTAAACTGTTAATCAGTGACTGGCTGAGGTTGGCCAGCTCATGCAGGAGAGATTCATTTTGCTGTTCAATCACCTTGTTTTCCTCCTCTATGGACTTCAGGCTGGACTCCATTGTTGTGATCTGAGGAGAGGACGGGTGGGTGACAGGATGTTACGGTGCAGCGTTGGATTCACACAGATATACAGAAACACAGGCCAGTGCATGCAGCAGAGCGGAGAGGACTTACCTGCGTTCTGAGTTTGATCATGTCTGCTTCCACTTGTGAATTTGATTCACTTAAATCTTTGATTTCATCATCCAGCTGTTTGATCTCCTCTTCATGCTCCAGTCCTACAGAGGAGCAGCAAGTCGGTCATTAGATTAACAGCCTTTCTGTTGGATTGAACTCATTACAAATGACACAATATGACTGTGTAGCTATGTAAGACTTCTGCTGGACACTGGGACTGTCCTCACCTCTACAACTGAACCAGGTCAGGTCATTTTAACTGATAAAGACTCAACAACCCCGCAGACAAATTACTTTATGGTCCTGCAGTCAAAGGTGAAGTGTTAGTAAAACACACAACCGCCCAATCTGTTCTCACTTCCAACCAGTCAAATACTGATGTTTGTTAAGTGCCCCTCGGCATCGGAACCCGACACATGAAGGCACCCTTCAGAAACAGTATATGATGAACCAGGCTTTCATCTAACTCCAATGTAAACTCATCCGTGGTGTTATCTGATGGTTAATTAATAAAATTAATAAAAAAATGAATAAAACTTAAAAAATAACAACAACTCCAGATAGTTTCCTTTGTTTTAGTTTGGTCTAAAATAGTACAAGCACATTCTGAAAATTAGTTGAAAACTCTGAGGAAAAAATTGGTACAACTTGAAGAACACAAAGCCTCAGTGATTGAACTTAGACTTGGTCTCAGTGTATCTACAAAGGTATATAACTTTAAGTCACAGCCTATCTGGGATTGAACAAAATACAAACAACTCTTCTAGGTATTAAATACCTCATTTTTCATTTCCACATCTTAATCCTGAGCTAACTCACCACATCATACAAACTGAGGCAGAAACTATTCGAGAGGTTAGAGTTACTCCCTGCCTTGTAGGCTACGCTATTTATTAATAGAAAAATAAAAGCATTTGAATGCTTTGTTTTTTTTCTCCAACATATATATATTAGGCCTGCAAGATATAAGAAAAATCTGTGAAGTGCGATAACATTTTTCAATATTGCAGTGAAGATATGATCTGTGATAAATAAATAAATATTGACGTTGGCATATTGGCTATACCGTCAGCCTGGTTGTTTCTAATTTCAGAACCACACTAGAATTGAATATTTAAATCCAACTAGGACACATGTTGTTTCTAGAGCAGCAACAGTAATGTTTACAACAGAAAAGTCACCATAGAAACTCATTAATATCTGACTGGAAACAATCTGACAGATTAATAAAATAAATCATATTCCTGAGTGAAGTTTATAAGGACTGAAGAACACAAACATCAGTCAGTATCAGTCCTTCCTCCTGTCCTCCTTCTGCTGATGTGAACCACTACCACTTAGTATTGTTAATCATTAGAGTCAATTGAGTCCGTGGTCACGTAAGTCATTAGCATCATCAATCCCATGAGTCATGTGAGTCATTAGTATCGCCAGTCCTGTGAGTTGGTAGTCACTTGACTCGTTAGCAGTGAAGTTAACATTAACCATGACCATTTCCAAACCCTAACTAAGTGATTTTGTTGTCTCAACCTAACTTCCTGAGAAAAAGGGAAGCTTATTTTGAAAGAACACTGTGCATGTAACAAGCCTATATACCCTGTGTGTCGGTCTCTGATGACGAGGGGCGCTGACCAAGTGGCGGTATTTTACAAGTTGGGAGTGAGAATGTGTAGCAGCCCTGTTCTTCATTATTTACATCCTAACCCTGAATGGCAGTTTATTTCCAATATAAGCCTTTACTCAGACAATGACACCCACACACACACACACACACACACACACACACACACACACACACACACACACACACACACACACACACACACACACACACACACACACCCTCCTGGTTTATTGTCTGAAATTGGAACTCGTTCCACATGCAGGTTTCTGATTGGCTGGATGGTGCTGAAGTCTGGTAGCTGTAGTTACCATTGCTGGAACGTTGCTGCTTTATGGTTAGCATTTCCACTCCGGAGAGCCTAGCTTTCCGCATGGCGGACGTGGCCCGTGGGCAACCCGACAGACTGCAGGAAGCAACAAGGAGAGAGAGAGAGAGAGAGATTGTTTCAGTACGTTCCACACACAGCGAGACAGCTGCTGGGTTTATATGGAGAGAAAAACTCCATTAACGTTAGTCTTAAAGGAATAGTTCAGCCTCTGCTTTTTTTGCCACTATCATGTCTGTACGGTAGATATGTAGCTACAGCCAGGAGGCAATTAGCTTAGCTTAGCATAAGCTATATTGCGATATTTTGCGTGACTATATTGTATCGATAAACAGACGCCAAGTATCGATCTTTTATTATGTAAACTATTAACCTATTAACCGCCGACGGGCCTGGATGCTATTCTGTCTTTCAGAGGTTGTCGCGGGCTCAGTCTTAAAGTTCCGACCATGTCGTCTAAGTTTGTCCAAACTTGCGCTAAATTTTGGCAACGAAAAACTGGCATGGCCATTTCTAAAGGGGTCCTTAGACCTCTGACCTCCAGATATCTGAGCGAAAACTCTGAGATGTGAGAGTGAAAACTTATCTTATCAGACAAAACAGTTGACAAACTGCATGTTGACAAGTGAAAGAAGGTAATAAATCACAATGGACTTTATTGCAATATATCTTATTGCAATACTCAGCATATCGCAAAATGTTTAAAATCACAATAACATAATATCGTATTGTGATATTGTATCGTATCATGATAATAACACATCATTGGGCCTCTGGTGATTCCTACCCCTAATTTACACAAAGTGTTTTGGTGAGTACCACTGAATATAAACATAATTTGTGTCTGTTTACAAAAAAAGTCAACTCCTCAGATCTTGATATATGTATTACTCCAGCCCCCCCCCAGAGTTGCCTAGACCCACCTCCGATGTGTCAGGAAGCTGCCGCTGACGTGACCCGAGCCGTCACAGCCCGGTGTGGGGCAGGACATGCCCTCCGTCTTCCCAGACTTCCATGTGAACTGGATGCCATTTAGGTAGCCGTCCTTCTGTCTCTTGGCTGCTATGGGGCATCCTGATGCGCTTCGGTGGGACGCATACTTCCCTGTCACGTGTCCCTGACCGTCACAACCTGGGACCGGACACCTTGGGGGGACAGAGCATGATCTTCTCACTCAACAGTTGAATTCGTTGTTGCACATTCATCCATTCAGCCACGCTTTGCTTACATATTTAAAGTTGATTCCAACATCTTTTCATTACATTGGAGACATCATCAACCTTTTTTTTTTCCCATCAGAGTGACCTGCTGAGTCCCAGCTGCAGTCTTTCTGGTATACATACAGTGTGAATACTAAAACACCATAGACTGCATGAGCCCATATCATTTTTCTCTGTTTCCCTCTATCTCTACGGCTTTGATATAAACAAAGATACCATCATGTTATTTAAAGCTGCACCAGTGGCAGCCTTATCACGCTTTTAGAATGCTGACAGTGCATCAACACCAGTGCTAATCAGGCAATGAGGCAATACATTAATCCAAATGTCACAGCTCACAAAATGGATTATGGGTAAAGCTAGCTACAGTTGTGAAAGTATCAGTTCTGTTTGCAAATAGCAGCTTTTTGACTGCAAAAACAGATATAGGGGTTATCACGTGGGCTGCCATTTCTGCTGGATTTGAGATCTTTCCCCTTGTAATAATAGGTCAGAGGTCAACTGATCCATTCACCCAGGGCTGCACAATTACGTCCAAAATGATAATCATTATTATTTTGATCAATATTGAGATCACAAGCACTGCTTTGCTCCCATGTTGTGCTACATTACTGCAAATCTTTGCATCAAATGAAGATGTAAAACAAGGTTCTTCTTCAGTTGAATTCAGTGCATCATGCAGCATATTACTCTTCTACTCTGGACTGCAGCTGAAACATTCAGGAAAGTTTCTCACAGGCTGCCTCTGTAAGGTGGGCGTGCAGCGGCATGACAGCTCCCCAAAAAGTGAAGCCAAAACATCTGGATTTCTCGCTGGTGGCTGGCTGTTAGTTTAGGAAGTGCTTGATTTGATAAGTAGTGGAGTTTTCTATGAGCAGAGCACACATTTTAAACATCAGTAACGCAGTCATGTTCGTTTAATTGTGGGAAGCAAAAACCTTGAACGTAATAAATATTTGATTAATTGTGCAGCCCTACACCCAGACTCCAAAACCTTAACCAAGAATGTTTCCGATACTATTCATTCATGCCTGCATCAAAAAATTTCACTTTGCACATTCACATGCCCTATTCCTCCTTAACATACAGTATTCTGCCAAACTTCTAGCCTGTTCAGATTTCAAATATTGCTGCCACAACAGTTTTCACACTAGTCTGTACAGAACACAGACCAAAGCGTTTCTTTAGATCGCCATTTGACGAAAACATACAGTCTGTGTAGAGATCTCCAGTTAGCCATGAGAGTGCCACTGCTTTCAATATACAGTTGTTTTTCCAAGGCAGATAACAGGATTGGGCCATAATGTAGAGCATCTCCATATATAGTGAGACAGTTTATTTATTACATGTTATATTTACATGTCATGGTCATTTTCAAAGGGGTCCCTTGACCTCTGACCTCCAGATATCTGAATGAAAACTCTGAGATGAACAGAGTGAAAACTGTATCTTATCAGATAAAACACGTTGACAAACTGCATAAATGAAAGAAGGTCATAAATCACAACATATTGCAATATATGTTATCGCAATACTCAGCATATTGCAAAATGATTAAAATCACAATAAGATTATATTGTGACTTAACGTATTGTTATACCATATCATGATAATATTGCATTGTGATAATATCTTATTGTGATATTCTATCGTGATAATACTGTATCGTCATATTGTGATAATATCGTATTGTGTATTATGGGGGCGGCAGTAGCTCAGTCTGTGGGGAGTCGGCTTGGGAATCGGAGGGTCACCGGTTCAAGTCCCGACATGGACCAAGAACTGAGTGTGAACTGGTAGCTGGAGAGGTGCCAGTTTACCTCTTGGGCACTGCCGAGGTGCCCCTGAGCAAGGCACCAAACCCCCAACTGCTCGGGGCGCTTGTCAGGAGCAGCCCCCTCACTCTGACATCTCTCCATTGATGCATGTATATGGGTCCTGCATGTGCATGTGTGTGTTAAACAACAGAGTGAAAATTGAATTTCCCCTAGTGGGACTAATAAAGGTTGATCTTCTTCTTCTTCTAATATTGCATCATGATAACGTTGTATCATGATAATATTGTATCATTATATCATATCATGATATTAAACATATTGTGAGGCCTCAGATTGTGCCATAACATAGATACATACATACGGCATAGTGAGACAGTTTATTACATGTTATACATACATGCTATATTTGAGTCCAGACCTCTAAAATGAATTAGAACAGAATCTAATCTGTTTTATCAGTTGTCAGCTTCCAGTATTTGGATCATTTAACATTTAAAATCAAGGAACATAAAATTCACAATATTATTTATATAGTATCATTTGATTCATTTAATCCTTGGTATTTCCCTTTCCATTCACCTGACTAGCAGTAGTAGTAGTAGTAGTAACATCACTACTATAGACCTGAGTTGAGGGGTTACTATGACTTATGACATTGTATACTGCTGTGTAGGTTTGAATATTTTGAAACAGTGGGTTAAAATCCAATGAGCCCAGAGGAGACCAGTTCAAGCCGTCCATGTTTCAGCTGCATGAACCAGATATCAGCCCACAACACCTCATCAGTGACCTGAGAGCCACGCTGGTCTAGAGCTGTGGTGCTGAGGCCAACAGTGGGTCTATGAGAGCCATGTGTGTGCTGCTGTGTACCAGTTCACAGGAGCTAAACTGACGGCCGTCCAGGAATTCATAATGTCCAGCTGGGAGAGCCTGCCGAGTGCACTGCTGTGTTTCGTACCATGGTGGCAGCACAACAGGCGAGGGACGGGCAGGGGGGCTGAACCTTATGTTTCACACTTTAAAACTGCAAGACCCTTCCCTGCAGCATTCATATCTTTTTTGACGCTTCCCTTGAATTAGGAAAAAAAAACTACAACTCCCTCCTACCTGTATCAGTAGCTATGTTCACATGCGCCAGATTTCTCCAATCCGATCTGAACCTTGATTGATCAGAAATTCCAAATCCAGTGTTTACATGGACACTAAAAAAAAAGATCTGATCATGACGTGCGTATACGTGCACTGAGTGTTTAATCAGAATAAATCCTTTGAGCATGCGCAGAGTTGTCTAATTTTCCGGAAATAGTAGAAGAAGAAGTTGTACTTCCGCCTGTGTTGCAAACAAACGCCGCGTTGTCTGCACGTCCTCAGCTTGTTTGCTCTGCGTGCCCCACACATAGGGTATTTTTGTAATCCAGAATAAAATTTCTTTCCGAATGGGTCGTATCGGATCAGAATCTTCCGACTGACGTATTTACATGAAGCATTTTTAATCTGATTGGGCCTTTATTTCGATTATTTGTGTCCATGTAAACATAGCTAGAGTTTCCCACACATGGACTTTATTTGGGTGAGCCACCCAGGAACATTAAGGGCTGCAATATTGTATTTGTTGACCCATTTTACCATGTTTTTTAAAAAATTTCTTTATCTGTCAAAGACAACACCATCTGTGATCGATCAACTAGTGAACTGTCAATCACACATATTCTGTAGAGAAACACAGAGGAGATGGGCTGGCTGAATCCCTGAATAGAGATCACCAGTGGTTGGTATCATGAACGCCTCTGCACAAATTTGTCCAGAACTGATGCATTCAAGTTAACTCTGCAAAGTTAGTCTGTGTTCTCCACACAGCACTGTCAATCTCAGAGACCCAACTCTTCAAATAAGCGAGTGTAGCTATTAAAGAAAGCTACAGTATATGTTAATATTACAGCTGGGTTGTAAGAGTTAATCTATACTTTATTATATATTATGTGAAGGAGTCCAGAAATTATAAAGGGAATTTTCTGACATTTTATAAACAAAATGATTAATCAAATAAACAAGATTTGATAAAATAATCAGTAGACCAACTATTAATAACCAAAACATTAAATGGCTATATCATGGCACACGCGAAAGCCATTTTTAAAATAGTTTTGATCTCTTTTCTTTTATATAACAATGCAGTGGATCCAATCCATGGGAAGGCTGGTGTTTGAAAAGGTTAGTTTGGATTCACCAAAGTCACACGGTAGCATAAACTAACTAAAACCTGGTTTACTGTCGCTGTAGTGAAGCCGGAGTGAAGTGGTCACGACAGAAAATTACATCATCGCGGCTTTCGCTTGGTGCGTGACGGCTCCGCTACTTGTCGTGGTTCTCTGTCGTGCACCTCTGAATTTTTCTAACTACGCGGCCACTTAGCACGCCGCGCTTTAAATTTGAACTTGGACGCCTTCGAGGGAAGTCTGGCCGAGCAGGTTGGCCTGTACAGACGTCTCTACAACTGTTCATTGAGAGGCCACAATGACACTAAGACACACTAATGACATTAAGTCACTGGAAAGAAATAGACAACACACTGGGGAAAGAAGAGGCTTTTAGCCGGAGGCTGTGAAAGAATATGAGACATCCTTTTGCAAAAGCTAAAAAAAAAAAAGGTCTCATGGAAAGAGTGGCGACTTGAGGGGAAGCACCGAGAGACAAAAAGTAATTCTGACTTGCAGATAAGCGACAGCAATAATTACAGAACACAAATGCAATGTTTAGCCAGGCAGCCTACTTTCCTTTCCAGTATCATTCTTTGACTTCTTGCTTATCCTCTGTACATACTAGTTGTAGTGCACATGCCATCACCAGAGGCCCCCCACTGAGGAGTATAGACAAGCTTAACTGATCCAGGCAGCGGTAGACCAGAAACTCACGTGTTCTGCGAGGCAAAATTACTGGTTTTGTTAATGCAGTCTGGTGGCAGAGATAGCAGCTTCAGTTCCCTGTCGGAGAGGACTGTCTGACAGCAAGGTAAGAAATTATTCTAAATATAGAGTACACTTAAACTGGTATAGGTTTTTATTAGTGAGCCTGCCCCCACCCACAGCAGTACATTACTGTGCCCCTGTGTTGGTACTCCTGTCTGTTTCTCCACACTGGGGGCATCATCTACTGTAAGTAATACACTGACTATGGATAAGTACCTCATACAACCCCACTTCAAAACACCCGAACTGTCCCTTTAAGTTCCTTACTTGTTTCCAAAGCTTAAACAGTGAATCAAAATATGTGACAAAGATATTTTAAAGTCAACGGAGCATACTGACAGGGTTACCTGTGGCAAACTGTCCTCAGAATGCAACAGAATGACAAGGGGTTAGATGGAGAATGGCCACAGTGTGTTATTTGTGCTCTGCACCACCAGAGAAATCAATGCAGCTGCAGGGCTGAGGCCAGAGAAGCCCATTGTGGGATTTAGGTCGAGTCCAATCAATCTCTCTCTGCCTCCATCGCTCCCTCTCAGTCTTTCCTTACCTGTGTGTCTGCAGTTCACGAGAGACTGCAGAATCTCCCCTCTCTAAACTGCTGCAACCCTGCTTCCTCTGAACTTTCTCCTGCACCCTCTTATTTGGGTTGAAACTTTACCCTCATACGACACATTTGTCTTGTCAGAACCAATACTGATTTAATCCTGCTTACATCAGTGCACGTCAAAGGGCAATATGGTAATTAGAAAACAACATTTTTGTTCCCATTCGCACAGATTACTTGCATCAATTTAAAGCAGAAGACGCGTTTTCTATTTCACATGGGAAATGTAAAGTATAAGCCGTGAGCAGTGCTGGTAGCAGGAAGGAGAGTTTCAGTTTCAGGGCTTTAAAGGGAGACAGAAGACTGATGATCAGTGTCTGTACTGTACCTGATAGGCTCCTGGTCCTCCTTGTTCTCTTTACTGTGGATGATCTTTATCCCACTTTTCCTGGCCCGCGGACACCCTGAGAGACTGCAGATAAATGACACCGATCCAGAGTTGAAGCATATCGCATGGGTGTGTGTGAGACAGAGAGAGAGGAGCAGAAGCAGAGCAGAGTAAGTTTACTCGAGGTAAATGTAGGAAGCATGCGAGACAGAAAAGGGAGGTATTGGTTCGTGCATGCACAAAGTGTGCTGTACCTTCTGTGTGAGGCGTAGTTGCCAGTGATATGTCCCGAACCATCGCACCCTGGTGTCGGGCACCTGGGGCAGAAAACACAAAAAGGGCTCAGGGCCTACAGCAAAGGTGCAGCATGTTGAGGATAATGTCCCCACACTGTGCATATAATCTATAGCTTTAACAGGCATTGTTATGTCCACTATTAAAGGTTATAACAGAGACACAAACATTTGTTTCACTATGGTTATAACTGGAAACAAAATACACTATGACAATAGTAGGGGTCCTGCGTCATGTGTGGAAGGCTAAGACGGAGTCAATCCAATAATGCCGTAACATTAAACAGCCTATATTTTGTGACATCAATTTTATTAAAAATTTAATTTAGTTTTTCTTTAATTGATATTTTTTTTAATGTGAGGAACTTTTCTAAAATCTCCAGAAAAGTGAGCGTATATAGTCCATATATGGTGCAGTCCAAGAGCTATTATTTTTATTTATCTGTTTTACACCGAGGCAGGGAGAGGCAAGTGAGATAAAAGGACTGTGGTGATCATCTGGAGGAAAACATGAACATTTTTCGTCCTTGTGAGAACATGGGGTAGTGGTGAACTTCAGCCTCTTGTGGCCGAAATGAGTATTACAACAACAAACACTGTTCACCTAACACCCCCCAAAAAACATTTTTCACCAAAAAATTATTCTGCCAAAACCGTTTTTCACAGCTGTTCTTACGTCATAACCACAGGAGAGAAAATAATTTATGACAGATTTAAAAAATCAGTTTTGAATTTTTTTCTCACTTGCCTGTCAGGGCTTCCCCAGTTTAAAGACTTTTGTGTATGGACTGCTTTATGTTGCTGGACTTAAATCAGATGTACAGCAGAGGGGCCGAAGGTTAAATAATGTAGTATGTAGTAGGCAATATTCATATACATTTATATTTGCACATCTATGAGAGACAACTCTAATATCATTCATGCTAGCAGATTATCAGTTGCATTTAGATGCTGCTCACTGTTAAAGATTTGGCCATTAAAATAACTTTACATTATTTATATCCAAATCTTGAATCTTGATATCATGAATATATCCAGTATATCCAGTATATATAGGTTGTAGTGGGCTCACTTTTAAAGCTAGAGTGAAGATTGGCATCAAATGATACTATGAGGAATCCACTGGTCCCAACCAGGTCATACTAGCTTGTTAAGAAGGGGGATAAATAACACTAATTTTAGTGAGGAAAAACTGACATGGCCATTTTAAAAGGGGTCCCTTGACCTCCGACCTCCAGATACGTGAATGAAAATGAGTCTCCCCTTTACAGACATGCTCCCCTCCATGATAATCACATGTAGTTTGGGGCAAGGGGTTTGCCATGTTATGATTTGAGTATATCTTTATGCTAAATGCAGAACCTGTGAGGGTTTCTGGACAATATCTGTCATTGTTTTGTGTTGTTATGTGTTGTTAATTAATTTCCAATAATAAATATATACATACAGTTGCATAAAGCAGCATATTTACTCCCATGCTGACACGAGTATTAAATACTTGACAACTCTCTCATTTTGAACTAATATAAGTCTGATAAATCGTGATTTAATATTTTAATCAAGTTACTTTATTAATTACTCCTTAGTTTCCGAATCTTGTCTAAGTGGCCAGCTATTTTTAGACTTTTATATTTCAGTAGCTGTTCAGATCAGTCCATGACACTGGAGTAAAATGCATTTAAGCTGTTAGGATGTGACCTCCTTGTAGTCAATCTGCCACTATGGGCTGGCCTGGCTCTGTTTGTCCTGTATGTCTTCATCTCCCTTTAAGGTACATTTTGAACAGACTATATATGTCTGTATACTGTATATCTGTCTGCATTTGGCTACTAACAATACTTGTTAGAAGGACTTAGGCATTGCTGGTTTCAGTCTTTTTGAGAGACTGATTGACAATATGTAAATAAGAGAATATCACCAGGCTTTCCTTACGAAGGACTGGAATAAAGCTCCATGGCTCCATATTCAAGCAGCCTTCTGTGCTTCACAGTTTTTGCAGTTATGTGCTCTATCACTAATAAGGTTGACCCAGAATGAGCAGGGCATACAAATCATACACATGTCAACGAATCATCTCACGCCTTACTTGAGCTCTTGTGCGTTGTTGGCCAGCATACTTCGAATGCTTTTATCAGCTAAAGGACAACCTGAGAGACTGAAAAATACACCAGCGGAACATTAGTTACACCAGAATGACAATCCAAGTCATCCCAACCACTGCAACACAACATAATCTCTCAGGCGGCACTCGTCTCTACACACAGACACATGCATACATAAAACATCAACCAGGAAACGGCAAAAAAAAAAAGCCATGATGCAAGTGCAGGGAGCTGATTTAAATAAGTTAACCCTCTGAGTATTCGTATTCACAAGTAACAACAAGGAAGTTTTGTTTTCACGCGCGGTGTGTTCTGCACTGTATTCAACCAGGACTGAGTGAGTAAAACACAGTTATCTCATGTATGTGCAGCCATCAGCCTCCAGACTGATATCATTCAGTCCTTACAGACTCACCTCACACTGCAACACTCATCTATTCTGTTTAAGTCTTCTTACTCTGAATGGTAAATGCTGCTTAGTCTGCATTGCACTGTGGGAAGGGCCTGGAGGACTGAATAACATCGGCTTAGACGGCTTTACACCCGGCCCATTGAGAAATCATTTTATCCCAGGGTTTAGCCTAAAAATGAGCATGTATCCAATTGCTAATTAATTTAGTCTTATTACTTATTTCGTGATACCCTTGTTGCAGGATGTCAGGTTGCCAATAGTCAAAGGGCTAACAAATAAGGGAGAGAGACATTCTGCCTACAGGTGTTTGACAGCATAGTCGAGGTAAGCTGAAAACAATAAAGAGAAATAGACTGAGAATCCACCAGGAGAAAAGGAAGTCACACCTTCGATGTGAGGCGAAATTGCTCGTCAAGTGACCACTTCCATCACACCCCGGTGTGGGACATCTGCCACCGGAAAAATAGACAGATTTATAAGCCCAAAGGGAAGGAGAAGAAAATGTGAAAATTACAGAAAACGGGGGCTGTTTGTTTTTTTCATTGTTGGTTTTCATTGTTTCCAGTTTAGCTTCACTGTCTGTGATGAATATCGTGGCTCCTGAGATCGGCCACACTTGCTGTGGCTGAATACTGAAAACTAGTGTTGTGTCTCCTAAAGATAAAGCATCAAAAGACAATGAAGGCATTGGTAGAAGCTAGGAGCTCTGAGGTTGGTGGGGACAAATGGATAAAGCAAACTGTTGTCACTCCCAGCTTGTCAAACACTGCAGATCGGGCAGCACCCCTTGGCATCGGAAACCGACGCACGGACACACCTTTAGTAACAGTACGTGATGAACCGGCTTTCAGCTAACTCCAATATAAACCCTCCAACGGCGGTATTTTACTTTATTGGAGCAAGTGACGTAGTATTAATAGCATGAAAGTCCGCTAAGGGTGGGAGGGGTGGAGGATGGGTCAAACAAACACAAGACTTTCAACCAGAGGGCCGCTGTTTATGTCCTGTGTGAAACTAAACGTAACGTTGACTTATTTTGTCACGTACATTGTTTGACTCGTCGGTATCGTCAGTCCTGTGAGTTACATGAGTTGTTAGTCATGACAGTGACTTGGTGGTATTGTCAATCTTGTATCTTGTGAGTCTTTATTCACGTGACTCGTTAGTATCGTCAGTCCCATTAGTCGTTAGTCAGGTGAATCGTTATCGTTAGTGCCGTGAGTCTTTACTTAGTCTTTAGTCAACTCGTTAGTATTGTCAGTCCTGTGAGTCAAGTGACTCGTTATCATTAATGACGTGTCATTAGTCACGTAACTGGCTAGCTTTGTCAGTCATGCGAGTCTTTACTCATGTGACTCGTTAGCATTGTCAGTCATGCGAGTCTTTACTCATGTGACTCGTTAGCATTGTCAGTCATGCGAGTCTTTACTCATGTGACTCGTTAGCATTGTCAGTCATGCGAGTCTTTAGTCATGTGACTCGTTAGCATTGTCAGTCATGCGAGTCTTTACTCATGTGACTCGTTAGCATTGTCAGTCATGCGAGTTTTTACACATGTGACTCGTTAGCATTGTCAGTCATGCGAGTCTTTACTCATGTGACTCGTTAGCATTGTCAGTCATGCGAGTCTTTACTCATGTGACTCGTTAGCATTGTCAGTCATGCAAGTTTTTACTCATGTGACTCGTTAGCATTGTCAGTCATGCGAGTTTTTACTCATGTGACACGTTAGCATTGTCAGTCATGCGAGTCTTTACTCATGTGACTCGTTAGCATTGTCAGTCATGCAAGTCTTTACTCATGTGACACGTTGGCATTGTCAGTCATGCGAGTCTTTAGTCACGTGACTCGTTGGTATCGTCACCCCTGTCAGTCAAATAAATCGTCAGTCAGTGCACAACAAATGACCGTTTCCCAACCCTAATGAAGTGGTTGTGTTGCCTATATCTAACTTCCTGTTAAATTGAAGTTTATATTGAAAGGACACCACGCATGTAACAAGCGTATATTGATGTGGTCCCTAAGAGGGGTACGCCGTGGGTCGGCCTCCGATGCCGAGGGGCACTGACCAAGCGGCGGTATTTGACGAGTTGGGAGTGAGTGTGTTGGATCAAGCTGTTAAATGAAAGTCATATACTGTAGCAAGCTGGCAGCACAGGATGGGGTAGTAGAGAGAAAGGGGAGGTGGTTCTCTGAGGTCAGCTGGACAAAGAGAAGGATAGAAACCACAGAAAGAAATAAGATGGGGGGAAGCAGCATGAGTGGGGAGAAGAAGCAGGTGGGGTCAGGTGGATGTGGGGAACACTGCCGGGAAAAGAAGGGGGGCTCTTACGTTATCAGGTCCTTCTTACTCTCCTTGCAGTGGACGAACTTGGGCTTGGGGCTGGGCATGTTAACATCGGTGGTGTAGGAGCGGTCCTCCAGCAGGTCGTGGAACGGGTCCAGGTCATCCGTCTGACATTGAGTGGGAAGAGAGGAAGACGAGATAAAAAGGAGGAGGAAGACAGGAAGAGAGAGAGATGAAGAGTTGCTTTTGGTTTCTCATTCCATCATTACACATTTTCAAGAAACCGTCTCACAGCAGTTCATGAAACCGTCACGAAATCAACAAATCTCTCTTTTTTCGGTGACGCTTAGCACAACAACATATTTTTCGTGCTTTTTCCTACAAATATCCAGCAAAACATGACACGTGTCAATTTCTGCTCCAGTCTTTTCAAAATAAAACTGTTCAATTAGGTTTAGGACATAGACTTGGTTAGGTTTAGGCAACAAAACTACTTTCTTAGTTTTAAGAAAAGATTGCAGTTTGGGTTAAAATAACTCTGGAAGTTCTGGAAGTTAAATATAAAAGTTACGTGACAAATAAATCAGTTTCGACTTGTGGTTTCACACGGGACGCAAACACCGGTCTCCTGTGTTTTTTGACCCAACCATCCACCCGACCTCCACCCTACGTGGCGTTCGGCGCTCTCTATACTCCCCAGTTCACAATTACGTGGATACAGGCTATCTTTGTGAGGACACTCACTGACATAATGTATTCCTAGTCCAGTGTTTCTCAAACTTTTTTTTTGAATCCACTTTTAAAAATAACAAACCACCATGACCCAATTAACAATAGGACTCATCTATAAAATGTGAGAAGACCTGGATCATTTTTACTGCCATTTATGCATCAACTTATATTACCTTGAATAGGTAAACCAGTCCTTTTGAAGAGATATATGTTTGATAAATCACAACTTTCTTTAATCCGTGTCTTATTGAAAATGATCCATTATTCGGGTGGAGTTAACAGTCTGCCTCGTTCTTTTCATGTCCCCTCATCAGTAAAACAATCAGAATGTATGCTAGCTTTTCATATTAGATTCAATGTTATAAGTAGGCTACAATTAATCAAAACAATAAAAACAGAAATATTTGTAGTGACTAAACTAAACTTCTGCATCCATAATGTGATGCCTTAGGGCCCAAAAAGACTTTTTCCCGTAGACTTACATTCAGAAAGAGACATCTATAACTATATAATGAATATTTTTTGAGATAAATCAAAACTCCAGTATGAAAACTTGAATAGTCCTTATTTAAATCATTAGGTCGTAAAGGTGGTAAAATGCACTAAAGCTAAATCCAGAATTATTCCCTTTCCTGTGTTGATGTGAATGGGACCCAGACTGAGGGCTGGGAGTCACAGTTAAAGGAAACACTACTGTGCCTGCTCTATGGACCCAATGGATGTGGAAAACTGCCGGATGATTTGGGTATTTTATCACTTTCCAATCAAGTCATTTTGGCTTCATGCCACTCAGAAACTCTCATAGGAATGAATGGGCGCCCACTGGATCCAGTTCTTTTGATACTGTTCATCCATGGGTTCAACCCAGTCTTTGGAAATGACTGCCCTAGCCCCTTAACCTAACCATAACCATCTACACCCCTAACTCCAACCCTTACTCTAACCTAAACCTAACTGAGGACCGACCAAAAGGTCCTCACTTTCCAAACATGTCCTCACTGTGATGTATTAAACTCACACTGGTCCTCATGAAGCTATATAGTATGTACAAGCACACACATCTGTCAGACCATAGAGTCCTGTCAGTTTGAATGCTAATGGTTAAGCCTGTGTGACTATTGAGCCTCGCCCGTCAGTCTAACAGAGCTAGGAAATAGATTCCCTTGGAGGAAATAATGACTAACAGTGTGTGTGCTCACTTTGTGCATGATCATGGAGGCTTCTCGTGTGCATGCGAGAACAGAACATTCAGGGAGTTGGCTTGTTTCTGCTCTTGTAATATAGCGGTCAGTCACTAGATGGCACTGCGGTGTAGAGTCAGACCGCTGCTGGCTGTGCTGTGTGGGGCTGTGCTTTGTCTGCAGTGCATGCATCCAGGGCACGACGGCTGTTGATGCAAAAATCCTCTTCTCTTTCTTCCGCGCTCGCAGTGTACGTACAGTAATGCCCATAAAGAGACAGGTCCAGATACAGCCCAAATTATCCAGCGCTCAAGCTGTCTCTGAGTGTGTGATGCTGGGTCAGCCAGCGAGCTTCTCCAATTAAAGGGAGCGCAGGCTGAGAGGCAGACAGGAAGGAGGACGACACATGCATGCGTACAGAGCGGAAAGTAGGCTAGGGAGGGAACTGGCATATACACGCAGACACACTCCCAAAGAGACACACACACACACACACAAACACTCGTATGAATATTCACATCTCACACACTCCAACAGAGGCACGTGCACTGCGCATGCATGCGCCTGTACACACCGACAGGCGCGCCCAGCAGTGGCGCATTGATTTCCAGCAGTTCTTTGATGAGATGAGCTATTCCGATTCCCTCCCAAGGTGCTACTTTGCATAATTCATTTTGGAGAAGAGCGAAATGTAAAAACAGAAAGCCAGCATGCGGGGAGCATGATACAAACAGAGCAGATACCTCTGTGCATGGCAACGCTGACATCAATTAACATGCAGATTCATTAGGTTTCCCTCAAAAAATCCCTAATATGATATCTTTCTAATGATTCCAAACAGTGAGTAAGACGGGGAGGTGCGAAACCTAGAAGACAATCAGACGGCAATGCAAATGTTTGACTTAGAGAGTGTGTGTTGAATCAACGGCTTGGAGGGAAATAATTTGGGCTGAGGCACATTGAACAGACAGTATGCCAACTGTCCTGTCTATCAGCCTCCAAAACCACAAACCATCACATACTACTGCTTTAGACTTAGCAGCAGCAGCACAACTATCTGTCATTTTTCCCCTCATCACTTGTCATCATTTCTGTCTATCCTGGTATCATCATGAACATCTGCAAGGAGACTGAATACGGGATGATTCAAAATTAAATATTAGTATGCATAAGAATGGTGACAAATGTGTTCTGCTTCATATAGCACCATATTATTGATCTTTTTGACTCAACCGTCACAGGCAGCTTCTATATTTTAACCCTCTGAGACACACAACAGACCCGTTTTTGTCTTTTTTCAGGGGGTACAGGGGGTCTTTATGGGGAGACAGCAGGTCAACAGTCGATGTCACATAGATGGGGTGTACATAATCTGAAAGCTGGGAACCTGAAGATTAATTTGAGATGCAGCTCACCACTGTGTGTCAAGTATAAACATAACATAAACATTTATTTGAATTATTTATGTCTCATAAGATTTTGGGTTGATACCATTTGTTACACAGATTTGGTGCATAATTTAACCATTTTTTACCACTCTAAATTGATAAAAAATGATCAATAATCCCTCCAAAATACCACATTAAGACACCAAGATCTTTGGTAACACCACAGAAAAAGCCATTCTGTGATTTAGGATCAAAAACTTTTCACATTTGGAGATTTCTGCAAGAATTGCATTTTTTGCTGATTGGATGATGAACCCTTCTGTCGTGTAAACTGCTCAGAGACTCCCTTATTTTCAATCTAGGTCTCTAGTTTGTGGCTGTAAAGTTTCACGAGGCTGTGATCATCCTTGAGGTCACCACGGCCCATTTTATAGAGTGAGGTCAATTTAAAAAAAATGGTCTCATGCAACGAAATGGCTACTATGGGGACTAACTTCATCACACAAGAATACAATTGGACTCGTTGGATCCATAAGAGTCTCAGTTTTACACAGATACCCAATTTATGTAATTCTAAGACTCTTTAGGAACCACAGTACATAGAAATATTCAAATTCATCATTTTAGTAATAGGCGAAAATAACACATTTATTATCATAAAGTGGGTCTGTAAAGGGGAGACTTGTGGGTACCAACAGAACCCATTTTCATTCACATATCTTGAGGTCAGAGGTCAAGGGACCCCTTTAAAAATGGCCATGCCAGTTTTTCCTCGCTAAAATTTAGACTAAATGTAGGGCATTATTTAGTCTCCCTCACAACAAGCTAGTATGACATGGTTGGCACTGGGTTGTCAGTGGATTCCTGAGGTTTTCATCTGATAAATGGACCTTCACTAGTTCTACAACTGAACCTGCTACAGCCTCTGCAAGACGGTAAAGTTGGTCAGGATCGTGGGTCTCAGAGGGTTAAAGATACTAACTGACTAAGCTGAGGCAGCAATCTACCCTCCTTGAAAAAAAGGATACATTACATATATATATATTGTATCTGGCCCAAACCAGACAATTCCCAACATTTCCCTCCTTGATTTCTCCTTTACCTCTTTCTCGTCCTCGTCTATGTGTTTGATCTTGGTGTAGTCTACGGGCAGGTCCCAGCAATCAGCGGCGTCCCCCATGCCATAGCAGCGGGAGCCCAGCAGGGCAGCTTGCCTCTGGGGGGACATGGGCTCTAGAGGGGTGAGCACCGAGTCCCCTCCGCCGCCACTGCACAGACGCTTGCTCATACTCAGGTCCAACGTACCGTTCTCATCAACATCTAGACCCGGACTCTGGAAAGTGGATGTGGATTTTTTTTGTGCATGCGTGCGTGGGGGTGAAGTCAGGTCAGTGTATGTGGAAGAGGTGGGTGTTGGTTGAGTTGTGTGTTTTCAGTAAGATGATTATGAGGGAGGGTAAAAGGATGCACAGAACAGGAGGCAGGGATGGAGAGAAGGGGATGAAAGAGAGTGAAAGTTTCTGATTAAATAGCAGTCAAATTCATATTCTAGGATCAGAGCTGGGCAAAACAGTAGCTGTATACACGGTGAATACTAAAGAAGTACATGAAAAGTGCTTGGATTTTCTGCTCCTCCAGTGATGTGTTCACTTTTGAAGTTTTTTAGATGTCTGGAAAGACGGATCAAGAACACCTGCAGTTCAAATACCTGAAACAATACTCCAATTTATTTTTTTGTCTGTCTAGGATGAAACATTAGACACTCGCGGTGTACAGTAGCGATGCAGTGCAACACTCAGAAGAGGGTCAAAGGAAGGAGAGGTCATCAGCGCTCAAGGACGACTACAAAACCCTCCTTTTCCTTCTCTCTTTCTCCTTCCATCCCACTGCACTGTGTTCTGTGCAGTCGGAAGGGTGTGTGTGTGCAGGACCTTGTGTTGCGTGTGTGAGCCTAATGTGAGTGGGCATCATGGGGGGTGGGGTGGGGTGGGGTGGGGTTGAGAGCAGTGATGAGCAGCAGTGGCTGGAACTAGACTGCAGCAATCCCAAAATAGAGGCAGAACTCTACTGTGTTCTGGGACAATGTGGGCCACATCCAACAAGACTGACTGAATGTAGGCTTGTACACAGCATATACATCTATACACGCATCTTTAATGTACGTCTGGTACACGCTGTGTGTATCGGAAGAGTCCCACTCCCCTCAGGTTTATATTTTGGTTGGCATGTGCGTGCTTGTGTCCTTGCTCTCTGTGACTCCCTTTTCTCATCTCCTCCTCATCCTCCTTGCTTCCTTTCATGAGTAGGAAAGCCCGCTCTAATGCTGATTCCAGCCGACAGTGTCCCTAGGGGTGGATTCTCCTGGTGTCTGAAGCCAAAACCTCGGTGACGCACGCTGACTCAAACGCACGGGGGGGATAATAGATTTGAGACTGGGCATGAATACTGCAAGAACTGCGGCTGAACCAAGGGCTTAAAAATAGTAGAAAAAAAGGCCGAAAACCAACATCACCGCTGGATCATTAGTGGGAAAAAATATCTCACTATTAATAATAAAAAGTAGTATAAAAAGTTGGAAATCATGCAAGACAGACACAGAGACGATGGGGGGCTAAATTCGAAGACTGTTCCTTATAAGGCCGAGCAGACACAACACAAACTGAGCTTTTAGAGTCTACACAGCTGTCAGCTGATATTACCCCATCATATGGCAACCCAAAGGACACTTTATTAAAATGATAATGTAACTTCAAAATGAAATTGTAATTTCACAATAGCATAATACTTTTCCCACATGTGTATGTGTTATTAGTGGGGCTCTCAAAGTTAACACTCAATAATGTGTTAATGCAAATTTGTTTTAACTCCACTAATTTCTTTAGCGCATTAATTAGGGAAAACTGGCATGGCCATTTCCAAAGGGGTCCCTTGACCTCTGACCTCCAGATGTGTGAATGTAAATGGGTTCTCTGGGTACCCACCAGTCTCTCCTTTACAGACATGACCACTTTATGAGAATCACAGTCAGTGTGGATCAAGTCATAGTCAAGTCAGCACACTGACACACTGACAGCTGCTGTTGCCTGTTGGGCTGCAGTTGACCATATGATTTGAGCAGATTTTTGATGCTAAATGCAGAAACTGAGAGGGTTTCTGGACAATATCTGTCATTGTTTTGTGTTGGTTATTGATTTAAAATAATAAATACATACAGATATTTGCATCAAGCAGCATATTTGCCCCCTCCCATGTTGATAAGAGTAATAAATACTTAACAAATCTCCATTTAACGTCCATTTTTGAGCAAACAAAAAAATGTATGATTAATTTGCGAGTAACTGCAATTAAATATTTGAATCAACTGATAGCCCTAGTTATTACAGTACAATCTAAAATAAAAATGTAATAATCCAATTTTCATTTTTATATATATGTATGGGTGTTTTATGACCATATTAAAATTAAAATGTTGAGCTGTTTGAGATTTAATTCTCAAAGGCAAACATTCCAACGTTAATTCAAATTCGAAAATGAATATGAAATATAAACAACGTACGGTAACCCGACTTTCCACTTGCGCAAGCAATAATTTACTCAAAATCAAAATGCTATTTTTTGAACGATCCAAAAATGAAAATGCATTTGACATTTTAATTTCAAAAACTTTACCTGTTGTTCATTGAAAATGAAATGTCAAACAGCTTTTTTTACTCAACAAACACAAACATATATGGAAAAGTATAATGCCATTGTGGAATTACATTTTCATTTTCCCCCTCTGGGTTTCGATTACCATGATGTAGATGTCTGCTTCTTTCACTGTTAAAACTTCAGTAAAAGTATAATAGTAGTTTTGGCTAGGAGGAGGCAGAAAATGAGTAACGAGTAAAGAACTGTAAGAACAATAGAAACAGTCTTTGTAAAATAAAGGTCAAGTTGCTGAGAAGTAGATCCGATGGCACACGTGCCTCATTGTGTGTTGCCACAACTCCTCTGGTCCTGTGGCTACGCTCAGCGGACCGCCCTCTCCTTGTCAGCCATTGTATTGTATGTGAGCGTCCAATTAACGTGACCCACCTCTTCATATCGAATTAACAAGGATGATATGTGAGGATGTGCCCCAGCTCCTTCATTCATTAGAGACCACCCCTTCTCGCTCTGGCCCTCCAGTGACCCCTGACCTCTGTTGCCATGGAGATGCTGAGAGAAAGAGGGCCAGAGTGTGAGAGGTCACTTGTGAATTCCCGCCACATTACTTCTGCCCACCTATTCCAGGTCTTAAAATAAAACCGGCATCATGTCCTGTCCTGCTCTCTGGCCTTTTCTTCACCGTTGGCTCTTTCTCTTTGTGGACTCACCATTCCCTCCCTCCTCCTCGTGGACTCCTCAGGATGGCTCAGTTTTTCTAAAAAGTTTTTCCATTCATGGACACCTGATATTTATGCAGTATGTTTATTTTGAAAAAATGTTGTACCTTTGCTCAGGGAAATACAGCTTTTCTATGGCTGAGGGTTTAAAGACATTTAGAACATTTAGAAAAGTAACTGATAAATATTCGGGAAAGTAACGAATAATCATTTGGAAAAAATAATTGATAAATATTTGGAAAAGTAACTGATAATTTTTTGGACAAGTAACTGATAATTTTTTGGACAAGTAACTAATAAATATTTGGAAAAGTAACTAATAATTATTTGGAAAAGTATCTGGTACATATTTGGAAAAGTAGCAAATAAATATTGGGAAAAGTAACTAATGAATATTTGGAAAAGTAAAAGTAAATGATAAATATTTGGAAAAGTAACTAATAAATATTAGAAAAAGTAACTCATAAATATTTGGAAAAGTAACTGATAGATATTTGGAAAAGTAACTAATAAATATTAGAAAAAGTAACTAATAAATATTTGGAAAAGTAACTGATAGATATTTGGAAAAGTAACTAATAAATATTAGAAAAAGTAACTAATAAATATTTGGAAAAGTAACTGATGAATATTTGGAAAAATACCTGATAAATATTTGGAAAAGTAACTAATAAATATTAGAAAAAGTAACTAATAAATATTTGGAAAAATACCTGATAGATATTTGGAAAAGTAACGAATAAATAAAAATAATATTTGGAAAAGTAACTGATAGATATTTGGAAAAGTAACCAATAAACATTTGTAAAAGTAACTGATGAATATTTGTAAAAGTAACTGATGAATATTTGGAAAAGTAACTGATAGATATTTGGAAAAGTAACTAATAAATATTAGAAAAAGTAACTAATAAATATTTGGAAAAGTAACTGATGAATATTTGTAAAAGTAACTGATGAATATTTGGAAAAGTAACTGATAGATATTTGGAAAAGTAACTAATAAATATTTGTAAAAGTAACTGATGAATATTTGTAAAAGTAACTGATGAATATTTGGAAAAGTAACAGATAGATATTTGGAAAAGAAAAATTTGAAGAATAACTAATAAATATTAGAAAAAGTAACTAATAAATATTTGGAAAAGTACCTGATGAATATTTGGAAAGGAAATGGATATGTATTTAGAGAAACTTAAAGGTGTGAAATTTGAGAGAGGTATTTGGAGTGGTGGTAGGAGGCAGATTGTTTATTCTGGGGTTCTTCAAATAAAACAATCTCAGAGGTTTAGAGGAGAAAATTACGCTTCGGTTGAATAAATTCAACGAGCAGAGAAACAGACAGACAGGCTGAAAAAACAAGGAGGCGAGAATAGATGTGTGTGAAGTTTCATTCAGACATAGAAAGGAAGAGTGTGCCACGAGGTGAGGTGCTGAGATGAAAGAGGAAGAAGAAGAAGAAGAGAAGCCTGTGAAGTCTCCCGTCTTCCCATCCTGCCCTGAGAGCATCCTGCCTGTCTGGCCCCGAAGCAGGAGGACAGACAGAGAAATGAGCGAGGACCAGAGGAAGTCCTGACCGCTGCAGGCGTTTGTTCCCGCCAACTTTATTCCACTTTCCTTTGGAAGTACGTTGCCTCTGCTCCCCCCGTTCTTTCCTCAGTACCTTTGTCCTCTCCTGTATCCTCCTCTCCTCACCTTCTGCACTGTGACATTTAGAAACCTCCCACCAAACAGGCTTCCTTTGCTCTCTTTCTTTATTTTCAATGCTATCACCCTGGCTCTCGTTCTGTGGCAGCCTCCGCTGTCAACATTAGCATTAAGCCAGCATTAGCCCTCTGCTGTGCGCTCTCTTTCTGGCCCCCATTTTCCAGCTCAGCATCTGGGCACAGATAATACAGAAACACCGTCACCTTATCTCCTCAGAAATGACACACTGGGCTCACGCCGTGTCAAACGGCGCTTCGTCCCGCTCCTATCTGATCCCCAGACGGAAAATAAAAAACTGCCCTGCTGAGCTGTGAGTGTAAGACAGCCTGGATCTTTAACGCAATGTGTGTGTGTACGTGTGGTGCGCGCAGCTGAAATCTCACTATCTTTGTCAGTTGTCAGTGCCAGCATTAGGATAATGAAGGAAGCACAGACATAATCTGTCAGTGGATTCTGTTGTGACTGCAGCCGGAGGCCAACGTCTTATAAAGCTGAGGTGAATATACAGTAGAGTCATGTGAGGCCGCAGAGTCCAATCAGGGGAGGTTTGTAACTTCCTGTCATTTAAAAAGAAAGATAAGTGAATAAAATAAAGAGTGCCCTGCTCAACCAAACCAAAAACTCACCACAATACATCCGGCGATGTTTGTTTTTTGTCTTTTTGCTGACAGAATGTCCGATATGAAATGATCCCTCCTACCTGTGAGCACAGGTCCTGGGGTTTCCCCCCCATGCCGTGGGGCATCTCCCGGCAGCGCGTGGACAGGTTGAGGATGGCCGTGGCCGCCATGTGTGCGGCCTCCATGTCGTGACTGTAGTCAAAGCTGCTCTTGCTGCAGGTGCTACTGGCGCTGCTGCCTCCGCCCCCTCTGCCGCCTCCGGCGCCCCCTCCTCCACCTCCGCAGCTCAGGCTGCTGCTGCTGCTGCTGGGAGCGTAGGTGCTGGTGGTGCTGCTGGCCGAGCTGGACGTCTTACAGTAACGTTTGGCTGCAGATCGCAATAATGGAAAGAGGGCTTAATGCATTTAGCTACAGTAAATACTAACAATAATAAATTAGATGGATTTATTTACGGAACCTACCAAAAAAATAAATGAATAAATAAATAAATTACTCAATAAATAAGTAAATATGTCATTGAATGAAGCAAAAATAATATTAAAAGTAAATGCAGCCATTAATTAATTGATACAATATTACATAAATTGATATTTGTTTTAATTTGCTTCTTTATTTATCCTTTGTATTGATTCCCTTATTTACTTATTCTTATGTTTCTTTTTCCCTTTTATTATTTTACAAATTTATTTCAATTATTTTTAAATGTATTTATTTATTTTTGCATTTATTTTGAATTTATTTCTAAACATATGTATTTACTTATGTATTTATGCATTTATTTCTGCACAGTTTTCCCTTTGCATTTCACCCCTATTTATTTCCCCAAACCTATTTATTTCTATTTATCCTATTTATTTCTTTACGCATATATTTTTACATTTTTTATGCATTTCTGCCCTATTATGCAAATGAGGGGGCTGTCACTCAATATGTTGAAATTAATAAAAATAAATATATAAATAAAAGGGAAATTAAACAGAAGAGTAAATATATAAGGGAATTAATACAAAGATAAGTGAACAAAGAAGCTAATTAGAACAGAAATATCAATTTATATCACATCGGCTCAATTAAATAATGTCTACATTTATTTCTAATATTATTTTTGCTGCACCTAATAACATATTTATTTATCAGGTTATTTATTTATTTATTTTTTATTTTTATTCATCTATTTTTGATTTTGGAAGGTTCCATCCTCCATATTTACCTGCCTTAAAATGCAGATAAAAGGTGAGTAAATTAATATTACGTGGGTTTACCCAGCAGTGTATTCCTGAAGTGTGTTTTCAGACCCTGCAAACCTTCCAAACTTTTAATGATTTTAGATACATAAAACACAGCCTTGAATAAAAAGGTCTAATAGATTTGATAATTTAATTGACACTCTTATTCACGTTTAAAATAATATGTCCACAAAATATTTTTGAGACCCTGAAATGTTTATTCTTGATACAGCTCAAAGGAATCCTTTCATAATGTTGAGTCAATTTTTTAGATTTTGATGTTTGGATGTAGATAATATATATAAACTTGTTTGTGATTTCTGTGTGGGACCCCAGGAAGCTTAGCTGATGTCATGGTAATGGGGATCCTAATAAACTAAAAAAATGCTTAAAATATTTAAATGCGATTAATCACAAAAAAAAAATCACACATTATTATAAACCTGGAACTCAATTAACACTAAACCAGGATAAATATTGCCCAGAAACCCTCACAAGTCCATTAAGCATAAAAAATATTCAAATTCAAATTCACTGAAGAAGTGGTGAAATAGTACCGTCGTATCCTTTGGGGGAGGTGTCTCTTTGTCCGTGAACTTTGGGTGCGATGGCCCGTTTCCCGTACACTTGGTGGTTGTTACTGCCATCGAAGGCGCTGTAGTCAAAGCTGGTCTTGGAGTACTTCTCCAGCTCCTTGGCCAGGTTGGAGCGGGGCGTGCTGGTGGAAACATTGTTCTTGTAACCATACTGTGGATAGTCCAGTTGTTTGACAAAGCACATAGGCCTGGAAAATAAATGACGAGGGGGTGGAAGTTGGACCGAGGCACTCAATATTGCCCAGGGGAAGGAGAGGGAACTTAGGGTTTGGTTAAAAAATGGGCAGATGCAAGGGAAGGGGCAGAGTGTTATGGGAATAGTCCAGGATTAAATATGGAGGATGATGCTGGTAGATGGTAGAGGTGTGGGATATCCCTATTACACACCACAGCATGGATGTTTTCTTCCTCTTGCTTTATAAAAATAGCCCTGCTACAAGTGTTTTTCATGTCTAGTCAATAAAAAAAAACGTCCAAATTGAATTTCCACATTTTTTTCATTGGGCTTGCATACTTTTGATGTGCTTTTATCATTTGATATGCATTTATATCCTCAATCTAAGACCAGGAAGAAATGAAATGTAAGCTGTTGATGTTCCGTTAGATATAAATATAAAATTTACAATTACTCATGACTTTTCATCATGGCATTTTCATGACTATCAAAGAAACCCTCGCTGAAAAAGCTCTGCCTTCACTATGACAAATGAGGCCAATTTTGTCAGAATCTAATAAAACGATTTGCCTTCAATAGTGAGCACAGAAATAACATGCAGTCTCTTGGAAGTATTCTCAGGGGACGGGAGCACATAAACATAAAACAAAAAGGGGAGACTCGATAGCTTCATGGAATGCAGGGGAATAAAAGAACAAAACATCCCAACATGACTGAATATCGCTTCTCTACGGGGAAAGTATTACATCACAAGTCAGTACACCTCGACACAAAATACACCGATCCCACACCAGCACCTTGTGACAACAGACCACATATGGACTGAATACGCACTAGAAGCTGTAGAACGACACGCATCTATGCTACGTGCTTTCCATCGCATATTTTTCTACCCCCAACCTCCGTGATGTCTATGAAAGAGAAGAGTGAATACTACCTTAGGACTCGGTCCGAGGCCTGGTTGGACTTGGGGCCGTCGCAGCCCTGGTGCTTCTCCTGGGCTTTGGCCAGTTTCTCGGCTGCAGCGATTGGACATCCTGACAGACTGAAATGAGAAAGCCAGATTGGAACTTGCGTCTGAGACACATTTTGCTGAATTGAATGCTGTAAAATGTTTGGCTTGTTTAGAGTACTTGTCAGCCAATACATGACTGCCTGTTAGCCAATCAATCCCAACGTCTATCAGTTTAAAAACACCTATAGTTCGGAGAGTGTTTGCTTAAAATGCAAAATACGGTGGCCCACAAGAGCCCAAAACATTTCCACTAGGAGAAACATGCTACATTCAAAAACACATCTGAAAACCTCAAAACAAATACAGAAACGCGCTGCAAATGAAAAAAAGAAAAAATGCGCTGTCGCAATAACCACAATATTGAAATGTTATTGACGAGTCAACCGCAGGGGACGGCAAGCAACCGCCACAAATGTTCACGTCTTTTCTTTTTTGAATTCTTTGCAATGGGAGCATATTTTGCATATATCCAGAGCAAGTGCTCAACCTTGTGCGGACATTTTTACTTTCCAACCAGATGCAACCAAAGTATTTCATTATTTTACAGCTGTCATCTACAAAAAGCATCAATATATCTAAAAACTGCCGAACAACAAATCTTATTAACATAGCACTAAAATCTAGAAAAATTAAGAAATTTGTTCCCAAAAATAAAAAAATGGCAATAATATCATGCAAATCATTATACCACCGCAGGATAAAATCCTTCACTGCTACAGCCTTAATGGGAAGAAATGATAAAACATTAAAAACACACTTTGCTTCTGTATTTGCATTGTTTTTTCTTGTTGATATAATTGTTTTGGCTTTCTGCAGCATGTTTTTTTTTTTTTTTTTTTTTCATTTGCAGCACATTTCCATTGTATCTAGTTTTTGGATTTCATTTTTGTTTGACTTGGCATTGTTTTGGGCTGCTGCAGCACGTCTGTCCTTGTCGGCCACCATACTTTGTTTTAATGGTCCAGCAACCAACTGAAGCCTCTCCTGTATGCCAAACACGTTGGAGAGCTACGGTGTCTGAAAACACTAACGTCCCTCTCTAGAGCCATTTGGAGCAGAGCCAGTGCGTAGAGTGTGTATGAGGGAAGTGAGTGGTGAAGCGAGAAAGAGAGAGTGGCGGCAAAGGCAGTGAAAAGTGAACAGTGTTTGGTTTGTTTGTTCTGGGCTACTGTCGAAACATAGTGGTACATAGAGTGGAGAGGATCCGCTCCCGATGTAGATAAATGGCTCATTCTACGATAATGAAAACACAATTCTTATTATTAGGAAATTATACGCTCAAGGAAACATACTTATTAATATTATAGTCCATTTCTACCAATAGATCCCCCTAGTTGTTACATACTGGTCCTTTAACACTTAAAATAATAGCACAATTGGCAGCAGCATGTTTCTGGTTGAACAGCTTGAAATAATTCTCATAATAAATATTCCCATATGGACAAATGCTCATAAAAAAATGTGCATTTATTTCCTTCAAACACATGCTGACAAAACACACACTCACACAGACTTGGGATCTCCACCTACATTATGTTCCAATAGCATTGGCGGCTGTAAAACTTCCTCCTGACAACTAACTGACCAAATGTGACAAAAGTTCATGTTGTTATCCTTAACCCCGATCATTCTCCATCCAGTCTGTCAGCGGCAGTGTGCCGGGCCGTGCTGAAAAAATTATCTTTGACAATGGCCCGAAGCCAGTGCAGAGCTGCGTCCGTGAGCACCTGTCATCAGACGTGCATGACCGCATGCAGGTAGGAGAGTGTGTATCAGGTTGGCAAGTGTGCGCTAGTATATGGAGGTTTACATCAGCTCTTTCTAGTCGAAGTGAAAGTTTACTGTGCGTGCCTATTTTGCGCCGCAGCCGTGTCACCGAGCCCAGCACCGAGGCATTCTGGTCCTCCCAGGTCTGCACCTCTCCTGTCACCCCGGCTGAGTGGCAGAAAGGTGCTAATGGCTGCTGCTATGCCCGACTCCCTGAGCATCTGCTGTGGGTGACACTCCTCTTTCACTGTCACCTCGCCCTGTCTGACAGCACTGGCAACAGCGCCCTGCTATTTCAGTTTCCTCCCTCCGAACCTGCACCTGATAGATGCCATTTTTCGCCACGAGCTGATAAATGATTTATGCTGCGGAAGGTGTGAATTGCTGCATTTTAATCAGTCTCCGTTACACTATGGGATTGTTAAGCAGCTGAACTACTTTAATTATTCCCTTCAACCCAACATTATAAGAAAGAGTGTACTCATTCACACGCTAAAAATAATGTGTTGCAAAGACAAGGAGAATGTGTTCAACATAGGGCTGTCAAAGTTAATGCGATAGTAACATGTTAACACAGATTTGTTTTAACGACGCTAATTTCTTTAATGCATCGACGCATCTATTTTTCAGAGGTTGTTGCAGCTCAGTTTTAAAGCTAGAGAGAAGATACTGGTATCATATGAAACTATAAAATCAATCCATTGGTACCAACTATGTCACGTTAACTCGATGCGAAGTCGTGTTGCCAGAGCAACGGTGAGCTAAAAACAAAGTTTGGTCCTCTCTCTAGGTTCCATGGTAGTGACGAGGTTGTTGTTTCTGGATCCACCTTTTCATATGTCTCACATTATACTGTATGTATCATATTCGACATATGGATTGTCTATGTTGTATTTTTATTGTGTTGTTACTCTGTACACAGAACATTTGTGCACGTCTGTCAATCCTGGAAGAGAGATGCTGTTGCTCTCCCAGAGGTTTCTTTCATTTTTTTTCCTGTTAAATGTTTTTTTTTTGGTTACGGTTTTCTTCATCTGATGAAAGGGTCGTACTGTAGAGGACAGAGGGTGTCGTTTCCTGTACTGACTGTAAAGCCCCCTAAGGCAAAATTGTGAATTTGGGCTGTACAAATAAAACTGACTTGGCTTGACTTGAATGAGGCTAAATAACACTGATACCATAAATTTTGGGGAGTTAAAACTGGCATGGCCGTTTTCAAATGAGCCCCTTGACCTCTGACCTCCAGATGTGTGAGTGTAAATGGGTTCTCTGGGTACCCACCAGTCTCCCCTTTACAGACATGACCACTTTATGATAATCACAGTCAGTGTGGATCAAGTCATAGTCAAGTCAGCACACTGACAGCTGCTGTTGCCTGTTGGGTTGTAGTTTGTCGTGTTATTATTTATGCTAAATGCAGAACCTGTGAGGGGTTCTGGACAATATCTGTCATTGTTTTGTGTTGTTAATTGATTACCATCAATAAACATATACATACATGTGCATAAAGCAACATATTTGTCCACTCCTATGTTGATAAGAGTATTAAATATTTGATAAATGTCACTTTAAGGTACATTTTGAACAGACAAAAAAAAAAAATGTGATTCATTTGCAATGAATTTCGATAAACTATTTTTACTGATTGACAGCCCTTGTTCAACAATAACCAAAGTACTAAAGTAAAAAGATGATATGGAGAAAAACTGAGGATGAAAAAATGATTTCAGAACAATACATTAATTAAAAAAAAACAGTCCCATGGTGAAAAAAGGAGGTTGTAACATAGACAGTGCCGGTTTCACATGGGCAGGCTGTCACTTACCTTCTGTGGGAGTTTCTGTTGCTATTGACATGGCCACGTCCCGTGCAGCCAGGCGTAGGACACTTAAGAACATTCTCATACATTGCCACAACTTCACGCCGACAGGAGATAGGAGTGAAAGACAGGGAAGGTTAGGAGCCCCTTACAATCACGCATGAGCTCTATTAGTGTGTGAGGAGCATGGCATTATAAACATCATTAAGAAATGAGCCTGTGTGAACCCAAATGACCTCTTCTTCATTTTAATGAACACTAGTTTGAGAGGGCAGGCGAGGTTTCCCACCATATTGCTTCCACTTATCCAGCCTTTCAAATTAGTATTCATGGAATAGGGACAGTCATGAATAAAAAGATGTCATTTAAGTTTAACAGGACAAAGCCGGCAAGAGACAGGAATGGAGGGAAATTTTGGGCATGCAGGGAGCAGAGCGACCAACAGCTAGCAATCATGCAAAACACAAGCCTTGAAATCAATGGCAGAAGCAGACACATGGAATACAGCTCCTTGATAGACTGGGCTTTGTTATCATCTGCGCGTTGTTAGGGTAGATAGCGCAGTCTTCAATACCATTTACCATTAAAACAGTCCATAACTGTCTCAGATCCCCTCGGCAACCAGCCAATTAGATTAATGATCTATGGTTGTCCAAGAGGAGCCGTCGGAGCACCGCAGGCGCCGGGAAGGGTCGTCTCCAAATCAGCGCCGCGCAGGGCCAAACCCCATCGGCACCAGATTCATCATTATCACCCCCTTAAACTTTAACCCCTCATCATCCTCCTTCCCTTACATACTAATTGCCGCTCGGTGCAGGTAATTGGACAAAGCCTGCCACCTCGACATGCCACAAGCCAATACATTATGCATATCCCAGTTTTGCCCTGCCCTCTGCAAAGACACAGATAGAATGGCAAGGAATTAAAGCACCGGGCCTGATTCAGTGGGCACAGATTAGGGCTGGGTGATATTGAAATTTCCCTACTGACGATATCGCTTGAAGAAAAAAATGGTGATATCTGATATTATCGCACGTAGATATAAATACCTGGACTACAATATACAGTATAAGTGGCCACAATGTATAGACAGTTAGTGCTATTTTACACAAGGACATGTTGAGATCAATAATTCAGATCAATCACATGGTGACTAGCAACTGACCTCATACAGTCTCACCACCGTTTATATGCTGTTACCTTTGACTGAGGGCTGACCGCCCACTGTGGGAGGAGCTCTGGTCCGGCTGCTCTCTGTGGAGGGTATTCTGGATGGTGAGTTTAACCCGGGAGCAGAGATTTATGGTGCCAACTTGTTTATCGCACAGTTGACAAATCCCTTTGTTTACGTTCTCTGGCCCTCCTTTTTCGTTTGGTTTAAAACCAAAGAACCCTCCTCAAACAAGCGTCCAGGAGACCAGAGAGAAAGACGTTGTGTGTTCAGCTTTCAGTAATTTTTTAGCTTCTCACTGAATTTCTTACTTCAGTGTACTTTCATACATTTGCTTTATTTTACCATTTTGCTTTTGAGCTACATTGGAGTTGTGTTAAGTTGCTGATGAAAATCCAACATTTCCTGATTTTGCTGCTTCATAATAAAAGCTTTTAAATAACAAAATAATGGGGGGACTTTTATTGTCAAAAATATAGGAAATGAAATTTGTTAATCGCTGTTTTTAAGCCGCTCCTTTCAGTAGTGGGTTGTAATGGAGATGTAAATCCCTGCCGCAATGCACCGAGTCATGTATGTAAAAACCCTTCAAGACTTGGATGGTGTCTTGAGGAGTTGTAGCATTTATTGATCGACTGCCTAAACTGTACACACTGCTATGCTACAGCTAGTTACAGCTGACTTCCTCCCACCATCACACACACACACTCTCTCTTTCTCTCTCTCTCGACTACAAACACCAACAATTGCTAAGTTATTCCTTAAACCAGTTGCTACGACTAAAAAACATAATTCCCTGATGCTTTGCCCTAGCTGGGAGTCATCTCAGGCCCACCAGGCTTGCAATATACTGGCGGCATCTCTGTATTCAACATAACTTAATATTGCTCTGTTATCGGGAAACGTGAGGACCATATCGTGGCCGATACAATATCGTGTCTAACAATAATCTTGTTATAGCACCGAAGCCTTGCACAGACAGAAGGATAGGCGAGCTGAGGAAAAGAATAACACAATGAAGCAATGTGGCTCCTTGCATGTTACAAAGGTAATTCACTTTAAAGCCAAAAACAAAGACTCCCATGTGAGCTGATTAAATATTTTAGCATTCTACAGAAAAGAGCCTCAATGAGCAAACAGGAATGGGAATTCATGAATTTGAGATATAATTTAATCGTCATTTTTCACATTTCCCAAGGAACAGTCTGGTTGCGCTGTGTGATTTGCCAATTAAATGAAGCCACCACATTAATAATACATTGTCCATTCAGTACAGCAAATGTGTTAATAGGGGGAGAGAGACTCGCCCAGTGATGTTGATAGGATTTCAGTGTAGTGAGTCCCTCAGACCCACAGGTGGTCATTTGAGTGGGTCCCCAATAAAATGTGCATTTGTTGACAAATTGTAGTGTTAAACATGTTTGATCTTGAATGGTTATAATTCTGGTTTTATAATTATTGCATATTAAAAGAACACTTAATCCAATCAATCCATAAAAAAGTAACATTACAAACAAAACCATCATTCATTCATGTCTTGACTGAAACCAAAAGTAAACGCTGAGTTGATGGAAAGTCTGCTATGGCTGGTTGTCAGTTACGTTGTTGTGCCACGTTGTTATGCTACGCTGATACGCTACGTTGATACTCGATTGTTTCGTTATGGTACGAGTGTTATGCTGTATTGTTTAAGCAACGTAGTCATGCTACGTAGTCACACTAAGTTGTTACGCTACGTAGTCACACTAAGTTGTTCCTACGTAGTCACACTACGTAGTCACGCTAGGTTGTCGCGCTACGTTGTCGCGCTACGTTGTTACGCTACGTTGTTACGCTACGTTGTCACGCTACGTTGTCACGCTACGTTGTCACGCTACGTTGTCACGCTACGTTGTTACGCTACGCTGTTATGTGATTTTTTTTTACTATGTTGTTCAAGCAATGTTGTCATGTTATGTGGTCATGCTACATTGTCTTTACGCTACGTTGTTACGCTACGTTGTTACGCTACGTTGTTACGCTACGTTGTTATGTGATTTTTTTTACTATGTTGTTCAAGCAATGTTGTCATGTTATGTGGTCATGCTACATTGTCACGCTACATTGTCACACTACGTTGTTACGCTACGTTGTTACGCTACGTTGTTACGCTACGTTGTTACGCTACGTTGTTACGCTACGTTGTTACGCTACGTTGTTACGCTACGTTGTTATGTGATATTTTTTACTATGTTGTTCAAGCAATGTTGTCATGTTATGTGGTCATGCTACACTTTCACACTATGTTGTTACGCTACATTGTTACACTACGTTGTTATGCAATGTTGTTATGCTAGGTTGTTACGTTAACATTTGAACACAAACCATTATCTTCTCCTTAACCTTAATAAAGTAGTTTTGTTGCCTAAACCTAACTGATCGTTTCACAATGTAAACCACGTGGCATTGTGCGTTTCTGCAAGTGCGACACGCGGCTGATATGAAACATAGTTTTGATTATGAAGGTCCACATTCGGTGTGTCTCATGGTTTGCAGTTATGTAAAATAATTTTTTTATAATAATTAATCAGAGTACACAATGCCAAACTGCAACCATGGCTTGTTAAACTTATATTTCGGATTCTGTTTACATTAGAGCCCCTGGAATTGAAAAGTCAATCATATACTGCATTTTTAGCAGGAAATATTAAAATGTCAATATGTATATACTTTGGGGGACTGCCTGGGGCTGCAAAACCACCCGTTTTGTACTTTTTTTTTCCATTTTCAAGGGCACGTAATTAAAACTATGACATTTGCTTGTGCCTATCAATCATTTGGATCTGTTGTCCAATCTTTTTCTGTGCCCCTACCACATGTCCTGGGTGTACGAGTTATGTGTCTGAAGAAATTGAACCCTAACAATGGCTTCCCACCTACAGGGGTGAAAATGTCAATATTCCCAGGGCCAAAAAAAACAAATTTTTTTACAGCTGCAGGTTTGAACAAAATCTAAAATGTAAACAAAAACCTCTATCTGATTTGACACGAAATGATCACACAGACAGCTCCATGTGTTACATGTCCTCGGCCTCATCTTGGTCACGATAGTCTGCACGAGACTATTAACCGCATATTGACTGGAATCTGGTGACCGGCCGCTACACGGCTGATAATGCAGAGACATAGCGATAACTCAAACCACCTAAAGCAGGTCACCTTTTAACAGCAACACAACTGAGTTTGTGTGTTTCACACTCAAGTATCCTTTCAAAGTCTGGGAAGAAGGTGATGAAGATAAGGCCACAAAGATATAGAAGAAAACTTTTTGTGATCCAAAGCATCCTGTGTAGTATTAGTGGTATCATTTCCCCCAAAAAGTCAGCCCAATCAACACAAAGAGAGGCGCAGGAGGAGGAACAGAGACATCGTATTCCTAAATCTCCTGTTACAATCAATTCAAGTCCATTCCATATTCCATTTTGGGGCTCTTGATCCTGTTCAAGGTCAACTGCTCGGAGTTATTTCACATTTCTGGGAGACATCTCAGGTTAGGGACCTTTGTGTGAGCGGCGCTGTGCAGAACAAGAGTCATCTGTGACACCGCTGGTCTTTACAAGCCTGGCTTTAATGGTAACTAATTTCTTTGCCATTATTAAAACCCTCTTTTATTTTGATTGCAGTCTGGGTCATGACCGATCATAACTTGATTTTCACGCTGCAGTCAATGAAACGTGTAAATGGGCTTTTATTGAGAAGTTTGCACAAGGTGAATGAGACTAAATAGCTAGGGTGAAATCTCGAAAGGGAAAACTCACTATTCACTCAAGGCTAATGTTTATTGCCACTTCACTTGATCCGTGGCTTAGAGATATGATCCAGCCTTTCAATTCAACGGAACTTAATTGAGCAAGGAATACAAATAAATGAATGGGGTTTATGGCATGGATGACTGAGGCAAGGCTCAGTGTTATCAAGGTCTGTGAGCTTTCCAAGTTTTTGTGAAAAAAAAAAAAAATGTTCAAACTCGGTTAACATTGAAATGCTACACAATGATGAAATACAGAAGCATGGCATTTAACCTTTTCCTGTCAATAATAAACCATATTGTGAAGAAGCATGCAACCCCTATAACGATGAAACCAACAACAGTGGATGGGATTATCATACGCTCTTAATCACTGTCAGTCAATCCAGTGGAGGAGAAAGTCTCATGCAGTCATGTAAGTCACTGATGGATAGCTCTTGACCCTCCCACCAATTGCTGCACGCCATTATTTGCGCATCACCAAGGCCTCATTTCCCACCTCATCACCACGGCACACTAGGCAGGCAATCCGCAAGCAAAACCACGGCCCCATGCAAAAGGTCACGAGAGGAGTGCAGCTGTGACCTGTCTGACCCGCTCACTGTACCCCCCCACCCCCGCCCTACTGAAATCAAACAGTCCCACAACAGCAAGTACACATCGCACACGCCGAGCCAGACACAGCAGTGATTGCAGGAAACATGCCGATCCCTGAACATCAGAAGAACATGAAGGACACAGGTTGGGTAAATAAGCCAGGTTTGGCTGGTGTGTGCTTACTTTCTGGTGGCACCCGGTCTTTGTGTGGACAGCCGGACAGGCTCCGATGATGGGGGTACAGGCCCGTAACGTGACCCGTGCCGTCGCAGCCTGGTGTCGGACACCGACTCTCCTTCTTGTCTGCACGAGAAGCGTCTGAAAGCACAAAGTCATTTGGAGGTGATCACGTGACAAAATGCTGGACTGCTGCATGCAACACATTCTCACTCTCAGCTCATCAAATGCCACCGCCTGGTCAGTGCCTCTTGGCACCAGAGACCGATGCATGGTGGACCAGGGACGGCGTCTCAATATATGATCGTTAGATTCAGAGTGTCCTTTCAGAATGAACTTTCGTTTCCACTGAGGTAGGATTAGGAAATGATCGCGGTTAATGTTAACTTCACTGACTAAAGACCCGTAACTGACAATACTAGCGAGTCACGTGACTAAAGACTCATGTGACTGATGATACTAATAAGTCATGGGACTAATGACTCACATGACTAACAAAACCAATGAGTCACATAACAAAAGACTCACATGACTGACGATACCAATGAGTCATGTAACTAACGACTCTTGCGGCTCACTGACGATACCAATGGGCCTACAGACTGTCAAATAAGTCAGTGCTCCCACACACAGGACATGAACACTGCTCTCCTGGTTGAAAGTCCTGTGTTTGTTAGCGGACTATTACTATTAATAGAACATCACTTGCCCTGACTGTCATACAATACAGCAGCTGGGTTTAGGTTGGTGTTAACTGAAAGCCGGTTTGCCACTAAAGGGTCGTTTTCCGATGCCGAGGGGCACGTACCAAATGGCGGTATTGTACGAATTGTGAGTGAGAACAGGTTGACCTGGGAGTTCAAATGTCATAGGAGCATAACAGAAAGTACATGACCTATGGAAAAGCTGATATACAATATGCTGAGAGATGCACATGTACCAGTAAGGAATAAATGTTGAATAACACAAGATGTGTAGTTTTGTTAGATTTCACATACTGTGTGTCAGTCTGCCCTGGTTTTCCTGGACTTTTCAGTACATTAAAAGAACAATCCACTAAAGGTGACATGTCATGCTCATTTTCAGGTTCATTCCTGTATTTGGGGTTTCTACTAGAACGTGTTTACATACAGTAATGTTCAAAAAACACATTATTTTTCTCATCATGTCTGTCTGAAAATACCTGTATTCACTCTCTGACCTGAAACACTGTTTTAGCTCCTGTCTTTTTAATAAACCCTCCTGAAAAAGCCCAGTCGGCTCTGATCGGTCAGTGTTTTCAACTCTTCCGCCTCTTCACAGCATCACCGCAGCCCGGGACTCACTGTGTGTGATCTACAGGGTTTAGCAGGACTACTGGTGACTGTAAAGCTGTGACATCAATGTTACCGTACATAACTCCTGACTAGGGGTGTAAGAAAACATAGATACACAAGTATCATGATACATGTACAAACGTGTTATTTTTGCCTAAAATTGTGTATTTCTGGTGTGTTCTTTATATTTTGACAGTTTAACTAAAATTTGATTTAAAACACAAAATATCGCCTTGCGTACAGTATCACAATATATCACAATGTTTTTGAAACACTAACCCGGTATCATGATACATATCGTATTGCCAGATTCTTGCCAATACACAGCCATAGTCCTGACGACTCATTTAAATGAATATGGGCTGTGTACATTTCTCCATGGATTGAGCATTTTGGCACTTTCACAGTATTTATATAATAAATAGACCTGCTTTATAATAAAAAATACATGAAATCTCACAATATGGGTCCGTTATATTAGACCTTAATATTAGATAAGGATGTGCTCTTTTTAGTGATGTTTCATGACAAAGTATATGACCTCTGTCAAAACTAAACATGATTTTAAGTATACATGATATTATGGACATTTACATAGCATTTCTATTTGTTGTATTTGACTCTCATTAATATAGAAAGTATGGCCTCATCATAATGTGCTATTTTGCTATTTTATTTGGGGGCGGCAGTAGCTCAGTCTGTAGGGAGTTGGCTTGGGAACCGGAGGGTCACCGGTTCAAGTCCCGACATGGACCAAGAACTGAGTGTGAACTGGTAGCTGGAGAGGTGCCAGTTTACCTCTTGGGCACTGCCGAGGTGCCCCTGAGCAAGGCACCAAACCCCCAACTGCTCGGGGCGCTTGTCAGGAGCAGCCCCCTCACTCTGACATCTCTCCATTGTTGCATGTTTGTGCATGTGTGTGTTCGGGTCTGCGTATAAGTTAACAACAGAGTGAAAAAACTGAATTTCCCCTCGTGGGACTAATAAAGGACTATCTTCTTCTTCTTCTTTCTAGTTTGATATAAATATGTAAAATGCAGGAAATAGTATTTTCAGTTGTTTTTGATTTTAGTGGAAGAGCCTCTACCTTCATGCACCCCCCTTCTGAAACCAAAGTTAAAAGCTTTACTGTTGCAACCAAAAACATTTGAATTTTAAGTATTTTTTTTTTATTTATGGGCCATTATTTATTGCTGTGCTTATTTGAAGTAATGAACTGAAGACAACAATGCAGTAACTGGCTTGCTGACAGCTATTTTGATCATCAGGTTTGCTTACTGTGATGAAATTGTGAAGATTTGAGAAACTCTCAAGCTAGTGACCTTCAACAGTGTAGATTCAATTAACAATGTATTGTACTTCATTAAAACCACGCGTGCCTTCGCATGTCGGTTTGTTGAGCTGAGTGTGATGATGAGGGTTCAGAAAGCACGCACACACCGGAGAAGATTGTCTTTCCCTCCCCAAAACCTGGTTCTCCTATTTCTTTGAAACCCAGATCAGATAGAGTTACCACCAAAAGGCTGCGATGCCAAGCTGTGCCAACTGGCATTTGTTTCTGCAACCATCCACCTTTAAAACACTTTGGCTCACAAACAAGGTCAAGGATTCTTCTTACAGCCAACATGCAATGGCTCCTTTAGGATAGATTACCATTTTACATGAAAATTAGGAGTATTTCCGAAGCAATAATAGCCTTTAATATCTTTTCACAGCAGACTTACAGGGATATAGTGTTATATCACATTGTATAATCCATTTGGGCCATTTGAGTGACAGAAACCATTATCTAGAGCAAGTATTAGCAAAGTGGACAGGGGAACAGCTATTATCTCATGCCACAGAAAGACAGACCACTGATTAAAGTTTTACAAGCCTGTGTAACTTAGTAGCTCCACCTAAGGCCCTTGCGACGACCCGAAATAAACCAGAGGTTGTGGAGGAAGAGCAAAGAGAGGAGCAATCAAGTGAAGGGAGTAGGAGGGTTGAGAAAGGACAAAATGGAGAGGTGGCATGGAGCACACCTACTCACACATTTACAAGTGAGTCACCAAATGAAATTGCATGTCTCATTCATCAGAGAAAAGTACCTCATTATCCTCCATGGCTATCATCTATCTGTGTCACGTTAGGGGCATGTGAGTTTGGTACAATATTGCTATGTCATGTCTGGCTCTTCTATCTGGCACCGGGGAAATTTCAAATGGATAGTGAAACTAGAAAACCAACCAGCCGACCAATGTCGTGCTACCGTGTTGAGACGGAGGCTAAATAACGCTCCAAAGCTGGGCTAAATTTTAGGAAAGAAAAACTGGCATGGCCATATTCAAAGGGGTCCCTTGACCTCTGACCTCAAGATATGAGAATGAAAATGGGTTCTGTGGGTACCCACGAGTCTCCCCTTTACAGACATGCCCACTTTATAATAATCACATGCTCTGGGCAAAAATCACACAGTTTGAATGCAGTATAAATGTGTTATTTCTGCCTATTCTAAAAATGGTGTGTTTGAATATTTCTGCATACTGGCGTCCCTAAACAGTCCTCGAATCGCATAAATTAACAGTAATGTTGAAGCTGCAGTGAGCCCAACTATATTCATCTGTGATGATGTTTGTCCCCATAGTAGTGACACCATTTTCTGAAACTTGCGGTGACCTCTAGAAACTTTACAGCCACAAACTAGAGACCTAGATCATTCAGAGGATGGGTGTGTTTCCTAGCTAGATTTACAATAAAGGGGTTTCTGAGCAGTTTCCAGAACAAGGTGTTCGCCATCCAATTGCTGATAAATGCAATTCGTAGAAATCTCCAATTGTCAAAGGTTTTTGAAACCAGTAAATCGCATGTTTTTTTCTATGGTGTTCCTCAGGGTCTTGGTGTCTTGCTGTGGTATTTTGGAGGGATTATTGATCATTTTTAGCAATTTTCGAGTGGTAACAAATGTTACATTTAGCACCAAATGTTTGTAGCAAATGGTATCAATCCAGAAGTTGCTGCAAAAACTTATGAGACATAATAGAGCATGGGAATGGCCATCATATACTTGATCATAATGTTCGAAACTGTTACACACTTTTTAATCGATTAATTAATTAATCCATTCATGTTTGTTTCTGATTTATGACTAGAACAACTTGACACAGAGTGCTTAGCTGCATCTCAAATTAATCTTTACGTTCTCAGCTTTCAGGTGATGTACACCACTTCTATGTGACATCTACCGTTGGCCTGCAGTCTCCCCCTAAAGACCCCCTGGACCCCCCTAAAAAAAGACAAAAACGGTTCTATTGTGGGTCTCAGAGGGTTAATAATGCTTTATTTTGGGGCAGATTATTACATTGACTGTCAGTGTTTGAACAGTATGTTGGAAATAATTTCCCCACGTACCAACGCGTGTGATGCCCGTGTGTTCTGCCCGCCGTGCTTTCATCGCTGGGAGTGGGAGCAGCCAAGTGGAAGGCACATTAGAAAGCAGGGGATATTGATTGTGGCTGGGGACGGTCTGCGCTTTGCATAGTAAATGGCCCCCATTACCATACCATCTCTGGATAATTAATGTGCAGTCAGTTGGCCTGCCGTTCGTTATCGGTCATTCTGATACTGTTCAATTTTCATCTCGGCCTCATGCTTCTCTTAGGGAGCTTCTCTGAGCACCCCCGTTCCTGTCGCCTCCCCCCTCATGCTCTGTTTCATGAATCACACAGGAACCCTGGTCAACGAGTGTCTGCTGATATCTCGCCTGAGGGAAAGATGTTATCGTGGCGCGACTGTCTTTTGCGTCCTCTCATTATTCCGACATTAGCCAGACACGGGGGCCGTGGACGGTTTTGGAAATTAACATTTGCGTGGCATTTAAGTCGCAATATATACCTGCTGTGAGTTGTGTGGCATTTAAGGTGTAATGCAACCCTGCTGCGAATTAGCCTGCTCTTATTTGTTGGTCTCGTCTGATATCTTCCTTATGGGGGGGAAATTATTTAACCTAAGTCTGAATGTTGTTGCAGTCAAGGATATGATGAGAGGAATAATTAGGATTTAAACAAGGCAGCTTTAAATCAGACCACCGTAAAGGCCACTGTGTAGTATCACAATTACCACTAATGGAATACTGCAGATTTTGGACTACTTATATAATTATCCATAAATATCAGTCTTTCTTTGGTATCAGTTAATATCAATCTGAACAGTAGGGTCATATGCGTCATAAATAAGGCTAAAACGTTTCCCTGGTCCCTAGAGAATGAGTCCAGAAGGCCTCTGTTTTGTTGCTTCCTCTCCCAAGTGCTTGCGCAGGTTTAAAAATAGGCAGCTTTACCCCAAGCTGCATCGCAGGGATGAGATTTGCGGTCCTAACAGGCCGTGCAGATTGCCATTACTTATGCCTGACAAGCCTACCCTCTGATGTTTCCATGCTGGCCTATTTTAACAACATAAGCTGCTGCTGCCGCTCCCGCTGCTACCGAGATGCGAATTTCCAAATTGGCTGAAAAAGCTTGTCCTGGGGTTATACTGAGGTTCCCAGAATGCATGTGGGCTGTCTCGTCTCCAATACAGGATAGATAGAATGCAGAGCCAAACAGTGGCAGACAAACATTTTACCTGAGCTTGTTAAATGAGGTAAACATGTCTACACTCGTGTAGATATGGTTTCCAATGGAGGCATCAGAGCGTGTCTGTATTTGAAGGTAGGGAAGCAGTGATCCGACTTTTTCAGTCTTACCGATAGCGATACCTGGGCTTCGAGTCAGGTTTCCACTAAAACACTGCGTTCATAACTTTGTAAAAATGTAGCAAATAAATACATAGGTACAAATTTACTGAATTATTTCTCAGTAATTAATAAATCATCATCATCATTGTCAGTGCTTATTTTTGGTTTTCTTTGTCTTTTTTTTATCCCTGAGGGTGGGGGATGGGCTATTCCTTTGTAGTTGTGTTTGAATTGAAAATTTATAAATAAAATAGATAAAATAAAAACAATAATAAGAAATCAAACACTAGCAACTTGGTAAAAATCTTCAGAATCAGGCGTCAGAGATATTTAGATGCACAGTTAAGGACAGGAATCCTTCCTCTGGCCCTGGAAGTTGGTAGATTTAAAACATCCAGGAGGACAACAGGTTGTACAAAGTATGTGTGTTAGGAGAAGTTAAAGAATTAATCACATTTCCTTTTCCATACTATGACGAGTTACAGCTAATATTTTAAATGAAATGTCGGTTCAAAATCCAGAGATGTTTTGGTTTTCTGAGTCAGTATCGGCCTGATGTCCGATCTCGAATCGGTGCATCCCTATTTGAAAGAATCACTCACCTTTATGATAGAAAGGCTTCTTCATGCCATCAGGAAGCCGGGCTTTACGCTCAACGCCGTAGCCATGCCGCGGGCCGTGGTCTTCGTGGTTATACCTCACCCCGTCTCTCCTGGCAGCCTCGGCCGCCATTTTATCCCGCATTGCCTTGGCGCGTTCGGACTCTAGTGCAATGGCCTTCTCCAACAGGGACAGGTTACCCTTTGTCATGTCAAACACTTCTTCCGATCGGTCCGACGTCACCGAGGCCGTGTCCTCGTCGAAGTCCCGGAGGTTGGTGTGATATCGGTTGTCCTGCGCACAGCTGGAGAAGGCCTTGGAGCGCGGGCTCAGCTGCTCCTCCAGCTTCATGAGATTGTCCATGTCGGAATAGTTCCTATCCAGCGTTCGCCTGTCGTCTTGGCTGTGGTGGAAATCCCCGTAGCTGTGGTGCTGGGGCTGTTGATTGGGATCCCCGCATGAAAAATGGTTTTGCTGGGACGGCCCGTTTCGGTCAGAAGACTTCGTTTCGCTTAGTTTCCGAGCCAAGTCGAAGCATTGGTTTCGTAGGCACTCCAGACTGCTTAAACACACTTCCTCGTCACTGTTTTCTATTTGTCCATTACTGGTGATCTTAACTTGTCCATTGCCACCATTGTGTGCATTTCCACCGTTGTGAGTACAGTCATTCTCGGCGGCGCCGTCCTCAAACTCCTGTCCATCTAAATTGTCAGACAGCACCGCACCGTGACCTTGTGCCAGAAGTTTCAGGGAGTCCACCGTCTCCCGAACCACATCACTGTCAACATCCAAACTCAGATCACCCCTCTGCGCTTCATCACCGTCCCCCTCTTCTTCTTCCTCCTCTTCCTCCTCGTCCTCTTCTTCGTCCTCCTCCTCCTCCTCCTCGTCCTCCTCATCCTCCTCGTCCTCGTCTTCTTCTTCGTCCTCCTCTTCCTCTGCACTGTTGGAGGAGTTGCTGTTCATTTCGGATTCCGTCATGGCTCGGTTGGCAGCATCTTCTGCGATCTTGCCCAGGTTGAGGAGTGACTTGGCCACGAGTTCGTCGTAGTTCTCGTACTCATCGTTGTTGTTGTTGTCCTTCTCCGTCGTCGGCGTAGACTTGGCATTACCGCCGCCACCTCTGCCACCGTCACCCTCTCCCCCCTCACCGCTGTTCATCTGATCGTCCTCTGTTGGAAAGACAGAACACACGTCTTGTAATTTCATTTCCGTCATTCTATTTTACTGGTAAATCAGATTTCTGGGCTTGGCCCATCTAAATTGGATAAGGAACTCTTTGCTTCCCCTAATAATTTACTTTGAGAGTCTTAACAGCAGCTTGTGTTCTGAATTGTGAATCAGCACAGGAAGTTAAATATAGTGGTTGGGACCAGTTCCAGAGAAATTCCATGCTCTGGCAAATGGGAATCTATGAAACCACGGGCAAGACTTATTATTGCCCTTATTTCCTGAATGTCTTCAGAAAAAGATATTCACAGGTCTTATGATTAATAATATTACTGAAGAATTCTGTAAATAGTTGCAAATGAGATGACATTTTATTCATTGTTCAGCGGTGTGAATCAAAACATCTTTGAATTAGAGAAAGCTTTTTTTAACAGGAGAGTCTAAAATCTGAGAGATGAGATGGTGTTCCACCTGCAACACCATGAACCCAGTCAGCCGCTATTCATCGTTTGCTTGTAAAGTTCTTTTTTTTTCATTCAATCATCAGTATCTTTAGAATCCCTTTCACTGCCTAATTGATTCTGACAGGCTGCAAAAGGTTACTGAACCTCTTCTGTCAGTAATTTCAAGCACTCACTCCTGGAGCACTTCCAATCTCTCCTTTCACATTTCCGCCCTGAGCCGCCAAGAGCACATCGCTCACGCTGGCGTTACATTTGTCACTTACATTCCTGCAGAGAAAATGAGCCTACAACCCCCCAACCCCCCCCCCAACACACACACAAACACAAACACACACACAAACACAAGACAAAATCACAATCGCAAGACAAAAATAATAATAGAAAAATTAGAATTGGATAATATTATCTAAGTACAGTATATACTTTGTACTAGGGCTGTCAAAGTTAATGTGATAACGCATTAATGCTAATTTGTTTTAACACCACTGATTTCTTTAAAACATTACCACAACTTGTGATTTTTATGTTGTAGTGGGCTCAGTTGTATATAGATAGAAGATACTGGCATCATATGAAACTTGGAGTCAGTCATGTCATACCAGCTCCTCAAGAAGGAAGATAAATAACCACATTACTCTAAATACTGGCGACGAAAAACAGTCACGGTCATTTTCAAAGGGGTCCCTTGACCTCTGACCTCCAGATGTGTGAATGTAAATGGGTTCTCTGGGTACCCACCAGTGCCCCCGTTACAGACATGCCCACTTTATGATAATCCCAGTCAGTGTGGATCAAGTCATAGTCAAGTCAGCACACTGACACACTGACAGCTGTTGTTTCTTGTTGGGCTGCAGTTTACCATGTTATGATTGGAGCATATTCTTTATTCTAAATTATTCTACCTGTGAGGGTTTATAAACAATATTTATCATTGTTTTGTGTTAATTGATTTCTAATACTAAATATATACATACATTTGCAAAAGCATCACATTTGTCCACTCCCGTGTTGATAAGAGCATTAAATACTTGACACATTTTAAAGCATGTTTTGAACAGATAAAAATTTGCAATTAATTTGCAATTAATCTCAATTAAATATTGGAACCACTGACAGCCTGACTTTGTTCATAGACTAAACAAACACTCACACTGACATTCCCTCACACACATACTGCACACACACACACACACACACACACACACACACACATACACTCCCATCTAATGAGAGCAACACAATATTGGTGCTTGGGGGGTGAGGGCTTTAGAGCGAGAAGAGGGAACAGTCACGAATGACCAGGCACATATTTTGACAGTGGAAGCCTTCTTACAGCAACCTCCCGCACCAGGGGTTTAATTTTTGATGGTATGAAACATGGCACAGGGAGGCAATTTGAAGAGCAATCAAGGTACACAAAAGAGATATGGAAGCGAAACAGATTAAGGAGGGAACAGAGAGGCTGGCCTGCCCTGAACTGGCTCTGGATTAGCTACAGAGATGTGCACGCCACTGAGAAACACAGAGAAGCTCCAGCTTGTCACCTCTATTACATTTAGGAGATTGGAATCTGCCCAGCGACCATCCAGCATTGCTGTCTTGGGGCGAACGGGGGACATGGTAATGATGCATGCAGGGAGATTTTTCTGCCTTTCTCTGGGAAAACACTGCAGATTAAAATGTTGTTAAATCCTTCTTTTCCACTAAAGCAAACATAATGGTTATAGAGCTCAGTGATGAGGAGGATTCAGATTCATCAGGAGAGTGAATACCTTCCAGTTACAACAACACGCTAATCAACCTATGGAAAGAGAGGCTGCTGACAGGCTGGAGAGACAGTGGCAACAGTCCACCGTCTCAGTGTTAGGGGTGAGGCCTCGGCTGTGGGCTCCTAATGAACACCAGTCTGTTGAGATTCACATTCTGCAAAAAAAAAAATAATAAAAGCACGGCTGCTGAGATGCCACATCAACACTTTGGGTGGGTAGAGCTACGCGCCAAACACGGTTAACACACTCCTCTCTCAGAGCTTCACTCTTAATTGGACTTGAAGGCACTGTCAGGTCCAATTGTGATGCGGGGGTGCAGAGCAGAATCTGCTGGAGAGAAACCTGCCAAATCTGGTCTTGGGCACATTGGGAGGGGCCCAACCCCAGAAAGTCCCAAAACGGGACTTTCTACCACGTCTTCAGGAAAGGCTTACTTATTATAAGGCATTGATTGTCAGCATCTCTAATATTCTTCACATTTATCAAGAGACAGGCAACTGGAGATTCCTTTGTTATGAAAAATGATTGTTTTGTTAGTTACTAGTGTTTCTGTTGTTGCAAAAACGAATCATATCCCTAATGACTCTAACGCTTCTGGGAAAGGTCTCCCGGAGAAGGTTAAAGTGTTTCAGTGGGTAATAATTGCAAAGGAGGATCCTGCTAATTTTAGCTGTCAATTTAGATCATTTCTCTGGAATTAAACTAGTAAATATTTTTAAAAAGAGCTCTATGAAAAATCAAGAAAGTAGCCAACAATTCAGAGTCACCTCTCCTCAAGCGAGTAAAATGTGTAAATGAATGAATGAATGAAGCACATTAAAACAATGATAAAATAATTAGTAATTACTGTAAGAATAATACATTGTATGGCTTCAGCCATGCTGAATTCAGTTTATATGTTCAATCAGTGTTTGAACATCATGTCCAGCTGCCCCAAACTACAGCCCATCAAATATGGAAATATAAATCACAGATATGCAAATACAGCATGTGAATGATAATAGTTACATTTTCAAATAGAAAATAATTTTCAGAAATATGGTTATTTGTTTTGTGGTGGAGACTTACATGTGAAGATTGACACTGATGACAATAGCAGCTGTTAGCTTAGCTTAGCATAAAGACTGGAACAGGGAAGAGGAGCTCTGTCCAGAATTGGGCTGCACCATTATGGACAAAATGCTAATCACAACTATTTTGGTCAGTATTGAAATCATGATCATTTATCCTGATTATTCAGAGGTTTTAGGGACAAAATATCTTCATTACAATTTCACATTCATATTAACAGAATGCTGTTGTGCTACATACCAATAGTCAAAAACTCTAAATGTTATCCTAATGTCATCTACAGTGGCTACTTGCATAAGAACATTTTAATTAGATATTACAAGCACCTTAGAGCTAGTGTTAGGAAGTTAAATGGGTCATAATTCCCTCTCTTTTATTTATCATATATAGCTGTGAAAACATCATCAAAAAAATGGATTTATTCAAGTTTCTTGCCAAAAACTTTTTTTTTTTTAGATTACATTTGAACGCAAAAATCGGATATATGAGACTGAAAACCAGCTGCTGATTGACGATATGTCTCGAGCTGTTACTTTTATACTTATATACATTTATACAGCAGTTTTCTATGAGCAGGGCATGTATTTTAAACATCTAAAGTTCTAAAGCTCACTTATTACCACATTATAGTGTACAAACAAGTTAGCATTTTAGCAGGGGTTATGTGCCAAACCTGGGCACAGTAACTTCCTGGAGCATCTACTGGTTGCCTGGCAACTGAGCCAAGAAACAGTGTGGCACATGACCCCCACTTAAGCGGCAAACTGACGTTTTTACACTTTGGTTTTCATGAATTAAACAAACAAGCTGTAACGTGTTAATAGTGAGATGCAGAGCTGCTGCTTCTGTAGGTGGGTTGTTACCTTTGGACAGAGACAGACCAGCTGTTTCCACTTTGAGCTGAGCTAAGCTAAGCTAAGCTAAGCTAAGCTAAGCTAAGCTAACCAGCTACCGGCTGTAGCCCTAAATTTACTGTATAGACGTGAGAAATGTATTAATGTTCAGTAACACTTCATAACAGCCATCATTTATAAATGGTGAATTTATAGTTAATTATACTTTTATACTTATTTAATAGTTATTTTAACTGTTAACAAACAATAAAAATGATAATTAATAATGCTTACTAACTATTAGTAATGCTGTGACGTCTGTTTTTAACAGTTTATTGTTGCACTATATATTATAAAATGTTAAATACTGTATTAAGTGTTTGTTAGGGATTAACAAATGATTCGTAAACCTTTAAGAAATTGTTTGTAAAACATTTCTAAACATCACATATATAGATGGACCAGAAACCAATTATTAACCATTGACAAAGTATTAACTATCTGTATAGATGGTTTACAATTTATTATCTATTTAACAAGGTAATATAATCATCAGTTGCAACTTCATAATAACCATTCAAATAATGGTTATAGACAGTTTATAAACCAGTTATTAACCATTAATAAAGTGTTAATAAAGTGTTACAAATCATAAATGGTCCATCCATTTATGCAATATAGATTTTTTTTTTTTTTTAAGTTTTACAAATAATATTTTAATCATGGACAAATACTTATTAATGTATATATATACACACATATATGTTATGTGTATATCTGTGTATATATGTATATAAAAAATAACAGAAATGATTTCTAATAACAAGTAATCATTATTATCATTTCATTGTTGAAGAGAAAATAACTATTAACCATATTGAATTAACAGTCAGTGTTATTATAAAGCGTTACCCAATGTTTTCATCTAACTCTCAGTCAGTAAACGTATTTCCTGAAATGTAGAACTATTCCTTTAAAATTCTAAAAAGTTGTTCTAGTGCATTCGTTGCATTTCAAACATCTTTCAGTGTGTTTTAGTGCCTAACGATGAGGAAGTGATCTCACCTTGCCCTTGACTCTGCTCTCCTTCCTCCTCTCCTTCGTCATAGTCCACCTCCTCTACAGCTTCCTCTTCTTCCTCTGCCTCCTCCACCCTCTCCTCCTCGCCCTCTTCCTCCTCTTCCTGCTCCACTTCTACCTCCTCCTCTTCCTCCTCCTCTTCCTCTCCGTCCCCTCTCTCCACCTCCCCTTCCTCATGCTCCATTTGCTCGACATTGTAGTCCATGTAGCCCTCCACCTCCTCTTCTTCTTCCTCCACCTCTCCCTCTTCCTCCTCCTCCTCCTCTACAGCCCCTTCCTCCTCCTCTTCCTCCCTGTCGTCCATCTCCTCGGTTCCGTCTGTCTCGTAGCACTCCTCCATGGTGGAGTTGTCCATGTCATCTAGGTAGGTGCTCCTTTTGGGGGAGGTTTCCAGGGTCTGTCTGTCTAGGCTCTTCCTCTTCTTGGCCAGGGGGCAGCCGTACACACTGCAGAGGAGAGATAAGAGGGCGGCCATTAGCCGTTAGCCTCACCTGGCCATAAATGCTAATGCTCATTGGCAATCAGGCTTCTGTGTTAATGTGCCGTGGCTTACAAACTAGAATATAATGCACAATGGAACAAGCGCCTCTTAACTTCTTCTGCTGGGAAAAATATTAAACTTTGCTTAACCAACCTTAATTAGACGTGTACTCATTAACTATTGGGCAATTATAATAAAACGCTCCATTTCTCTTAGAAAACAGTTACAAAGGGATAAAATCTCTATCTCTGAAGCAAACAAAGCAGAAGATTCGGTTTATTTTCACATTCATTTATATTCAGGTGACATCAATTTGTTCTCCAGGCAAAAGAAAATCACTGTGCGTGCTCCACAAACACTTTGTACCAGAGTGATATGCCCTTGTTCTGACGCGAACCGAGTACAGCAAAACACAGCTGCTTGTCTGGAATTGACTGTAAGAGGGGAAAGACAACCTGTAGCCTGATTAATTGAATCTTGCCGAGGCACCTCGGGTTTTAATGTATTCTCTGGCTCCCCACGGCAGCAGGGGGACAGATCCTAATCTGATAATCTGATAATCTGTGTATTCGCTCAGGCTATTGATCACAGGGGCTTAATCCATTTCACTCATCAAACCTCTGAGAGCCCCGAGCTGCTACCTGGCCCCCCAAGTGTATATTGCATGTGTGACTTTCTGCTGTTTGTGCATTTATGTATGAATGTGTGGCTGCGTGCACATGTTTGGCACATATGAACAAATGCACCCACACAGTCAGAATTATGATGAGTTGTGCTGAGTGTTTTTGCCATCAAATAAACCTCTTGTCCAGGCTGGAGCGTAAGAGAGCTAAACACGCTTTGGGCATGTTCACTCGGCTGTGAAATATCCCTGGCTCCTATTTTTACAACCTCTGGACGTTTCCCCAGCACTGCGCTGCTTAGAGTAAGACCTGATGGGAGTGAATGGCACAAGGCTGCTGTGTGAGACTACGAAAACGGTAGTTGTTAGTCAGTGTGCGCTGCCTTTGTGGTGGTCACAGCGACGAGGTGATATTGTAGGATGGCAGATCGCAGTCCTAGAAACACATTTCTGTTCCCTCGTTTTCTCTGTTTTTTTTCAGCCGGGCCACACAACAGTTCATGAAATATAGTAGTGATGCAATTTAACGAGTTGATTCGTGTACAGAGACATTTTGATGATCAGCACAAAATCAATTCGTAAATGTGAACCAGGAAGTAGAGAGAACAGTGAACGCCTCATCGGGAGGAGGTCTTGGAGGTGTATGGGTAGGTCAGAAAACACAGGCCTTACGCCGAGGAAACTGGTGTTCATGTCCCGTATGCAATCACAAGTCAAAGTTGAATTATTCGTTGCGTAAGTTCCGTGCTCAAATTACTTAACCAAGTCGATCTTTCCTTAAACCTAACTAAGTAGTTTTGTTGCCTAAGCCTAACCAAGTTGTTTTTTTTTTCCTAAACCCAACAAAGTAGTTTTGTTACCTAAGCCTAACCAAGTCAGTCCTTTCTCAAGCCTATCTAAGTAGTTTTATTTTGAAAAGACTGGAGTGGATATATTCCAGAGTTTAACTAGTAATTTGTTGCCTAAACTTAAACAAGCTGATATTTTCATAAACCTCAGTAGTTTGTTGCCTAACCCTAGCCAAGTCAATCTTTTCCTAAACCTAAGTAATTTTGTTGCCTAAGTCTAACCAAGTTGATCTTTTCCTAAACCTATGTGGTTTGTAGCCTAAGCCAAACCAAGTTGATCTTTTCCTAAGCCTAACAAACTAGTTTTGTTGCCTAAGCCTACCATGTTGATCTCTTCCTAAACCTAACTAAGTGGTTTTATTGTGAAAGGACTGGAGTGGAAATTGACACATGCATAACGTGTGGCTGGACAGTCACAGGAAAACACAAAAAAATGTTGCTGAAAGTCGTGCCGAGTGTCATGAAAAAAAGATGGAAATTTGCATCTATGTAGATTAATCAAATAGATTAAATTTTGTGACTATTTCACGATCTGCCAAGAGACTGCATTAGTTTTTCATGTCAGTGTGTCCCACAGTCCAAGCTCCATCCATCCTCTCTCTCCGTCTCCCCTCAGCCCCAGACGTCCATCAGTCAGTCAGGGTACAGTCAGCTGGCAGGCTCAATCTCACCCAGCCCTGGGATTCCTTAATGGTCTGACCCCCTGCACCCCCCGCAACCAAGGGCCTCATTTCATTAATCTAAGCCCACATGGAAACTCATTCCCTGCCTGACAGCCGGATCTCTCCCCCAGGGCAGCGTGAGGGTCTGCGGGACAGCGAGGGAGGGGGTGCGTACGCTGCAGCACTGTGATCAATAGTGCTTGTGACCAAACATCTCAAAAGCACATTAAAATGCCACTCATCCTGGCCCCTCCGTTCCAGCGCCCTCTCCAAATAAATCAAGGGCCGGTCCCAGCAGGTTAGCGGCTGCCAAGGCAGGCGGGCTGGCAGGAGAGGAGGATAGGTGAGTGGGAGGAAGAGGAGGAGGAGGAGGAGCAAGGGTGGAAGTGGTGTGGGAAAGGCACATAGGCAGACTCTCAACCCCCCTCTCCCTCTCTGGCTTCTGGTCCAGCCTCTCTACCTCTGCCTTTACGATATCCAGACTTAAGGCAGCATTCTCTGTCAAGTACTGAGCCACAGCGTAGCTCAGTGGCTGGTAGGGCTGGCAAAACTGGCCAAAAATGATGTTCAAATATTCATTCTAAAAAACACAAGATTGAACTATTTGAACATCTATTTTTGCGCATTTAGTCCGTATCTCCATATCTAACAAGTGGCGGCAACGCAGCCATTTAGAACTTTTGTCGGATGCCTTGTTTCTATTTATTCCAGTCGTTCACTTTGAAAACCTGCAAGGGATGAGGAGCGGCTGATTGGTGAAGTAGAAATGAGGAGTCATCGGTACGATACCTCCTCATTTCACGACAAAAAGCTAAATAAGGAGGCACCCGGCTGAAGTGGGATCGACTGAAAGGCGAACTTACTTGCTGTTGGCTGTATTGAATGTCATTTTCAGTAAATATCACAATATAAGCCCAGTTTTCTTTATAAAAATGTCATAAGATTGCAGGTACAACTAACCACCTTTTGAGAGGTTACGTCTCCAGTCTGATCTGGAGCTCACGGCCGATAGGTACGTGGTTTATTGACATGACGTAACGTAACGCTTGCTGTTGTGGTGTCGCTCTAACTGCGGCCAACTACTCTCCATCATTATGGTTGTTGAATTAGTCCTCATTAAAATGGACTGAACATTACATTTAGGGCTGTCAGTCCATTAAAATATGTACTTGCGATTAATTGCTGATTGTCCATAGTTAATTGTGATTAATTACAAATTAATTCTACATTTTTTATCTGTTCAAAATGTACCTTAAAGGGAGATCTGTCAAGTATTTAATACTCTTATCAACATGGGAGTGGACAAATACACTGCTTTATACAAATGTATGTATATATTTATTATTGGAAACCAATTATTAACACAAAAATAATTACAGATACTGTCCAGAAACCCTCACAGCTACTAAGTTTGGAGCGTGATTTAGTCTCCTTGGGGACAAGCTAGTATGACATACTAGTACTACAGGATTCCTGAGGTAGTTTCATATGATACCAGCATCGTCACTCTAGCATTAAAATTGAGCCTGCAACAACTAAAAATTGCAAGTTGCTTTAATGCCTTATTATCATGTTTAACTTTGACAATTTGAAAGACAATTAATGAAACTGGTGCCGTGTGACTCCCCTCATGGGGGGCATTCAGCGCACACAAGGCAGACAGCCATGGTAGTGCTGTATTTTTTCACAATCAAATACAAATTTGAATAAGTAAATATGTGTTTTTTCACTATTTTATTGTATTTTCGGATTCAGAATATTTGTTCACAGCCCTTGTGGCTGACAGGTATTAATGTGACTTCACCTGAATCTCTCTAAAGAAAGCTGTTGAATTGCTTTGCAACATCAGCTAATGGATAGCAAATAATACATGCTGGGTTGTGTATTTTTTTTCATTGTATCGTTAAAAGGAGTCAAGTGCACTTCGCTATTTTGGGTCAGGATTGTACAAACAAAGAGGCCTTTGATAACAGACAGCGAGCATGCATTAAACCTGACCATGCTAAAAGTTCCACCTACAGAGAAGCAGGTATTTGGCTCCTGTTTAAAAGCTCCAGCAGCAGAGCATCTCATGTAAATGTCTTTTAATCACGCTGGTGTTAAGAGGCGTTCTCAGGTTGTTGTGACACCGCGAGAGGTGCGTTTGCCCCGGCGCTCCTCGGCCCCGCGATGACTAAGCCACAGGAAGCCTCCGCAGCGCCGCCATCCCACGTTCCCTGGCTCTGTCGCCGTGCGACCTTGGCTACGACGCCTGTCATCGCAGGCGACGCGTCCCACTCACTGTGCTTGGCAATTAAAATTCCAGAAATAATTAGGTGGCATTCAAATTAAAAAGGAAAGACGTTCTGCGGGCATTGTGCAGGGAGAGGAAGGAGATGAGAAAAATACTGTACCATTCCAAGTTTCTTACTTTGCTTTGTCCCCTGGCAGAATCTCAAAATCCTGCAAGAGGAGTGAGCAGTATGAGAGGTAGTAATCAAAGAAGAAAAGAGCTTCAGATCACAAAAAAAGACCACTTCATATTTTATGGAGTGGGCATCCTCGCCATTATAAGATGGAACAAATTCTATTACTGTGTGAACAAGTGGCCCTTTAATGTAGGGAAAAAAAGCATCTGGAAACGCTACAGAGAGGGCCCCGTTTCTGGAGCATTAACGCGAGGCGGGAGAGCGGAGCGGCAGGAGAAGCACAGCTCCCGTTCAGCTAATTTTGGGGCGACAGTTGAGCGACTGCTGGAATGCGACAGCGTTCCACGGCGCCTTTATTAGCAGTCATATTAGCGGCTGTTCTCAGCAGGGGCAAAAGCTTTAGCCGGTCATTAGCATCACATGCTATTTGTCTCCCTGACACAGGGATGAGGCGGCTGTTGGCTTTTCCTCTGCTGCTTTTTCCCTCTCTCTCTCTCCCCCGTCACCCAACATCCTCGCCTCGTATTTCTCACCCATCATAACCTCACCTGCTCTCTTTCCTTCCATACATCCACCTCCACCCTACACTTGTATATTCACTCAGTCCCTCTCTCACACCAATTTCTCTCAACCACTTTCCAACCCTTCTTCCCATTATCTCTCCCTCAACCTCAACTCATTGTCGTCGCCCCTTCGCTCTCCGCAGAGCCGACCGGAGATGGAGGGAATGCACCACCTCTGGCTGTGCCCCCTATCCAGCGGGAGGATCTATAGACACGTGTGGCAGAGCCCCGTCTCCATGGTGATACCCTCCAGAAATCCATGAGGGATTCCGCCATCCTCACAGCAAAGCCAGTGAGGAAAAAATGAGACAGAGAGAGGAGGAAAAACAGAGGCTATAGGAGCGAGACAGTATGTTTTTGTGTGTGTGTGTGTGCCTCTTTTGTGTGCACGCAAAATTGGGAAATATATAGGAGAGGAGAAGAAAAGCAGAGATGTGTGTGTGTGTGTGTGCGTGAAAGAGGAGAGAGGATCATTTCAGAGCTGTCAGGCTTCTCCCGCTAGCAGGGGAGAACAAAAGACGGAGTCTTGGTGCAGGAGGCTCGGCGCATGGCAGACGCTGCAATTTGGGGCGTTTTCTGTCGTCTCAGGCTCTCGCTCGCATATCAGCCGCTACGGCTCGCTCGCTCACACACACTACGTAAAACTCATCAAATATTGCTACGTAGCTGAGGCGTCGAAATAATCCTCAGTGTCAGTGAAACGTACACGTGTGGTCTTTGTGTGTGACGCGTCCGCTCGGATTTACACTTAAGACTTAATACTACAAGACATTTAAGTGTAATCGTTTCATGTGCGGTTGCGTATTTCGACACCGTTTCTTGACAATGCGATGTGTTTTAGACGGCAAGTGCAGTGGTGAAGTAGCTCAGAGGCGTCGGTGCCCAACAGACATGCTGTTCAGCTCACTGGTTCAATAAGCTTGCTGCTGCCCAGCCATTGCTCCGGCTCCAACATTTGTAGCCTGCAGCTAGTAAACCCAGTCTCAACTTTAGTCAAATACTCATGCTTAGCCCTGAAACATGACTGTCATACAGTACAGTGGCCAGTGATGGCTCTAGTGGACACCTAGCAACATTTTCCTGTATTTTATCATCACTCCCTGAACCCATACGAGGCCTCTGCTGCTCCCCTTTAGCTCCTTTTATCCATATCTGCCAACTACTATTCACGCTTGGAGGGAAACACCTCCTCACGGGTTGTTTGTGCGCCGTACTGATACTGCCCCATCAAGGAGCTGGGGTGCAGAGGGTGGAGGGGTGGAGGGGTGAGAGCATTAAAGGTGGGATGACACAGGTCAGGGCTGCTCAGATAGAGGGCTACTTTGTTTTTGCAGCTGCACCAGATGTTGACAGTTCTGTAGATTCTGATATGATAGGAAGGGTGGAGCTTCACAGACAGTGTTAGGGAATTTGAAGGAGAGCTGAAACAATTGGTCGACTACATTTGACAGAAACTGAATTGGCAACTGATCTGATGATTGATTTATCGTTTTCAGCATTTTCAAGCAAACGTGCTTCTTAATTTCTCGCATTTCTTGTTCTTGTCTTACATTACAGCAACCTAAATGTCTTTGGATTGTGGACCATTAAAGGACCAGTACGGAACATTTAAGGGATCTATTATCAGAAATGGAATGAGTATGTTTTCTTTAGTGTGAAATCACCTGAAACTAAGAATCGTTGTGTTTTTGTTAGCTGTTAGCGGACAAACCAAACACTTGCACTTTCAGTTTATTGCAATTTTTGTTAACTTTTTGAAGTTGGATGGGAAAAAGTTGAATTATACACTTAGACAGACTTCTACTTAGGAAATTATCTAAATCAAAAGTTAGATTTTCAGCATGTAGTCATATATCTCGTAAAGGATATATATATATATATATATATATATATATAAAATATAAAAAAAAAAAAAAAAAAAAAAAAAAAAAAAAAAAAAAAAAATATATATATATATATATATATAAAAAAAATATATATATATATATATATATAAAATATAAAAAAAAAAAAAAAAAAAAAAAAAATAAAAATAATATATAAAAAATAAAATATATATATATATATATAAAAAATATATATATATATATATATATATATATATATATATATATATATATATATATATAAGCAAATATATGTCAACTTTAAAAAAAATTGCTTTTTTCCTACCCTATGTATTATCTACAGTAGATGGCGGTCGGCACAGGCCCTGTTTAAGTGTGAGCTACATTTTGAATATTTTGTGATGAGGAACTGAACTGAAAAAGAAACCTACTGTATCTACCCTGTTGTTACAAACCCCATGTCAAAACACCATCCCTGTAATACATCAAATTATGAGGCATTTCTAATTCCAGACTCCTTGCATTGAGTGAACGTTGAGGTTGGGGATTTTAAGATGGATCTGGCAGAATATTATAATGTGTATCATACAAGTCATTTGTGATAATTTGCTAGTGGAGGTCCTGAGCAGGAGAGCTCATCCGGCAGCAGATTCTGGGGGCGTAATGCGGCTATCTGTCATGCTGCAGCTAAATTCACTCCTGGATTAGCCAGGTAAGGAGTCTCTCCACCAGCGTAATGACTTCAATCAATCACCCCAACTCAGACACACACACGGAGGCCAGCTAGTTAGCTGCTAGCCCAGCAGCCATTTTGGAAAAGGAGCTCTTTCCTGCAGCTTGTCCATTCGTCTATGTAAGCCATAGTGTAGGCTGTCATAATGGCTGTTCATTTGGATGAGCAAACAGAGCCGATATGACTGAATACAAAGACAAATTCATTATTGATTGTTCTGTCGATTATTTTCTCAAATTATTGATTGTCTTATAAAATGTAACAAAATTGTGGAAATGCCCACCACAGTTTTTTATCATCCAAGTTGACACCTTCATATTGTCGACCACCAGTTCAATAACCCAAAGATATTCGATTTCCTATAAGGGGCAAATTATCTCAATTGAGAAGATACAACTATATGGAACGTTTGACATTTTAATTGAAAAAGTAATTGGTTTTCTGTTGATTGACCAAGTGACTTGTTGAATTGCTTCAGCCTTATACTGAACAACACAGCAATGATTCAAAAGTCAAGTGATATTCCAGCTTCGCCTCCTAAAAGTTATGTTCCCATACAATGAAACTGTCAATTATGTTTTGATGGAACATATTTTCTCCTGGGTTGTGTATGTATCTATCACATCGCAAATACATTTAATCAAAGTCCACACAGTGGGGAGACAGAGCGGTTGTCAAACATGGGACTTTCACCCAGGAGACTGGTGTTGGGGTCCCATGTGAAACCAAAAGTAATGTACTGATTTTAAGCCAAAACATGATCTTTTAGGGTGCTTTAACAAGCTATAGTCCGTCTGGCTGGTCCGCATCAGAGTGAAATTCATACTTTTGGTTTGTTCGATTCAGACTATTTATATCTAGACTATATTCTGTCTGGTTTGGTTTCACAGAGCACAAATTAAAGTGGACCAAATTTGTTGAAGGCCGTGTACAAAGGTGCTACTTCTAGCCAGGGTATCACAGACTTTGATATACTGCTGTGTTTAAGTGTTTTCACTTTGACTTGGCACTGACATACTGTCTGGACATATCCTTTATCCTTCAGTTTATCTCAAATGACTTTAAAAATGTCACTATGTTTTCAGACTTTATTTGGTGTACTCGTTTCAGCGTGCTCTCTTCGGCACATCATCAACATGTCAAGTAGATATCAGATTTCTGCAGAAGTCCAGGTCAGTCCCAACCCGATATTTATCTGTGTCCATCCCAACAAATACCCACACATGCTTGGAAATGGTTCGAGACCACCTCTTGCAAGCGGTCTCGGTCTGGTTGTTTTGGTCCACACCAGTGTACGATTACTGCGTACACAACTGCCCAAACGAAGCGCAACAGGGGTCGAACTGCACCGCAGTTTGATTAAAACTACCTTAATGTTGGCTTGTGAAAGTGCCCTTACTAAACCTAACCAAGTAGTTTTGTTGCCTAAACCTAAATGTAATTGAGAATGCAGTTTTAAAAGGGAAAAATCACCATGAGCTGTTCAACCACTAACGCTGATATACGCCAATTTACAAATGTTGATATGAAACATATTTTTTAGTTAAAAAACAGTGAGATTCAACATATTATTCTGGTGACTGGGTTGGATATTCAATATTTTTTGTTGTTGCCAAATCCCATAGAAAGACCAAAATGTACAATGGATTGATCTTAGCAAGTACTGCCTCTGTAGCCGAAGCCTGATATATCTTATTAACCAAAGACACATTCATTTTAACACCACTAATGCCTTTAACACATTAATGCTCAGTTTCAAAGCAGGAGTAAAGATACCGGTGTCATATGAAACTAGAAGACCTGAGGGATCACAATCAGTGGTACCAAGAATGTCTTAGTTTGTCAAGAGGGAGACTTAATAACGCTCCAAACACACAAAAAATTTTGGTGAGGAAAAACTGGCGTGACCATTTCCCGTGCGGTTTTCTGGACAATGACTTGTGATTAATCATAATTAACTCTGGACAATAATGTGTTTAATCACAATGAAATATTTAAATGACAGAGCTAATATTTCTATTATTAAAAAACACATTGTTGCGCTGGGCAGTGTAGTTGTTTGAGTCGATCCTCATATACTATTCCTTACTCCTTTTGTGAGGTAATGCTAAAAAGTACAGTAGCCTCCTGTTTTAATTGTGTTTTGACCTCTTCAGTAGAAACCAATGGGCTCCAGGTTGTGAGCCACAGACCAGCTGGGGAAGTGTCATGTGCTGATAGACACAACAACACACTGTCGGTTTTGGTCTTCTCGTGGGAATTTTTGACAATAACAAATAAAATATAACCAACCTTATACTTTACTGTAATGCTGGCTGACTAAAGTGTCTGCCCTTCCTGTGTTACACTGCGATTCCCGCTCTGCGCCATGTTTACCAGGCTCCATCTCCCCAGCAGAGGAGGAGGGCTTTTTGACATTGATGTAATTTGGTTGGCAGCTGCTCTGTGGGGAGGGCTGGCCGGGGGGTGGGAGGGGGAGGTTGGGATCATGGAGGGCTTGTGGGGGTTCAGGGGTTAGAGGTCAGGATGTGCCCAGGCCTGGAGCTGGCCCTAAGCAGCTGCCCGCCCCCTCACCCAGTCCCCCCTCATGCCCACGTCCCCCTGGCACACTCCGCTCACCGCACATGATCTGCTATTCCCTTTGATGTCTTTCCGCTGGGAGATGGTTTGAAAAAAGAGAAGAAGAAAAAAGAGGAGGATGAAAAAAAAAAAAAGCGTAAACACCACCTGTTTATCTGACGGCGGGTAATGTCGGAAAGGTAGTCTGCAGGCTTGTCATAATATGCACAGGAGGCAAATAAGGGGGAGAAATTACAAAGGGAAAAAAATAAACAAAAGGCATCAGAGAAGAAGGCATGACGAGGGTATGCAACGTGCACGCCACTGGAAATTTGGCGACCCTGGTTTTGAGATGCTCTCGAAGTGTGTTCTTAATTGCATTAGAGGTTTATGTGAGGACAGAATATGCTGCTGGGAAAAAGCATTATTACTCTTCAATGTGCTAAGAAAGACACTGAAGAAGAAAAGACGTTATAGTACCGTTATAATATTACTGTTACGGCCCAGTCGCACAGGAGTTCATGAAATAGTCACAAAATTTAATGTATTGATTCGTGCACATTGACACCAGTTTCACAATTTTTCGTGATGGTCAGCACGAAATCAATTTGTATATAATCCACAAAAGAACGCCGCGTAGGGAGGAGGTCGAGATGAAACCAGTCTGGTGTTAATGTCCCTGTGAAACCAGAATTCACAAGTTGACACGTAACTTCTGGAGTTATATTAACGCAAACTGCAATCTTTTCCTAAACCTAACTAAGTAATTTTGCTGCCTAAGCCTAACCAGGTCGATTTTCTCCTAATTTTAACTAAGTAGTTTGCTGTCTAAGCCTAATCAAGTAGTTTGTTGTCTAAGCCTAACCAAGATGATCTATTCCTAAACCTAACTAAGTAGTTTTGCTTTCTAAACTTAACCAGGTCGACTTTCTCCAAAGCTTAACTAAGTAGTTTGCTGTCTAAGCCTAACCAAGTAGTTTGTTCTCTAAGCCTAACTAAGTAGTTTGTTCTCTAAGCCTAACCAAGTTGATCTATTCTTAAACCAAACTAAGCAGTTTTTTGTTGCCAAGTCGTTCATCTCCTAAGCCTAACTAGGTAGTGTGTTGCCTAAGCCTAACCAAGTCAATCCTTTCCCAAGCCTACCTAAGTAGTTTTATTTTGTAAAGACTGGAGAGGAAATTGACACTTTTGTTGCTGGACATTTAAAAAAAAATGCACAAAAACTGTATAGTTGAAAGTCGTGCTGAGCATCATGAAAAAAGGCCAATTTGCATCTATGTACAAGAATCAAATAGATCAAATTTTGTGACTACGTCACAAAATGCTGTGAGACTGTGTTGACTATTATTACACTAGTGATTGTAGTTGTACAAGAGAAGCTCCAATGTGAGTCCAGCTTCATCGTACTGCTGAAATGGTAACAATGGTGTCAGAGCCAAACTGAAATGAACCCCAGGGCTCCACGTGCAGTCTAAAGAGTATAAGCTAATGACAGAGCTGACAGATCCGACCAACTCGGTTCTTTTCAACCTCAGCCCACACTGGCTTTTTGGTGATATAAAGCTTTCCCATTAAATATGGAAATTTCCGTTTCGGTGACAGATACTTCACAGAGGGGGGTTGATGGCATAGACGGTGTTTTTTTGGAAGGGGAAGTGGCAGATTTTGATTAATGCGACCTTATCTGGTTCTGCACATGGAGGCAGAGGGGTTGCTGAGCTTGGCGGGGGTGGATGGCTGCCTGTTCTCTTCTTCTTTCTCTCCTCTGTTTCAAATGGTTTCACTCAGTCTCTCTTCGTTTCTGCTTCTGCCTTCTCTTAGTGCACTCGTCCTCTATCTCCGTGAGCATGTAATCCGTGCTTTAACGTCTTGTAGTTCTTTAACTTCACATGGCCTCCCGATAATTCTGTCTGATTTCCTTCTTGACCCTCTGTCCCCTCTTCACCTCCCCAGTCTCTTCATCTCTATATCCCTATTTCCTCGTCCTACCCCACTTAGACATTCCCTGCCTCCATTAAAACTGCTCATCTCCCTGCTGCTCCATTCCATCTTCAATTTGGTATCCTTTACTCCTGTCCTGTATCCTCTCCTCCTACCAGGCTGGGAGTGTGTGCGGTGCCGCTTCCCCCTGTCGCTCCATCACCACCTGGCCCACTTCCAATGCTTTTAGTGAGAGCTATCTGTCAAACTATGAATAATACAGGCCCAAGGCTGGCGTTAGCTTGCTAGCTAGCTATGTGGAATCCAAATGAGGTCTACAGCAGGAAGAGAGCACTTGACTTTTAGCTCACTACCACGCTCTCCCTACCAAGACAGGCAATTACTCAGCCCACAGCCCCAGCTGCAGCCGTGGCAATCATAAACGCAGCCCCTCGCATCCCCGTCTGCACGCGCACACACATATTGCATGTATAAGCAGACATCCCTCCTCCTGATTCAAATAACACGAGCATTTGTCTATGCAGAGACTAAAACTTTTCTTGCCAAACATGACAGAAAATCCATAGTACTATCTTTCCTGGCTGTGCAAAGAAGAAATAGTTCAGAAAATGTCCCCAAAGTGCATAGTAATAAATAAAAAGTATATTCTGACAGTGATTTCATGGAGGATGATGACGACATCTGCCTGGGCATTGATTGTAGGTCCATCTCCAAGATATATAGCCTTGCTAAGAAAACAAAATGATGTAAAGGCAATGATTTTTATGGCCCAGAGAAAAAGTTGTGCATGTTTTTTTTAAATAAATGTGTAATTTAAGAGAACTGTTGGGTGAGCCAAACTCAAAAACTAGGGCTGTCAATCGATTAAAATATCTAATCAGTTCATCGCATGATTGTCCATAGTTTATCGCGATTAATAACAAATCAAATCGATCAATTAAATGTATCTCAAATGTACGTACTTTATGTACCTCAAAGGAAGATTTGTCAAGTATTTAATACTCTTATCAACATGGGAGAGGGTAAATATACTGATTTATGCAAATGTATGTATATATTTATTATTGGAAATCAAGTAACAACACAAAACAATGGTAAATATTGTCCAGAAACCCTCACAGGTTCTGTGTTTAGATTAAAAAATATGCTCAAATCAATCATATAACATATAACATGGCAAACTGCAGCCCAACAGGCAACAACAGCTGTCAGTGTGTCAGAGTGCTGACTTGATTATGACTTGATCCAAACTGACTGTGATTATCATAAAGTTCATTGGGGTCAGAGGTCAAGGAACCCCTTTGAAAATGGTCGTGACAGTTTTTCCTCACCAGAATTTGGCATAAATTTGGAGCATTTTTCAGCCTCCTTCGTGATGGTTTGTGCCAGTGGATTCCTCATGCTTTCTAGTTTCGTATGATACCAGTATCGTCACTCTAGCTTTAAAACTGAGCCTGCTACAACTTAAAAAAAAAAAAAATCACAAGTTGCGTTAATGCATTAAAAAAATTAAAAGGAAATTTGCGTCAACATGTTATTATCGCATTAACTTTGACAGCCCAAACCAAATGCCACTACAGGAACTCTTTATGCCTTCCTGGTAGTCTATATTTGAGACACCACTGAGCTCCAAAGATCTATCAATCAACAGTGGAGATAGTTCATCATCTCTTATCTGTTGATTAACAGGAGACACGTCATCCACCTTTTATCGCACTTGTTCCACAGTTATGGCAGCAGGCTGAGAGGGCTATCGCATGTATCAGGTGTATGACACATGTATGGTCACGTAATTAGTTTTGCACCGAGGCATCCTTAGGTGACGGTGTTAACCCATCCATCATTGCTTCTAATCATTCGTTGGCGGAGTGTGGGATGTAATTATAGAGCACTAGGCAACGACAGGCTTCACAGGTAAAAATAGTCATGCAGGATGAGAGACTTCTGCATGTGTTTGGCATGTGGGTTGTTGTGTGCTCAAGGTGTGTGTCGTGCATGTGGGTGGTTTGAGGTGTGTGCGTGCGTAATATGCATGCCTGCGTGTATTGTGGTAATGAGATCTAGTTAGTGATGCTCCAGAGTGTCTTATTAACAAATAATAACAGCACTCCTTTGTTTTTTTTAACCTCTCCTCCCATCTATTATTCACACCTCACAGATTTACTCATGATTCATTTATAGGAGCATCTTGTGCAACCTAGAAACTAAATGTCACCCAAAACATCACTGTCAAATGAGGCTGCGTGTACGAACAAGTACATAATGTTTTTGTGTATCAATTGTATCTGTGTGTGTAGGTCTGTCCACCCTAAAATATGTTCTACATTAGATAAACAGTATTTACAGCACAATCTGATTGCTGCAGCAAGACTATAAAAAAGGGACTTCTGCAATCTAGCTCCAGCTGTATATGCACACACAAGTGCGAATGATAGAGTGCTGTTGAAATAGATGAGCTGGATTTTGCCGGATCAGTAACGAGGGCTGTAGTGAGGCCATTTTGCCATTCAACCCCCCTGTTGTGAAATCAGCATGACGCCCTGTGTACTTTAGCTGGATTCTCTTTCTGCTGAAATTGCCAGGTTGGAGAGAGGCACTCAGCTGGGAGCGCTGCTCTACATGTGAAGTAGGTTGTGTGTGTATGAGGACTTAGGAGATGTGTGTGTGTGTGTGTGTGCGTGTGTGTGTGTGTGTGTGTGTGTGTGTGTGTGGCTTGCATGTCTACATTTGTGTCAGTTCACATTGAGAGAGCTTACGTAGGTGTGAATGGACGTGTGAATGTGTGTCAGAGTGCTGCCCTTTGCCTCTCTTCTCTCTCTCCGGGTGAAGAGCCCGTTCTGAAGGCTCGGCTCCAGTCGAGGCCCCTTGAAGCTGGGCTGGCAGCACTCTACCCAGATAGAGGTAAACCTACAGTACGCCATCTGTTTTAACGGCAAACACTTAATGGACCGTCAGACAGCAGCCACAAGTGGTTTGGCACCAGCAGTAACGCCCTATGCTACGAGGAATATCTGTCTTAACTAGGGGTGTAAAAATCCATCCACCGTATCAATATAGCAATTCAATGATCAACAATCCAATATCATTGATGCAACATCAAAACATCAATATATACCATCATCATTAAGATACACCTTTATCTTGAAATTCCCATGAAACGCCCGTTTCACCATCTCCGTCCAAGAGCACCACCCTCCTAAACATTCAAACAGTGCTAACAGTGCTTCAATTATGCATTCTGCAAGGACAGCCGCACAGACATAAGCTGACATGGAATCAAGATGAGGAAACGAGCGGCATTAGTGAGCGTTGCTAGTGAGCAGCACTAGTGAGCGTTTCTAGTGAGTAGCATTAGAGAGCCGTGCTAGTGAGTAGCACCAGTGAGCAATGCTAGTGAGTGGCATTAGTGAGCGACATTAGTTAGCGAATTTAGTGAGCAACATTAGTGAGCAACATTAGTGAGCAACATTAGTGAGCGTTGCTAGTGAGCAGCATTAGTGAGTGGCATTAGCGAGCAGCACTAGTGAGTGGTGCTGGTGAGCAGCTCTAGTGAGTGGTGCTAGTGAGCAGTGCTCGTGAGCAGCACTAGAGAGCAGTGCTACTGAGCAGCACTAGAGAGCAGTGCTAGTGAGCGACATTAGTGAGCAGTGGTAGTGAGTGGTGTTAGTGAGCAGCACTAGTGAGCAGTGCTAGAGAGCGGCATTAGTGAGCGGCACTAGTGAGTGGCATTAGTGAGCGGCACTAGTGAGTGGTGCTAGTGAGCAGCACTAGTGAGCAGTGCTAGTGAGCGGCATTAGTGAGCAGTGGTAGTGAGTGGCATTAGTGAGCAGTGGTAGTGAGTAGCACTAGTGAGCGCTGCAAGTGAGCAGCATTAGTTAGCGGCATCAGTGAGCAGTGCTCGTGAGCAGCATTAGTGAGTGGTGCTAGTGAGTGGTGCTAGTGAGCAGCACTAGTGAGCAGTGGTAGTAAGCAGCACTAGTGAGCAGCATTAGTGAGCGGAATTAGTGGGCAGCATTAGTGAGCGACATTAGTGAGCGGCATCAGTAAGCAGTGCTCATCAGCAGCATTAGTGAGCAGCACTAGTGAGCAGTGTTAGTGAGCATCATTAGTGAGTGACATTAAGAAGAAGAAGAAGATAGTCCTTTATTAGTCCCACGAGGGGAAATTCAATTTTTTCACTCTGTTGTTAACTTATACACGGTGCAGACCCGAACACACACATGCACAAACATGCAACAATGGAGAGATGTCAGAGTGATGGGGCTGCTCCTGACAAGCGCCCCAGTACTGCTCGGGGCGGTACTAGTGAGCGGTACTAGTGAGCAGCACTAGTGAGTGGTGCTAGTGAGCAGCATTAGTCAGCAGCACTAGTGAGCGGTGCTCGTGAACAGCATTAGTGAGTGGTGTTAGTGAGCAGCATTAGTGAGCGGTGCTAGTGAGCAGCATTAGTGAGTGGTGTTAGTGAGCAGCACTAGTGACCGGTGCTTGTGAGCAGCATTAGTGAGCAGCATTAGTGAGTGGTGTTAGTGAGTGTGCTAGCCTTGTAAACGTTAGCCAGTCAGCCATGAGAGAGAGGCAGAGAAAGACGGCTTGTGTGTGACAGTGAGTAGCAGTAACATTATGGCTGAATGTAGCAGTGCATTGTGTGGAAGCTGATCTTTGTTTGTCGTGAATAAATGCTGCATCAACTCAACCCAACTTCCTGTGTCCTGTTTGCTACCTGCTAGTTAAAGTGAAGTGCGTTAGCTCCGAAGTTAGCAGCAACTTCAGCTATTCTCATTTCATCGAGACACTCACCAGCACTGACCAGCAACCAGACCTCCAACAAAAGGAAGTCTATCTTTTTCTTTTTAGATTGATTTTCATTTAAATGTCAGAAAGAGCCCAGTAATAAAAATGTCAAATCATCTTTTAATGCAACTGATTTTGATCATGGACATATGATATAGTCTCATATCAGTCGCAGGCAAAATCATATCGACTCAGACTTTGTGATATCGGCAAATGTCTTATCTTTGTCCAGAGAATCAATATAATATTGCACCGTGATGAAATTAACAAGGTATTTAGAGCATTCTTCCATTGACTCAGAAGATTACCTTTCTGACCAAATCTGCCACTCAGGTGTGATAATGTTGATGCTTATAAGCCTAATTCAAGAAAACATTGGTTTCAGTTTTGTTTTAGTTCCCATTCATACTGTTCCTGACTACATTGTCTACTATTCCTGAATCACATACCACAAGCAGACTATTTACCTTGTTTTACATGTTTAGATATAACATTTAAAGGATGGGTCAGGTGTTATTCTACCATTTTAAATTGACTCTCACTCATGTCTCTTAATACTTTACAACGTCTCTGTCCTGTCTGTGGCACTCTGCCCTAAGGACTGGCTCATGCTGAAGAAGGAAAAACAGGTCACAAATATATAGTTTCATTAACAAAAAAAAAAAAAAAAAAAAGTTACTTAAACCAGAGTAAATAGTGCATTTGTCTGGGACCATCTCCAGATACGGATTAATCCACTCTTGGCACTCTAGTTTAGTGAGTATTTCCTGCAGCAGGACAGTCTATGTGGGATTCACTGACAGTAAAACACACTGTGTGTTTAATGAAGAAACATATCAACCAGTGCAACAGTGTGGCTCACTGATGTGTTGGCACTGAGGAATAAGACATTTCTGGGTTTGGACACATGTACAGTACTTAATAAGTTGTATCATGTCATAGATCAGGTTGTTCTCATTCACTATTAGTACCTTTATGTACAAAAGGTAATGCACTGTATGGTACACCGATCAGCCATAACATTAGGACAGCATAACACATGTAATTGTGAGCCAGGATGTGCAGGGCTGCCTCTAATGACGTGAGATGAAGTACTCATAACTTAACCAAGTAGTTCAAGCGTACCTATTTTAACCAAATCACAATATTTTCCTAAACCTTACCACATGGTTTTATTGCCTAAACAACCAAGCAGTTCAATCACACTTATTTTAAACCAAACCACAATCTTTTCCTATATTTAACCAAATTATTTTATTGTCAAAACTTATTCAAGTAGTTCAAGCATACTTATTTTAACCCAAATCACGATATTTTCCTAAACCTAATCAAATAGTTTTATTGCCTAAACTTAACTAAGTACCTCAGACATACTTATTTTAACTCAAACCACGATCTTTTCCTAAAGCTAACCAAATAGTTTTATTGACTAAAGTTAACCAAGTAGTTCAAACATACTTATTTTAACCCAAACTTTGATCATTTCTTACACCAAACCAAGTAGTTTTATTGCCAAAACTTAACCAAGTACTTCAGACTTACATATGTTAACCCAAACCTTGATCTTTTCCTAAACCTAACCAAATAGTTTTATTGCCAAAACTTAACCAAGTACTTCAGACTTACTTATGTTAACCCAAACCTTGATCTTTTCCTAAACCTAACCAAAGAGTTTTATTGCCAAAACTTAACCAAGTATTTCAAACATACTTATTTTAACCCAAACCACAACATTTCCTAAACCTAACCAGGTGCATTGATCACTCGTGTTGCTGAACAGTTGTTGGAGAACTCATGAACATTAAGAGAATAACTTTTCCAAAGATATCATTACGAGATGTCGTAAGAGGATACGTTGCATTGCTGGTTTTGGCCTTTTTAAATGCCAAAACTATAGCATATCATCAGACCTGTACTTAAAGACCAAATGTGGACTGATAAGAAAACAGTTTCTACAGAGCAAACACAGTAAATGTTGTCCATCATTTCTGTTTTGCCTTACAATGTGTTCAAACTAGGGGTGGGTTCATAAAATTCACGGCTCGGTTCATATCACGGTTTGGGTTCACGGTTTTCGGTTTGGTTCGGTACAGCAGTTAAAAGTATTTATGGTACAGCAAGGAGGCCACGAGAGAGAAAGAAAGAGAAAGAAGCCAAGAGATGGCAGATTATAGCACAGCTCAAGAACCCTAATCATATTCTGAAATCCAGCGTCCTCCATGACTGCAAATGGCTGCATATCTTTTGCTATAAACATCCCCAATGATCAATGATTTAGTTCTGTTTTTTTTTTTTTTTTTTTTTTGCTCTGTCTGAGTCTGCATTTAGAGGCTGTTTAAATGCTGCTGGGACAAGGAGTCGCTCTTTCCTCCCGAACTCTCTCCTCCATGTGCTATCAACAGACACACCGGAGTGATTTTAAATGATTATATAAGTATTGCCGCTAGCATGAGCCACACGTGTTGCACAGTGCTGACACACAGTTGACATTTTATCCACCACTTTTTTCCCGTCACTGTCATATGTAACACCAAATCCATAATGTTCCCACACACTAATCCTCTACCTGTACTTTATCGTGTCCAATCGCCATTTCCTTAACAGATGGACAGCCGTACTCTGCACTTCATCGATGTCTCTGTGAGAAGTTTGAGAAGGAAGGAGGCTGGGTCACACGTCACTGCGTCGTATCTTGGCGGTACAACACATGCGCAGTAAAATCTGGTCCACCCTCACCGAAACTGAGCCAATAACAACGCACTACCGCAGCTTCATTTACACGCCGCATGTGACCCAGCCTCATTCCATAGGCCTTAATTTCTAGTGTGACAATAAATAGGATGAAAAAAATACACCATAGGCCTCATACCCTATTTCAAATGAAACGAATGATACATACACGACTAGTAAACTGAACCCGAACGGTTCCCGTCCCCAGGTCAAACCGATGAGCTCGTCCACTGTAGACACCCTGAGACTCATTGTGCCTCTGCTGGTTGCTTGCTGCTCTATCAGTCTGAGTGCTTTGAGAGCATGACATAGTAGAGAGAGCTGAGATGACTGTGTGCATGTGTGTGCCTGTGTGTGTGTGTGTGTGTGTGTGTGTGTGTGTGAGAGAGAGAGAGAGAGAGTCAGAGAGGGAGTAAATAGCATCTCAACTGTAGAGATGGCATTTAAGTGTCTCTCCCTTTGCACTCCAATAGTACTGCAGACCCATTACCTCGGTGCGTATGCTCGTGTGTCTGCCAGCGTCGGCGTGCGTGCTTGTGTGGCTACAAATGTATTTCCGAGCCGTTCCTCCAATCGTCTCCATGCTCCCACGCGACTCACCCTCTACCTTTCTGTTCTGATCCTTTTCTCATTCATCATGCTTCCTTCCCTGTCCTCCTGCCAGAGGTCTTTGCTAAGGTGTAATTTAGCTCCTACTGTTCTCTAATTTCTGCCTTAGTCAGGAGGGGCGTGGCTGCCCCCCTGACACCATTGATACAATCCGTCAATCATTTCCCCCAGCCAGGAAATTGCGTTCAAAGTGAGAGTAATTGTTAAGTCTGCCATGTGTGGGTTGAATTGAACGCCCTCTCGGTTTGGCACAGAGAAAAATATGTATTCGGATTCAAGGCCAGGTGGATTTGGGAGGCTTTTATTGTTGCTGAGAGAACAAGGTGAGGTGAGGTGAGTTCCCCTCATCTCACCTTTCCTCTTGTCTAATCTTCGCCTTTCCTTTACTGCTGTCCTCCTTCCTCCACCTAGTGTCCAATGGTATCTTTTTTCATACAATAATAGAAACACTCGTCCTGTATCCTCCTTTTCCAAGACCATCAAACCTTTCTTTACTCTGTTGCACTCCCCAACCTGTCCTGACTCTGCTGTCCTATCTTAGGACAGAAAAAAGACAACCGTTCACAAAATGGGTACAAAACGTTGGTAGCCTGTGTTGTCTCTCGCTGTAAAAATCCCACTGTTTATTTCCAGTTTACTGTAGATGGCTCTGCAGTAATATACCCTTGTCCCTTCGATATTCATTCTAGCCACCGCACATAAAACTAACCCAGACAGCTACCACTGGGCATAATGGCAGAGTTGAGCTACCTCAAAAAAAGAAGCATCCTCCGGTATACAATGTCTCTTTATACATCCATGGCCATGGACTCATTGCCGTCTTCAGTCCAAAATGGCGGCAGCGCTACCACAGCTCCATCTTGTGGCTGTTGACAAAAAACCCTCCAGAGTTCGGTATCTTTGCTTCTATACTCGTTGTCCCCGTTCTCGATTCCCAGCTGGCTGGACGGTTTGCTGCATGTCCTTCCCCTACTCTCTACGATCACCATCAATTAAAGGCATACAGTGCCCCAAAACAATCTTTAAAAACCAAAGTCTATTTAACATAAACACTTTCAGTGAGGTACTTACAGTGAGTTACATTTTGTTAAAGTCCTTGAAAAGCTAAAATCAAAACTGGTGAGCAGGAATGTTGTAACAGTTCCTCTGCCTTCACTCTCCTGGTTAAATTATTGAAACCTACTTTAAAAAACACTTGAGTCCCTAGTTACCTTTCTGTTCCACAGAAAAATGTTGATTTATTTTCCCTTTCATTCCAGGAGCCACTTACAGTACCTGTTTGCCGGCATATTGTTGAATACATTCTGTGGATTTCGGCATTCCCATTCAGCAGATTCAAACTGCAAAATTCAAACAGCAAACCACAAAACATGCTTGATCAAGGACAATTCCCAAGAGGCCATTGGCCTACAACTTCCCATGCCATTTTTAATTAATGTCAGCCATTGTTGCTTGCTGGAGGCACCTCAGTCAATCACCTGTATCAATGCTGACTAATCTGCAATGCTCTGTCAACCACGCCAACAGATAAATGACCCATTAACCTTTGTTCATGAGCAGATAAGTCACAATTAACAAGATGTAACCGTCCCTCTGCTGAGTGACTTCACTACTGACCCTGCAACCTTTACGCAGGACACTTATTGTAATCATGTTACTTTAACTGACGTGCGAACAGCATCCTGTACAGTATGCAGATTAACTACTGCAGCCATGGACCGAATGGAGACATTCCTCATTAACTGTGCTTTGTTGAAGGCCAGGATTACAATTCATCTATATATAGACGCAGGATGTAGATTTGTGGAACGACACCTTTAGACAAAGTTCAAACCCAGAGGTGAGTTACAGTAAGTGGTTGATACAAATACTCATATGCAGTTTACAGTGATAATGGTGGCAGGTATCAGCTATTTAAGCTAACATTAGCTCCAAGACTTGGTTGAAAACCGTCCCCGTGTCATTTTTTCCAGCTCGCTGATTTTAAAATGGGAATCTTGTGAAAGGGTTCTTGAATATGCACTTGATGGCTGCATGCATGCCATCGCGCTGACCGCGACTGAAGCAAAACGTTCACATCATAATTATAATTATATTATAATAATCATTGGGCGGCAGTAGCTCAGTCTGTAAGGACTTGGGTTAGGACGTGGACGTCACAGGTTCAAGACCCCCATGGACCAAGACCAACTGGTTGCTGGAGAGGTGCCAGTTTACCTCTTGGGCACTGCCGAGGTGCCCCTGAGCAAGGCACCAAACCCCCAACTGCTCTGGGCGCTTGTCAGGAGCAGCCCCCTCACTCTGACATCTCTCCATTGACATGTATATGTACTGTGTGAACAACAGAGTGTAAAACTGAATTTCCCCACTGTGGGACTAATAAAGGAATATCTTTCTTTCTTTCTTTCTTTTCTTAATCAGTAGCTGATCCATGTAAAAAACATGGAAATAAAAAACAGCTTTACTGTTGTATTGTGGTGTAGAGCTAGCTAGTCTTTGTATTATAGATAAATATAAGGAGAAATATAACGTCAAACTGTTATTTCCTTCTATATTAACCCTATCTGCCTGCTTATCTTACAACATCGTTCGTACTGTTAAACAGTATATTTTCAAGGTGTGAGGGCTAACCGACGTGCTTGCGAATGTAAAGATATCTCAAGTAATACAATAAAGACCACGACAGAGTTGCTAATGTCTAATTTCCACACCAGTGTTACACTGCAAATACTGCAGTGGGTGTGCTAGTCCAGCCAAAGCGTCAAATACTGAAGCCTTGTCATGCTTTGATATCAACGTACAAGGCACCCTTTAGCATCAGCATGAGACGCACCAGGCTGTCACTGTAACTACTGTGTAAACCCACCAGCGTCAATACTACATGTTCAGAGAAAGTGGTCAGGGAGTATGGTGACATAGTTGAAAGAGCGAAAAGACATCCATAGGGATGGTGGATGGATGGGTCCAACAAACACAGTCCTGGAGACTGTTGTTTGTGATCTGTGTGACACCAACAACGTGGAGTTTGTCTTTGTGTTCACAACGTGAAGTCTCACTTTCACTCACAAATGTAGTAATTTTTAGCCATAATTTTTCTTCCTAAACCTAACGAAGTGGTTTTGTTGCCTAAACCTGCTATTCATAAAACTGCTATTTATTAACAGAGCTATTCTTAACCTGTAACCCCGCAATCTAATGTTAGTTAGTTAATGCACCTTGGCTATGGAGGTAGCCGACCTACTAGCTAAAATGTGACATAGGTGAGCATATGCTAACAATAGGAGCTTACTTTAGAGTAGAAAAACACATTGTTTAATCCAGTCCTTACATGTTTCGCTGTTACTATGCCTCAGAGAAATCCAGAGCTTGACAGGCTTGTTGTCCTCAGTTGCAGCTGCTGAGGCTATGATCGGGCAATCACAATCATCAGTTGTGCAACCAGATCATATCATGGCTCTGAAATGTCCAATGAACATACATACAAATGCGGATAATCCATGACCATAGACATGTAACTGATGGTAGCTCACAGAGTGTGCAATATACGCATATACAGTAAATACACACCCACTATAGAGAGGCGTAGACCCACCTTAACCCCCATGTGTGAGTGTCTACAGAGTCCTATGGCATTTGCAGGGCCTGAGGGTATTCAGACATTCAAAGACTGCGTGTGAAGCGGAGAGCGAGGTGGAGGATATGGATGGTGTGCCGCCGTCTAAAGGCAAGTGGGGAGGAAGAAAAGGGGGGGGGGGGGTAATTAACATATTAATGACCCCACCTTCCTACAGCTTCTGTCGGATAGTCCAAACACTTTGATAAGTATGCAAATGAGAGCCGCACCATCTGAAGAGGGAATTAGCTCTGCCAGAGACAGCCGAGAGAGATGGGAGGGGTAGAGAGGGAGAGGAAGGTAGGAAGGAAGGAAGGAAAGGAGCAAGGAAGGGGCAGGGTGTTGGGGGGGGGGAACTAAAAAGAGGCAGGAAGGAGAAGAGAAAAGGAATGTCAAGATGAAGAAACAGGAGGAAGGAAGAAAGGAGATAGGAAGGAGTCTCAGGCGTGCTGATGAGCTGATATTCTCGTGTTTGTTTTAGTTGTCTTTAATTATCTGCCGAGCACAGTTGGTGCATGTGTGGAGTATTAGACAGGGAGACAGCGATGGGCGAGGAGATGTTTTCTTTTCATTCTGGTGCTCCCCTGCTCTCAGATCGATATGCCAGTGGCCGTCAGCCCCGCAGCGATGTGCAGAATGGCTGCAGGGGCTCAGACCAGTGGGCATACAGGCTCGGCAGGGGGGCCGAGGTGGGCGGCTCGGAGTACCGACCTCGAGCAGACTAGGGCAAGCAATTATAACACGGACTGATCCCACTCATTCTATCGTCGGAGAGAATGGCGAGTAATAAGGACGAGAGGGAGCACCACGGGAAAGAAAGTGTTCAGTGTGGCTGAGACAAAGGGAATGGGAGTATATGGATGTGTGCGTGTTGGAGAGACACCTTGTGTGAACATCCAGGCTGGGGATTCACCGACATGTTCCACAATTATGTTGAATAATTAAAACGTTTCATTAACTCGATCATTTCCTGTTCGCCCATGCTTCAGCTCTGACACCGGCAATTAAAGCCGGGGCCAGGACCGCACGCCTCCCTCATTCGGCCAGTCGGCGACAGAGGACAACTTTATGTCTTTTGTATGAAAGCAGAAATCTGACAGGGGAAAAATGAGGGGCTTTAGCAGTTATCCACCTTACTTAACTGTTCTCAACACTTCAGTACAAAAGCACACCAGGGCTGACAATGAAATCTACGTGCTCAAGGTGAAATCGTGCAAATCTGGATTTGGTTTCCTTGGACGTTTTTTGATTAATGCAAATACGGGAGTGAATAGTTTACCTTTGCAAGCCAGCCTTAGGCACTGAGACATCCACCTTGAACACCTTTACATATTGATAGCTTTTACATGGTGTGTAATTTTTTCTCGATTTTTTTTTTTTTTTTGATACATGCAGTCGAGTGAAATACCTTATTTCTGCAAGCCAGACATCCATCACCTCGCATGATGATAGATTCAGTACTCTTTTATCATGTGATACTGTAAGAAGCACATTTTCTTGACTACACAACACAAAAATATCTTCACAAATCGAGGCTTTTGTCTAAAATCAGGGGAATTCTTCACTTTGCATTAAAACCATAATTAGCAAAATCCTGTGCTGTCCTAGTTACGTAAGACGGCTCTTTTTGTCTTTTGAAATTGGATTACTGCAGGAGGAGCCATTTATTTCCAGAAATGGGGGGGTCGGGGGGCCATTTTTATCCCCGTGCCTCTACCATGCAGTCTCTGGCACAAAGCTATCCTCCCCTATTGAGCTCATGTGCAGTGCTTATACACCCCAATAAACATGATTAGCATGGCAGACTGTAAATATGCAAATGACAAAAGAGATGTGGAGGGGAATGTTTATGCTGTGAACTGTCTAGCGCAGCCCCTCCCCCAGCCCACCTTGCATATGAAAACCCTGATGAGCTTTATTGAGATGGGGTTTCTGTTAAAGCTATCTTTATTTTTTATTTTTTGCTTTCATAAAAGAAATTCAACCATGTAATTGAAGCTTTGAAAGGAAAGGGATGCCTTTACCTTCCATGTCTTTAATATTTGCTGCTGCTGTGACTGCTTTGATCGTATGCAGACACACCGATGCCCTCTCTAAAGTGCCTCTTCCCACATGTCATCAAACCTGGACCTCAAGCTGAATTTTGTTCTGTGAGGAATCCATGTCCTGTACCCCATACTGTGCGCACCAATAATACCAGCTCAGTGAAACCTACAAAAGCTCATTGCTTGTCGTACACTTCTGCCATACAGTATACTAGGGCTGTCATCAGCCAAAGATATTCTTTATTGACTAAAGGTCCTGACGCGCCAAGCCGGCAGTCGCCGTCAGACAGTTTGGGGCCGTCAGCGAGCGTCTGTCAGCCTGGTTTTTGCAGTGTGTCCCGCACTGCCGGCTCTAGTCTGCCCCTGTTGGAGGCTTTCTGGCTGTTCCAGCATGTTGAATCGGTGGCGGAGTTCGTCGCTCTGATTAACTGTTCGGCTTAAGCCAGGCATGTCCAAAGTCCGGCCCGCGGGCCAATTGCGGCCCGTGTTCAAATTTCCACCGGCCCGCAGCCTTTGTCATAAAATCAATAATATGCGGCCCGCCACAATATCGGTGCGCAATTGAGGAGGTATGCAGCAGACACCTCATCTCTGGCTGAGGAGTTTTAACGCCGCTTTCGGGATTTTGCAGCTGTTGAAAAGGAGATCAGGCTTTTTAACTCTCCTTTCTCCGTGGACCGTGATGACGCTCCAGACCACCTGCAGCTGGACCTCATTGAGCTGCAGTGTGATGCCGAGTGTCGCAGCACCAGCAGTTCAACTTTTACCACCAGCTGGATGAAGGCAGAGATTCAAACAGTTGCTAAGAAAATGCTGAGCTCGTTTGGCTCGACATACATGCGAGAAGACGTCCAAGAACCGCCTGAGGACGAGATTAGGAGACTCTCACCTGCGTGACATCTGCGCATCAGAACCACTGCTTTAGAGCCAGACCTGGTCTACTGACTGTAGTCCAGATCTCAGAGCCACCCTTCACATTAGTGCAGGCAAGTTATATGTTTAGTCTTCTGAGGTGAATCACTTCTATTTTTTTCTTTTTTAATAAATATGCTCAGTGTCTTTTCAATCCAGGGATCAATTGTTCTTGTTTTTCAACTGACAAACTGGGTCTTGTTACTAAATTGTCTTAATATTTATTGATAATAAACTTTATGGTCTTAAGAAACAAATATACAAATAACAATAAATATCAAAATCAAATTTGGTCCAGAACTCCTTTCCATTTCATATTGTTGATCCAAGTCTAAAATTGATAAATGTTGTGTTTGATATCTGATTCAAAAACAAATAACATTTTTGATGTTCAGTTGAAAAACGAAAGAAGGGGTGATACACAGATTGATATGGTCCTCGAATAAGATAACTCTGTTATCATGTTAATGGTTCAAGGCTGAACGGTCGGCCCCCACACATTTTAACCTCACCAAATCTGGCCCTCTTTGCAAAACGTTTGGGTGCTCCTGGCTTAAGTGAATCAGTGCACAACAAGAGAAATGGGAGTGAAGACAGCAAGCCAACGAGTAAAGTCACACAAGGCTCTTCTCATTTTTCATCTTCATCTCATCTGATCATTCCAACACACGGATATGTTAACAACCACATGGCCATCTGGAATGAGTCTAAGTGGTGAGTGAAAGTGGTGAGAAAATGGTCGGCAGATGCTGCTTTGTTTCCTGTATGCACCATAACAACCGCTTGTATATACTTCGTCCTCGGTCTTCTTGTGTCCGTTTTTGAAAGACGAATACAGACTACCGCCGCCTGCTGGTGTGGAGAGCTTTCACGCAGGCGCAGAACGTATGTGGTAGTGGGCTGTAGTCTTTGCGGTGTGTTCAAATGCAACTTTTTGATCGAGTAAACGCAACACGAGGCCATGCAACTGGTGGCCTCAGTCGCTGCTAGTTCTCTGATGTCGGGTTGGTGAGTCTGGGCCTCAACACTCAAATGAATTTGTTGACTAATCGATCGATCTGTGAAACTGAGTTTCTCCACAAAGAATCACATTAAACCACCACTTTAAATCTTGTGTTTACCAGAGATGGGCTCATAAGATTCTTGAAAATAAGTCATTCAGCATAAAAAAACATCATTATCACTAATCAACTGAGCAGACTCACTATAGAGTATTCAGACTTCAGTTAGCAATCCTGACGGTCCACGAAAAAATAATGCACAGTATACACTCAAAATGCAAAAATAATCCCTCTCAATCATTACTAATGACCCACTAGAAGTGTGCATTTACAGAGACCCTGCACTCTGCAAGTGTTTTCTTATTTTGCTGTGTTTGGGACCTTTCTGCCTCTATAAAAAAGCAGCGACCAGGTACCATATTGTATGTGATAGGCACAGCTTGTTGGCTTTCACCTGCTGGTGAGTACCCGAACCCTCATTGAGCCAGACGCAAGGGTCAACTTTAAATGTTGTGTTTATGCCAGATAAATCCTAATCATTCTGCCTTTAAGTATACTGAATTTATCTCAATATTAATTTTTAGCATGCATAGGTTCTTAAGTCTGTATTGTGAAAATGAACTTGTGATAATGACTGCTCAATAATGTACTGTATATTCTGACCATAATCATATGAACATTACGTTGTTAGTGCCTTTATAAAAAGAAAACTATCATTCATATCTAAAAAATGTGTATATTTATGTGTTGGGGTCCAGCTAATTGTAAATAAAAATCAAATCAACTCAAATTGCAGGTTTAAGTTTGTATTCGATAGCAGTAAACTCTTCCAACAGCTTCAGATACATTTAGAGCCAGGCTGCAAGAACTACAAAATCCAGACTCATGTCAAATCTTCATCAATTACATCAAACTAATCCAGTTATCACGTATGACGAATGGGGCCCATGACTTCCTGTTGAGCCTTCTGATGATGTTGGGTATGGGACCAGTTCCATGTCCTTGATGAGCAGTGTCAGTTTCATAACCACAATCTCAAACCTGTCTCTAATGTGATTCCCTTAATGGTCGACCTAATGCCAGGTACACACTACAGGAGTGAATGATCTCCCTCCTCCCAACAGTTGTCAGCAAAGCTACAGTTTTTTGATGTATAAAATCCTTCCGGTTAAGAGTGCTTTTTACATCCCCCAGTCGGCTCAAAGGTCCATCCTGGCCGAACAGATTTCAAATGGTAAATATTAAACACATTCAGTGTTCATCATCGGATATCCTGCTATGTGTGGGGAACCCCGAGGACAGCTGATGACGCAGCGACGTGGGAGAGAACGATGCCGATGCCAACAGAGAACCGAGCTGAGGGCAGGACAACCACCGCCATCACGGTGGCCGTGGCTAAAGCATGAGCTAATGCAAAATGTGAAGCATGAAGTAGTAGTGAGATAGAGCTCAGAAATGAAGGATCAGCTTGTTGATCTGTGGCAACATGAGTTTCATTCATGTCTCCGTGACTTCATCCATCCTTCCTTCATGAATTTTCAGTTTAAAGTAGCGCAAAACTAACATCGTCCGCCATGTTTGTTTACACTAAAGACACATTTGTTTGCAAGAGATTTTGCGAGATTGTTTTATTTTCGTGAATGAATGAATCTGTCAGTGTGTGGTTTGCTGTTTTTGGCCGTATTGTTGCTCTCCACACACTATATGAACACAACTGTTTAATTTAAAACAATATGTTGGTGTGTGGAGTCTCACATTTTCAAAATCTGTTAAGCGTTGAACATTTTTTTTTTTTGTGTGGGCAAACCTTAAAAATGGTTGTGTCCAGAGGGGAGCCCGCAAACTGTGAGATCTGATCCGAGATCTGCAAAAACTTGCAAAACCTCTCATGAGACTCGCTGCCCGATGACCTATTCTAACCTTTGCTAATCGAGGTCAGTGCCTAACCTTAACTATTTCACAGGTTTCCACAGTTTGGGGGCTCCCTTCTAGCACACTACCCTTAAAAAGACTCTCAGAAAATATCACATTTACATCTGACTGCTGTTAGTTTGCATTCCCTCAGTCACTGTCACTCACCGGACCCATATCATCGTACATAGTTTACACAGTCGTACATAGACCGATTCCTGTTTGTTGTGTTTGCTGTATGTGAGTTGAGGCTCACGTGGATGCATACAAGTAGGGTATGTACATAAAAACACACATGCAATCATACACACAAGCGTAACAGCGACAGCCTATCTGACGCAGCCCAGGCTGCTCCATGCAAAGTCAAGCGTGTTCGTCCTGAAGCCTATCAGCTCTCCAGGGAGAGAGGCCATCGAGCAGCATTATCGACATTATAGACGCCTCAGCCTGGAGATAGGCTTCACATCGATCCCCTGATTAATTACTATCTGCAGGCAGCAGCAGAGTGAGGGAGAGAGAGCGGGGTGAGAATGATAGAAAATGGGGAAACGGGGGAAGAGTGAAAGTGGAGGGGGATGAAGGATTGGGGAAAGAGAGGAGGGAGAGTACACTTTGTACAATCTATGAATATCAGCTAAAGGCTACACAGTAATCTTCCAGGTGGAATAATATTTTATTGATATATAGGTAGGCAGGAACCCTTATCTTAGCTGCAACCTCCCCCTACCACACAGCCAAGGACAAAATGAAATTCACACATTACTGGGGTGGAAACAACTTGCAAAGACAAGTAGAGGACACTGCAATAGTCACCGTTGAATTCAGGTTATGCTTTACACAAAAAGATAATGGTGAAAATGAGAAGATAATAAATAAATATATACAGCATATGTAAAATCCATTCTAGCCTCTGTGTGTATGGCTAATTTAACAGTCAGAACTGGACCTGGACAGGCAGGCTGAGCGGCTAACATTAATGAACTCTAGTTAGATGCTTTGGGCTACACTCCTCATCCTCCCAAGAGACTGTGTTGCACTGTGTGCAACATAAGTCAATAAGCTGTTACAACGCCGCTATAAGGGCTCCATTAGGGTCAATGCTCAGGACTGGCTGGTAGATTTCTATGGCAACAAAACCAGTTTTGTTGACCTTGGTATTGTGCACCATTTTGGTCCTCACAGGAGCCATGTTTCCACATGTTTCCGTTCAACTGTCATGGGATTTTAAGCAAACTTTTGCAATGTCGCAAAAAAAAAAAAAAAAAAAAAAAAAAAAGGCAAATCAGTTTTATTCCATCAACTGGCTCGGAGCGAATAAACTGGGCAAGCTCAAAAGTTGGTGCTATAGGCTGCATGGTTGTAATACAGAAGTAATTACAATGTAGAGGCAGAGGCTGCGAACTGGAAACCAAATATCGCTAAGAAGTAAAAGTCAATCATCCGCCATTTTGGACTGTAATCGAGTTGACTATCGTAATGACCAGTTAAAGGTCCACCTAAAAGTTCAGTACAAAACTAATGCAAAATAATTCCTAATGTCATATTTAATGTGTCTATTGAAACAGCCTGTGCTGAACAAGAAAAATTAGAGATTAGAGATATGCATACTATCAGAACCCTTTACTTACTTATTTCTAAGAGTTAGAAAAATCCAGCACACACATTTTGAGATCCAAAATGGAGTCCAATAGAGCCCAGACCATGGATGTATAAAGAGGTTGTGTCCTGTACTTTTGTCCTGCGTGTTAGTAAATAGCTACAGCTCCATTAAATCCTGTTGATGTCCTGCTACTAGCACTACTAGCTACTGGCCGATAGCCGGCTGTTTGGGAACAGAGACGTTAATACATCCACCACGGTACGATACAGCCCATGGGTGGATTAGAAGATAATAAAAGTGATGAATTACAGCCAATATATCCATTATTACAGCTAGCAGGAAGCTGGAAGAACCAGATATATGTGAGCGTGCAGGGTGGTGTAGTCCTGTGGGTCTGATGCATGTTCATTATGCTGATGAAAATAATTCAGCTATTAGTGAACTACACTACTTTTCGGGCACAATGATTTAAATGGGGAGTATTTGAGTATTCATACTGTCCAAAATAGCGGTAGCGGTAGCGCTACTGTCGCCACCATTTGCCTGTTATGCCTCGTTGCTTCTATACACTTTGATCGAACCATCTACAAGAGAAACATAGAGAGGTCTTCAGATATTTGTTTCAGTTGGACAAGTTTTAAAAGTACTTGCATGTCAGCTAGTACTCGACGTTTCATGCTGTCTGGACACAAAGACAAGAAGTCGCGCATTATGAGAATATCCAAGATGCCGACATCAGAAACAGCTGATCAGATCAGATTAAATGGTTGCTACGTCAGACTTTATTTGGCAAAGACATTTCTATAATCATTAAGCGTATCAGCTCTTTTTGGACAAAGGCAAAAAACACCTCAAGTGAGCATAAAAACTTTTTTCACATTTGAAGTTTTAGCGAATTTTGCTGTTTCCATACAGCTTTTTGAATGCGATAGCTTCAAATTGTGAAGAAAAACATGTGAATGGAAACCCAGCTAGTGTGTAAAAGGGCTGTCCCTTAACGTCTGATGATTTGGGTGCCCTGACAGCTCAGCTGGTAAAGCGGGCATCCATATAACAAAGCCGAGCCTCATCAGTCGAACCTCATTTTGTCAGACAAATCAGTGCATTTTTTAAATTTCTTAGCTGAGTCATTGTGCACAGAGTGATGAAGGATAACTACACATGTTTGCAGACCAAATCTTGTCTCAAAACCATCTTACAACAAAACCAACTGTAGTAACAGAGAAACAAAAGTGGTGGATTCCAGTCCTAAATGCTAGGAAAGTAAGCTAAACTTCTCCTGAACTACAGTAAACTGCTGACCACTGTGACTGGCACTGGGCTGTCAGGAGCCATGCAGGAGGGACGCTCCTCAGTGAGCCAGGATCATATCACTGATCTAAGACCAGGATTCATTTGTTTGACTGTGTGGAAATCTGATGTTTTCACATCAGAGATGATGAACAAACACACTAAAATGTGAGACTAGTGCTGGCAAAAAATGAATGAACAAACAAACCGATCTTTTTCTACTGAGACTTTTCCAAGGTCAGTATGTAGCAGGATTCCAGGAAATAGCCAGAGTCTCCCACTCTGAGCGTGACACTGAAAAGACTCCCTCCTTCTACAGCCTCCTCCTAATATATGTTATACTTCCTCAGTCTGCTTACGAGCATGTTCACATGACAGGGGCGGGGTTTACAGCGTATGACCAATCATAAACACGGATAAGTCTACTGTCAGCAGAGCAAACCAGAAAGGAAAGCAGTGCAGGTGGCCTGTATACTCCACTGCTGCTGCTGATCCCAGCCCAGGACATACTCGCTGCCCTCGACACCTCCCATACAGTACATGTCAAACTACGGCCCCAGAATACCAAAGACACTAACTGGAGGCTTTTAAGGCTCGGTGAATTCTTTCCAGTACACTCATTAGCCCCTGAAAACTAGTGTAGCAGAGTATACCTATACTAGAAAGGTAACACAATACCCAAAAGCAGGCGCACAGGGTGAAATATGGCACTACAGTCCTGTAACCGATGGTTAGGACTTGAAAGCAATACAATAATTACTCTAAGGCTCCATAGTCTGAACCAGGATGGCAAACTCTTCATTGCTCCCACCTCGTCAGTGTCACATTGTAGCTTCACTATTTCATTTATTTCACAATAAAAGCCCTGTCAAACCGTTTGACTCCCCACGTTTAAGTCAAAAGCTTAACTTAATTCTCTTAATTATGACTTTCTATGATAACTAATAATACATTTGATGTAATATCTCATATTTTTGGCTTTCTCTGTCAAAACTCTGACTTACTTTAACTTAGATCTGGACATAATTACCGTTGAAAGTCATAAATGTGACAAAGTGTTTCAGATTTGTGCCTTGAAAAATGAAAATATCATACTTTTCTGATTTTTTTACACTTTGCAAAGTCACCCAGTGGGCCGGATTGGACCCTTTGGCCGGCTGGTTCTGGCCCCGGGGCCGTATGTTTGACACCCTTGCAGTAGATGCTTATACTTGTCTTTGCAAGGATTTATCTTTTTCAAAGCAGCAGTGTGACATTTGAAGGGGGAGCGCTGTGAATGTGTGAAGAGTTGATCTTAATTCAAAGTTTCTCCAGTCCTGGTTGGATATGAAATGTATGAACACGCTATTGTACAATAATTCACTCCTCCACTGCTTTGCATTGACATTATCAAAATACTTTGCTCTTCTTTGAATTAAAAAATAACATCCAAATAATGTTTAAGCTCCATGTTCTGTCATCTATTACATTTTTGTCTTTCTCGGTACCATGATGTTTAAGCAGGTATCGTATCAAAGTCATCGTTTTTGTATCATGACAACACTAGTTTCATGCTTTTAAGTGTTTTAAGTAGTATTTTACATATTGATTTAAATACTTTCAATGGTTCACAGTAGCAGCAAACAACAGTGTGGTGCTACCGGAGAGTGTAACGGTAAGGCAAGGAAAAAGTCAGTCATTTGCAATATTGTGGAAAAGTGGAAAATCCAACAAGTAAAACGGCAATGTGTCCAGTATGTAAAGCTTCTGTTTGCATGGATGGCACTAGTGTTGCCAGTTTCCATTGCATTCATCTCTGTCTATAAAGGGTTTAACCTGAGCCAGGCCATCCACCAAACATAGCCATCGTATCACATCCATACATGGTCAGAAGTAAAGAGCTGTTAAATAATAAAAATAATATATTTTTCACACTGGTAATGGATCGGTACTCTGTATCGGGAAGGAAAAAATGGCACTGGAACACGTTCAGTTGAATAATTCATAGATAAACATTTTCAAAAAAAGTCCCATCTATAAGTAAGCAGAAACCACATGCACATGACATGACGAAATAAAAGTCCAGTTCCGCTAATCCTCCTCGCTCTTTACGCGCTCCTAAAAAAAAAAATGAAAACAGCTCTTAAAAGAAACACAGAAGAAACTTTTCCAGTGACAAAGAAAACCTCCAACTTTGAAATAAAGCGTGTGCTACCTTCCACCCACTCAGCTCACCCAACAAGAACTTTACGGCTGTAGGCGTAGAAAGAGAAAAGGAGTTGTGCTGCATGGGTAATGAATTGATAATTGTCTATCATGCTAAGTACATACGACAAAAACAGAATTATTAATCTCGTCTGGTTGGAACATTAGAAGATGAGAAACCCTCTTATTTAATATCTCATACGGGAAAATGGTATTAACTAGAGGACAGAAAGAACTGGGCGCTTCTGTTTTGCTGTTACCGTCGTTTGTGACATTGAAGATACCCAAAGAGAGGGGAGCGAGGACTTACGACAGACAAAGAGAAGTATCCAGAAGTATCTCTAACAGAGAAATCGGGAAGAAAACCGAACGGAGAGCAAGAAAGAGAAAGGGCCGTCATCAAAGAGCCCTTTAGTGATTGGCTGCTGATGCGAGGGCAGCGATCAAACAGCAGGCTGGTAATAAGGTGACAGCTGATCCACGCACTGTTTGACTGTCTCTACCTCGCCACTAAGACAACAGCAGGCCAACTGGTGTGTGTGTGTGTGTGTGTGTGTGGGTGTGTATGAGTATGTGTTTGTAACTCGCTGGCTATTTTCCGCCTGTCTGTCTGTGCTTTTGTATTTGTGTTGCTTTCGTCAGTGTAGTGCACTGTTTCAATCTCACTGACCTGAAAAGCTCCGTTAATGCTGGATCCACAGGCACTGAGAGAGAGAGAGAGAGAGAGAGAGAGAGAGAGAGAGAGAGAGAGAGAGAGAGCGAGATAATGAAACTGACTTGTACATGCTATATCAACAGGCTTTAGTGTAACACACGAAGGAAGCTACTGAATAGCTGATTATTGTGACTTATGATTTGTGTAGCTTTACCGCTAATGAAACACTTTACACTTAGTAAAATGGAGAAATGTAGTTGTATGTGCTACAAACAAGAAATATATTGCACCTGCACATATTATAGTATATGTCTAGGGAAAAGAGTTGGTCCGGACTACGGGGCTTCTGTGTTGTTGTTTCAACTCAACCGGATCCGCACAACGTGATTGGTTGACGCCTTTATTTGAGCTGCAAAAGCTCAGAAAATTGACGGTGAAAAAAAAATCACGTAGCTTTTTTTCCTTATAATATTCGCGTTACGTGCCAAAGTACTGAGGACAAAAAGAGAGAACTGATTCCATGGGAAAAAAGGCTGCCGGTGTGTAAATGTTGATCACTGCGTAAAGTCTAAGAGATAATCCTGCTACATGCATTTCTGCGTTTATCTGGAATAGTTTAAAGCGTGACTACAGGAGCTGTGTACATGTTCTTCAGTGTATGTCCTGTATGTGTATATGGACGATGTATAGCATGTGACCGTGGACCGTCATTGTTTGTCTATTTGTGTTATTCCCAAAAAATCGAATCAAATTATTTGTACATTAATTTGTATTAAAACGTTACAAAACATTTTTTCAATTATTGTTATGTTGATGTAATTTATTTGTATCTGTTTTTTTGTTTCTGCATTATTAGGGCATTATTAGTATATCAATTTTGTATTTTTAGAATGAAAAACTGTTTACTGTTACTGTAGAGTTGCCTTATTCTCACATCAAACTCTCTGCATATTTGTCTTAAATGTTTCAAATCATCAAACACATTTTAACATTAGACAAAAATAACTGGAGTAAATAGAAAATGCGGTTTTTATTAAGGGAAAAAAACTATTCAAACCTACCTGGACCTATGTGAAAAGTAATTGCTCCCTAAACCTAATAACTGGTTGTTGCCACCTTTGACAGCAACAACTGCAAACAAGCATTTGCAATAACTGGTGATGAGTCTTCTCCACAGTGATTGTGGAGGAATTTTGGCCATCTCTTCTTTACACGGTTGTTTTAATTCAGCACCACTGGAGGGTTTTCATGCATGAACGGCCTGTTTAAGGTCAGGCCTCGGCATCTGAATCGGCTTTGAGTCTGGACTTTGACTAGGCCACTCCAAAACCTTCATTTTGTCTTTTTTAAAAAGCCATTCAGAGGTGGACTGGCTGGTGTGTTTCAGATCATTGTCCTGCTGCAGAACCCAAGTGGTCTTGACCTTGAGATCACAAACTGATGGCCGGACGTTCTCCTTCAGGATTTTCTGGTAGAGAGCAGAATTCATGGTTCTATCAGTTACAGCAAGTCGTCCAGGTCCTGAAGCAGCAAAGCAGCCCCAGACCATCACTCTACCACCACCATGTTTGACCTGCTGCTGTGATGTTGTTTTTATGAAACGCTGTGTTAGTTTTACTCCAGATGTAACGGGACGCACACCTTCCAGAAAGTTCAGTCTTTGTCTCGTCAGTCCACAGAATATTTTCCCAAAAGTCTTCAGATCATCGAGATGTTTTTTTGACGAATGTGAGACGAGCCTTTGTGTTGTTTTTGGTCAACAGTGGTTTTCTCCTTGGATCTCTCCTATGATGCCATTGTTGTCCGGTCTCTGTCTTACTGTTGAATCCTGGACTCTGACCTTAACTGAGGCCAGTGAGGCCTGCAGTTCTTTAGATGTTGTTCTGGTTCTGTTGTGACCTCCTGGATGAGTCGTCGATGGGCTCTTGGAGTAATTTTGGTGGGCCGGCCACTCCTGGGAAGGTTCACCACTGTTCCCAGTTTTCTCCATTTGTGGATAATGACTCTCACCGTGGTTCGCTGGAGTCCTGAAGCCTTAGAAATGGCTCTGTAACCCTTTCCAGACTGATAGACGTCAGTGACTGTTTCTCGTCTGTTCTTGAATTTCTTTAGATCGCAGCATGATGTGTTGCTTTTTAAGATCTTTTAGCCTCCTTCACATTGTCAGACAAGTTGAATTTAAGTAATTTCTTGATTCAGGTCTGGCAGTAATCAGGCCTGGGTGTGGCTAGTGAAATTGAATTCAGCTTTCCAAAAAAAAATGTGGTTAATCACAGTTAATTCAAGATTTAACAACGGGTGCAGTTACTTCTTCACATAGGGCCAGGTAGGTTTGGATAGCTTTTTGCCCTTAATAAATAAAATCAACATTTAAAAACTGCATTTTCTATTTACTTCTATTTATCTTAGTCTAATATTAAAATTTGTTTGATGATCTGAAGCATTTAGTGACAAATAAGTGGGCAAATACTTTTTCACAGCACTGTATGTTACATGTTCTTGTGCTGCCTTTATATTCTGGTGAGCTAAAGACAATTTTCCGACTCTGGACGCTTTCTCGTGTGTGAAATCCTAAAATTTGTGAACTGCCATATGTCAGCCTTATCCTATAAGTGGGTAACTGATAACATGTTGATGCTGAGGTCCAACGCTGTACAGTTAATACTGAGCAGACACATGGACAGTAAACCTGACTGGTTTGTTGGAGACAAAATCTGACACACAGCAGTAGTGGTGAAACACTTAATAATGGACCAAAGATGAAGACTGTGACTATTTTTAGAAGTTACAAATATATCAGCCACAAATCAGGCTGTCTGATATCACTACTTATTACCTGTATACTGCACTATACAGTTTTTATGCCATTTCATTTGAGCGTCTGAATTGTGTGAAATGCATCCACCTTATAGTGTCTAAAAAAAAAAGACTCAAAGTCAAAGTAAAATGTCTGCTGTGAAAAGATTATGGGACAAAGTAGTGTCCATGGCGAGTACATTAAATCACATGTTGCCGCTCTCTATAGAGTAAACTACCGACTTGTCTAAGCAGCAAATGAGTGAATGATGAGAGTGATTTGGCCCTACAGATGATTTAAATGCCATTCCTCCGCTCACACATTTGTTCCCTCTTTGGCCGACAAGCAGAGGACACGAGTAACTCAATCAAACAAGTCGTCATGGTCACAGCCTTCACTACACAGAGCTTGATCCACTTGATGTAGGGACAGTGGTCACCACCTTGTTCTTTGTTTGGTCAAAGATGTGAGACTTTTTCCAAAGCTAAAGGAAATAAAATATGCATCAAGAGGGTCCTCTGATTGAAACACGCTCACATCCTTTTAGGTGCTTTAGACCTATGAGTGTGAACAAGGGTGATTGCAGGGAATAAGATGAGGGCTGGTGAGAGTTTTCAGTGTTTTTTCTTAGTCTTATTTGACCAAGTAAGGTGCAAACGCGTAATGCCTCCAAAAGCTAGAGGAAAGCTGATGTTCTCCCTCCAGTATTCACTGCTGAACCACCTCCAAAACACACCGGATGGTCACTGAACTTCTGCCACTTCATGCTGCTTTGCGTCATTTGTTTTCTGTCACGTAGAAAATCATCAAATCAGAGTTGACTCAAGTCCAAGTCACAATGACTTGAGTCCACATCTCTGTGTGTTTACTCTAAATGAACACATCTGGTCTTGTACAGAAACAGGCTAATTTTATTTCATGATATTTAGTTATTTATTTCATATTACTTTAGGTTATATGTCTATTTTCCCCAAACCTGGTTCTGACTGAAGATGTCAGCCTTGGTTCGGAGGATATATTTACTGTAATCAAAGTCTTGATTGACACTGAACTAGGATTACTGCCTAGTGGTTGTATGTCTCCACCATGTCTGTCCAAAATGTCATCACTACCTCATTTTATGTTGTCAGACATTCGTGTAAAATTGTATAATCAGCATATGAATATTTGAGCTACGGCCAAAAACGTGTTATCAGTTCATCTTTGAGTCCAAGTGGACGTTCCTGAGACATCACGTTCACGAGAATGAGACGGAAGGACGGATAGATGAAAACATAATGCCTCCGGCCTGAATAAATACTAATAAAATATGAAAAAATGTCACCGCTTTATCGGTCTAAAACTGAGAGCCACCTGTTCTTTTTCTTTTTAACGTTCCACAATTTGTTTGCACCTTGCACTACGTATGGTTTTGTACGATTAGCTGTCACTGTGGGAGATACTCCATTTTGAACAAAGCTCTTAAAATGTGGACGTTGTGATTCTGTTTCTGTAAGATATATAAAAATAGAGGCAGAGGAAGAGGGAGCGGTGAGTTGAGGCAACTCAGCTGTGACAGTCTGGGATTTGTGCAGCGGTGTGTGGACAGTATATGTGCATGCTTGTGTCTGTGCATGTGTGTGTTTGTGTTGGGGGGAGTGAAGGTCACCCTGGATGGCGGTGGTGCTGTGTGTACACGTGTGTGTGTGTGTGTGTGTGTGTGTCCGTGCAGATACCTTTGGAGCGTGTTCGATGGCGCTTATCGTCTGCATCCACCTCCATCTGCAGAGAAGCCACAAACAAGCTGTTCAACACACAACACAGCCCTGCAAAATGATCTTTAATTTAAATACATGTTCCTTCACATTCTGGTACTTTCTCTCGTAAAAAACATGCAGTTCACACCTGATGTTTGTAACACTTGGATGTAACATTTCATATACACTACTATCGATGACGGACTGAGTCACTGTCATTTAAAGAAGAGTAAATGACACCTACTGTATAAATACATCTGTCCTGTTGAATTCATAATCATTTCTACAAATGGATCTCTTCTATCAAAATCAATATTTAGTGTGTCATTGATAATAATGTCAGACGTGTACTCAGTATTTCAAGGAATAACTCAACACTAACACAACATAAGCACAGATTCATATTTGGCCAAGGCAGATTAATAGATGAATTAGTTTGTGAACTTGAGATCTTCTTTGTTAATGCCGATAAAATTGAGGAACTGTTTTATGACTAAATCAATGCCTTCTCACTCCCAACTCACCGAATACTGCCGCTCGGTCAGTGCCCTCGGAGTCTGATACAGACGGAGCCTTTAGTTAAGATAAATCGTTTCTATCTCTTAGGTTTTAATCCAGGTTTTTATGACTGCTCCTTTAGATCACTCCAGAGCACTTCCGGCTGCAGCTGGTGCAAAACGCTGCAGTTAACGGGCTCCAAAAAATTTGACCACATTACCCCAATTTTAGCAGCACTTCACTGGCTCCCTCTTCGTTATAGAATAGATTTTAAAACTCTTTCATTTGTTTTTAAATGTCTGCATGGCCTCGCCCCCAGTATCTGACCTCCGTGAACCGTACGCTCCCTCGTGCCCTCAGGTCGGCAGATCAGATGCTTTTAACCGTTTTCTGTTGCTGTCCCAAAACTGTGGAATCAGTCAAACTCAGTTTGACAGGCTGGTTTTTAATTGTCTTTTATTTCTTTTATTTTGTCTTAATTTTTTTATGTGTTTTTAACTATATTTTTAAATGTGTACAGCAACAATTTATACAGTGCTTTATAAATAAAGTTGTATTGTACTGCATTTAGCTTCAGTATGAGAGGCTTTTAACTAACTCCACATCAGTATTAGATGGTCAGAGCAACTGAGTGATGAAGTCTGCGTAAGACCGCTGGGTCCAACAAACCCAGGAGACTGCAGTTCATGTCCCATATGAAACCAAGACAATGATGACTTATTTTAACGTAGTACTGATATGTAACTTTACTTTATTAACACCAGTTATGTAATAAGCTTGTTTATTTTACGGAACAAACATACTTATTTTAAACAAAACAACAATCATTTCCGAAACCTAACTAAGTAATATTGTTGCGGAAGTAAACCTAAAAACTAGGCTTGCTGTAGTAACTGCAATACTGTGCTAATAACGTGTCGAGTAAACTGCAAGCAACCGCCATAGCCGCTATGTTCAAATTTTTTGACGAAGCTTCCAGTCTGCACTGAGCGCTGCAGTATGATTTCTTCAGGTCGCAGAGAGTTGAAAAATGTTCAACTTTAGATAATCGTTCACTCATTACCCAGCTTTCCAATGACAATGGAGGACACAGACTAGATCCTACATGTAGCTACAAGTGCTGAACAACAACCACAATGGAGGAGAAATGAATGTAAATCCTCTCTCTCGACATGCTTCAGACTTTCTTCAGCCAGAGCAAGTACTCTAACTTGACATTTTTACTTCTGTATCATAGCGACCAGAAAAACATCTGCATTTAACAATACACAAGTATTTAATTCACTTTAAAACTGTCATCTTTATTTAACCCTAGAACACTAACGTCGGGTGATTTTCACCCACACAATTCTTGTTGTGTTGCATATTTTGAAATTAAAGAAGAGTACTACAATTTGGCATACAGTGTTGTACTTTTACATAAATTGATGAAAACTGCATTTTATCAAGGATATTGTATTGGGTAAAATATACCCAACGTTAGTGATGGTGTGACTTATTTTAACGTTAGTGTTCTAGTGTTAAAATGGAACGATATACATAATAGCCCAATGTGACACCTATTTTTACATTAAAAGCACGATGAATGAAGTAATTTGCAAAAAGAAAACGCCTGTCGCGTTGTTGAGCCCATCATTGTCACAACAGAGCAAACTCCTTCACCACGACAGCCCGACTAAAAACTAAGTAAACCTTAAAAGTAATTTAAGCAGGTAACCCAGCGTAACATGAAGAGACTGTAACGAGTGTTCGTTTCCCGTGAGCACACAAACGTTTATTTTGAAAAGACACAATGCATCTATCAAGCGGCAATTAAGACGCCATCCCTGACGCGACTAGAGGGGCGGCGGCCCAGTGGGAGTGAGAATATGTCCCAACGTCATACATACCATTTTAATAATTCACATTCTGAAATGATGCAAAGCACAATTTCTGAAGCATTCAATCATCATCCAGCCACCGATCCATCTGTCCAACCGTTCATTCACTCACTCCTGAATGTGTGACCATCCGTCAGTCATTTTACAGATGTACTGCAGGCATAACACCATCCAACATTAACAGCATGGTCTCCATTTATGCCGTCTCCTCCTCGCCATTCAGGCCTTTCAAGCTCTTCATATGGCAGAGTAAGCATTATCCTCCCTTCCACCTCTCTTTCATGTACGTCAGGCCAACATCATCCCTCTAAAGGTAGCTCTACCTCCTCACCAACACATCATAAATTGTTGAGGAGCCTGGACGTCGCTCTGTTATTTCCAGATGTCTCTAAATATTCATGCTCGCTGGGTTTGGACTATGACGGGGGGCCAAGGCCCTGTTTGGATGTCTCTTTTTATTAAACATGATTTATTAACACCACACTTACTGTACTGTAGAGCCCCTCAGCCCTAATGGTGTGTTGCTTTATGAACGCCCATAAATGTTTCAACTGGAGAAAAATAAAATGATGAAAGGCAAGGATACCTTGTAAATCTTATTAGCGTAGCAGGGAGGGAACAACCTCGAATATTTTGGGGAGGGTGATTTAATCTGTGTACAGTATATATGTAATATATAGTACATGAAGCGCAACTGTGGTTACCATGGCAATGGGACAGAAATCCTTCCTCAAGAAAAAAAAAAGAAGGAAACAGTGAAGTAAGTACTTATGAATCCTCTCCCCTTTCATTCAGAAAGAGGCTGAGCGTACGTATGCGAGAGCATAACCTTGACTTTTTACTGAAGTAGTCATGTGAGCAAAGTGGAGTTAGTCCCCTCTCGCTGAGCATCTCTCATCGGTCTAATCACTGCTGTGGTTTATCAAAGCTTCTCTGGAACAATCTGCAGAGCGAGCAGGAGTGATAGCGTCGCTTCAGTACGTGCAATCCGCTTTAAAGTGGAAGAGAAATCGTGCTGCATGTATAGATTCCCTCACAGCACATGGACTCTTTTATGTCTTAACAATAGGGTGCAGACATAAAGTACCTTGACCTAAATGCCTGCATACCTTGATGCATTAGCTAACTCATAATACACATAATACACAAGCGCTCACTCGTGCCACACATTCAACAAGACATAAATCAGCAATGGAACAATTCATTCAGTGTCCAATTAATTTTAAAACTAAGCTTTGAGATGTTTCTGTTTATCAAATTTTCTCTATTTTAGTTGCTGTGGTTTCTGTACTGTAATACCCAGAGATCACTTGTCAATCAACGTGGGTGGTAGTGCTACTGTAACTTTTATTACATTTTTTTAATGATTTTTATTTTCAGTTTCTGTAGGTGTCGCTCTTTTCTTTCTCTGTTGAGCCATGGAGGGTATTGTTCCTCCCACTTCTTCTCTTAACTAATGCTGCTGAATGAAAAAAGAGATAAGAAAAGACTTTTCTAAGAGCAGCACCAGCGTTTGTATCATATGTATGTTTACAAAAAAAAAAAATTGTTTATAAGAAAATACATTCAATGCTACTGACAAGTACATCAGTGTGTGCGTGTATTCAGTATATATCGTATTTTAAATATTTCTTCAAATTTTCTATAGGGATTTCAGTCAAAAATTTTATGGCAATTAATCACAAATCTTGTATCTGTTCAAAATGTACCTTAAGGGGAGATTTATTCATGCAAATATATGGATGTATTTATTATTGGAAATCAATTAACAACACAAAACAATGATGGATATTGTCCAGAAACCCTCTCAGGGACTACATTTAACATAAAAAATATGCTCAAATCATAACATGGCAAACTGCAGCCTCAAACTGACTGTGATTATCATAAAGTGGGCATGTCTGTAAAGAGACAGAGAACCCATTTACATTCACACATCTGGAGGTCAGAGGTCAAGAGACCCCTTTAGAAAATGGCCAGGACAGTTTTTCCTTGCTGAAGTTTAGTGCGTTTGCAGCGTTATTTAACTTCCTACTCAAGAAGCCAGGATGACTTGATTGGTATCGAAGGATTTTTTTTAGGTTTTGTAGTTTCACATGTTACTGGTATCTTCTGGCTCTAAAACTGAGTTGTGTTGATGCATTAAAGAAATTAGTGGCCGTAAAAGTAACTGACTAACTAATTTGTGTTAACGTGTTATTATTGTGTTCACTTTGACAGCCCTAGTGTGTGTATACGATATATATATATATATATATATATATATATATATAAATATAAATAAATAAATAAATAAATAAATAAATAAATATATATATATATATATATAAATACAAATAAATATATATATATATATAAATATAAATAAATATATATATATATACATATATAAATATAAATAAATAAATATATATATATATATATATATACATATATATATATATAAATATAAATAAATATATATATATATACATATATATATATATACACACAGTTTCTTGAACCTACTAGAGTGAGCTGTGTGGTTTGAACATGAAATGAATGAAATATTGAAAAGAGAAATAGTCTCAACCTGCTTTCAGATTGTTAAAAGAGACATATCGTCTGTGGACTGAGATATGAATACATGTTTAGTTGCAGTACACACTACTAGTGCATGCTACTATCTGAAGCTGTCAGACTCTCTCTGAGGGCCCAGGTTTTAAGAGCGGTCTGCATCGGCACCGAGCACAGCGTCTACGAGCGAATCCAGGAGCAGAATAAAACCACAGCGACAGTTTAAGTCTCCGCTTCCTTCCCTCAAGGCTCCACGTGAGAGTTGGACGCAGGAAGCATGCGCACGCCTCTGCGGCTCACCATATGCTGGAGAGCCCTCGTACTCTGTCTGGCTTTTTCTCTCTCTTAGCACCCCATGGGAAAATGTCACGGCTATAATGAAGGTTAGCCTGCTTATTGAGGATTAGGAAGGAGCCCACTCCTTCTCTGTCTGTGTCTCAATTAGACCCTGGATCAATGTCATTATAGGCCCAGATGAATGACCACAGAGTCACGCTGAGCCAAGCACCAAACTTCAGGGTGGCTATAAGTAAACATATATAATGAAGCAAACGCCTAAGAAAATTATGCATATGCTTTTTCTACATAACCATCATATTGTATCACCTAAACAACTCAAATTAATTGTACATCAAAATTCATAACACAGTGAAAACCACGTATCTCCAAATTTAGTGATTTTCATTTTGGGTTAACAAAAATATCTTCTTTCAAAAGATACGATTTTAAATGATTTATTTATCTTATATACATAAATCATTTAAAAACAGACTAGAATATCTGAAAAATGCTTGTACTTTCTAATTTCTAACATTTATTTTTAATTATTCAAAACTTACAGCATGTATTTCAAGTGTAATTTAACAGGAGTCATTAGTGTGATCTGTCATTTAAATTAAAGTAAAATTCAAAATAAAAATAATTCTGTGCAATAAATATATATGACAACAAAAAGACAAGGGGAATTTTCATTTATTGTTTTGGTGCATAAGGCGAAGTGGAGGTACTTAAAGGTGCAGTGTGTAGGATTTGCATGCACAACTAAGCATGAACAACTATGGCAGCTGACATGGAAAAACACGAATGTCCGTCTCTAGAGCTGGTCTTTGGTTTGTCCATTCTGGGCTACTGTAGAAACATGGTGGTCGGCTCCGTGAAGAGGTCCCGCTCCTGTGTGAGTAAAACTATTTTGAAACCTCTTCACGGGGGGACCATCAGTTCAGAATGTACATGGGTCTGATGCAAATTTGGCCCTAAATCATTGACAGTTTGCCCAAACATCAGCAAACTTGCTCAATATTTTTATTAAGCTGTTGACACATGAAACCAAATGCTTCCTAACAAATATGACTGGCAGGGCGTTTGAGAGTGCAATTACTTCTTCAGACAAACTAACTGAAGTGACCTTGTGAAGCCTGAAACATGCTCGTTGCTGTTTGCAGCTTTCATATCAGCCGCTTGCGGCTGTAATTTTTATTACATTTATTTAATGATATCTTCTTTTTAAGTTTCTGTAGGTGTCGCTCTTTTCTTTCTCTCTTCAGCCATGTTCTCACTGTTTCTCCAACTTCTTCTCTAAACTAATGCAAAAGAAAAGAAAGACATTTCCAACAGTGTTTTGTCCTGTGAAGACGACCCGCTCCCCATGTAGATATAAACGGATTATTCTAAGGTAAAAATTTGTATTTTCTGGTCATTATACACTAAGGAAAACACAGTAATTAATATTATATATGAATTCCATTTCTGCTAATATATCCCCCTAAATGTTATAATACACTGTTCCTTTAATTTAACTCCATTTCATTTCACACATGACCTCCACTGAGATAGACTGAGTTAGTACATTCAAAAACCAGGCACAAGCCAGTAGGTAATTAGGTAAAAAGCCTGCTGTACTTCATATTCCTATTTGCCATTCATTGCCTCTAAAAGTGTATGACAGAAGTTCTACCCATGTTTCGTAATTTGCATCCATGAATTTTAATCCATGTGGCGTATTATGCAGAATATATTGTGTACGGATTTTACTCACTCTCAGAATACACAAGGTTTGGGATGAGTTGGCTGCATGAAGTGAAGGCTGCATCCCATTTCAAATGCACATCATCTAAGGTTATAAACACAAAATAAATTCTCATAGGAGACTGGCATCCTTTCAAAATAACATGCATATTGTGTATGGAGCGGTGAAGGCAGCTAAATCCTATACATTTTTTTCAGAATACATTATGGAAAAAAAGCAGGTGTCCAAACGGCAGCTGTGTTTGTGTTACTAATATTGATTGTACAGTCGGCATCAAAACCAATATGTAAATTCTCATCCTTGGAAATTTAAGTGGCTGTGCCTATTATTAGGTGTCTTCATCATTACAAAGGACACAGCAACGCTATCACATAGCGTACAAAAATAAACAGAGGGTTTTTTGGTGTTTGAAAGAGAAGAATCGGGATATCGCTGCGAATGAAACGTGATAAGAAATGCAGCGATTATTGTAATATGCACTGAGACAAGCAGTGTGTGTGTGTGTGTGTGTGTGTGTGTGTGTGTGTGTGTGTGTGTGTTTATCATTTTGGTGGTGGCGTTGGGGGGATGGGGGTTGCTCAGACATCTGTCACAACAATTCACATCGTTATCAGTTTCCCTTTGTTTTCACCTTGAAGTTTTGAGAGAATACGTTTCAGGCATATGGCGCCCAACACGCCCTCCACCACACACACACACACACACACACACACACACACACACACACACACACACACACACACACACTCTGACATTTGTATTCTGTACAGTGTAGCGGTAGGGTGCCACCAAAACTGCGCTGGTACTATCAAATTTCACTGCAAATAGGTATTTACGGCGTGCATCATCTAGTGACAGTAAACATGTGTGCCAAACCGATGCTAAGTGCATCTGAATTAGTGTGAAGGGCTGTGGAGATAGCATCTGAGTGGGCGCTGACAGTCAGAGTGAGAAAGAGAGTGAGGGTGATGGAGACAGAAAGAGAGACTGAAATCCGGGGAGCGATTCCTAACTAGTAAGGAAAATGGCTTTGTGGGCGATGGCAGCAGTGCAGGGCTCTGAAATGGTTAGAGTGGGAAAAGCTGTGATCAGAATACAATACGACAATTTATCAGCAGGTCCAGTGATGACAGAGAGCTGTTACAGTGCAGGATGGGCCTTACTTAGGCCCTGTACACATACAACTATTTTTAAAAGCAGATATTTTCCTCTATGTTTTGGCCACACGCAAATAGAGTTTTGGGTCACAAAAACATATATTCTTTAAAACGCCTTCTAAGATGCAGATTTTTTAAAAACTCTGATTACTTTGTGTCGGTGTGGACATGTAAAAGAGAACGAAATAACCTCATCCTCTCCTCATTTCATGCCCATTGTTGCTTTGTGTCATGAGCATGCGCCAGAAATAATAACAAAGATGGCGGACTTCTGCCTTTTTAACATTTTGTTAGCGCTGCTTGGACTAATTACTGCTTATCGACTGAAAAATGTTCCAGTCACAGGAGGCCTTTCAACGTATTGTGATTCAAGTGGGCTGCACGCTGTCGCCTCACAGCAAGAGGGTCGCAGGTTAGAATCCGGCTTGGGGCCCTTGAGTGTGGAGTTTGCATGTTCTCCCCATGTAAGAGTGGGTTTTCTCCGGGTGCTCCGGCTTCCTCCCACAGTCCAAAGACATGCAGGTTAGTTGATGACTCTAAATTGTCCGTAGGTGTGTCGTGTAGGTTGGTGTAGGGGTCAGCCCTGCGATGGACTGGCGACTTGTCTAGGGTGTACCCCGCCTTTCAGCCCCACCCGCGAAGATGGATAGCCTTCTGCACCTCCTCATGGCTCTGTTTTTAGGCTTTAAAAAAATCTAACCCATGACAGGAGATTTTGGCCAATCACAGGTCAAGAAAGCAGCGGTGGACTTGGGAATTGATGCAAAGCGCTCTGGTAAGTAGCTTGCCTCCATGCTTATCTATGTTAAGGGGCGGCAGTAGCTCAGTCTCTGCTCTGCCTCTTGGGCACTGCTGAGGTGCCCCTGAGCAAGGCACCAAACCCCCAACTGCTCTGGGCGCTTGTCAGGAGCAGCCCCATCACTCTGACATCTTTCCATTGACGCATGTATATGTACTGTGTGAACAACAGAGTGTAAAACTGAATTTCCCCACTGTGGGACTAATAAAGGAATATCTTTCTTTCTTTCTTTCTTTCTTTATGTTGAACTACTGGTAGTCGAGGCTGGCGTCATTTGTTTTCTTCCAGAAAAGCTTCACGTGATGAGGTGCGATGAACTGAGGAAGCACTTGTCATGACTGATAAGACCCGATCAAGGAGCGAACGTGGGTGTCTGCATCATCGTTTTCAAACGGCTCTGTTTCTGTCCATCTAGACGAAAATGCAAACGCATAGTATTAAAACTAAAACGGGGTCAGAAGTGTTTTCAGGCGTCTCCGCGAAAACGCCGGAGTAGTGTGGATGCTAGGCATAAATGTAGCAAAAGTTCTGCCTTTTAAAATGAAAATGTATTAGTGTGGATGTAGCCTTAAAAGATTGCTATACAGCCTGAGCGGGTCATGTTGGATACTTTTTCCTCCATAAAACCTTGATTCTATTCAGCTTTAGTGCCTTTTATTGAAAACATTTCATCTCTGGAAACTGCGTTGCTGCTGCATTCATCGAGTTGGAAGCGGAATAAATTAAACTGCTACTGGAGGTCAGCTGTCGTGTCAGGAGGCTTTAAAAACTGGTTTGTATCGGCTTATGTTACACCATGGTTTTCTAAAATCTAATAGGTCAAAAAAGGATTTAGTATAACATGATCTTAACACATTGATTCCATATTATCAAACGTGCAGGTTCAGGAAACTTTTCATCTGTGCCTCTACCAGTAACAACACCAAGGAGGATCTACGTGTATTTGAAACTTACACACAAGAGAGGTTAAAACTATCGGAGACCTTTGTAAAGAAGAGGTCCTCTGTCATTTCATGAATTAATTAGATTAGATTACACATTTTCCATGTTTTTCAACGTGATAAATCTGCCGGAAAACAGGGTTAGCAAACAGTGAAACTATGACGGTGGTTAGCGCTCTTTATATACCTGGCTTCTTATTCAGTCTCTTTCAAACTCTCAAACCAGAGTTGGTGATTGTTGGAACAGTGGAAAGACAAACCAAGACAGTTTCGATGAGTTTTATTCTGTTTCTGTCGAGTCTGAATTAAGTGTGTTTCACAACGATCACTGAGGTACAATTACTGTTTCTGTCAGTGGAGTCTGGTGGCTTTGTGGAGCGCTTATAAGAGCGAAACAAGGGGAAAAATTAGCATCCACCTTGGTGTCATGTCGCCTTCACTGCCGACTGGAGCTGGAGCCGATAAATACCTGTGATTACTGCAGAGTCACTTGTCCTGCGAATGAATGCAGACTATAACCTTTCCCACTGAAGACAAAAGATTTTGGTGGGAGGTAGTGGGGTTTTTGTCCAGTGGGAATGTGGACAAACCGTCCTTCCCTTTGACTGGTCGTTGCTTTTTAAAAACTATATACAGTATAAAAAGTATGTTGTAGTTGGTGCTATGATCATACTGATGCTGTCATGTGCTTACGCCATGTTCCTGTTTCTATTTGAAATACATAAAATATAATGAAAAATGGGGCAATAGAAATCAGTGCAATTCAGATTTTTCATGCAAACCTGCATCAGAGCAGCGAACGTGATCAAAACAACTAACATATTTGAACAGGTTTATGTGAACAACGGGATGTACTGCGCTACCTGAAAGGGTTTGGGGGTCGAGACAGCTCTTTGGTCCGGACCTCTGCTTCCACCGCGACCTACTGACGTTCAGCTGGAGAGGAACGGCTCACCACGTCTCCCCCGAACTCATTTTCTACACAGAGGGAAGAAGAAGACGGAAAACATGTATCATTAAGATCATTTCCAGAACAATCACATTCACACGCAGCCATGACAGGATCTGAAATTTCCTCTTCTCCTTTGACTCCGGGCTCATGAATAGTCATATAGCATCGGCTATGCGGCACATGCCAAGCGAACGCTGATTTCCGCCATAACGACGGCCGCTTGTCGTGCGCGATAGGCTTGGCAACATGGGGTAATTAGCTAGATCTATCATCTTCTGCAGGAAGTGGGGACAAATATAGCTAATGATCCGTGCCTGCCTCCATGATTTCTCTCCTCAGCTCTCCATCCTTTGCTGAGTTAGAGGAGGAGAGGAAAGGGGAGGGAGGACGGGAGAGGAGTGAGCGAAGGGGTCGATGTCCTACTCTGTAAGGAAGGTAAAATAACCTTCGCCAAAAGACAGTTTCTGTCTTTTGGCGAAGAGAAAGAGGTGGAGGTGTGAATGAACATTCAAACACTGCCTGTGTACGCTGCCTGTCTTTGTTTCTTTCCATCCAGTGCTGCTAATTGAGAGAACGTATGGGAGAGAACAGATGAGGTGTTGATGGCGTATAGGGACCATCACAAAGAATGAAGGCCCCCATAGGGAGCCTACCAGACGGCCCATAACATACACACACACACACACACACACACACACACACACACACACACACACACACACACACACACACACACACACACACTATTCCCAACCTATTTCAAAGCAGCTTAAATCAAAACAATAGCTGCTCCCTCAGGACAAACACAACCATAGGCACACGGTGAGTGCTCTGAGTGCCTGTTGTGCGTTATGTAAAAGCAGCAGTAGTTGTTAGTTGTTACGTGCATAAGCGGACTTTACTTTGAACCAGCAGGGGGTCTTTTTTTTTTTTTTTTTTTTTTTTTTTTACCATTCATCACAAACACTTCTGTTTTCTACCTTTTTTTATCCACTTCCTCTGTAGTGTGACTCTTGAGCGTGGCCAGGCTGTAAAGTTGTAAGGGGATAGCGTAAACAGTGGGCCGCTCGCACTATATGTTAATTTTATGACTATGGTCCTGCTGTCTTTTATGTCTTTGAAATCAGCATCAAAAGCTGGTTTGAATTTAATTAGGCTACAGCCACCGGTGCACCCTTACAGCATGTTCATTCAGAGAAAAAATGTTGGTAAAACAAAGTCAAAGTGCTTACTACTGCGTATGTAGAAATTAGGGCTGGGACAATACACCTTTCTCCCAATTCTAATACGTGGGTGCCAGTTCGATATGCATTGCAGTTTTTAAGTGGTGAATTTCTACTGTCTAGACCATGGGAATAAGTTGAAACAGTTGAAGTTGAGATTTACTGTGGAAAATCTCTAAATTTATAAAGTATAAATTAATTTTTAGCAGCTGCTCAGGTGTGGCGAATGTGTGAAGCAGGCATATTTGTAGGGTTGGCACGATATAACAGTGATACTTGGTTGCGATTACAATTTATTGTGATTTTTTTGTTACATTTTTCAACACTAGACCAAGTGAAAAAGTTGAATCATACCCACATTCTGTATGCAGTCAGAGATGTCCTGAAGCCAAATATATCAGTCTTTGTTAGGAATTATTTATTACATTTTTTTCCCAGAAAGCCAAAAATCAAAGAATAAAGACATTTCCCTCAAAGATTAATGGTATTTACTTGTTAATTTATAAGGGACATGTAATGTTTTATACTTACGGTGTATATAATCCAATCAATCTTATTCCCATATATGTATTTAAATAGACTTTTGTCTTTGTTAACACTTTATTTTGAAATCCGGATGTAGTCAGTTCAGCTAAAGAGATTCCACTTTTTCCAAGTTGTTAGTAATCAGTGTAAATATTCTGGTGGTTATTTCTCCCTCTATACATGGCTTCTTATTCAGTCTCTCTTTCACACTCTCAAACCAGAGCTGGTGACGGTTTTGATGAGTTTTTTTCTGTTTCTGTCGAGTTTGAACTAAATGTGTTTCACAGCGATCAGTGAGGTAAAATTACTGTTTCTGGCATTCTGGTGGCTTTGAGGAGTGCTTATAATGACTATCTAATTCGGTGAATTAAAGGTTTATTTGGACCAAACCAACGTTGGTGATTGCTGGAACAGTGGAAAAACAAACAAAATTGGTTTTGATGCGTTTTATTTTGTTTCTGTCGCGTTTGACCAAAGTGTGTTTTGATGATCAGCAACGTAAAATGACCGTTGTCTGGCTGGAGCCTGGTGGCGTCGATGAAAGCATGTTAACTGTACGTTTTGTATGTTAATAAATGGTAATATTTGTCCAAATACCCATCGTCTTTATTCATTATACATTCACGCCAATGCGTCACATAGCATTGCACCAGAAAAGGGGTGAAACTGAATACTATTCCCTTTGTTAACACCTTATTTTGAAAAACGGACATAGTCACATGCATATACTTCCTCTAACTTCTCCATGTCCATCGCTAACTCTGCGCTCTCCCTTTCCTTCTGTGCTCTTTAAACATCCATAATCAGCTCCATCTGGACACTTTATTTAACATAAATGTCAGTATATGGTGCTCTACAGTTGTAGCGTCGGCCCATTTGACCACAGAGATGAGAGCGACGTCTGGCTTGACCACACGTTACCACAATACAATACCGTTTCCGGTCCACGGCAGAGTTAGCATTCAGCTTTAGACATGATGTCTAAAGTGTTTCCATACTTTACTGTATGTATAGCGTTACCTCTTTGGATTTAAAATGTGAGGGTTGCAGAGCGTATCCATGCCGACTCTCCACCATTTTCTACTTTCTTCTTTGGCTCATTGCAGCCGGCATCAAACAAACGTATAAGTTTAGAGAACATAGTGGCCGTGGTGGTAAAACGAAAAATCCTATTATATCTGACTGTATTTACATGTAACGAATTCCAGTACGGGTTGAATGCTTTCTAGTAAATTTGTGATATAATTGGCTTTTCACCAAGCCCCACCCCCTGCTGCTATTCTATTCCCCTCAGAGCTACCATGGAGCCCACACTGTCACTAACTGCACTCTCTGAATAAATATTACCTAATTTTTGGAAAAACTAAAAAGCAATTTCAGAGAGAAGCCGACAGAAGGCTCTGCAATAAGTATTCACATGATATGTCCATGATGTCAAACTGATTCAGCAGTGAAAAGTGAAGCACCATCACCTGGCAGATTGAGACAGAACACAATGAAATGAAGGAACAACAGTGTTCCTCTAAAGGCGGGTGGGTCTTTATTCACTCTCACTATTATTACAATGCAAAAGCAGCCTGTGTGTAAGGACTGGCCGAAATGGCCAAAATCTTCTATCGTGATGTAGATCATTTCATCTCATCTTGATAACAACACATATCTCAATATAGCATGTTCTCTGGTAATTCAATAAATAAATAAAATAGTCTACAGTATATGACAAAAACACATGTTAAATCTTATTTTGTATACTCCTGTGTGAATTAAATACTTGAGAAATGAAAAGTACTGAGTATTTTCTTATTTTAAGAAACTGAGAGCATAGCCTTTTTAAGAGAAATTATTGAGAAAAAAAGCCTATATAGAAATAGAAATAATACACATTTTTATATTGTTTTGACAACAGATATGGTCATATTGCCCAACCCTAGCACGTGTATATAGTCAGTATACCCTCAGTAGCTAGCATAGCATAGAAGTGCTGACACTAGTTAATGCTAACGTACTCTGCTAATTTTAGCTCCACAGGTTTTTATATAGAAACATAACATTTAAGCAACGTACATCTTCTTCCCATCTCCCGGGTAACGAGTATCACTATTACACAGAGTCGGATAGTTGGAGCTGGCCGATGCAAAGCTATGATGCCAGTCTGTGATCGCGAGGCGGGATGTAGCAATGGGTCAATTCAATCTGCTTTCACCCCATAAAATACAAGCACACACACACACACACACACACACACACACACACACACACACACACACACACACACACACACACATGCTCATCCCTGGCCCATTGGTCATTATAATCATAGTGTAAGTGATGGGTCTGTCCTCTGATGAAGGTCTTCATGTGGAGGCTGATGACAAATCACAGCTCTCTGACTCTTCATCAGAACACAGCCCACATTCCCCCTGTACATCTCTGTGGATCAGGAAAAAATGGGAGGAGAGAAAGAGTGAAAGAAAGACAAATGGCAAGACTCTAACTAACTAGACAACAGCAGAAGATACAACACAACAATACAGCCCACTGTGGCAGTGTGTGTGTGTGTGTGTGTGTGTGTGTGTGTGTGTGTGTGTGGTATTGCATGGAGTTGAGGTGCTAGTGTGCTAGTTTCAGCACCAAGGACAGCGACAGACAGAGCGCAGCCAGGGAAGAATAGGCCTTCAACTGCAATGGGTGCACACACACGCACACACACACACACACACACACACACACACACACACACGCACACACACACACACACACTTCTATCTTTGTGAGGACACCTATTTCTGACTAGAACCTTAAAACCAAGTCTGAACCCTCACAAAGGCCTTTGAAGCTCTGTCCGAAGGTGCGGACCAACAAACCAACCAACCAAAAACGTCCTCACTCCGAAGGCCTAAAACTCAAACTGGTCCAACAAAGACAGCTGAACAAGTACTCACACACACACACACACACATACTGTAATGAAAACCCTATTGTATGGTTATGTGCGCTGCAGTATGGAAAATGGGCTTTGATGTCCGCTGTGACATTTTCTATGACATATACTGTACATGACAGGCATTTTAGAGAATACAAAATTACACCCATCACATAAAGGCACACGCATATGGCACACGAGGACAAAGGGCGCACACAAGTAAGCACATATAACAAGAGAGACGCATGCTTTATTCATGTGATGTGCATGCACACACACCGACACACACGCCGCAATCTCGTTCTCCCAGGCTCTGAGAGTGACTGGGGCTGCCTGACCTACATTCTAGGAGATATGTATACAGGCAGAGAGGAGATGAAATCTCACTCTCTATTGCTCTCCCTCTCTCTGTTCCATATCCTGTGTTCTTTTCGGCGCCTCTCGGACACACACACACAGTGCAGGTGAAGTAGTGACTATGATTTCTTGGCCCGAATGCCCTCGTGCTGCTACTGAAACTAGCAGAGTATAGCTACATGTGTTTGATGGATGTCAGACTGGGGTGAGAACAGGATTGCTGTATATCCTGTCACTCCTCTGCTGCACATGGACGATCCTCAAACTACCCTGTGCTCTATATGCACGTAAAAAAATTATCTATATCCCCAAATCCAAAAGCCAGCTTCTCAGGGAAATGAATGGCGAGGTGAGAGGAGACGACGGAAGTGATGGAATGCAAGTAGAGAGCGAGATAACTTGACGAGGAGGACTGAAATTAATGTGTGCTTGTGTACATGTGTTTACTGGTCAGATTAGCCAGAGAGCAGGAGATGGGATTGGTCTGATAATACAGCCAGCTGGCAGCTTTATCTATTTCTCCTGAAACTGTTCTGTGGAAATCAATGGACTGGACTGCAAACACAGACCAAGATAACAGATAAGAAATAGTATACATCATTTTTAACGTAAAGGGATCATTTTGACCCAAACCCTTCTGTCTCCTCATATAATAGACGAGTTTCTGAGCAACGTCATCACAGAGGTGATTGTGCAGCTAGGAGGTAGAAAGCACGGCAAGTCTAGCAGAGCAAAGCTCCAAAGCAGAGGTGGCAAGGAGCTGTTGGGCAATAAACTGCATCATCCGCAGAAAAGTTGGACTGAAAATGTTCTGATGGGATCACATACTTTTGCTGAAAACAAAAGGCGATTATGGATCTAGGCCTGATGGGCAAAAGCATTCTGGTCCCACAGCGCTAGCAAAGCAGGGGTTGATCATGGCGAGCTGTCACGCTCCATAGATCGATAAAAATGAATTGATCATCAACAGGGTGATCCACTCACACTCTGAAGAAATATCTATACAGATTTGGTGAGTATGCCTTAAATCTTAAAAGTGATGCCAGACTTTGTTACAGCTCTAGATTGCTGTAATGTTATGGCGGGGGAAAGGTCACTCTGGTATGCTCTAATGTTACATTTTGAGGGGAAGATGTCCGGTCATCTATCGGGGCAGCCACTCCTCCCCTGTGGTCACAATAAGTGGCCATGGAAGCTAACTTTAGCTAGCATTAGTTTGAATTCGAATAGGACATATCTGCAATATTGTATTGACTTCTGGCGTTATTTCATTTTGGCATAATGTTTCCAGCTAAGGGCTAATTGCTAACATTAGCTAGCATTCATTTGAATTCACATAGGATAGATCTGCAATATTGTATTTAATTTTGGCATTGTGTTTCCCGCTAAGGGCTAATTGCTAACATTAGCTAGCATTCATTTGAATTCAGATAGGACAGATCTGCAATATTGTATTTAATTTTGGCATTGTGTTTCCCGTAAGGGCTAATTGCTAACATTAGCTAGCATTCATTTGAATTCAGATAGGACAGATCTGCAATATTGTATTTAATTTTGGCATTGTGTTTCCAGCTAAGGGCTAAGTGCTAACATTAGCTAGCATTCATTTGAATTCAGATAGGACATATCTGCAATATTGTATTTAATTTTGGCATTGTGTTTCCCGCTAAGGGCTAATTGCTAACATTAGCTAGCATTCATTTGAATTCAGATAGGACAGATCTGCAATATTGTATTTAATTTTGGCATTGTGTTTCAAGCTAAGGGCTAATTGCTAACATTAGCTAACGTTCGTTTGAATTTGAACAGGACATATTTGCAATATTGTACTGACTTTTGGCATTACGTTTCTGACTGAGGACTAACCGCTAATGTTATCTAGCAACCAGCAACACATTATTTAATAGAGAGCTGTCAGCGGTCTAATGTTAATATCTGCCTTCTCGACATACAAAGGGCTGTTATGTGACTTTTTGTACTAAGAACAAGACCAAAATCAAAGTCTCCAGTTTTATATTAATGTTACACCTGTTGAGGAGTCGCACAGGAAAAGCGGCGGCCATCAGGAGGGACTCACGTAACTTGTACTTTGACTGGAGTGTAAATCAAACACACCTTGGTCCCCCAAGTCAAATCACACATGTCTGATCTAATGGTACTCATTTCATAACAGGTGATAATAATAAACAAATTTCGTTCTAATACATCATATGATAATGGTATCTGGTGGTCGGACTCTGCAGGTGTCTAATAGTCAACAAGAATGTACAAACAATGAGAAATCTACATTGGTGACAATGACTGCCAGAGCGGTGAATGCGCACGCACCCAGTTTGTATACAAGAAAAGTGTCTATGGGAGTGGTCTTCATTTATCCAGATCCATTGCGATGCTTCATACTCATATTTCCTTGATATTTTAGCTGGCAGACTGCTCAGAGTGTCTATATCTAGGAGTCCTCTCCATGCCCAGACAACACAGAGGTTAGTAATTCAAAAAGCTTTCAGTTTATAAAAAAAAAAAAGACCTGATCTACTATATCCCTGAACTAAACCACCCCAACCCTCTAAATCCCACTGAGGCATTACACTGACCACACTGTCAAAACAGTGATACAGCAGAAACCAACGGAAGAAATCCCATGACCCTGCATCCAGACAACTTTAATATTGCAGGATTTTTTCCGACAAATCCTCTTGCGAGTAGAGAGAAAATACGACAGAAAGCATGAGAAATACAGTTTCCTAAAAAAGATTTAACAAAAGGGGTTTACTTTTTGGTGTCAAAATCTTTTTGACTTCATAAAATCTTTTATTTCATAAAGCCACTTTTCATGACAGTGGTGTCATCAGCCCTCTTAAGGCTAAAAAAATTGATCAAATCTTAACCAGATATTGAAAATGTGAGACCCTGCACACAACACATTAAGTTAAATTGAACAGTTTTGTTCCTGCAGTGCATGAAGAGCCACGGTTTGGCCAGTACAGCACACCACAAACTAACAGCTTCATTCATAAACAGCAAGAGTCCTGAATAAATAATAAAAAAAAACAGAAATCTAGAAAAATATCTAAAGTGACTTTAGCGTAAACAAACATGGAGGATGAGGGGCAGGAAGAGTTAGCCGGAGCCAGCTCAGAGGCTGAGGTTAGAGGTTTGGTCCGGCCAGGATACATAAGCAGACAATCCCAGAACTAACCACAGACCACCGATACGTCAGACTGGCAATCCAGGATCAGGCTTGTATGACAGAAGAAGTTGAAACATGTCTCCAATCTTTTACTTTAAATGAATCGCTAATAGTAATAACACAATGCAGAAGAGTTGCTGTGTAGTTGGTTGCACCAACGATAACTCCAAATCACTCCAATTTGTTCCCCTTCCATGTCTGAAAACAGATAGAGCTGAGGGGCTTTATGGCTCCACGCTAGAGACCAGACCAGCATGGGGTCATCTCCCTTTTGGGGGAGAGAAACTCGCTGTCACAGGAGAGAAAATGATGAAAAGCTGTTGTGTAGCGGGTTAACTAAGGCTTTCACACTGAGATATAAGGCACATACGATATATAAATATTCACTGTCAGTGTTAAATGGCTAAAACGATGCTGGTGACAGTAACTAGCATGGCTAGCTAATGTTAGCTTGAGTGGGAGGCTGCTGCTGTAATACAGTCATACATTAACGTTATTGCAGCATCAGACTATTGTCTCTGGAGATATGTGTAGAAGTCTGGATAAGCAATATCTGGCCACTGTGTTGGGCGGGGGAAGACTGAAGGGACATGTTGGTGATCAACTTTCATTATCAGCATATTGTGAAAGCTCAGGTTCAGGCATGGTTGCAAAATAATTATCAGACGTGTATGTAAAACAAGAGATGAAAGCATACAAACCAAAATCCAAAAACATGTCAAACTGCCCATGTCTAGGCAATCTTCGTTGTTCTTTCCCCCAAAAGGGGCACGGCCTTGAGTTTTTGCGAAGCACCAGCATGTGCCGGTCTGATGTATATTAAATCAACACATATCACATTTTAACTTTTGCACGCTTCTTTTTACAACAGCTAAAAAATGAATCCGTCTATTGGTCTGAATCTCTCCTACAGTGTGAGACACCGAGGTTCAAAGGTGAAAGAAGCTGTCAGGTTGTGAAGTGGACTGGCTCTTTATGACTTCCCAGCTCTTATCAAAGAGGAAGAGTGAGCCGAGGTAAAAGCAGTTTTCTGACCCGTTTTTCACTTCAAGGACGTTAGAGATGGAACTGACCGTGTGCATGACCTGCTGGGCTTCACTGTACTCAGAAACACACACACACACACACACACACACACACACACACACACACACACACACACAGACTATGTGTACCGCTAAAACTAAATAAATATATAACACACACAGGAACACATGCGGTGCATTCATTATTAGCTTGCCCCCTCCCAATGAGACTCACATACACACAAATGGCTAAAAATGCACAACCCACCCCTGTGCTTTCTCGAGGGAGATGCCTCCTCCTCTGTAAGGGCAGAGAGTGGGGGGAAAAAAACACTGAGCGAACCACCGCCGCAATTACCCACAGTGGGGTAATCACCAGCACAATGCACTATGGGTTGCCTGCCTGGGAGAGAGAGTGAAATACTCAGGTGAGGAGAGAAGCCAGACAGCAATCAGACCAGCAGGAAGAGGAAGAGAGAGACGGAGAGAAAGAGAGGGAGAGAGGAGAGCAAAGGGCCATTCCTTTAATTTCCAAGGGAGAGCCAGGGCCTTAATTACTTGATGAGTCTCTCTCTCTCTCTCTGCTCTGTGGCTGTAAAAAGGTGTGTGTATGTATGTGTGTGTGAGTGCCCATTATCAGACTGGGAAGACTCCAATCACCTCTCAGCACAGATAGCAAGTGAAGGGAACAACATTGCAGTGAGGGGGAGAGAGAGAGAGAGGGAGGGGGAGGGAGAGGGAGAGGGAGAGGTGATTTACGCCTTTAGAAGTGTTAACACCATCTCTCATCCCCAGCAGCTATAGAACACCAAGGTTGAGGAGTGAGGCAGCCGAGACCTGAAATAGCCACAGGAAAACACAGAGCCGTACGCCACCTCCACCTATAGAAAACCACACTATTCATGCTACTGCTGTACATGATGCTATGAGGAAGTGCTCAAGATTCTCAAGCGGGCTGAGTGAATTAACGCACTACAAAGAGCTCTGCAATTACATACGATTTTACCAGTAGCGGCTGGTGACTCAAAGACTTGGTGATGAAAAATAAACAATAAAACAATGGCTTAAAAGATTTCTTAAAAACAATCACAGCAGGCTCTAGATGGGAATGAACCGTGTGTGTGTGTAATGTGTCACTAGAAGCCTGTCAGTCCAATGATCCAGTCCCGGGTCTGCAAAGTGCAGCAGTCCATTGACAATACCAAGATCTAGTCCCGGGTGAGGGGAGTGACGCAGTCCATCACCCACACAGGGATCCAGTCCCAGGTGAGTGGAGTGACGCAGTCCATCACCCATACCGAGATCCAGTCCCAGGTGAGGGGAGTGCAGCAGTCCATCGCTGCAAACCGGGATCCGGTCCCAGGTGAGGGGAATGCAGCAGTCCATCACCCATACCAAGATCCAGTCCCAGGTGAGGGGAGTGCAGCAGTCCATCGCTGCAAACCGGGATCCGGTCCCAGGTGAGGGGAGTGCAGCAGTCCATCACCCATACCGAGATCCAGTCCCAGGTGAGGGGAGTGCAGCAGTCCATCACCCATACCAAGATCCAGTCCCAGGTGACTGGAGTGCAGCAGTCCATTGCTCATACCAGGATCCAGTCCCGGTTGAGCAGAGTACAGCGGTCCATCACCCATACCGAGATCCAGTCCCGGGTGAGAGGAGTGCAGCAGTCCATCAACCATACCGAGATCCAGTCCTGGGTGAGTGGAGTGCAGCAGCTTGTCGGGGCGCTGAACACCACTGTAGGCCTGCTGTGGGTCCAGCCCAGGCAGCTGAGGCAGCGAGGCCCGAGGTAGCACCAGCAGGGCGGAGCTCTTCATTTGCTCCCTGCCAGCATTCTGCCGTTATTAGAGCACTAGTTAATTGATAAGGATGGCATTGTTCTCTTGAACAGGTAAAAACTGAAAACTGAAAACGCTAAAATGGGTAACTAAATCTTCTTTGGCTGCCACCAATATTACGTTGATTAAGACTGAAGCCCAAAAAGTAGTATTGACTGACTGGTTTCACTGGTTAGAATAATCAAAGTTGTCAAATACAAATTAGCCCCAGTTTGTGCTTTCAAGCATCTGTTTTTGTGAAATATATATCAAAATACTAGCTTTAATTTGAAGGGACTAAATGATTTCAGGATCAGATTCTACACAACTCAGATTATAAACCAACATGTGCTGGATTTTCAAGGCTGATAAACGTGAGTGCTGGCAGATAATAATTGTTGAACACAATACATGCTAGGGATGGGAATGGTTTGGGTAAAAAAAGAAATGTTCAGTTTGTATATGTATCGTTCGGTTCATTTGAAATAGGTTATGAGGCGGTTAGGTTAGGTTAGTTTGTCATGTATCTTAGTAGTAAACTAAAGCTGGCAGTAGACTCTGTAGTCTGACAGTTTAGGTTAGTTTGTCATGTATCTTAGTAGTAAACTAAAGCTGGCAGTAGGCTCTGTAGTCTGACTGTTTAGGTTAGTTTGTCATGTATCTTAGTAGTAAACTAAAGCTGGCAGTAGGCTCTGTAGTCTGACTGTTTAGGTTAGTTTGTCATGTATCTTAGTAGTAAACTAAAGCTGGCAGTAGACTCTGTAGTCTGACTGTTTAGGTTAGTTTGTCATGTATCTTAGTAGTAAACTATAGCTGGCAGTAGACTCTGTAGTCTGACTGTTTAGGTTAGTTTGTCATGTATCTTAGTAGTAAACTAAAGCTGGCAGTAGGCTCTGTAGTCTGACTGTTTAGTTAGTTTGTCATGTATCTTAGTAGTAAACTAAAGCTGGCAGTAGACTCTGTAGTCTGACTGTTTAGGTTAGTTTGTCATGTATCTTAGTAGTAAACTAAAACTGGCAGTAGACTCTGTAGTCTGACTGTTTAGGTTAGTTTGTCATGTATCTTAGTAATAAACTAAAGCTGTCAGTAGGCTCTGTAGTCTGACTGTTTAGGTTAGTTCGTCATGTATCTTAGTAGTAAACTAAAGCTGGCAGTAGGCTCTGTAGTCTGACTGTTTAGGTTAGTTTGTCATGTATCTTAGTAGTAAACTAAAGCTGGCAGTAGGCTCTGTAGTCTGACTGTTTAGGTTAGTTCGTCATGTATCTTAGTAGTAAACTAAAGCTGGCAGTAGGCTCTGTAGTCTGACTGTTTAGGTTAGTTTGTCATGTATCTTAGAAGTAAACTCATCAGCTGGCTGAGACAAAGCATCTCCTCCTCTCTACCAGCAGGACCTGTAGTGGTTCACATCAGCAGAGGGAGGAGGACATGACGACAGGAGGAAGGACAGATACTGTCTGATGTTTGTGTTCTTCAGTCTTTATAAACTTCACTGAGGAATATGATTTATTTTATTAATATGTCAGATTGTTTCCAGTCAGATATTAATGAGTTTCTATGGTGACTTTGCTGTTGTAAACATTACTGTTGCTGCTCTAGAAACAACATGTCCTAGTTGGATTTAAATATTTAATTCTAATCTGGTTCTGAATCTAAAAACAACCAGGCTGACATCAGCACAGCTAATATGCACATTTCAATATTTGTCTATTTATCACAAGTCATATCATCATCGCAATATTGAGCAGTGTTCTTTTAGATCAGAAGTCCAGTCATAAGATGTGACAAAGAAGAAGTGTTTTGTGCCTGATGTTAGTCTACTGTTGTGAAGACAAATAGTTGTTGATTTATTTTGCCAAATAAATGAAGAGCATGTTTAAATTGAAGTCGGAAATTGGCCTCCTTGCTGCACCATAAATGTACCGAACCGAAACAAAAACCGTGAACCGAACCAAAATGTGAATTTTATGAACCTTCCCATCCCCGATACAGACCATAAACATTTTGTAGTAAGGATGGTTTGTATTTTGTTATTTAACAATTGTGACTACAATGCACTGAATGGAAGATTTTACAGTTGAAAAATAGACCGATAGATATAATGGCATCATCTTGCTATTTATTGGCCAACATACACATTGTTATTGGACTCTTAATTTAGTTTGATATATGCTATCAAATCCCAAACCCACGAGCAAAGCCTCAAAATAATTAGCAGGCTCTACACTGTTTGAAGGTGGTAATCTGATCACTGAAAAATTCACTAACATTTACTGAACCCAAGCTTTATGTCAGTGCATCTAAAATATTTAATCAAGGGGCAGAAGTCAACCTAGAACATCTAAACCATAACATCTACCTGACTGACCAATAAAAACACAACTCTCCTCAGTCGCCACTCATTCCTCCACTTGTCCTCGGAAATACCGATATAAGCAGATCTGAACGTTTTGCTGGCAAATGATATTAGATCCTGGCCATTTGGTTAGTGAACTGATCCCTGCATGTGGCCGCCTGTCAATGAAGGCTGAATGCTTATTTACAGCGAAGGCATACACAATCTGTCCTCACTAGACAGACAGGGGGATCAATCCGGAGAGGCAGTTTGCAGTATCTATGCAGTAAAAAGGATGGCGAAGCGTCTTTGAAGGTTAGCTGTCTTTTAGCGCATCAGATGAGAGTTTAACCCTAAGCTATGATAAACTGTGCCGTGCTGGAGTGCTTTGCCCCTGCTAATGAAATAGCTCCTTTTGTGTTGTCGCTGATGACATTTTCCAACATTTAGTCCTCGTGGCATCGTCCTTCTCGTTATTCATATCAGATCTCCCTTATGAATTGGCAAGGACATCGCTCTTGTGTGTGTGTGTGTGTGTGTGTGTGTGTGTGTTTATGCATGCGTGCATTTAACATTACTGATGTATGACTGGATGACAGTTTGCGTGCATGAGTAGGCATGCTTATGAGTGCATAGGTCAGTATACAGTGTGCAAACACATGTACTCATTTGTGGGTGTGTGTGTGTGTGTGTGTGTGTGTGTTGATGTGTGTCTGATTGCATCCAGGTCTCAATGCACTGATGAGCTCTATTGTTCTCGTCTCTTCTTCGTCTATTTTTTTCCCTGGATCTCTCCACGAAATCCCCCTTTCTCTCCCTCTCTTTCTTTATTCCTCTCTCTCTCTCTGTCTCTCTCTCTCTCTCTCTCTCCACACACACACACACACACACACACACACACACACACACACACACACACACACACACACACACACACTTCTTCCCTCTCTCCTCACTTCCCCTGCCCCACCTCCCCCACCCCTGCTTGGCTGCCAGTGTCTACCCAGAATACCAATGATGCAGTCTGCAGATAGATAGATAGGGCTGTCTGTCACATGACCCTATATGTCCTCAGGCTTTACCCCGGGATGACAGAAGGCGCACACACACACACACACACACACACACACACACACACACACACACACACACACACACAAAGGTACCCCCAGCTTGCCATGCTGTATGCAGGCAGGCGAGCAAAAACGCACAGGCATGCACACATGCATGCACGTACGCACGCACACACTGCAGACATTCACATTGAGAGATATACACACACTGGGGCAAACTAATGAACACACACACACTGAATCACCACAGGCGAGCGAGCCAGAAAAAGAGAGGTAGAGATAGAAAGAGAGAGCGAACACCCCGCCACTGTACACACATTGTCTCTCTCTCTTTCTCTCTCTCTGTAACACACACAGTCCTGCAGGCAAGGTAGCAAAACACTGAATATCCCCCATTTCCATCCATCTCAAACACACACACACATCTTCCTGTGGGAAGGCACCCCACCCCTGTTTCTCACACAAACACATTCGTCACTGACAAGGCTCTACACAGTCACTGGGTATCCTGTGGCACCAAAAATAGCAGCCTAATAGAAAGGAATAGAAAATGTCCCCTCACTCTCTGCTCAAATGGGACCTGTATTTCCAGTGAGGGAGTCAAAGGCGTCGGACAACATGAGGCAGAATTTGTTTCGATTTGAATGAATCACACGGTAATTCAAAACAGCTCCCCGAAAGCCAAGGCCCATTTGCAGAGGTAGACACTCAAACAGCCCCAGACTACGCCCTCTTTACTACCTACCGCCCTGTCTGGACACTGCAGATTCAATTTAAAAGTCACAAGAACAGAAAAGCTGCACATGAAAATTTTCCTTTTCTTGATTTACTCATTTTTGTTATTATTCAGTATCATCTTCTGATGGTGATATTATTTGTCTCATAAGCTTCTAATCACTGACCTGAAATAAAATATCAGCAGCGTTAAATGAAAAGTTCGGCCTGAATAAGATTGGTATAATACGCCCAGAAGTCCAAAAGCCTTTACACATTGTTGCTTTTGTTCTGAGTACTTTCACACGACACGCAAACATTATATGGCGAAAAAATTGGCCTAATTTTTTTTTCCTGGAAAAAGGGCCATTTTTCAGAGCTTTTGCACGGCAAATAAAGGCATCAACTAATCACGTTGTGTGGAACAGGCATATTCAATACGCACACAACACCGTTCGCTAAGTCCCGCCCCTCGCTGCTTCTCCCATCAGCCGTCAGGGTTAGCGTAGACACCACACTGTCACTAACTGCAGAAATATTAGAGAATTTTCTGAAAAACTAAAAAGCGATTGAAGAGAGAAGCAGACAGAAGGGTCTACAATATGTGTTTACATGATTTATCCATGATGTCAGACTGATTCAGCAGCTAAAACAAGTTTAAGAGATAAAGATAGAAGCTAAAGCCTACAGATAAGAGTGTAAAAATGAACCATCACCTGGTGATCGAGCGTTCCTCTAAAGCCGGGTACGTCTTTATTCACTGTTACTATAATTAAAATGCAAAAGCAGCCCGTGTGTACATTCAGGATACCTTCAGTAGCTCATGTAGCATAGTGCTAATGGTAGTTATTGATGTGTTAATGTACGACTTTGAGTTTAGTATCACTATTACACATCTATGCACGAGTAGCCCCAAAAATAGCTGTCAGACCCTGGGTCTAAGCTGGCTGATGTCACGCTGTGATTGGCCACTCTTCAAGGGGTGGGACTTAGCGAAGGTCAATTGCACATCAACACGGATGCTCCATAGTTTGAACCAAGACAGAAAACTACAGTATATTACTCCTTTAAACCTTGACAAACGCATTGCAAACCAGATTGTTCCAATCTTACCTTTCACAATAAAAGCCCTAGACATACACGCTGCTACCTGTTTACCAGAGGGAACTCAAATTCAAACAGAGCATGTCCCTAAAAGACAACTCAATAACATAGCTTACAACAATTTACCTCAGACAGGATCCCAGTTTTGACAACTGCATTGCTGCCAATATAAACAGTTTTAATGTGAAACACTGGAAGGCGAGTATTTCGCATTTTTGTACCGCCTATTCGTCACGCCCACAGGCTCGACTTTCCAACCTGCTTCTCATTCGGATGTGAAAAATTGTACGTGCATATGCTACATTTTCCCCCTACAGCTATTGTGTCATTAATGGATTATATATTTAATATTTTTTGAAAAACCCTAAAAACAAAGCAACCAGGCTGTAGCCTGAGGTCCACACCATGCATATAGTATGCTGTTTAGTCCAGCCTGTGATCTGTTGTATGTCATTCCTCTCTTACTCCTTGTGTTTCCCCTTTCTTTTTCATACCTTTGTCAACGTTATAATCATGCCATGCATTTATGTCTTTAATGTTTGCTCTAGCGATATACAGTATGTCTGGCTTTTCTGCAAAAACATTCAACAAAATAAGTATTACAAGAACTTAGCTTGAATAAAATATTCTAAAACTGTCAAAACTCTGATTTAAATGAGGAGCTATGCGTGGAAAGAGTAAGTAAAGACGTCTATGAGTCTGACCAGCAAGACAGGAAAAAACAAAGGAGGTCTGCACATTGTTAGGCTCCAAATAAATAGTTTATTTCTCTGTTTCTCTTTCAAGGCAGCATATCGATCCATAAGATGTTCCACAGAAATCAACTATATGTAGCCTAACAGTGTGCAGACCAGCTTTTAGATACTTCAATACTTGGCGCTTTGGAAAGTACCAGAAAGTATTGAGGTTTAATACTCAGCCCTGTTCCCGTGAAAAATAATAATAATTTAAAAAAAAAAAAAAAAAACATATTAGCAACAAGTAACAATAGCATTATATTTTGTATGTACGAAACATTCACAGGGTGATTTTACTCAATTTGGAAAAAAAAGCAGCAGTATAAAATAACCAGGTTCTTAACAATAAACCTCTGTTGAGCTTTTTTTTTTTTTTTAACACAGTAAAAGAAAATCCCACTATGCCCACCCTGGGTCTTTTAAAGGAAGACATTATGACATCTTACAGTAGGAAAAGCACAGCTGAAAACAAAATAATGTGAAACTGCTGCTTCAGTTTCAGGATCCTGGTATTGGCGATACGGCGATACGATACATATCACGACACAGCGGTTACCATTCAATATACTGCAATACATTGCGGTATTCTTTTAATGCAATCAGAACAGTGGGGTCTCCATTTGCATGCACAGTCCCTGTAACATCAGCATCATAGAACTACACTGAGAGGGCACATCCACTGATATGGTCCGCGTCTTTCCACATTTTTAATATTTTTTGACACCCCTATTGTATTGTGCCCACTGGTTCACTGTCACACTGTGATGGTTCATTATACCAGGACACTTGACTCGAAGAGAGCCATGTGTTAGTTATTAGTAACACTTGTACTCTTCCTACTATAACAACTCATAATGTCTGCTGTGAAAAAGGTGTGTGGAGAAACGGAGGGACTTAATGTGTTCTTTTGTCACAATGTGTCCTCTTCATGGCTTCTAGCAGCTACATTCGTCTTTATGGGACACTTTCAACAATCATATCGTAAGATTACACAACTAATACTTCATCTAATAAAGGTGTCAATTGATTCAGTTAATCAGTCAATCGATTCAAATATTTAATTGTGATGAATCGCATGATTGTCCATGATGTATCACACTTCAACGCAAATTAATCACATTTTTTATCTGTTCAAAATGTATTTTAAAAAGAGATCAACATGGGAGTGGGCAAATATGTTGCTTTATGCAAATTAATGCATAAACTGATTATTGGAAATCCATTAACAACACAGAACAATGACAAATATTGTCCAGAAACCCTCACAGGTACTGACTTTAGCATGAAAAATATGCTCAAATCATAACATGACAAACTGCAGCCCAACAGGCAACAACAGCTGTCAGTGTCAATGGACCCTTTGAAAATGGCCATGACAGTTTTCCTCACCAAAATTTAGCACAAGTACGACATGGTTGGTACCAATCTAGCTTTAAAACTGAGCCCGCAACAATCTAAAAACTTGTAACTTGTGTTAAAGAAATGAGTTAAATTTGTCACTATTGAACAATTTTGCGTTAAGTTGACTGCAATCGGAATAAAGGGTTTTAAACTTCTACACGCTATCAGAGATCTATAAATGTCACCTGTTTGGCTACTGCAGAGCTGATACTGGCAGGCTCTGTACACAGCGAATGGATGAATATAATGACTGAACCATAACTAGTGTCACTGAAAACCATATACCAAATCCTCAGAAAAAGAAACAGGTGCTTAATGTGCCACTTGTAAATGAATCTGATTCCGAGATCTTGCCAGAGTCGTACCAGCGACAGCGAGTCATAAGCTCATTTCAATAATTATCAGCTTGGCACTCAGTGTGCCAAGCACACATGCCCACACTGAAATACAAGCTGAAAAAACAATAATCTGCAAACACAAACTGTGTGTATATGTAAACGTACACACAGACATACACTGCTCGGCCCCTTCCGCTGCATTCTTCCCTCTTCCCCGTACTTCTCTTAACACCTGTTGTGAAATATGTATATGTGCATTTCTGGATTCTTGTCAGAAAACTTGTTATGTTGATATCACACCGCGTATTGCAGCTACATCAAGGTGGCAGCTTGAGAAAAGGTGGGATGTTTTTATGCAAATAGCTTTGAGAATGAAGATAGGTCTGACTGCAGCCAGAATAAGGAAAACACTCAGCATGGCTGTACGAGTCCGAACCACAGACTCTATGTAACAAGTGGACGTTGTCACCGTGACGTCACCCATTGTTTTGTTTGTTTGCTGCCGCCTTGAAGCCTTGAGCGCTACAATTCGGTCGTCGACGTCTTGTTTTTTTTTTTTTGCATCCAGAAGTGACATGAAAGGGTGGAGCTAAGTATAACCAAATGCTAAATTAGGTATTTTGAATTAGGCTGTCAGTAAATTAAAGTATTTAATCGTGATTATAATGGCATGATTGTCCATGGTTAATCATCATTAACTGCAAAATAATCACATTTTTTATCTGTTCAAAATGTACCTTAAAGGGAGATTTGTCGAGTATTAAATACTCATGTCAACATGGGAGTGGACAGATATGCAGTTTTATACAAATGTATGTAGATATTTATTATTGGAAATAAATTAACCTAAAACACATGTTGTCTAGAAACCATCACAGATACTGCATTTAGCATAAAATAATATATGCTTTGACTATGACTTGCCCCAAACTGCATGTGATTATCATAAAGTTGGCATGTCCATAAAGGGGAGGCTCTTTTCATTTTCACATATATTGGGGTCAAAGGTCAGGGACCCCTTTGAAAATGGCCATGCCAAGTTCGAAGTGTTATTTAGACTCCTTCAGACACATGTTATGGTTGGTACCAATCTGGCTTTAAAACTGAGCCCGCTACAACAGAAACATTGCAACTTGCGTTAAAAAATTACTTAAATTTGTCAATAAGCAAATTTCCTTCAGTTTTTGCGAAGCTGCTACAAGCTAAAAATCACAAGTTGCATTAATGCATTCAAGAAGTTAGTGGCATTAAAATGACTTTGCATTTATGTGTTAATACGTTAACATGGCAGCCCTGATTTTTAGATGACCAAAATCTTACAATCCACTTTAATGAACTGAAAACACACTGGGAAAGGGAAAACACAGACAACGTCGTTGTACCAACCTATCAATCACAGCATAGTCCCGCCCTAAAGCATCCCCTGTTTTACGGTCTATTTGACTCTAATTGGAATCATAATTTACTAAATGAACATCATGCTGTATTGAAGAAGACCTGAAACTAGTAATTGAGATCATAAACTCATGTTCACAATGTTTACTGAGGTCATAAATCAAGGCTCATTTTCTCATAGACTTCTATACAATCAGACTTATTTTTGCCCCCTGCTGGCTATAAGAAAGAATGCAGGTTTAAGGCACTTCAGCATTGGTTTCACTTCTGGTTTGTAGCTGTTACTTCTCTAGCTAAGCGAAGTTGACTCACCAGTTGTGAGGGTCCAGGTACACTCTTTGAGAACAAATCAAGCATTTGATAATTCGTCTTAAATGTGATAATTTGAGACACAGAGCTCAACGCACTCTTCACCATTTCGACAACACATAGCAGAGCGAATGTCGGGCTGATGCTGACTGATAGCTGGATCGGGTATTTATGACAATGGGGCCAATCTGTTTCTATTATTTCTATTATTACTTCTTCCAGAGGAGTCGCCCCCTGCTGGCTATTAGAAAGAATGCACATTTAAAGCACTTCAGGACTGGCTTCTCGTTTCAGAGCCGGAGGTTGCCGCCTGGTCTGTAGTGAATGTTTGAGGTTTTGGGGTAGGATACGTCTCTGCATGCGCCTGTGTGAATGTGTGTATGGGTGCATGGGTACAATTGCATGTGTTTGTGTGTGTGTGTGGGTGCACATGTGCATGAGCGAGTGGGCTCAGGTGGATTGTGAACTCGGCAGATGGACATTTGGAGCAGCTTTGCACCCTGCAGCAAAATGCACACACACACACACACACACACACACACACACACACACACACATGCATACATTCACACTCCCACACACGGCTGTAACATTAACCTTGTGTAACTCTAGCCGAGAGAAAGCCATAAAAAAAACACCCTCAGCACCTCAAATCACGTATCGACATACTTATCCAATATTTCAACTGTCCAAACACGGAGGTAAGTCAAAACGACCATAATACTCTAATATTTCGTCTGTGTCCTGAAAATACCTCCGTAGGCTTTTTAGCAAACCACAGACTTTTCCTTTGGCGTTTTCAACATCGTGCAATGAATCGTCATTGCTGGAAATATGATCAGGAAATATTATATGACACCTACTAATAACAGCTCTGCTTAGTTCTGTTCAAACCAGTGAAACCTTCTTCCTCTACATTGTCATTTTAGTTTTACTTTCTTTGCATTTCTCTGTAATATATGATTATCCCAGAAATAAACTTAATATCATGTCCATTTGGCCCTCGCTGCTGCATTTTATCAGTTAAGAACATAGACACAGTGCAGAGATAGTATAAAATATGGCTGTATTCGTGGTGACCTCACCCATGGCCCGAGTGATGCAGCAGAGGAGACGGGTAGCGGCTAGTGACCTGAGATGGCACCAACCTGTCACTCAAAGCGGCCACGCCCTCAATTATATATACATTTAAGCCTTAAATAGGTGAGTTAGATCAAAATTCACCCTGTCCAGTTGTCATGAATGGGGGAAATTAGCTATAAAGACCAAAACTGGTTTTTGAACCAGGCTGTAAACTTTTATTTCTGCTGTAACATTTTAACATGGGATGGGGGTCTACAGAGTGCTACAGGAATGAGTCCTAACATCCAGAAATGAGTTAGCGTGTTATCACTTGCCGTTCCCTCGTCTGGAAGTCAATGGGTATTTTTGAATGACTTTTTAGTTAGATGCCTGAAAATGTTCTACGATAAAAAAACTAAATTGTGTGTGTACTCATGTTCATGTGACCGTGATGTAGTCGGTTAGTAGCCTAATGTTAGCTTTTTACTTCTGCCGATTGCATTCATGCTTCAAATACCCTAAAAGTGGTGTTCATTCGTGGAGACTATCTTACAAAACAAAACGTGTAAGTATGAACAATCCCATTGGCTTTTTGTCGAGGGAACCAGGGTGATGCTAACATACTGGGCTGGTCTACAAAAAAACGTCATCCCTGCACCACTCTATGGGGACTGACTCACTTCTGAACCAGCCTTAAGTGGTTGTTTGAGGAAATGCAGTTTTTGGTGCTTCAACGTTGGCTTCATATTTCAGCATCGCAGGTTGCCGCTCGGTAAGCTTAGCTGATCTGTTGCCGTTACTGTAAGTTGCTCCAGATAGGAGCACCAGCAAAATGCTTTCATGTTTGTTCAATTAAAGTACATAAATATGGTATATAAAACTAAAAATGACTAACAGGGTAGCTCATTTTAGAGGCTGTTTCTGAACTTGTGATGCAGAAATATATAAACAGTCAAAATATTTAATTGCGATTAATCACACATTAATCACACATTTTTTATCTGTTCAAATGTACCTTAAAAGGGGATTTTTCAAGTATTTAATACTCTCATCAACATGGAAGTGGACAAATATGCTGCTTTACGCAAATGTATGTACATATTCATTACTGGAAATCGATAAACAACACATAATAATGATAAAGGGGAGACTCGTGGGTACCCATAGAACCCATTTTCACACACATACTGTGAGGTCAGAGGTCAAGGGACCCCTTTAAAAATGGCCATGACAGGTTTTCCTCATCAAAATTCAGTGCAAGCTTTGAGCGTAATTTAACCTCCTTTGCAACAAGCTATGACTTTAAAACTGAGCCCACAATCTCAGAAACATTGATTACGTTAATGCATTAAGAAGTAAGTGGCGTTCAAACGCTTTCGTATTAACGCGTTAGTGCAGAGTAGAGTTTATATTTCCATATTATCATCAGTCAGGAGGCACGATGAATATCACGTCCCCCTTTCTAAAGCCTCGGGTGCATGCGGAGCCCCATGTGGCAGCAAGTCCTGTCAGAATGTCCTTCAAGTGTTTGTTACCGAGGAGGGGAGTCCGAGCCGCCACACTATTCCTGCCCCCGATTCCTGTCGTCAGTCTCCAAATTATTACTGAATGGCACACATCACTGTGACTTTGAATTTTCTTTCTACCTGTCTGTGCCGCTGTTTGCTAAATGTCTCTCCTCTCACAGGCTTGTCTTTCTATCCCAGCTGGGGGATGGAGGGATGGGTGGAGGGCTGGAGGGGATGTAGACGGAGGCTGTGTGGAGCAGCTCTCTCCCTGAGGACCCTCTTCTGCCAGCCCAGTGCCACAGATCAACAGTCAGCCAGCCAGCCGTGCACTGACCTCATCCCTCTCTCCCTCTCTCCCTCTGTCTTGCTCTCCCTCTCTCCCAGAGGCACTTGCTGTCCCCATGTCTCCTTCCTACGCCAACTGCCTGTCCTGCTACCAACAGTGCATGTCTGTCTGGCAACCTCTCTGCATGCCTGTCTGTCTGTCTCTCCATCTATTATCCCTCCAGTCCTCCTGTCTGTCTGCTCCTGCGTCTGTGTCTCTGTCCGTGTGCATGGTTGCCTGCCTGTCCATCTGCCTGTCTGCCTGCCAGCTACTTTCTAGCCAATACCTCTCTGCAGGAAAGCGGCCAGGCTGTCAGCCGCTCTGCCAATCTGCCTGACTATCTGCCTGTCTATTCGTCATCTGTTTGTGTCTTTATTTGTTTGCCTGCTTGTCTATCTGACTGTTTACCTGTCTGTCTGTCCATCTGTCTCCTATCTGCTTTTCTGCCCGTCTGTGACTGCGTTGAGGTGCTTAGTAAACCGCCAAACATGAACCCATGACCCTATTCTATAGTAGCTGGTAATCACTTCAATTTCAGAAACATTCACTGGAGCCTAGATCTCATCTCACTTTGACTCTACATGACCTTTCAGCACCCAACCAACACTATGAGGCCTTTTAAGATTATAAAAATGGCACAATTGGATCACTGACTATGTTTACATGCACAAAATATTCAACTTTTATTCTGAAAACGACAATATTCCTGTCAACCTATTTACATGGCAAATGAAACTGAATATGCTACTAATATTCTAATATATACTGTACATCTGATTAACGTAATGTGAAAAGGTCACTGTGGCAATAACCTGTTGATATCCAAGTCTTTCATAATGTTTAAAAGCAGGTGAGTTTCTCTTCTTTTGGGCATGCATCTCTGAAAATTGTCAGCTAGTTGGTTTGTGCACAGTGCACAGAGATGGATGTAAACAGGAAAGACAAGAGGCCGTGTGCTGCAAACTGCTGTAAAAACCACAACTGAGACTCCCAGAATGCTCCTAAAACCAGATTGATATCAGTATATCCTCCATGTCTTAATCAGAAAATGCTCTATTCAGAATAAGGCCTAATGCAGAGTATCCAAACAGAATATGCTGTTTGTATGACCCATGTCAGGTTCTGAATATCGGCATATTTGGAATAATAGTGGAATATTAGTGTGCATGTAAACGTCTTCAGTGATTAGTGAGTAATGGTTGTATTTGATCATGAAGCCACCACACTGTCACCAAAAGCTTATGCAGTATTTGCAAGCTCTATTTCTGTATTAATCTTGTTCACCACGACTGGCACAGTAACAGTGCAACGTATCGACGGTTCATATGATATTTTGCAAAAAAATTTTGATTTCTCATTTTGCATGTGTACAAATGTCCAGCAACACAAGCGATCAGCGCGCCTGTCCAAGTTCCTGCAGTGTAGAACCAGGCAATAAAACTACTTGGTTAGGTTTAGGAAAAGATCGTGGTTTGGGTTAAAATGTAAATGTTGTTACATAACTTGCACAGGTGGTGTCAGTTAAGTATGTAGGTTACGTAACATAAATCTGTGTACTCAATACACAAGAATCAAGCTGATTTTGGCCTCCAAACAATGGTCAGCAAAGCCCTGATTTTTTGATAGATCTAAAGATTACCTTTCCAGATACTCCTGTGAGACATGAGAGTCTGTGAAGGTTCTCATGCATCCAGGTCATATTCATTCAGTCAGACTAGTGGGGACTAGTCAGACTGCAGCGTTCGAACTGATGAAGCCACTTGGATAAGGGGCGAAATGTCTTCAGAGACAAATCTAAGTCCAGTTGCCTTCGATTCAATTTTTGCCAGAATGAGATATGAGAGTGTTTTATACATCCCCGATCGGCTCGGACGTCCATGCTGGCTGCACCGATTACAAATCAGCTTTTACATTTAAACATTGTTAATAAATAAAAAAATATGTTCCATGTTCTGTCATCTATTACTACTAATTTTTGCCTTGGTATCATTTCAGTATTGGTATCCAGATATTTAGGCAGGGTATCGCATCAAAGTCGAATTTTGGTATTGTGATCAAATTAAAGGACAGATGATGAAAGAGTGAAGTGCGAACCAAGCTGACTGAAGCAGAAGGACAGCCACCGCTGTCATGGTGGCGGTGGCTAATACAGGAGCTAGTGCAAAACGTGAAGCGTAAAGTTGAAGTAAGATGGAGCAACTTGTTGATGAACAACACATGTTTAACGTGTCTCCATGACTTCATCCATCCATCTTTGGTGAATTTTCAGTACAAAGTAGCGCAAAAACTACCATCGCTAATTCTTCTTGCCTGTTGTCCGCCATGTTTGTTTACACTAATGTCAAATGAACTCCATGAATGAATCTGTTAGCGAGTTGTGCCTGTTTGTTTGATGCTCTCCACACACTATAGGAGCCAAACTGTTAAATTTAACATATAACATATACGGTTTATATAACAAATCCTTATGTGTGGGTTCTCAGCTCCCTTAAGGTAAAATAAGTTGACTTTTGAGAAGCGGTCTCCTAGGTGAAAGTCCTGTTTGTTTGACCCGACGTCCTCACTATACGCGGACTTTGTCGCTCTTTATACTGCATCGTCTGACTTCTTCAGAGGCAGCCCTGCACGTCCTGGCTCATGATTGCGTGGGTAATATACAAATTATAGTGCATTACTTTCCGTAGGTGTAAGTACAAATAATGGATGCCATCTTGCCATTCCACAATCAGGAGCAGGTCCTCCAGGACCAAAAGATCTACATCTCCAGGGATGATGCACCACAATTTCTGAGGCTTTCTTTCTTGGCAGACAATGTCTATCCATTCAACAAGCTCTCCCCTGTCTTCAGACGCTTAGTCATCAAGCCAACTTCCTGCTAATGCTCTTCCTGTCTCATTCACAGCTCTTTGCGGCTTCGGGAAGACGTTTGATTTTTTTTTTTTCCTCACTATCGTGTCTGTCTCTCTCACTCACATGTCCTCTCCTATTCTTGTCTCAACAGGAGAGCAAGAGAGCGTTTGACTGGCTCCTCTCAACCAAAGGCTGCACTGCGCGCTCGCTCGGCAGTCAAGGACGACTCTAATAGAGGCAGAACAAAAGAAAAGGGGAGAGGGAGCCGGGGAGAGAGAGACCTATGGAGAGAAACAAGCACTCTGTGGTGCAAGGGTCTTTGAAATTATACACGTCGTAAAATAATAATAGTGAGTAATTCCCTTTTTCAGTGGCGCTGATTTCTGCTGTCCACAGGTGGGGAGCGAGAGTAAGGAAATTTCAATCCAGCCCTGTTTTGCATGTCACACAGCTTGATAGGAAGCTTTCGAAGAGCGACTCACCACATTTTCCCCTGGGCATTGTGCACATGCACTTATATATTATATGTTCATTATTATATATGTAAGGTCAACACGTCTGTATTCGAAACTGCCTACTACATACTACCGAAACAAACACACTATGCAGTATACATTAAATACTGCATAATGCATTCTTCACTAGTACACAGTATGCGATGCTTAAAGCGACGTATTTAATGCCATGATTGCAATTTTATCAAAAATAAATGAAAAAATACAACATTGACTTTGCTGTTTATGTTCTGTTAGTTTGCTTTATAGGATACTGCAGGTTTAAACTATTTATACATATGTAAATACAAAACACTGATCCACAACATTTCCTCAAACTGGTTCTTCAGTTACAGCAGCTACACAGTGGAATGATATTCCTACAAATATTAGAGTAACATGTTGTCTCAGCGGGTATCTCTCTGCTCTTTCCCTCTCTTCCCTCGCCACTCTGCTGTCGGCGTCACTGGCTGGCTGACCTACGCCCGCGGGCAGCTGCAAAGCTCAGCTCCAAAAAGGCAGATAAACACAGGTTCCCGTTAATTTATAATCAACTTTTACTGCGTTTTATGATATTTAAACAAACTATCCGTCAACTAGGACAAAAGCGTCTTGTCTACAGACCGCTAGCTAACTGTCATGGCGGTTTGTGGAGGTTTAGACTCAGAAAACATTGGAGCAAATCTTCCATTCCTCGTCAAAAATCGGAAAATTGTAAATATTCAAATCTCAGATGTAAATTTAGTGATGAAATAGCTAAGAAAAATGAAAAAAATTGCAGTTTTTGGCTGCTGTTGTTGTAATCGTAGCCTGTACAGTTCCAGCGCTTTGCATTGTGGGATACAGTGGGCAAGGTAGACTGGTAAAATGCATGCTGGAGATTTTTTCCCAAATCAGTACAACATGCAGGTATTTTTTCAGCATACTGTACATTTTGCTATAGTTTGCATACTGCATACTACATGCTACATTTGGGCCAAATCAGTACATACTACTACGTACTACTAATATAGTATGAGGTTCAGAATACAGCCTTTGTCTCCACAGACGCTGATCTTTCTAATGTGTGCTACATTGGTTTGTATATTCATAAGTTTTCACTCACATTTCATCCATCCGTTGTGAATTTTCGGGACGTTTTCTGCATGTGATATTCCGTCTGTCTTTGTGTGCAGCGTCCTGTTGTTACCGATGAGAACACTGCTTTACATCTAAATATTTTAATATAATACTACAATATTGCATTCTCTTTGTAACGCGTCTTCTCCAAGATATTAAAATTCGATGTGACATCCCTTAAAAAACAGTAAAAACAATAGTAAACTGTGTGTTTCTTTATTTCCTTTCTTCTTTCTGACAGCTCGGTATGTGTTTGTGTTTACACTCACTCCCACATAAAGCGCAGAGTTTGCTATGAGCACATTTAAATGCCTCTGCAGCAAGATAGCTAATCCCTGTTGTGGATTGGCCCAGTTAGTGGTTCCCAGCTTTTGGAAGGGAATACTAAACTGGGGATGAGGTGGGAGGGGGACGTGGGTATCTCTCTATTTAGAATGGTAAACCCGGCCCATGTTTCTGCCGTGCTGATAGATGTTATCTGTGTCAGCCTTTGTTTCTTCCCCTCTCTCCTCCTTCTTTTAGCCTCATCTGTTTCTCCCTACACAGCCTGTCTCCTGCTCTCTCTCATTCTTATTTCCTTCTTCTCTCCTCTCCTCCCTCCTCCTTCTATCCGGTGCCCAGATGCAGAGAAGGCAGCTGCGTTGTGTTTTAAAGTGTGCCCGGTTGAAACCACTGTGCCTGGCATCTGCTGCTGGCAAAAATAAAATAAAATAACAACCAACCCCCACTATAGGCATCCATCTCCGTCTCCCTCTCTCACATTCTCTCTTGCCATCTTTTAATCCTCTGAAATGAGATGAAAGACAGCTGCCGTCCTTTTAGGGAGGAAAGGGTTAACCAGCTACCCAGCTCCTCTTCCAGCGAGCTCACTAATAACCACCAATTATTGAACTGTACGAGAAAAGAATGGGAGAAAAATTTAAAAGAGGCTTTTTTTTAGTCAAAGCTTGTGAGCCCCAAGGCTCATCGCTAGCTAGGTGGCTAACTAGTTCTCAGCTAGCCCAAATGAGGTCCCTTCAGATTTGTAATGCCAAAGACGCGATACAGAAATCTCCTGATCAAGCTAACAAGCTAAATGCACCGGGTGGCTGTCTGGCAGTCCCGTCTCGTAACTGTCAACAAAGAGAATGACAATATAGCTGGCTAGCTAGGGATCTCATTTAAGGCGGCTAATCAGACTCAGCCATGCTTTGTGCTAAGGTGGAGCCCTCCCGAGACCGAAGCTTGGGAGACGAGAGCAGCGTATCGCCTGACTGTGCCAGGGAAAGATGCACCCAAACATGGGGGCTGAGGGAGACGCAGGCAGGCGGTGGGAGCCGGGGCTGTAATTAGGTGCCCTGAGCTTGACGCCCACACGCCTCGAACGAGACGCCATCCATCCCTCCCTCCCCTCTGCAAATAGGCTCCCAGGCGCCTGCGTTCTGGTACACAGCCACACATGTACAGTATATACAGTTTGTATCATCAAGCACACCAGAAGTACTCACACAAAAACATCATATAACACATAGGGCTGTCAATTGATTCAAATATTTAATCGCACAGTTAATCGCAATTTATCACATACTTTTTATCTGTTCAAAATGTACCTTAAAGGGAGATCTGTCAAGTATTTAATACTCCTATCAACATGGGAGGAAGGAAATATGAAAAAAAAAAATCAACTATCTAAATATATATTACAGCATGTTTTGTGATAATGTATCTATTCTCAAAAACACTATTGATTTTTAATTAATACTTTACATGCAAAGATCAGTCAATACTGTATTTCATTTGAGAGATGCTTCCTCTCAGTGTGTGTGTGTCCTCTCAAAGTACTGCTACAGTGCTGGATGTTGCAGCGACTGTGATTCATGCAAATGCAGAGCCTACTGTTCTGTCTGCATAAAAAAGACTGTTTTCACTCAGATTGTATGCATACGGTGGCGTGTTCTTTATACAATAACAGTTTTCCTGAGAAAACTCCTTCATTAGATTAAAAAATCATAACATATTGCCCTGCTTACAGTATCGCACATATCATATACATCATATACATATATTAGATTCTTGCCAACACACAGCCTTACATCAGAGTGGACAAATACGCTAGTTTATACAAATGGATGTATATATTTAATGTTGGAAATCTATGAATAACATAAAACAATGACATATTGTCTGGAAACCCTCACAGGTCCTTCATTTAGCATAAAAAATATGCTCCAATCATAACATGGCAAACTGCAGCCCAACAGCTGTCAGTGTGTCAGTGTGCTGACTTGACTATGACTTGATCCAGACTGCATGTGATTATCATAAAGTGGTCATGTCTGTAAAGGGGAGACTGGTGGGTACCCAGAAAACCCATTTACATTCACACATCTGGAGGTTAGAGGTCAAGGGACCCCTTTGGAAATGGCCATGACAGTTTTTCCTCATCAAAATTTAGCGAGTTTGCAGCGTTATTTAACCTCTTTTGCGAAAAGCCAGTCTGACCTGGTCGGTACCAATGGATTCATCAGGTTTTCTAGTTTCATATGATACCAGTATCACTCTAGATTTGAAAACTGCTCCAACCTGAAAGTCGCAAGTTGCGTTTATTTGTGGCGTTAAAACGAATGTGCGTTAACGCAATTATTACCGCCTTAACTTTGACAGCCCTAAATCACACTTTAACAATTAACAACACATACAGCTGCAAAGCATAAACAGATCTCGGGGATCATGAAGCGACTGTGTTTGAAGACAATCTTCCTGCCAATCTTGCATCTCTCTAACAACAATGAATGACTGATTTTAGCAGCAGCTTTGTTACTCTCCTGTTATCCTTATAAATAACATGAACCTGTGAACCTCTTGCACTGTGAGAATTTATGCTGTACAACCAACCGTTTACTGAATGGAGCCACTCAAGGATTGCACCAAATGCGTTTCTTTTAAAACACAGAAATATATGCCAATATAATTTCCACTGTGGACCAAAATAGAAACCAAAAACCAATCCCAAGCACAGTATAGAGGGAAAAAAAAGCGAGCTATCTCGACTGCAGAGCCTGTCTCCCCATCTCCCCTGGTCCGCGAGAGCAGAACACACTGGTGCGCTGGCTTTTGACCACGGCAATTTTAATCAGTCTTTTTCACACTTCATTGGGAATTCATCGCCGCCTTCCCCCTTCAAACATTGTTTGGGAGAGTTATCAGCGGCAGGCAGCATATCCGGTAATTATACATGCAAGGTAACGCTGGGAGCTGGGCTGAATATTTCAGCCAAATGCATGTGCTGCTGAGAGGCACTGGAGGGTACAGCTGCTTCATAATGCTGGGTCTGTGGCGGCCATGATTGAAGAACGGCGTCTGAGAGACGCGTCCAGAAAGTCGTCGATTGCTGCGATGTGAAGTGGGCTGAAACGTCAAGTTTAAAGCAACGCGATTTGCATGACAATGGGCCAATTTGGAAAAAAGGTGTTGTTCTTTAACGTAAATCCTTCTCGTGAATGAAAGCAGACTGCTGGGTTACGTATACAAGCGCTGCAGCACATTACATATTTGGACGTGTTGCAGAGGTACGGTGCAAACACTACGAGAGACTAGATCGCTACAAATTTGATGGTTCAACGTGTTTGTTTACCATGTGAGTAAGAGGCCAGCTGTTAATAGGGTCTGAACACACAGCCAGACAAAAACCACAAACACACACACACACACACTAAAACCACCAGTCAGACACTGGAGGGTCCTCTGGGGAAAATAGCAATGGGGGCATAACAATGACTCATCCAAACGGTCACACACACACACACACACACACACACACACACACACACACACACACACACACACACAGCCATGGCAGCCAGGCTGTCAGATAGCATCAGCACCCAGCCTATGGAGCACTGTTGACAGGTGTGGCCCGCCAGTCACGCATACACACACACACACACACACACACACACACACACACACACACACACACACACACACACACACACACACACACACACACACACACGTCCCCAACCCCTCGCCTGACAGGGAACCATATGTGATAATGTACCCCATTCGGTGAGTGTGTGTAGGGACGAAGCGAGAGGCTGTATGTTTTCTGTGTGTGTCCCTGTACTGTCTTGGGTTTATCTGCTTGCATACAGTAGTTTGATGTCTGTGTGTGCCACTCTGTGTGGCCAATCCACGCAGCGCTAGTATATGGGGAGTGCTGCTGTAGCTGTGAATACTGTGCAGAGAGGCATGGAGACAGCTCTGGCATTGCAGCAAGATCAATAGAATAATACCGAGCCTGACTAATTCTCTCTCTCTCTCTCTCTCTCGCTCTATTGTGTGCGGCTCATACAGTATAGAGCCATATGCCTCGGTATGTTGTGTGTTTACGTATTCGTCACAGTGGCAATGCTCTTTTTGGGTGGGGACCTGGTCTAAAACAGACACTGACACTGGTGCCTATGGGCGATAATAACGCTTTAACACAAATTAGATTTCACTAATTTCTTTGACACAACTTGTTTCATGGGTTGTAGCGGGCTCAGTCTTAAAGCTAGAGTGAAGATACAGGCATCACATGAAACTAGAAAACCTGAGGAATCATCAGTACCACCCAAGTCATACTAGTTTGTAGTGAAGGAGGCTAAATAACGCTCAGTTTTTTTTTTTTTTTACAAGGAAAAACTGTCCTGGCCATTTTCAAAGGGGTCTCTTGACCTCTGACCTCCAGATGTGTGAATGTAAATGGGTTCTCTGGGTACCCACCAGTCTCCCCTTTACAGACATGCCCACTTTATGATAATCACAGTCAGTTTGGATCAAGTCATAGTCAAGTCAGCACACTGACACACTGACAGCTGTTGTTGCTTGTTGGGCTGCGGTTTGCCATGTTATGATTTGAGCATATTTTTAAGAAGGAGAAGAAGAAGAAGATAGTCCTTCATTAGTCCCGCTAGGGGAAATTCAATTTTTTCACTCTGTTAACTTATACACACACATGCACAAACAGGTCCATATACATGCAACAATTGGAGAGGTGTCAGAGTGATGGGGCTGCTCCTGACAAGCGCCCCGAGCAGTTTGGGGTTTGGTGCCTTGCTCAGGGGCACCTCGGCAGTGCCCAAGAGGTAAACTGGCACCTCTCCAGCTACCAGTTCACGCTCAGTGGTCTTGGTCCATGTCGGGACTTGAACCGGTGACCCTCCGGTTCCCAAGCCAACTCCCTACAGACTGAGCTACTGCCGCCCCCATGCTAAATTTTATGCTAAATGCAGAACCTGTGAGGGTTTCTGGACAACATTTGTTGTGTTGTTAATTGATTTCCACTATTAAATATAGACATACATTTATATAAAGCAGTATATTTGTCCACTCATTTGACAAATCTCCCTTTAAGGTACATTCTGATAAAAATTAATTAATTTATGATTAACTATGGACAATCATGCTATAAATATTTGAATTGATTGACAGCCTTCATCTACAGTATATACAGCATGCATGTTTAATAGGGCTGGGATGATGCACCTATCTCCCAATTTCAAACTATCACGATACTTGGGTGCCGATTTAATATGTATTGCAATTTATTATTAATAAATTATTATAATAATATATTATCATTTAAAGTTTTTTAAAACTAGACCATGGGAAAAAGTTGAATCATATACTTCTAGGGTCATTTACTAAGTTAGTAAGCATGTTTGAGTTTCAGCAAGTGGTAGTAATATGTAGTCATGTACAGAATATATCAGTCACTGTCAGAAATTATTTATTTCATTTTATCAATTTAGAACAGACATGTAATGTTTTCATACTTCTGGTGAATATAATCCAATCAATCTTATTTTTATATATGTATTTTGTATATACTGTTCCCTTTGTTAACACCTTATTTTGAAAACCAGACGTAGTCACACGTGTCTACTTCCTCTAACTTCCAAGGTGGTCTCTAGGTCTCCATCAGCTCCGTTCTCTTTATCCATCCATGGTCAGCTCCATCGGGGCCGTTTGAATGTATTTAACATAAAGGTCAGTATACGAGCACTCTACAGTTGTAGCGTCGGCCCATTTGACCACGGAGATGAGCGACGACTGGTTTAACCGCACTTTACAGCAATACGATAATGTTTCCTGTCTATGACAGAGTTAGCATGCAGTTTAAGCCGTGATGTCTAGCTCTGCTTTTCCTGCCGTGTGTGCAACCCAGTGTTTCCTTATTTTACTGGATGTGTAGTGTGTTTGGATTTACAACAGGAGGGTGCAGGTCGTATCCACACAGACCCTCCATCGTTTTCTACTTTCTCATTTCTGCTCATCGCAGCCGGCTGGAGTTTGTTTTGGTTTATGGATATGGGATGGATATGACGTCACATTACTCAAATACAACAATAAAAACTTCTTTCTGCCTCCACATAGACTCGAATGAAGCAAATATATTGATTCTGGCATTAAAAAATGTATACCAAAATCCCCAAAAAATAGCGATACATAGGTGAATCAGTGTTCTTTCCCACCTCTACTGTGTAGGAGTGAAGCAGAGACCTGCCTCTGTGAGTGCATTTGTGCGAATGTCTCCGTGAATGAACAGAATGAAGCACCCTTCATGCACAAACTCAGCCTTGCTGCTGCCTTCAGGTACACAGCTCTGCGCTGCTTCCAAATTAACAGGAAGCATGGCAAGGCGGCGCGTGGCAAAGCGGCACGCGCACGCACCGACCGCCTTCAGCGCCACACCATGAGACCTGTACACTGCATATACCGCGTTTTCTACCTGTATCGCCACTCATTGCTCAATCCTAATTAGAAGGCCATATGTTTGATGTGTGAAACAAATAATCGTATCGTTAGAGGGGTATGCGGGCACTCGAGATGCATTCAAGCACGATAACAGATGGACACTCGTATGCGGGCATCCACGCACAAACAATAGCCACCCACAAACCGAGGCACATTAACGCACTTCCCTCAGAACACACATACACACCCCCACAGACGTATACAACCCACTCTCTTGCCTCGAAGCAGTCTAGTCCAGTTACTACAAAGCCCACCAAGAGCTCTTTGCAGATCAAATAATCATGCCTTCCATCTGTTTCCATTTCTCTACATTAGCTTTGTGAAGGCGCCCTACAGACCCCGTTAAGAAGAGCCGCAGCCATGGGTAAAATAATGATTCCTCTCTCAACCCCCTACTCCTCATTATCTCCATCCAAAGCCAATTCAATGACAGGGAGTAGATATGGGCCAATTGCATGTACGGTCGCTATACTGTTCTGTAATGCCGTCTTACTGTGATATTATGCAGGGCTTGCGATGTACAGTACTGTGCTGTAATGGGCTTTTTATAGCATGAACAGTTATTTTGATGTTGTTATGGTATGAAATATAGATCATAGTCTGAATATGTTGCCCTAAATCCTTTTGGAATCCTTTTGATTTTGCTTTGCTACCTTTGCAGTGCAACCACTTTGTGTCCTTTTCCATTCCTACATTTTTCATTTTGGATCGAACACGAGCGTTGCGACCAAAATTCTACACTAACATGCTGTTTAGCACACTAAAACAGTATGTGATATATTTTAGTTTGTCCAAAACCTTAGTATGAAGCCAATAGTACACAAAATGCATACTTTTTACGGTGATATATTACAGTATGCAATGCTGGACACCAATAAAATTCAATATAGTTCAAAGACAGCGCTGTAACAATTCAGTTTAACTATAAGTTGAATATTTCACTTTGCGTGTACTATTGCTATAGGTGTACCATTTTGAATTTGACTCTCACAAATTGCTGTTTCGGTCACATGAGGTTGGCATAGGTTACCATGGTTACAAGTCTCAATCAGCAGGCTCTCAGGAAGTGACGACGAAAATTACAGCTCAGTGCATCCGAGACGATACACACTATTGTTTACTGACACGAAAGTACATTGAACAATAGTACACCCACTGGGTACGCAGAGCATAGTACAGGATTTTGGAGGAAGCCAAACATAATCTATTAGTTTGATCACGAAGTTTCACCTAGAAATGTTGAATACAAACTGTATTGAATAGACATAATGAACAAACTGGGATGAAAATGAATTAGTGAAATACCTAATATCACAATCTTCCTCATACAATGAGGTGGGAAGCTGACATTCAGCTTGTGAGAGTATGTGCCATCTCGCCAATGAGCTTAGGAAAAGGGGGGGGGGGGCGATGTTTGGTCCCTGTTATGCAAGATGGAAATGAGTTTGCCACGCTTTGCTGTAGCCAAGCTATTTTGGAACGGCTCACATCAGAAAACGCTGGGCCGAGCAGGAAAATTAGGTCATTTACAAGAGCAGGGCAGTGCCTTCTTTTCGGGAAGCGGAGCGGTGGCGAGGGCTAAGACTAAAGAACTAAAAATGTGTAGTGCTGTTTATTCAGGGCAGGAGGTGCAGAAATTTGTAGTAAAAATGAACAAGACGCGGGAGCCTAACACAGGCAAAGCAGAGAAATGTTTTAACAGAGACCTGGCAATGACCTGAATACATTGCAGCAATGGAAGTGAAGCAAGAATCCAGAGCTTCAAATTCCTGCTGCATTTTGTTGCAGATCACACTGTGACTTTCTTGTCTGTATGCAGAGACCGACGCTGACACAGAGGGTCTGATTTATTATGCATGGGACTGTGGGGCGCAATTGGTGAGGGGAGAATGAGAAACGACGGCATCCTCCTTGTTAACAGCAAATATGTGATCCATCCGCCTCGTTAACCGCTGAACTGAGATCAAGAAGTGAAGGCAAAACTTGCACCCCCCCACCCCCTTTGCAGTTTTATTTGAACTAATCATCCACTAGGAGGGAAAATCCTGTTACGGAGACCGGGATAACAATGACACAGAGATGCACTGCAGTCAGAGCTAAACCATACAATCATACCCCACCACAGGGGGAGGAGGGACACATTTTTGGGAGACAGACAGGCGAAGGAGGGGCTGAAGAGACAGAAAGAGAGAGACAGGCTGAGTTAAAGGAAATGACAGAATGACAGAGAGCGCAGAGGAAGGACAGACGGGGAGAGGGTACATGAGGAGAGACTGTGTGTGTGTGTGTGTGCGTGTGTGTGTGTCGGGGGGAGGCCCAGAGGTGCCTTGTCAGCGGTTTCAGGGGGCCATGTCTGAGGAGGCCTCCAGGTAGCAGGTGAATATGCCCTAGTTTGAGGAGCGGCGTCTCTGCTTACTAACACACTCAAAAACACACATACACAGGAGGCGTGTCCAGAAAGACTTATCATACACGTCCACCTGTCCTCTATTTGTGTAAATATGAAGCTTTACATTGCATACCTGCTTTTATACTTTAATGACTCCAAATCTCACTTGACTTCTTGAAATTCCCTAAAAAGTAGCAACAAACAACTTAGTGATGATGCAGAAAGATTGCACTCTCTTGCCTGTAAGTGATGGATTTACCAATAACTGAGCTTCTTTGACTGAACGTCCCACTACTAGCAGGCTTTAAAAAAATATGATCGATTGGACTAAAATGTATGTGACAGAAAGACAGATTATCTAAACTATAATGGCGTCTATAATTCAAAGGATCATTCTGCTTTCAACTAGGGATGTGACAAGAACCGATACTTCAGCACCAATGCGTTGCCAAAAATGTAAAAACGTGACAGCACTACAGGTACCACAGGTACCGTCAGGACTTGAGACCAATAGCATCCGTTGTCTAGGGGATGAAAATGTGTTTGGGGAAAGTAAACTCGCCATCAACATGCCCAGCAGCCTATTTCTTACTTGATAATGCTACACTATGAACAACAAATCCATGTTGAAATCGGCAGGATGAGAGCCTTTTAACGTTAGCTGTTAGCTAAGCTGCAGGACTGTGCTGCTACTTACTGGCTGCTAACAGCTAACATTAACTAGCTCTTGTCCTGCTCTAATCAGTGGAGGTGCCATTAATTTACATTACGATGTGTTCAGGCTCCATTCAGTATAAAGGAGCATTAGCCAATGGTAAATTCTACTGTCATCAAAGTTAATGCGATAACGCGTTAATGTAAATTTGTTTTAATGCTACTAATTTCTGTAACATAATAATGCAACTTCTGATTTTTAGGTTGTAGGGGCTCAGTTTTATAGCTGGTGTGAAATAACTTTTCGGGACGGAGGCTAAACAACGCTCCAAACTAGCTTGAAAACCTGGCATGCCTGGGTTGCTCGGTGGGGCAGCGGTTAGCACTGTCGCCTCACAGGTTTGAATCCGGCTAGGGGCTTTTCTGTGTGGGTTAGCGTGGGTTTTCTCCAGGTTCTCCAGCTTCCTCCCATAGTCCAAAGACACACAGGTTAATTGGTGACTGTAAATTACCAATAGATGTGAATGTGAGTCTGAATGGTTGCCTGTCTTTATGTGCCCTGCGATGGATGCGATGACCAGGGTGACCCCGCCTTCGCCAAATGCCAGCTGGGATCGGCTCCAGCCCCCCTGGGATAACCCTGAACAGAATAAGGGGCTGCAGATGGATGGATGGATGAAAACTGGCATGTCCATTTTCAAAGGGGTCCCTTGACCTCTGAGCTCCAGATGTGTGAATGTAAATGGGTTCTCTGGGTCCCCACCAGTCTCCCCTTTACAGACATGCCCACTTTATGATAATCCCAGTCAGTTTGGATCAAGTCATAGTCAAGTCAGCACTCTGACACACTGACAGCTGTTGTTGCCTGTTGAGCTGCAGTTTGCAATGTTATGATTTGATCATATTTTTTATGCTAAATTCAGAACCTGTGAGGGTTTCTGGACAACATCTGTCATTGTTTTGTGTTGTTAATTGATTTCCAACAATAAATATATACATACATTTGCATAAAGCAGCATGTTTGTCCACTCCCATGTATTAATTTCTGATTAAACACAATTAAATGTTTTAATCACCCTAGTGCTGCTAATGTAATCTCGTAAATCCAGATGTTTGAAGGAGATGCTTTGGCAGCAATATAAAATAAATAATAGACAGGCAATTATGACCTGTTTGACTTCCTAACAAGATGCAAACAGTAATAAAGGAACGGATGTTGAGGTACATGTCATTTCTTGTTTTACTTCAGTTTTTTTACCATTGCATGGTATTGGTATCGACTGCTGAATGTGCGGTATTGTGACATCTCTACTGACGAGCCCTTAAAAAGGAACCAAATCAAAAATGAGAGCGCTCGGATTGTTGTCTGACACAATCCTTTCTGCATCTGAGTTTGATTTTCGGAGCCAGTCAAAGCAAGTCATAAGCACTAAGTGGTCAAAACTGAATCCAAATCATTGTTCCCCAAACAAAAGCTGTATGTTCACGAAACAAAGTTATTGATCTGTGCTGTGTTTTCCTGGCAATTTGTGTTGAAATGTGTGTGTGTGTGTGTCAATATTTATACATCTACGTCTATTTATGTTCCTACTGTTGCCTCAACTTGCATGCATGTGTACACATATCCCTGCCCGCATTGGCGCATTTGGTACCGCATATGTGTGTGTGTGTGTGTGTGTTTGTGTGTGCGTTCGATAAGCCGTCAGTCCTAAAGAGGGGCTACGCTGCTGTCATGCGATGACACCTCTTATTTGCTGCTGTCCTGTGAAGCGGAGCTGAAGGCAGAGGTCAGGCCACCCTCACAGAGACGCTGAGACTCAGAGCACATCATGTCTGCCTGCCTGCCTCCCAACACTGTAGTATAAGCACCGGACCATCCACACACACACACACACACACACACACACACACACACACACACACACACACACACACACACACACACACACACACACACACACACACACACACACACACACACACACACATTTAGTCGCATACACACATCCAGATCCATGCTTGCATACACACCGAACACCAGCCGCATATATTCAAATTTTCAATTACTTCTTTTCCAGCATGCCTCAATTACAGCTATTCAGTACACACAGAAAACATCAGGATCGCTGTCTATAACAATAACTACGCTGAGTCCTGATTGAAGCAGTACAGTGCCCGCTTTAGTCAGCCGTGCATACACTTCATTCTGTCCTGCAGAAACCAGGATGCAGCCTGTATATGAGGAGACCTGTAATGCGCCTGCTGAATTCAATGAAAAGTGAAAACATCAATACATATCATCTTAAAGATATACCTTTATTTTGAAATTCCCCTGGCATGTCTGTGTTACCGTTTCCATCCAAGCACACCGCCTTCCAACAGAGCCCAGTGATAAAATTGTCAAATCACATTTTAATTGTTTTTTGTGAGTCGATATAAATGTAACCGATTGTGTTAAATGGACATGTAATATCATCTTGTAGTGATCGCAGGCCTCTGAACTGAAGCTAAATCTGATCGTGACACGCTTTGTTATAACAGCAAATATCATATCATCCAAACAACCAACAATATGATATTATATTGTGATGAAGCTGGTGATTTACACCCCTAATTGTTACCGAATAGAGCTTGAACACATCATATTGTAACTAGGGCTGTCAAAGTTTACACAATAACAACGCATTAATGCAAATTCATTTTAATGCCACTAATTTCTTTAACACACTAAGGCAACTTTTTATGGTATAAAATATTGTATCATTGTAAAAAAGGACCAATTAAAGCAAGTTCGTATGGTATCAAATATTGTACTGTTGTCCAAACAACTAATAACATAATAATATTGTATTGTGATGAAACTGGTGATTTAGAAACCTAATTTTTACTGAACAGAGCTTGAACCCATTGTATTATAACTGTCAAAGTTAATGCGATAAGACACGCAAATTCATTTTAACGCCCCTATTTTCTTAGGGGACATCCAGATCCATGCTTGCATAAACACCGAACACCAGCCGCGTTTATTCAAATTTTCAATTTATTCTTTTCCAACATGCCTCAATTATAACTATTCAGTCCACAAGCGAAACGCCAGGATCGCTGTCTATAACAATAACTACGCTGAGTCCTGATTGAAGCAGTACAGTGCCCTCTTTAGTCAGCCGTGCACACACTTCATTCTGTCCTGCAGAAACCAGGATGCAGCCTGTATATGAGGAGACCTGTAATGCGCCTGCTGAATGCAACGCTACACTCAGTAGTCCCCCCCCACCCGTTCATTCGTCTCAGCCGGTGTCACATGCCGTCATCAATTACCCATTAGACAGTGTAATATTCCCCCAATATTGCCGCCGTGTGACTGGGAGATTTTAGAGTGATCAAAACCGACAAATCTGATTTACAGAGCTAGCATAAATAAGGAGATTGTGCCCTCCCTGATTGCCCTGTTGAATAATGGATGCCTGTTTGGTAATCATTTTCCAATATCACACCACTTTCCCCTACACTGGCCTAGCAGTCCTCTTCTTTTTTCTTTTCTTTCGTCTTTCTTTCCTGTTGCTTTCTTTCTTTCCACTCTCTCTTTTATCTGTCTTTCTTTTCTCCCACGCTCCTGTATATCTTGATATGCTGTGATGAAGAGATTTACAAAGAGACACCTCGTTGTCTCTTTGACCCAGTGTATGTGGGGACGTTCTTGACTAGCTAGCGCTGTAGCGTCACTACTGAGGAGGCGGGTGTTGTTGTGATTGAAACATTGTGCTTTCTGATTCATCTTGTCATTGTTAAGAGAGAAAATGTCAATAGGTGCGGATGTTACAGTTGATCCAATTTGTAAAAGCTTAAGCAAAATGAGCAGGCTGCACCTATGATAGATAAGTTTGACTGGGCGACCCGATAGATCAGTTGGTAGAGCGGGTGGCCATATAACGAGTCGTAACCACGGTGACACAGGTTCGAATCCAACCTGCAGCCATTTCCGCATTTTCCGACTTTAAGATTGAATTTTACAGTAAAACAAAGTAAAGCTATCTCGCAGCTATAGTTGCAAGTTTTCTACTTTTTAAATTTGTGAGCCACGATGTCAAAAATGCATCTAAATTAAACTGTGACAAACAATTATAAACACAATTACAAATCGATATTTGTTTGCCATGTTTTATTAAAAATACGGCATGCTTAGAAATCTACTTGCCTTCCCTTGTATACATATAGCAACACAGCCCGTTCACATGAAAAAGCCTATAAATGCCACAATAACGCGCAAGGCATTTAGAGTGCAATAAGTACGCCTGTCCTGATTTGCATGTCTTTTACATGCCATGTATCCAGAGGCCTCTACTACGAAGCAAGTTCAACATACCCGGGGTATCCTCTCGTTAGCTGGTTTATTTAATCCTAACAAACGAGATCCCGCTAAGCGGTCCTACGATGGTGGTTATCAACTCGGTAAATCAACCCAGGGTTTCTCAATCTGGCTGTTAGCGTGTTCGCATAAAAGGGCCGGTGTGACTGGTCAATATATGACCAATCACAAACATGGACAAGTCTACTGTCAGTAGAGCGGCACATTTTACAAACAAAGAGTGAACTCTGACATTAGACTAATACGGAAAAGTTGAAGCTGCCAAATGCAGGGAGGACAGCTGGCAACAGAACACAACACTGATGTGTGAATGATTATTTCATTTAAGAGGATAGTCAGAAGTCAGATATAGTCGTCTAGATGGGGCAGTGATATACTGTATAAATGGCTTTCAAAGTAGAATAAATGAATGGATTACATTTCATTACGCTCTTTGGTAATAAGACAGAGTGTATGACTATTTCAGCCTTCTTGTGAAACAGACTTGAGAACAAGTAAAAAAATAAATATAATTCAAAGCAGTAATCACCTGCATTTGTCAGTTTAAACTGTGTTGCTTGTAGTCTGGATTATGTGTTTAACTTCTTCGTATTTGAGTAACATTATCGTACGATTCGCGCACCGAGCTCTGATTGGTCAGTAGGTGGTGCTTTCATACAAGTTGATCTCTGCTCCGGATGTGTTCAGCATAAGTTACCATGGCTGAAAACCCAACGTTAACCCTTAAATTACCTCCCTAACCCCAAATCCTGCTTCGCAGTGCAGGGCTCTGTACTGACTGCAATGTAAACACATCTGCGTATACTGTTTTCGCACTATAAGGCGCACTTAAAATCGCCCAACTGTTTAACTCAGACACTGATGATGAAGGATTTGATGGATTTGTTGAGGAGGAATGAACTGAAAAGTGAGTCTATTGTTTTGTATTTCATGTGTTACAACTGAAAAATGTTGAGAGTTATTGAAGTTATTGAGTTGTTAAATTAATTGAGTGAAGTTATCTGACCGTTTTGTTTCACTTAATGCGCCTTATAATCCGGTGCGCCTTATAGTGTGAAAAATACGGTAAATGCTACGCTAAGAGTTAATGATGTAGTATACAAATTTTGAAAAACCACTCATGGTGGGCAGGTGGGGAGGAGCATGGGCCCAGCAAACACCGGACTTTTAACCAGGAGACCCTTGTTCAAGACGTTTGTCACTTTTTTAATACACTTTCGTGACGTGTTTTCCACATTTATTTCCGTACATGTTTAGTGTTACTGTTTACTACTTAGTTTATTGTGTTCTACTTATTTTAAGCCCAATTATAACATTTGCCCTTACCCTAACTAAGTGGTTTTCTTGCCAGAAACTAAGGTATTTGTTTTCTTGCCTAAACCTAAATGTGTCATACAAATGACACATGAAAATGGTAAAATGTGTCTTTATGACACACAGAATATCCGTGTAATGCTGTGGTATTTGTAAGCCTTCCTGTGAGACCCAGTTGAGTAACATATCAGGCAGACGTCCAGAGCCATTGACACACCATTGAGCTTCATGATGTGAGGTTTTGTTAGTAAACTAGCTAGAATTAGAATCTCTGCTGGTGTGTGAATGAAGGGTATGAGGGGCCTGGGTGTAGAAAACAAAACAGGTTTAGCAGGGGCCATAAGAGACTGAATTGCCTGTTTGTGTACCTTCCCTTTCTATTACAGCCTGCATACACAACCTTCAGTCCATACTAAATGTAGTACCAAAACTAATTGTAATCGCATGACAACAACACAAGCAGTCTCAAGGTCAATGCTTTGATGATATCTTAGCAGCGCTCCAAACAGCTGCTCCTGTGCTCTTTGTAATATTTTTCAAGGCACAGTTGTGCCTCTAATGGGGAAAGGCCAAACCAGGTTATGAAAATCCTTATTTACAGCTAGCTGCCTGGCTGTGTGAAGTAGGTCACAGCGGCTCCTGAAATGGAACGAACCTCGCTCGCACCGTTTAATACTTTTCTTTCTGAATGCTCCCTGCCTTACAATGGCACCTGAGGGAAAGACACAGACACACTTTTTTTTTCCACTCCTCCTTAGCAAAGTCTTGACCCTACTGTTAAAAATGTGTCTGCACCCTCTGGGAAAGTCCAGCTTTTAGCTGACAAAACAAATAAATAGGCTGCAGACATCAACTCCAAAGCCTGTAAATACCAGGGCAGAGGTTTAGCTATTAATACTATTAGGAACATTCCACGAGCTGTATTTCCAGAGTAGTTGACCAGCGTAACCTCTATCTGAAACCACCCCTAATATCTAACCATGAAAGATGCAGCGCTTAACAGCCTTACAACTGGGGCTGTCAATCAATTCAAATACCTAAATTTACTGCATATTTTTTATCTAATCAAAATGTACCTTAAAGGGAGATGTGCCAAGTATTTAATACATGGGAGTGGGCAAATATGCTTGCTTTATGCGAGTATATGTCTATATTTATTGGAAATCAATTAACAACATACAGTAAAAAAAATAACAAATGTCCAGAAACCCTCTCAGGTACTGTATTTAGCATAAAAAATACTCATATCGTAACATGACAAACTGCAGCCCAACAGGCAACAACAGCCGTCAGTGTGTCAGTGTCCTGACTTGACTATGACTTGATCCAAACTGACTGTGATTATCATAAAGTGGTCATGTCTGTAAAGGGGAGACAGGTGGGGACCCAGAGAACCCATTTACATTCACATATCTGGAGGTCAGAGGTCAAGGGAGCCCTTTGAAAAAGGCCATGACAGTTTTCCCATATCAAACAGAGCATCAGTTGAGAGCGTTATGTAGCCTCCTTCACGACAAGCTAGTATGACATCCTGTAGTTGGTAGCAGTGGATTGCTTCGGTTTTCTAGTTTCGTATACCAGTATCTTCATTCTAGCTTTAAAATGAGCCTGCTACAACCTCTGACAGATCAAATGGTGGATTTTTAAGAGGTTAATTAAAAATCGCAAGTTGCGATAATGCCTTGAAGAAATTACTGGCATTAAAACGAATTTGCCTTAACACGTTATCACGTTAACAGCCCTGGTTACAACAAATGATCCCTGTGGCCTACAGGTCAGACAGGCTAATATAAAGCCACTATAACCTAGTCTGGCACTTTATGCTCATCATCGTATGCTCAGACATTTGCAACTCATACAATATGTGTGACAGTGCTGGATAGGTGTGGGGCCTGAGGTGTAGGTGAGCGCTGTCCCCTGGGGTGATGGATGCCTGTGGGAGGCTGTTATGCCACAAGGTGAAAATGTCCATTAATCAGCCCCACTTCCTCCATTGCCGTGGCTTTCCCATTACCAGCACACTCCGAGCAGGCTGATTGGTTTTTAATTGGCCTGCCCGCCAGGAGATAGATCATGTTTTCCCCGAGGAAAGGCACGGAGGGTGTGTGTGTGTGTGTGTGTGTGTGTGTGTGTGTGTGTGTGTGTGTGTGTGTGTGTGTCTAAAGAGGGGCACCCGAGCTATCTCTGGAGGGATACCCACACTCAAATTCTATCTTTGTACCTATTTTACAAGAGGGATGAACAACCAGATCTAGGTGGTCACCTGTCACATGTATTATTACTGCTTTTGCCAGTAACAAGTGAAAATTTCAGTGGTGACATGACAGCTACCAATTATGCAAGTAATTATACAAGCACATACAAGATTGAGATCGGCATGTCCAGCAAACTACACCTTAACCCCATCCCCCAGGTTTTGAAAAAGGAGGGATTAGGGATTTCAGAGATTAAGTAGTGGATACCACAGTATAAAACGATAACGAACCCAGAAGTCCCACGTACTTCAACATACATTCCCTCATTACTATTTCCATACAAGATTTTTTTTTTATTAATCCCTGATGATCTGCCTCAAGTTTCTCACCAAAAACTAAATTTTACAAGATTACATTGAACACATCATGATAACTTATAAAATACCTTCACTCAATACTAGGGGTGGGAACAGTTTGGGTAAAAAACCGAACCGTTCGCTTTGCTGGTCACGAATTGGTTTGTGTATTTACCGTGCGGTTCATTTGAAATAGGTTATGAGGCCAATTGTGTATTTTTTCATCGCGTTTACTGTCACACTAGAAATCAAGGCCTATGAAAGAGGCTGGGACACGGCGGACAGGGGTATGAGGTATAAGACATGCGCAGTGTAACTGAAGCTGAGGTTGTGCGTTGTGATTGGCTCACTTTCGGCGAGGGCTATTAACTTGCCACTTAGCTCACTGGCTAACAGCAAATAGTAAACACATGTAAGTAAATGACTTTAGTTCCTTCTAGTCAGCAGTGATCAGAGGTTGTGTTCAGGGAGGAACAGTAGCAGTGAAGCAGTGAAGATCTGTTATTGACAAGGGTCTGAACTACAGAGCCTCCATGTTATTAATTTATTATCCTCATAAACTTTAGGAGCAACGTAACCGTCGGCTACACAAGCTGAAACTAAAGCTGGCAGTAGGTTCTGTAGTCTGACTGTTTAGGTTAGTTTGTCATGTATCTTAGTAGTAAACTAAAGCTGGCAGTAGGCTCTGTAGTCTGACTGTTTAGGTTAGTTTGTCATGTATCTTAGTAGTAAACTAAAGCTGGCAGTAGACTCTGTAGTCTGACTGTTTAGGTTAGTTTGTCATGTATCTTAGTAGTAAACTAAAGCTGGCAGTAGGCTGTATTCTGACTGTTTAGGTTAGTTTGTCATGTATCTTAGTAGTAAACTAAAGCTGGCAGTAGACTCTGTAGTCTGACTGTTTAGGTTAGTTTCTCATGTATCTTAGTAGTAAACTAAAGCTGGCAGTAGGCTCTGTAGTCTGACTGTTAGGTTAGTTTGTCATGTATCTTAGTAGTAAACTAAAGCTGGCAGTAGACTCTGTAGTCTGACTGTTTAGGTTAGTTTGTCATGTATCTTAGTAGTAAACTAAAGCTGGCAGTAGGCTCTGTAGTCTGACTGTTTAGGTTAGTTTGTCATGTATCTTAGTAGTAAACTAAAGCTGGCAGTAGGCTCTGTAGTCTGACTGTTTAGGTTAGTTTGTCATGTATCTTAGTAGTAAACTAAAGCTGGCAGTAGGCTCTGTAGTCTGACTGTTTAGGTTAGTTTGTCATGTATCTTAGTAGTAAACTAAAGCTGGCAGTAGACTCTGTAGTCTGACTGTTTAGGTTAGTTTGTCATGTATCTTAGTAGTAAACTAAAGCTGGCAGTAGGCTGTATTCTGACTGTTTAGGTTAGTTTGTCATGTATCTTAGTAGTAAACTAAAGCTGGCAGTAGACTCTGTAGTCTGACTGTTTAGGTTAGTTTCTCATGTATCTTAGTAGTAAACTAAAGCTGGCAGTAGGCTCTGTAGTCTGACTGTTAGGTTAGTTTGTCATGTATCTTAGTAGTAAACTGAAGCTGGCAGTAGGCTCTGTAGTCTGACTGTTTAGGTTAGTTTGTCATGTATCTTAGTAGTAAACTAAAGCTGGCTGTAGGCTCTGTAGTCTGACTGTTTAGGTTAGTTTGTCATGTATCTTAGTAGTAAACTAAAGCTGGCAGTAGGCTCTGTAGTCTGACTGTTTAGGTTAGTTTCTCATGTATCTTAGTAGTAAACTAAAGCTGGCAGTAGGCTCTGTAGTCTGACTGTTTAGGTTAGTTTCTCATGTATCTTAGTAGTAAACTAAAGCTGGCAGTAGGCTCTGTAGTCTGACTGTTTAGGTTAGTTTCTCATGTATCTTAGTAGTAAACTAAAGCTGGCAGTAGACTCTGTAGTCTGACTGTTTAGGTTAGTTTGTCATGTATCTTAGTAGCAAACTAAAGCTGGCAGTAGGCTCTGTAGTCTGACTGTTTAGGTTAGTTTGTCATGTATCTTAGTAGTAAACTAAAGCTGGCAGTAGACTCTGTAGTCTGACTGTTTAGGTTAGTTTGTCATGTATCTTAGTAGTAAACTAAAGCTGGCAGTAGGCTGTATTCTGACTGTTTAGGTTAGTTTGTCATGTATCTTAGTAGTAAACTAAAGCTGGCAGTAGGCTCTGTAGTCTGACTGTTAGGTTAGTTTGTCATGTATCTTAGTAGTAAACTAAAGCTGGCAGTAGGCTGTATTCTGACTGTTTAGTTTAGTTTGTCATGTATCTTAGTAGTAAACTAAAGCTGGCAGTAGACTCTGTAGTCTGACTGTTTAGGTTAGTTTCTCATGTATCTTAGTAGTAAACTAAAGCTGGCAGTAGGCTCTGTAGTCTGACTGTTAGGTTAGTTTGTCATGTATCTTAGTAGTAAACTAAAGCTGGCAGTAGGCTCTGTAGTCTGACTGTTTAGGTTAGTTTCTCATGTATCTTAGTAGTAAACTAAAGCTGGCAGTAGGCTCTGTAGTCTGACTGTTTAGGTTAGTTTCTCATGTATCTTAGTAGTAAACTAAAGCTGGCAGTAGACTCTGTAGTCTGACTGTTTAGGTTAGTTTGTCATGTATCTTAGTAGCAAACTAAAGCTGGCAGTAGGCTCTGTAGTCTGACTGTTTAGGTTAGTTTGTCATGTATCTTAGTAGCAGTAGTAGTAGTAGTAGTAAAAAACTTAAAGCTGCATTGTAATTACCACTTTCTCTGGATTTACTAGCCTATTTATAGACGTGTGTTTGAGTAAAATGAACGGTTTTGTTTCATTCTATAAACTACTGATAAAAATTTCTCCCAAAAATTACAACTGGTCAAAATAACAAAAACGATGCAGTGTTTTCAGATGTTCAGATGTTTGTGTTTTGCATCGTATTTTATTCTTTATTAATTTTAGAATTCTGTATTAGAAAAGCCTGTTTGTGGTATTTTATTTTATTCACTGATGTGTGATGTGCTCTCCTTTGGAAAAGTATTGAAAAGTTTTGAAAACTATCGAAATACATGTTGGTACCGGTATCGATACCAAAATGTTGGTATCGTGACAACACTAGTTTTTCGCGTCAGCCACCGTAACTGTCCAACACACTTGGCACACCGGAGAGGCTTCAGCTGGTTGAAATCTCACCTCACAGCTAGATGTCACCAGATCCTACACACTGGACCTTTAAGATACACCATTACTCTGAAATTCCCATGGCACATCTGTGTCACCATTTCCGTCCAAGCGCACCTCCTTCCTACAGAGCCCAGTAAAAAAAAAAAAAGTCTAATCATGTTTTAGCTGCTTTTTGTGAGTTAACTAAATGTAAATATATATTATTAAGTACAATATAGAACTTTGCAGTATCAATAAATATAATATAGTGATAAAACTGGTGATTTACACTCCTGATTTCTGATCAGGGCTTGAATGCATCATAATGTAGTGTAATAAAATAAATAAATAAATAATTTTTATTGTCCTCACGATCATGGGACGCCATTAGTCTCCAGCCCTGATCCCTATGGTCCCGTAGAAAAATGATCGGTTTCTCTGGAAAACCCTAATAGGGATGTTTTTGTATCTGTATTTTGTCTAGTTTCATCTGGTCCCTGTCAAGATAGACATTTTAGTTATTAAATACAGTTGTTCCAAACTGCAGTATGACCAAAGTTAATTTTTCCAGCGGCTACTAAAAAACAGGAATTTTGGTCTGAGGGATGAATGTGCCATAATTAATAGCCTGTAGCAGCAAGCGTAGCAAGGATGCATGTGTGAAGGACACGAGAGCAGCTACATCTTACACTGAGTAGACGGCAGTATTGACATTGTGTCTGCTCAAATAGATCAATCCCTTCTCTGCCCTAGCCTGACCACGTCATGCAGGCTGATTGGAAGAACGCATTGATTCCCTATGGCATCTTCACACCAGTTCAGAAGGATACACGTTCACAATGCGGCCACAGGCTGGTCCTTCTGGATACTGTACAAGATAGGTGGAGAAAAATAATACTCCATTGAAATTAATATTTGCGAGGAAATGTTTAAAATAATCCCAGCTGCTGCTTAATCGATTTGTGTTGCGCTATGATTCATCGTATAGAGAGAGAGCAGACAGCCTCCGTGGCGTGGGCACATATACTGCAGGCCAGCACTTCGCGAGGTGCATCACAGTCTGGCGTCAAGGGCAGGTTATGTTAGAGGGCCAGCCGGTAAAGCCCGTCTTAGCCTTCACCGCAGGGACAGAGGGTGATCGGCACTGTGCTGAGGAGATATGCTCCTGGTGGAGCTGGAGGTAGCATCATCTTCTGGGAGCTGCAGCACAGCAGAGGCTGCAGATGGGAGTTATTTTCAGAGACTGGCCACAAGGTCTAGGTGTATACCGAGATGTAATCCAAGGTTAAATCAATTTCACCAGTTTGCCGGTGAAATATAATTTTGCAATACCTAGTTTTTGTCATTGTTACGTTGTTTATATCCATTTTATTTTTTTTTACAAGTGCAGCAAAAAGGATGTGATCGCTCACCGACACCCACAAACTAATTCTGCTTTTTTTTTTCATCTTTTAATCTTAACATCACTTGTCGAATACTTAAAAATAAGTAATATGTTCATATATCGTATAGATATTTACAATTTAGAATTATTTAAATGTATTTAATGTGCTGTAATGATCTGTAAATACTAGTGCTGTCAAAGTTAACACAAATTCATTACTCCAATAATTTCGTTCGCTATAGTGAAGATACTGTCACCGTATGAAACGATGGAGACTAAATAAACACCCCAAACTTTTGCAAAATTTTGCCGAGAAAAAAACTATCATGCCATTTTCAATGGGGTCCCTTGACCTCTGACCTTCAGATATGTGTATGAAAATGGGTTCTGTATTTACCTGCATTTGCATAAAGCAGCATATTTGTTTTGATTTTTGATTGACAAGAGTATTAAATACTTAACAAATCTTCCTTTAAGGTACATTTTGAAGAGATAAACAAATCTGATTAATTTACAACTAATCACGATTAACATCCCTAATGTAAATATACAGTAATTACTGGCAGAGTATTCACTGAATATCTTGTAAATACATATTTTTTAGTGCACAGTATTTCCACAGGAACATGCAGCGGTGACCGCTACAGTAGACCACGCGGACTGCATGAATGCAGAGTCATGCAATGGCGATGTATGTCTCAGACATGCTAAGCGCAGCATGTGGATGTGTGAACCAGTCACTCAACATGGTAGCCTATGACTACCCCTCCTCCACCTTCCCCACCCCCACCCCTCAACCCAGCCCTGCCGATTGCATGCAGGGGATCCCCAGGAGGCGTTCTGGTGCTCATTCATTAGGCTGCTGAAGAATAAGGGACTTACTGTATCTCTGGAGCAAAGACCCCCACCCACCAACTCACCCATCCATCTATCTGCAGCCATACATGTTTGGAAAAATCTGCAGTATCGTCATATTATAATACTATATTTAGACACAGATATGATAAATATTTCTAATAAGACAGAAGAGCACACTGAGCATGTTGGCAGGGACTAACTGTCACACATTACAGTACCTCAGTACAGTGCATCAGTACATTTCTTATGACCTTACAGTCCATATTCAACAATCCCATCAACACCCAATTTCCTCTCCCCTCCAGCTCTGACTAGACTGTTGTGATTATGAGGGGCTGGGTTCTTTCACTTTCATACCAGGGAGAGAAAAAGAGACAGAGAGAAGAGATAGGAGGGAGGGATGGGGGGTTCCCGCAATGTTGGTCGCAGCAAGACCCGGGTAGCGTGCTTTCCCTCTATAATTTAATCACATTCAGCTGTCTCCCTGTCCTCGGCTTGCGCGCCAAAGCACATCAAGCACACGTGCACGCTCACACAGTCTCGGCACACCGCCGCGAGTCTCCCCCTGACGAGGAAGACATCTCCTTCCTCTTCCAGCTAAAGGAACCTCCCGAAGAACACAAGTTCACCTCGTGCCAAGCGGCTTGTCCCGACTGACACATACGGGGCACTGAAGGACACTATACTAAATACAAGAGCTTACCGTGTGACAGAAACTGCAGTAAAAACATGAACTATACGGTAGAAATCGTGAGAGGATGGAATGGCTGCAGTGTTCACCAGCTGTTTTACAATAAAAGCCTGAGATCAGACTGAGTCTACAAAACTAAAAGGGGCACAGAGATGGATATTGGGAGACTTTCACTACGCCTACATGCTTGTAGGTTGTCATAAAAACATCTCCTTGGTATGGGAGAACGCACCGCTACAATCCCTCACAGTGTCCCCAGATGTCACCAAACATCGTCCCCATCATTTGTTGACATGAGAAACACTCATTTTGACACACTTTGGGCGAGGGAGAGCAGACACAAGTAGATCACTTTGAATCAGAGCTTTGTTTGTCTTGACAGAATGAAACATGTTGCGGCGCATCTGCTTTCTGCTGTGTATATACAGTACACGCCACCCACGGGAGCATGGGCAGGCGCACGCAACAACATCTGCATTGTCTTTTCTTACACGCAAGATGACAAACGGACCAAAGGGACTGTGTGTGATTGTTGCAGGCAACTCAACCAAAGAGTTTACTGTATTTGAAGTTGGGGACTCGAGCTCTGCTCTAACTTCAAATCCTCTCCTTTCCCTCCCTTGGTCTCTTCCACTGTCCATCACTTGTTTTCTGGCAGTCACAGCGCCTCCCTTCCCTGGATGCCAAACTGTGTCCTCCCTACCTCCTAGACCTCCGAGTGACAGCAAACCAACACATTGCACAATACGAGAGACTGATTTTAGCAAAGGATAAAAGCGCTTCAGGAACAGCCAAAAACAACTGACATTTTCATTCTTATTATATGATAACAACAACAAACTGCTGTATTTGACAGTTAAACAAATGCATAGTGATAACTAATGCCTTAAGAAACGATCCCCCTCTCCAACACAGCTGAAGTTTGCAGTGCAGCATAATCTACTGTACAGCAGGAGCCCAAAACTTACAGAGCAAACTTTTAAATGGGTGCTCACATTAGACTGCTACTTCCACAAGCTTCTATGTGGAATAAAACTGCAGTCAAGAGATAAAATATATTCATTTTCAGCGGGTAAAGCAATGCTTAAGTACAGTTAAATACAAAGGATGTAACACACAATGTTAGCCGTCCCAGAGTAACATGACTTGAACAATAAACTAACCAAATCACCTCAGCCGACCGTTACTTTTACTCATTTACTGCACCAGTGGCATCAGATCACGTTGCTAAATCTATCTGAGCAATTAGCAAAACTAGAACAAGAAAAGTGCAGAATTAAGACTAATATTTCTACCTCAGTTTAAAGCAGGAAATATCTTTTTGGGTCATTCCACTCATACTATCTTTGCCAGATTGTAGATGTACCTCATATCTTCAATCAGCGTATCAAAGCAAAGGCACAAGACGCCCTGAACAAGTACAAGTTACCTACCAACTGCAGTCTTCTCTTTAAACTTTTCCTCCTGCCCTCCAGAATGCGCTTGCTCTCCTTTATTCAGTCTTTCCTTTACTTCTCTGCCTTACTCTCTCCCGATTCTCACTTACTGTGCTCGCTGCAAAGTTCTGCTCTCCTCCTGCATGCAAATCATTTTTACGACTTGAGAGATGACTGGGAATGAGGGAAGGAGGGAGAGCGAAGGGAGAAAGGATGACAGAGGGGTGGAGGAGTAGAGATAATGGTTGGGAGGCAGGCGACCAATGGGCCTGGAGCCTAATGGAAAAAGGGAATCAGGACACACCAATGAGGCGCAGCCTGGAGAGAGAGAGAGAGAGAAGGAGAGAGAGAGAGAGAGAGAGGAAACAGGCGAGGGAAGCAGGGATGGCGAGAGCACAGTCGAGAGGAGACATGTAACGCAGACCGAGAAAGACGCCGAGGGAGAGAGAAAGCTCACAGAGAAATAGAGAGAGTGTGCATAGCGGGTGTGCGCGGTAGGTGGAGGGAGGCATCCCGAGCGAGATGGAGGGAGCGCAGATCAGAGGGGAGAAAGAAAAGCACAGTGAAAGGCAGAAAGAAGGAAGGAACTGACTTACCTGGGTACTGCTAGTGGCATCCTTCACGCGCCGCCTCGCAGACTCCACACACACATATGCACACGCACCCACCCCGGCGATACAGGCACACGCCGCGCCGCCGCTGAGACTAACCAAAAGCAAAAACAACAAAGGAGAGGACTGCCAAAGCCGACTGGTATACCCTAAAGCAATCGTGCCTGTGTGTATGTGTGTGTGTGTTTGCGTGCAAGTGTGTGTGTCAGGGAGAAAGGGTGGGAGTGTGTATGAGCATGTGTTTGTGCTGGGAGGCGAAGGAGAGATGGTTGAAGGAAGCTAAAATCTCTCCTTTCTCAGTCCTATAAGCTGAACTGGTTTCCTCCCTCTCTCTCTCTCTCTCTCCGTTTCTTTCTCCCTCTATCTGTGTATCTCACTCTCTCTGTACACTGTGCATGTATGTCCTCCACCACTCAATACGTTCTCTCTCCCTCTCCTTGCTCTCTCTCTGCCTGCTGATGTGCCCTCCCTTCCCCTTCTCCCTCTTATACATTTATTCAGGGCTGCAGACTGTCTGCTCCCAGAGTCAGTTCTTCCCACGGGCCCCGGGTAGAGATGGAGGGAGGGAGGGAGGGAGGGAAAACAGAGAAAGGATGGGGGTGATAGTGAGCCATGTGGAACATGTGCAGTGCATTTATTTCAAATGGGAGAGACACAAATTTGTGCCTTTAAAAAAGGCAAAATGAGCTCCACTCGTGGTTCAGTGCACATTATTTGGCCTGGGATCATTCAGAGAGCTGAGAGAGATACAGGATGCAAACTTAAAGGAAGTCTCACTGGCTTGCTTTTAATTAACACTTGTCCCCCCCCCCCCCACACACACACACACACACACACCCTATTCCAGGCTTCGAGGTTGGCTGAGCACCAGAATTAAGAGCGCAGAAGATGAATGAGCATTGAAACGGGCTAGTTGTAGCCATGTGTTCAGTGATGAGCACTGGCTCCCAAACAGGAGACAGTATTTACAATATAATCATGTTCCGACCATAAAGAGGGTGACATTCATGCGCGCTCTTGTGTGAATGAAAATGGGGAATAACAACGTGATGATTTCCATATTTACCCAGATATGCAAACACTGAGAATGCTAATTTCATCCCTGAGACATCATCATAATTAGATTATAAATTAGGTTCATTTCTTACCGGACAAGAGGTGCTAATTCATTCATTTTCCGCCGGTGGGAGGGGGGTTGGGTGGGGGGCTCAGCTGGAGAATGCAGCAGTCACCCTATAGGCAGAGGAGAATATTGGGGACTTCGCATATCCGACAGCAACAAACAATAACATATTCAAATAAATTCAGATTTACACATAAATATTCAGACTAACATTCAAAGACAGGCCTGTGTTGCGCTCTTCCGATCCAGTGTACTGTACTGTATATGAGGCACACGGTTTTGATCTTTCCTACAACAGCAAACAAATCAAATGCCATACAGCAGTATTTTACAGAACCAACAAGCACTGCTCTCTCCAACAATGCTGCCAGGCAGTTGAGGAAGGCATGATAAGTACTCTGGTGGGTTGGGACACATATGCCCTCGGGGCGTCCAACATTAGCAGTTTCTAATTCTTATTTGGCTATGTTAATGCCAATCAAGCACAATTAATTTAGCCCACATTCTTAAACAAATAAACAACGTGAATGAAGGAGGAAAATGCCTGTAATTTGACGAATCATCACACATTAGGAGTACTAGCCGGATATCTATGTTGAAGCAGTTATCGTATTATGATCCTCACTCATGTATCAGAATATGAGCAGAGGTCTTTCTCACTAAGACAGCAGAGCAGCGCCGACTGTTAAAAGCTGGGTGTGAATTGGCTTTTTTAAACAGTGGGTTTCCTCAGCTGACGTCTGTGCTTCGAATGGCTGCAGAAACACCACACTTGAAACTTTTACATGCCCTAATGTATTTGTCCTTATTAATTTAAATACATGGCTTTGCAGAGAGTGAAGATGCTGGTATCATATGAAACTAAACGACCTATGCTAACCATGTCATAATAGATTGTCATGAAAGAGGTTAAATAAAATTTGCGCTACAATTTGGTGAGGAAAAACTGGCATGCCATTTTCAAAGGGGTCCCTTGACCTCTGACCTCCAGATATGTAGATATGTATGAAAGTGAAAGTTCCCACAAGTCTCCCCTTTATCGACAGCAGGTATGAAAAAAGTGTTTTTGAACATTAAACATTTTCTTGTAGAAAACCCAAAAAACAAGTATGCACCTGAAAATAAGCATAATAGGTCCTCTTTAAGTTTAGTTTTTTTTTAGAAGAAGAAGAAGAAGAAGAAGAAGAAGAAGATAGTCCTTTATTAGTCCCACAAGGGGAAATTCAATTCTTTCACTCTGTTGTTAACTTATACACGGTACATGCAGACCCGAACACACACATGCACAAACATGCAACAATGGAGAGATGTCAGAGTGATGGGGCTGCTCCTGACAAGCGCCCCGAGCAGTTGGGGGTTTGGTGCCTTGCTCAGGGGCACCTCGGCAGTGCCCAAGAGGTAAACTGGCACCTCTCCAGCTACCAGTTCACACTCAGTTCTTGGTCCATGTCGGGACTTGAACCGGTGACCCTCCGGTTCCCAAGCCAACTCCCTACAGACTGCGCTACTGAGGTCAAAGGTGGATTAGTTTTCACTGATATGGTTTACTCAGGGCCCACATTTAGTCTGCAATTTAAATGAATATGAGCTTGTGTTAACTTTTTTTTTGCTTGAATCCAAAACCAGAAATCCTTCTCTCACAGGGGGTATTTTGACCTGTCAAACACAAGGTGTAACTGAGATCATTAATACCTGCATCCATTTATGTGTGCAGGAGCCAGGGCCCTGCTATTGTGCCTGCTGGCTCAGTTAACGCTACACCTGTGCTTTTCCTTTTACTGCAATGATGAGCCAAAAACATCCACACTGAGAAAGGCTCATTTAAAAGCTTAATGTTGTTATTGGTGCAAGAATTGGTGCAAGAAGGTGCAGCATACTTGACCGATTATGAATACAGTTTTAAACACAATTTGTACTGTGCCAGGTGTATAACAATGAATGTTAACGTCTCTCAGCTAAAATTCACTTAAACCCTACATTAAAAACTAGCCTAAATCGCTTTCTCACAAACACCTACTGAGTTACAATGTTTACAGTGATTTTAGCACAAACAGCAATGTCAGTAAAAAAAAAAAAAAGGTTATTCAAAGAGCACAGGGATGGCCATCACAAACTCATATCATCATGTTTTAAGTTCTTTCATAATATATTTGAATTCATTCATTCATTCATTCATTATTGTTTAATGTTAGCTATGTGTTGTTATATGATGATATGAAGCTATGGGTTGTGTTTTTATTTAAGATAAGATAAGATATTCCTTTATTAGTCCCACAGTGGGGAAATTTACCCATTACAGCAGCAAGTGGATAGTGCAATAGAAGATAAGCATAGATTTAAAAACAATATTCATACAAATAAAAAAGTAATAATTTAGTATATACATAATAGAAAAAGAAAAGAAAAATAAGAAAAATAAAAATAAAGCCAGAAGTATCGAAGAAGAAGAAGAAGATCAACCTTTATTCGTCCCGCAGTGGGGAAATTCAATTTACACTCTGTTTTAACTTATACATGGTACATGCACACAAACACACACACACATGCAGTAATGGAGAGGTTTCAGAGTGAGGGGGCTGCTCCTGACAAGCGCCCCGAGCAGTTGGGGGTTTGGTGCCTTGCTCAGGGGCACCTCAGCAGTGCCCAAGAGGTAAACTGGCACCTCTCCAGCTACCAGTTCACACTCAGTTTTTGGTCCATGTCGGGACTTGAACCGGTGACCCTCCGGTTCCCAAGCCAACTCCCTACAGACTGAGCTACTGCCATACTTATATATGTAACATATATAAGTAGTAACATAATAAGTATAAGAAGTAACATATGTGTTGTTATTGTTATTGGTAGATGTAAATGAATGGAAGAAGAGCTTAGAGTCAAAAGAGAAGAATGAGCGCGTTGAAAAGCAAAAATCTACAAATTCCTTCAAAAATCGTTCACGTCAACATGGTTCTCGTTGCTTCCTGAACAGGTAGCTAAACAACATCTTGCCCTAAATCATTATGTTGAACTTGTTACAGAAAAATAAAAGGCTGAATATGCCAGTGCTTGTTTTTAAAGCACTTTTTTCAACCAAACAGAATTCAGTGCCAAAAATTAAGAAAGAAAGAAAGAAAGAAAGAAAGAAAGATATTCCTTTATTAGTCCCACAGTGGGGAAATTCAGTTTTACACTCTGTTTTTCACACACAGTACATATACATGCGTCAATGGAGAGATGTCAGAGTGAGGGGGCTGCTCCTGACAAGCGCCCAGAGCAGTTGGGGGTTTGGTGCCTTGCTCAGGGGCACCTCGGCAGTGCCCAAGAGGTAAACTAGTAACACCTAAATTAGTCAAATCACAGAATGATCGGCTGTCAATCTAGGCACAAGAAAATAAAAACCAGACAGTAGTCAGTGACTACATTTGTTTATTAAAGCCCAAGACAGCCCAGCTAACCATTACTAAGTGCAGTACGTGTAATGAAGGGTGTTGACTATAAAATCCACTAAAATTTAGAGTGTTGTTTTGACCTAATGTGGAACAGCACTGACGTTTTCACATGGCATGAGCTTGACAGTTAATTCTTGACCTTGGAAATAAAAAACTGATAAAACTACCTCGACGGCAGGTCTTTTTACCTACTTGTTCCTGCTTTTACCACCTGAGAGAACGTAACTTGCAGAAGATTGCGTGACACAATCGAAAGCTTTGTAAAAGGGTTGAGATTGTCATGCTCAACTTTTAGGCCAACGTGAAAAAGAAGCACTAAAAAATGTTTAGGAAATTTTGCATTCCAGCGACAGCCGAGCAGCTTTCAGCTAAGGAAGATGATTGTGGATTTTAGTCAAAAGTTGCGGAAACAAGTCCGTAACTGGCAATCTGACAGTAAACACGACGAATCTGGACACAATCTTAAAATACAGCTTACGGAAATTAGAAAAACTGACGGTATCACTTATAGGTTTTTAACAACTGTGCTTGAAAGGTTGCACATTGTTTTTTAAGGTTAATACATGTCATATTTTTAACTTCAGGTAATTTTCTCAAATTTACATGTCCTTATGGACGAGTCTACTTAACACGAATATCTACTTTCATTTAACTCTTCAGCTGATATTAAAGCACTTGAACTATTTGAAGGCCATTTTAAAATCATGCTCCTCTACATGCGAGTCTTGCGTATGTGGCGTGAAGTGCTTTCTCCAGCTACAACCTTGCATATGCCACATACATGCATACATGCACAACAGTGGAGAAATGTTCTCACTCACACAAAATATTTTGAGTGATACACTCCAGCAGACGTGGGAACTGTGCATGCGCGCCGCAAATGCGTTTGTAAATTTAAAACCAAAGTACGACTTCTTAGTTAAGAGTGAGAGTGAAGTGAGTGAGCGAGTAGAGACAGGGTGAAAGAAATGAAGGGAAACCCACAGAGGCAGGAGGGATGGCGGGAGCATGAGAGAGGGATGTTGTTGAGGTTAGAGGTGTTGATACTGCAGAGTGGAAGCAAGCTGGAGCCGGGGAGCCAAAGGAGGAGGAAAAAGAAATCGGTGTGTTTTGGGACTCGAGACGATAGCGTGGGAGAAGGTGAAAGCTTGTTGTTCAGTGAGACCAAGGGAGAGGAGAGGGTGGGGTGAGGGGGAAGGAGAGGAGGAAGAAGAGAAAGAGTGATACCTTAAGGGAGCAGAGAGAGATGTATAAGGGAGGAGAGGTTGCATTGCTGGCGTATTGGGAGTAAGAGAGCAGAGGAATAAGGAATAAGCTTCAGCCTACTTATGTACAGTATGGTGTCTTTCTCTCTCTCTCTCTCTCTGTGTGTGTGTGTGTGTGTGTGTGTGTTAGAGAGAGACTTCTGTCTTTGGATTGGGATGACAAATGCACCAGACATGAAAGACCAGAGCACATACAAACCCTTAGGGAGCCACTTTACCTGCACACACAAACACACACATGCACACAGCATATACACAGTAGTGGCTTCAGGGGATACACACTAACACATGCACACACACACATTTGTTTTTTTTCTATACTTGTGAGGACCTGCAGTGATTATACCCATTCTTAGCCCCAAAACTCATAACAACTTGAACCACCACAACTATATGCCTCACCTCAGTCCTATGAAAGCCAGTGCCTAAGCTAATCCATGTGTAAGTGCATAGTTGTCCCCATGTGGCCAAATAATACATGAATGCAGCTGTTATTCTAACACTGTACCATAGGCCCTGTTCAGACCTGGTTTTAGCATGTATCCTCAGTGATTGGATCTTAAGTGGACAGCTTTAAGTACATCTGTTCACACCTGGCATTAGAACGCGTCTCAGCCTGAGTGTCCACTTGTTATCCGATCTCACTTCCCCACTCTATGTGCAAATAAACACGTAGTAAAAAAAACCCATGGCTAATACAGGAGATGTTGTGATGTAATATTACATGAATGTCAATAACATCCTACATATCTGTGAATTCATACATTCAATACATTTTATTAACATAAAAATATAAGGTTATCATACCGGCGGTCCCCGGGGACCTCAGTGGGCTGCTGCCTTTACCAAGTAACAGCAGGGTAGAGAGCTTCAGAGAGCTGGGGATGAGAGAGAGCAGGCAGGTAGACGCATCTCTGACAGTATGATAATGATGCACTATGCATGCCCAGTCTGATAGTCTGTAGATGCTGTATTTTATTTAATAAAATCTATTCAAATGAGCAGCGCAGAGACCTGCAGAGACCTGCACATCCCAGCAGGACGTCAGTAGAGTAGGCGGTCCTTAATGTGGCCCGAGACACATTTACTACACACTGCTAAAAGAATGTGACCACATGTGGCCCAGACCCCCTCTGAATGTGGTCTGAAAGATCCGATCTCAATGCGTCTTGAGTGCATCTACACCTGTGCTTAAAGCTGTCCACTTGTAATCCGATCACTGAGGACGCATTTTAATACCAGGTCTGAACGGGACCGTAGTTTGCAAGTCCTGTGCACGAAACCAAAAGCCAAAACGCAGCGTTTGAAGAAGTTGGACTAAATTTAATATCCTCTCTCTGCGGTTTAAAACTCAAAATACCAGTAGTCCCCTCAAACCCAGACCCGTAACATACACATAGTCACACACCACCATTGTGGAAATATATGCATTTACACACAAAATGACTGGATGTGATAATAATGGTGGCACACACACACACACACACACACACACACACACACACACACACACACACACACACACACACACACACACACACACAGGCACGTGCTTATGTAAATTCAACAGCATCCACATGAGAACAAAGCCATGGCACGGGTATAAACAAGAGGGCATACATAAACATTACATGTCCATGCATTATGCAGACACATGCACACATCCGAGCTCCGATAGACACTCAAACACACACATGCACCCCATTTACCTCGTTCACGGAGGTAAGACCACGCATCGTTCCACCCCCTCACTCTCTTTCTCTCTCTCTCTAGTCCCCAAATCCATGGCATATGACCTTCTGTGGGACAGATAAAGAATGTGCTTATCAGTCATGCAAATGAGGCTGAATTCATTTTCCACAACAGATGGCCCCATAGATAATGATGATGGAGGAGAGAAAATTAAATGTCTCTCGCTCGGTGACCATGGCAACCGCGCCTCTGCGGCGTAATATCAATAATAAGTGCAGCGCATAATAAGGTTGTCAGTCCTGTGAATCAAAACCTCCCATGATGGGATAGGGCATGGGGGGGTGAAGTCTCTCAGAAAGTTTGGTTGACTCTGTAGGGCACCGTGGGAGGTCTACTGAGGTTGGAGCTGGTTCGATTTAATAGAGCAACTTTCAGTATTTCAGTATCAATACTGTTCTGATGAATTACTTTCTAATAAGTCAGTCTTTATATAGGTTTAGGAGCATTAGTAAATGATTTCTAAACTATCACCATGGTCTTATTTATGGCATAAAGCTTTCCTTCCCAATCTCACATGAATAGCACCACATTTGGATGCATTTTAGGCTTATTGTGTGTCATCTGTGTCAAAGTTTGTCACGTGTCATTTGTATACCATGCAACAAAAGTACGTTAACAACTACAGTTGGATTGAGGCAACAAAACTACTTAGTTAGGTTTCGGAAAAACATTAAGGTTGGGCTTAAAATAAGTATGTAAACTTAAGTGCTATGTAATATATGGAGATATTCTGATATCAGTATCAGAAATGCGTCCGATGCTGCCCAGAATTCGAGATTAGGTACCGGCAAGTATGGCAGTCTATGCATCGATCATAGTTTATCAACCCTGAAAAAAAAAAAATCAACTGCTTTAACCGGAAATCAGTTCTTCTTCGCCGCTCTAAAACAGCAGCCATCACTGCACTGTCGCCCTGGATGGCTCATGGCCGCCACTGGCAACTACTGGTTTAGAGCCGCGACGAAGAACTGATTGCAGGTAGCATTTCACAGCTCTTTAATAATAACAATAATAAATAAATACATTTAAAAGAAAATACTTGTAATCTAGATTTTTTTTTTTTTTTAACACACTGGTATCGGATCAGTACCTGGCATCAGCCAATACCACAATTTCAGGTATCGGAATCTGTATCTGAAAGAAAAAAATGGTATCAAACATCTCTAGTAATACATAGACACAACGTACAACATAAATATGGAAAATATTTGCCATTTCCTTCATTGCACCTTCTCTTTTACTTATATTGTAATTCATCTGTACTGTTGTTGATGCTGCTATGACACCCGAATTCGGATTAATAAATAACCCGAATCGGGGATTAATAAAGGTTCATCTTATCTTATCTTATCTTATCTTAAAACATGTCAGAAACATCACTAAAAACGTGACTAACATAACTTACAAAACACAACGGCAATCTCAACCACCTGTCTCCTGCCACGCACCGTAAGCAGTCTTTCTTATATTTTATTTACACGGATGCTTTTCCACTGCAGTCAGTAAAGACCACATGGCGTCCAAATAACACGCCGAGAGCAAGAACAACATTCATACGGACCATTTAGCAGCCGATGTCACGGTTACGCCACAGCGTTAGCGGGAGGAAAACCAAAGAAAAGATTGGAGGCTAACACTAGCAGTGGGCTAAGGTTACACATCGAAAATGTTGCTGGTTTCCATAATCGAGATATCACAACATTTGAGATGACAAACTGGGATTCGAGGCTCTAGCGATCTCCAGTATCGGCAAAGTGTTTCTGAGATGGAGAGAAAATGTTGCTAATAGTTTAAATAATAAATAAAAATATAAGTTGCATAGCAGGGAAATTAGAAGGATTACAGCAGCAAAAAACAGAAGCAAAACTAAAAATTCAATATTAGCAATCTTTTCTCTCTAACTCTGAAACGCTTCGTTGGTATTGTACGACCCTCTTTACTGACTTGATCAACGGCATTAATAAGTACAACTTCTGGGTTGCCGGGATGTGAAAAATCTCAATACCTGTTTTATATCTACTGCCAAAATGATAAATGCTTTGTTTAGCTCTGTAATTGATTACGCTGACCACTCCAATGAGCTGTTCAACCCCTATCCTTGGGAGGAAAGAGCTGCCAATAAGCTGGACAGACCACAATCTGTTTATTAGCAGCTTACTAACATTTACAACTGCAGACCTGAGGGACTGTTTTATCTGATGCAACACGTTCTCACTCCAGACATACAGACGCTTGATCAGTGTCCCTTGGCATCACTTTTTAACCCTTTAGTACCCCTTTAACATCATTTTTCAACATGCGTGGTAGTCCGATAAACACGTGGTTAAAGTTGTGAATTCAAACAAAGTTATGTGCATACTGTAAGTTTAGTACATTATGTAAGTTAACTTGCATACGTAAATTAAAATGAGTCAACATAGATTAACCACCTGATTGTCTGCTGGCTAATTTCTAATGATTAATGCAACTTACGATTTTTAGGCGGACTCAGGAACCCATTAGTAACAACGTCATATTAGCTGGTCGTCAAGGACGTTAAATAATGCTCCAAACTTGCCCTAAATTTTAGTGAGGAGAAACTGGCATGGCCATTTTCAAAGGGGTCCCTTGACCTCTGACCTCCAGATGTGTGAATGTAAATGGGTTCTCTGGGTACCCACCAATCTCCCCTTTACAGACATGCCCACTTTATGATAATCACATGATCATTGACAGCTGTTGGGCTGCAGTTTGCCATGTTATGATTTGTGCATATTTTTTATGCTAAATGCAGTTGTTAATTGATTTCTAATAATGAATATACAGACAAATCTCCCTTTAAAGGTACATTTTGAACAGAGACAAAATTGTGTGATTAATTCATGATTAATGGTGATTATCTATGGACAATCAGGGGATTGATCACGATTAAATATTTTCATCCACTGACAGCCCTAGTTGTTGTAACTGATTTTGGTTCAGTTGCTCTGTGGCAACAAGAAAGGCAAATCAACTGTCAGAATAAAGGTGGATAAACCTCAGCCAAAGGATTTTTTTCCCAACCTTGCGAGCCTCAAGTTGTATTGCTCACTGGCTTATAAAAGGCCCTGAATACTTATTTTCTCAATCAGCATCTTATTATGAGTCTTAGTCTTATTAATCCATTTTTTTTTATTTCATGCTGTTTTACTACTATTACTGTTATTATAACTTTTAATTCCATTTTAATACATTTTTATCATGTTACTGTCACAAACTGTCACTTTTCTGTGTTTTCACAGTCCAAACTTCCGTCTTATTTTCGGCTTGTCAGCCATCTGTGAAGCACTTTGAACTGCACTAACCTGTATGAAAGGTGCTATACATATAAAGGTTGATTGATTGACTGATTGATACATGAACACAAACTGTTCTACCAAGATACAGTAAGTTATAACAGTTTTTACTGGTTTCTCATGACAGCTGCCAGTGTGTACCGATATGAGCTCAGCCATATTTGAATCTGATGACAGTTGTGGGTTGTTTGCCGGTGTTGCTGTAACACAGGTCTGATTAGCTGCAGCAGATCAGATGACTGACTGTAAACCTCTTAATGAATAATACGTATAGAATGTTACAGTGAAATAAACTCAGTTAAAAAAAAGTTAGGAAAGTAGTGCTTGGTGGATTATTTCGCTGTTGTTACAATGGTAACTGTCATTGTATTTTACATGGTTGGAAAGCCTGTTTATTTACCTTCACAACGATGTCCAGCTTGTAAGGATCGTGTATTTGTGGGATGAGCAGCACGGCTGATTATGTGGGTAGCGCCAACAGTGTAGTCTCCTGTTGGTATTGACTTGTTCTGAGCTCCAGGTGCTGTCGATCAGGCACCACAAGACCAGACCACAGGATCACTAGGTGATCCATTTCATCCTGAAACATCAGCGTCTGCAAAACCAACGTGGCTCAGTTCGAAAACTCCTCATCTCTTCTCTGACATGATTTTGACATCAGATGATTTGCTACCTGGAGCTCAAAACAAAAGTCAGGAGAATACACTGTTTAACACTGGCAGGGAACTTTAGCAAATTTCACTTGGGCCACATATTAAGATGTGTTGCTCATCCCACAAATGCATGATCCTTACAAGTTAGACATCGTTGTGAAGGTAAATAAACAAGCTTTCCAACGACACAACATACAATGCCAATTAGCATTGGAACAACAGAGAAACAATCAACCAAACACAAATTCAACTTTTTTTTTGAGTTTACTTTCAGTGTCAAACCAAGTTTTCAATAAAGCTACGTTTGATTGAAACTTCATAACTTTGTAACTTTATAGAGTGCCTTAATATAAAGTTCTACCATTTGTCCTGCAGTGAAAGGTTTATGAACCTAATTCTTGCTCAGGTGAGAGGTAAATCGTTGCAGTTGAATTCTGGGATACTAGGATGAAACAACTCCACTCTATGTATCAACGAAAACTACAATATATTGCTTTTCAGGGTCTACCTTTACAGTAAACTATTGAAAAATGAATTGATCCCAGCTGTCATTACTATGTTTAATAGAAAAAAATCCTACTACTTCTTTATCCTGTAACGCGAGGGTGGGCAGTAAGTTTTAGGCATCATTGGGCAAAACTTCCATATTAATCCCTCAATTTATTTTAATTTAAATGTTCTGAGGGAAAATTAGACTTCTGCACCTGCTCTCAGCTCTGTTTCCAGAGATGGAAGACTTTGGCCAATCACAGGTCATTTCAAAGAGAGCGTTCCTATTGGCTGTTCATTCAGCGGAGGCAGCTGTCAATCATTCACAAACTCCTATCAAACGGTCAAACTAGGCAGCGCTGATCAAATATGAATCAATATTCTGTTACCGTAATGACTATTTCTCTCCTTAGATGTTTTCAGAAACATCTTGTAGTTAATGTTTAGCTGTAAAATGAGAAAGTTTGCTCCAGCTAGTGGGCGGCGCTTGGCATTTCCTAAACTGACCTCAACATGGCTGCCAGGTCACAAACTTTCTCATTTTACAGCTAAACAGTAACTACAAGATGTTTCAGATTTTTTTCAGATTACCTGTCTCATGCACTACTGTCAGGATTTAGAGACTGTTTTATAAAAGACTTTATTTTAAATCATATTTCACTGCTGCTTTGATGCAGATCAGATCTATGTCCCACTCGTGAAAGTGGCTTCATTCACTCTGCACTTTTAAATTGAAAAGAATGGTTTTACAGAGACACAATACACCTATTTAACTTAAATTTATACAGCTGCAGCTTATATATGCATTCAATGGAATGTGCTGTGACTATCACTCTAATGCAGTGGACAACAGTTAGTGCGCCATTAGACAGCAGCAGAAGTCCTCCTTCAAGAGTAATAGTTGAATCTGTAAATTTCAGGCAATTTTGGGGCACACAGAAAATGAAACCGCACTGAGGCTCCAATCCTTATTGCACCACAGTTTGTCTAATTACCGAGCTGATTTATTTGCTCCATTATTTAATCTCAAGCCCTAGCCACACTGGTCCTGATGAAAACAGCGATTATCACCCAAGTATGTGCCGGGCTGGGGAATTGAACTTTCATAGCTGAGACAAAGAGAGGGATTGTTTAAAAGACGCAGGGAGACTGAGATGTGCAGAAGCGTGGCAGTGCGATTTCTCTATAAAGTGACCTTGGGGAGTGTTTTCAACATCATCTTTCTCTTTATTGACCAGTTGCTCAATCACATATGGTTGAGTACTTGTGCTTTTCCCTCGCTTCAGCAAACACCTGCTCAAAGCAGGGATACCATACGGTTGCTCTATTGCCTGGACTGCACTGGACTGTGCCTTTGTTTTCTCTTTACTGCTCAAACACTTATCCACAAAACACACACTGGTCAATAATCCCTTCCCTCTCCTGTCACTGCAGGATTGCTGTAACTAAATTCTCTAAGCTGATTTTTTATATATGTAACGTCAACGTCTAATATATGAAGTATCAATAAACTGGTAGTTCACCTATTTTTTTGTACTGCTGTCGCACTGCAGCCTGAACTTGGTGTGATGGATCTTCAGTAAAAAAGCTTCCAGCTCTTTGAAGGATAAAGGAAGTGGATATCTGTTTCCTGTAAAGGGTGAAGGATGTTTAGATCTGCTGACTGCAGAGGCCATTGAAGGAGTTTGTCTGCACTGTTCTGATGATGAAACCAACAGCAGGTATAAGAGGGCATCATGATGTCTGGTACTTGAGTCTGGACTCGCCTCAGATGCACAGTTTGACGTCCCTGTGTCATGTTGGTGTTGCCTTGAATTTTACTTGGACTTAAAAATGATTTGGTGTCAGAGTGAGGAGCTCTTCCAATTTTTCACAAATCCTTTTGGCCAATGCAGCCAACTTGACTCATTTAAGCCGCTGAGACCCATGCGATCACGGGCGATCCTGACCAACTTTACTGTCTTTTGGAGGCTGCAGCAGGTTCAGTTTTAGAGCTAGAGTGAAGGTACAGACGTCATATGAAACTAGAGAACCTAATCCACTGGTTAAAAGCAACGTCCTGTCAGCTTGTCGGGAACAAGGACAAATAATTGTCCAAAGCTGGGCTAAATTTCAGCGAGGAAAATCTGTCATGGCCATTTTCAAAAGGGTCCTTCGACCTCTGACCTCCAGAGTCCATGGTTCTGTGGATGCCCACTAGTCTCCCCTTACAGACTTGCCCACTTTATGATAATCACATAAAGTTTTGGTAAAGAAACATGCCATTTTTTGAATGCTGTATTCCTGCATAGTGGGATCCCTAAACATTGGTAGTGCATAAATTAGGTATCACTGTAAAAGCTGAGACTCTTGTGGATCCAGTGAGCCCATAAAATGACCTGTGGTGACCTCAGGGATAATCACAGCTTCATGAAACTTTACAGCCACAAACTAGAGACCAGGAGCATTGAGAGGATGGATGGCTTTCCTAGTTAGATTGAAAATAAAGGGGTTTCTGAGCAGTTTACACAACAGTATTGCATGCCATAAAATCGCCAAAAATGCAATTCTTGCAGAAATCTCCAAAAAAGGTTTTGATACCATATCACAGCATGGCTTTCTCTATTGTGTTCCTCAAGGTCTTGGTGTCTTATTATCGTTATTATTGAATCCTTTTAATCTGTTCTCAAGTGGTAAAAAAAAAAAGGTTACAGTTTAAACCAAATCTGTGTAACAAAAATTGCTGCAACAACTTATGAATTGAATTTGATTACATTTTTATTTCTGATTTATGGCTAGAACAACTTGACACAGAGTGCTGAGCTGCATCTCAAATTAATCTTCAGGTGTCAGATGATGTACACCACGATGTGGCATCTACTGTTGACCTGCTATCTCCCCATAAAGACCCCCTGTACCCCCCTACAAAAGACAAAAATGGGTCTGCTGTGGGTCTCAGAGGGTTAAATGGACGCAGCTTTGCCCACAGCACGATCCATTCTGGGGCTCATTTCACTTAGGCTCACGTGATTATTTAAATTAAGCACAGAAACCTTTGCATTTATCTTTGACCATATGCAGAGTCATTTAATTACACATACTTTGGAAAGCCACTCCAGTTTCATCATGTTTCTCTATCGGTAGCAGTAGCGAGGTGTCTGGCTGCTCTGCTTCACGCTTTGGCAAACAAGACTGTGGTTCCATCCCAGTACGCACACCTGCAGTATTTGCGGCCAGTCGAGTGCATACTTGTGTGACATAATTCCAGGAACTGCCACATTGGCCAAGAGCCTGTTAAGACTGCAAGTGTGTGGAGCGTTATCAGAGCTTACTGGGACACACTTGACTAATGAGGCCATCCCGCGGCTCTCACAACTACCAATACATGGCTCAGGTGAGCTCATATGATCTGTTGGTTGTATTTCATTTCATTTCCACTTAGAATCAGATGACAGTGACAAAACAAATGCACAATCAGGAGCTAGGAGGAGGATTACAATTAATACAGCAATTAAATACGTTCATACACCAACTGGACATATGTCAAGATGTATAAAATATCTTAAATGGTTTCTGTCTTTTAATTTATTTTTACAGGAGGTATGTATTTCTCAAAAATGATGAAAAGAATCATTTAAATCATCATTTACTCATACAGGCCAACTAGGAAGTTGACATGGCGATCATGTTAACAAACAGCAGCCATTTGCACATTCAAGTACCTGCGGAGCCAATGTCCACTCTTTGAGCCCTGTTTTGGTCTCCACCAACACTAGAGAACTATCAGGCGTTTAAGCTGCTGACTGCTCCACTTCCTCTGCTGTTTGCCGCCGGGCAGGTAGACAGCGCACAGTGGGTTTACGGGAGCTGTCTTTCCAAACAGCTGCCTGCTGCTGCTGGAAATGACGCTGTGTGACGAGTGAAAGTTGGGTGGAAATTATCTGTGGGTTCATCACAACGAGCGACACCTATTTTTTTCTCCATTTGTAAAATAATGAATTTGATGCCTACAGCTTTAACTTGCTGATGTTTAGCAGGTGTACAGTCACCATGTTAGTTTAGCATGTTAGCATGATCACATTTGTTAAAACTAGGGCTGTCAATGGATTCAAATATTTAAGCACAATTAATTGCATGATTGTCCATAGTTAATCACGATAAATAACAAATTAATCTCATATTTTTTTTTCATAAGCTAAAAATTCACCTTTAAACTTGTCTATTAGGTATTTAAGACTCTAATCGACATGACTATGACTTGCCCCAAACTGTATGTGATTATCATACACTGGGCATGTCTGTAAAGGTGAGACTCGTGGGAACCCCTTGAATCATTTTCATTCACAAGTTTGGAGCATTACTTAACCTCTTTCATGACAAGCTGGTATGACCTGGTTGGTACCAATGGATTCTTTAGGCTGTCTAGTTTCATATGATACCAGATTTGAAGGTATTTGATTTACAAATTAAAATTTTGGTGATAGTACTAGACGAAAAGACAAAGGATCGCCAAAGTTGTCTGTGAATGCTCTCATTCATCCAGGTCATATTCATTCTGGCAACAACTGATTCGAAGGCAACTACTGTCTGTAGCGTTTGAACTGATGAAGCCACTTGGATAAGGGGCGAAACGTCTTCAGAGGCAAATCTAAGTCCAGTCGCCTTTGATTCAATTGTTGCCAGGATCACCAAAGTTATGACGATTCATCCTGTAGCCGATAAGAACGTCTGTAACAAATTTCATGCCAATCCGTCCAATGTTCATACATTTTATTCTGAACAAAGTAAGTCAGCCCATTGGTAACTCTGCTGGGGAAGTCGTATCCGAGAGCCACATATTTCGGACCCATTTCGAGACCAAAGTAGTGACTGACATTGCCATTCCTAGGATTAAAGTTTCTTTTTTTCAAAGATTATTTTTAGTGCTATTATTGCCTTCATCGGAGCAGCTGGAGAATGACAGGAGCGGCAACGACATGCAGCAAAGGGCAGCAGGTCGGAATCTAACACGGGCCACTGCCAAGGACAGGTGACCGAGGGCTCACCCCAAAATTATTTTTTCATATTAAATGATTGTCTACTGTTACAATAAAACAGGTTGCATATCTATTTGTAATTCATTTTAGGGATAATTATGTGCTCACCCAAACTATTTAGTGGGAGACGATGAGCCTCGGCTATGATATGATAGTATTAGAGGCATGTCTCTCTGGTCGGCTAACCTTATTGGTGTCATCTACGTTCATGAGACCTTGAGGAGAACTCAACAGTAATAGGAACATCAAAAGGGAGCTGTATTTGCACCTTAGGATGCAACCAGCTCTGTAAAATGGCTTCTAGTCACAGCTTCTACTCTGCCTGGAGGGAAGTGTGGCTCTGGTAATCATAGACAACAAACTTCTTAGCTAATGATTCACTGTAGCTGCTGCCATTACACACCCACCTCCAACTTTAATAGACGCTAAGGGCCGGGGGCTTCTCCAAATATAAACCCATCTGGATGGAAGGATGACTCATCAGATGATTTTTCCGTTGCTCAGGGCTCCAGGTCTTGAGCTCCTTCAACCAGTTATGCGTCTGTACAATGGCGTCAGATACAAGGACTTTCTGCAGGAGTGAGATTGTGATATTTGATACTTTTATTATTATCAACAAATCCAATGAATACTTACACCTACGAAAAGTAATGCACTTTCATTTGCAGAGACCACTGTTCACGTCCCGTGTGAAACCAAGTCAACACTGACTTGTTTTAGTTTCCTTTTGTTACATTACTTACACGTGCCGCTAGTTAAGTACGTATAGTCACGTAATAAACATACTTATTTTAACCCATACCACAGTCTTTTCCTAAACCTAACCAAGTACTTTTGTAGTACTTTACAGGGGCTTGCACTGATTGCTTGTGTTCGTAAGAAAACATAACATAACAACACGTTAACGCCACTAATTTCTTTTAGACATTAGCACAACCTGGGATTTTTAGATTGTAGTGGCATCAGAGTGAAGATACTGGCATCATATGAGAATAGGAAACCTAATTAATCCACTGGTATCAACCATGTCATAACATTTTCAAAGGGGTCCCTTGACCTCTGACCTCCAGATGTGTGAATGTAAATGGGTTTTCTGGGTACCCACAAGTCTCCCCTTTACAGACATGCCCACTTTAAGATAATCACATGCAGTTTGGGGCAAGTCATAGTCAAGTCAGCACTCTGACACAGTGAGAGCTGTTGTTGCTGCAGTTTGCCATGTTATGACATGGGCATATATTTTTATAATAAATGCAGTACCTGTGAGGGTTTCTGGACAATATTTGCCATTGTTTTGTGTTGTTAATTGATGTCCAATAATAAATATATACATGCATTTGTATAAAGCAGCATATTTGCCCCCTCCCATGTTGATAAGAGTATTAAATACTTGACAAATCTCTCTTTAATGTACATTTTGAACAGATAAAAATATGTGATTAATTTGCCATTACTCACAGTTAACTATGGAGAATCAAGTGATTCATTGTGATGAAACTGGTGTTGGTGGTGACCAGCAATGGCTGAAGATCTGGATGGATGTGAGGTGGAGCAGGACTTCTGATGAGCTCTGTGGAAGAACCCATGGCTGCTGGTTGTGATGAAAACTGGAGGGGAATGGGTTGGAGGGGGGCTGCATTGATCTGACACGGAAAGGAAGGAAAAGAAAACAAAGCAGTTTTGCTGACCACCAGCCCGATGTGACCCCAAGTACTGGGGTCTGTGCTGCCTAAATCAGTTGCTACAGCCGCTATCTGAAGGTCTGTCTCTGGAGCTGCCGCCTGCTCGCCTCCCACTCAAGTCGTCTCCCGGCAGCTCAGAGTGATGCAGAGTGCACTAGCTAGCTAATTCTTGTCTCATTTATGGTCTGATAGAGTATCACATTCAATGCCGTGTATCACTATTTTATAAGCTACTGCTAGCCAGGGGTCAGTTATGTCTGCTTTTTTTCTATCATTTTGAAATCAGTTTTGTTAAAGGAAGAATTGATATATTTGCTATATTATATTTGAGTCTATGCAAAGGTAAAAGGAAGTTATCACTGATCCACGTGGATACGACCTGCACCCTTCACATGTTAAAGCCAGTGTGGTAAACACTATATACACGGTAAAGGATGGAAACACTTTGGGTTTCACACATTGCAGGAAAAGCAGAGCTAGACATCACGGCTAAAGCTGCATGCTAACTCTGTCATGAACAGGAAACGTTATTGCATAGTAACGTGCGGTTTAGCCAGCCGTCGCTCTCATCTCCGTGGTCAAATTGGCTGACACTGTAGAGCACCCATATACTGACATTTATGTTAAATACAGTCAAACTGATGGCGACCCAGAGACCAAGTTAGAGGAAGTAGACACGTGTCACTACGTCTGGTTTTCAAAATAAGGCGTTAACAAAGGGAACTGTGTGTACAAAATGCATATCTGGAAATAAGATTGATTGAATTAGATTCACCAGAAGTATAAAACATTACATGTCCCCTATAAATTAAAAAGAAAATACCACTAATTTGTGAGACGAATGTCTTTATTCTTTGATTTTTGGGTTGCTGGAAAAAAATAACAACAAAAAATTCCTGATAATAGCTAACTAAATATTTTCCAGCGTAAAAGTCTCAAAGTGTATGATTCAACTTTTTCCTATGGTCTAATGTTAATACAATGGCAATACTTGTAGAATCTCAACACTTAAAAATCCCAATACATATCGAATCAGCACCAAAGTATCACGATAGTGTGGAATTGGGAGGTACTGTAGGTGAATCGTCCCAGCCCTACTACTAGGTGACATAGGGACCCTAAATGCAAAAGTTTCTTGGGAACATGCAAATGTTGTCATTTTCAACCATCTTTTTTTTACCCCTCAGAGGCTCCATTATTTTCTGTGACAAGTTGCCAGTTTTTGTAAGAATTCTTGCAAGTCTGAAACCTGCTATTTGCCTATTTGTCCTATTTGGGTCTCTGTTTATTGCCTCAGATTGCCTCCCTCTCTCCTCCAGCCTCATCATGCACTCTCGCCCCCTCTTCTCCTCTGTGTCTGCCAGCCAGACGCTCTCAATATAGCTCTGCTCATAAACACAGAGACAGGGAGAGAGGAAAGAGGCAGCGAGAGAGTGAGAGAAAGGCTCCTGTGACAGTAATAAAAATGAGTGAGGGGCAGGGGAGAGATGGAGATTGGGGTGAACGAGTGGGAGGAGAGAAGGAGGGAAGAGAGGACACACTCATGTAGAGCAGCTTGTGTACTTGTGTGTGTGTGTGTGTGTGTGTGTGTGAGATGGAGAGAGCAATGCGGAGAGAGAGATGAATCAGGCAAAGCAGAGATAAGGCAATGAGCAAGACAGTGGGAGAGAGAAAAGAAAGATGAGAGGGGGGAAAAAAAGCAAGAAATGACGCAAGACAGCAGGAGAGAGGAGGCTGAGAAAATGAGAGAGGCAGACAAAAAAGTGGTGTGAAGTGGTGGAAGGAGGAGAGGGTTGGGGTGAGAGAGGCTGAGAGAGGAAAAAGAGTGATAGAAAGGAGAGCAAGACACAAAAAGATAGCAGGGCTTCTCAGCGAGGTAGCTTTGAAGGCTAGGCTGTCCTACTTTAACCACTCATATAAATAATGAATCTTATGGCTGGAGGGACCGAACACACACACACACACACGCACATGCACACACACACACACACACACACACACACACACTAGGGGTGTCACTATTCTCCAAATTCACGATTCGATTTGACTTGATTTTAAGGCCTTAATTCAATTTGATTTTTGGTTTAAACATGCTGTTGTTGGCCTATGGAGTCTTGATGGGTGAAGATCACCAGACCATTGGTTATATGCCCTGACCAGGGATGTTAATCAACCGTTTAACCGTTAACCAACATGGAGAATTTTTACTGATTAATGCTGATCGGTTGAAAGAATTATTAATAATTAAGGAGCAGCTTGTCAGTTTAAGGGCAATAGCAGGTCCACCTGAAGAGCCTGAGCCGGAGTTACAGATACAGGAAGTTGGCTCCCGTCTTGAGCAGAGGAGTTGTAGCATTTATGGAGGAGGACAGGAGGACAGAGGACAGGAGGACATAGGACAGAGGAGAGGAGGACAGAGGACAGGAGAACAGAGGACAGGAGGACATAGGACAGAGGAGAGGAGGACAGAGGACAGGAGGACATAGGACAGAGGAGAGGAGGACAGACGACAGGAGGACAGAGGATAGATGACAGGAGGACAGAGGACAGGAGGACAGAGGATAGATGACAGGAGGACAGAGGACAGGAGGACATAGGACAGAGGAGAGGAGGACAGAGGACAGGAGGACAGAGGACAGGAGGACAGAGGACAGGAGGACATAGGACAGAGGAGAGGAGGACAGAGGACAGGAGAACAGAGGACAGGAGGACATAGGACAGAGGAGAGGAGGACAGATGACAGGAGAACAGAGGACAGGAGGACATAGGACAGAGGAGAGGAGGACAGAGGACAGGAGGACAGAGGATAGATGACAGGAGGACAGAGGAGAGGAGGACAGAGGACAGGAGAACAGAGGACAGGAGGACATAGGACAGAGGAGAGGAGGACAGAGGACAGGAGGACAGAGGATAGATGACAGGAGGACAGAGGACAGGAGGACATAGGACAGGAGGATAGGAGGAAGGACTGATTCTGACTGATGTTTGTGTTCAGTCTTTATAAACTTCACTCAGGAATCTGATTTATTTTATTAATATGTCAGATTGTTTCCAGTCAGATATTAATGAGTTTCTATGGTGACTTTGCTGTTGTAAACATTACTGTTGCTGTTCTAGAAACAACATGTGTCCTAGTTGGATTTAAATATTCAATTCTGATCTGGTTCTGAAATTAGAAACAACCAGTCTGACATCAGTAGAGCTAATATGAACACTTCAATATTTGTTTATTTATCACAAGTCATATCATTATTGAGCAGTGTTATTGCACATGCAGATTTTCCTCATATGATGCTGGTCTAGTTTATGTTACTGTTGTTTACAAAGCTCTAGTGCTGGCTGACCATTTTGTTGATGATTAGTTTTTATTCATTAATTCTTCACTTTTCTTTTAGTTAAGAAGTCCAAGTTAAGATGTGACAATGAAGTTTTGTTTCTTATGTTAGACTACTGTTGTGAACAACAACAAAAAACAGTTGTTGACTTATTTTGCCATATAAATGAAATATATGTTTAATTTGAAGTTGGAAATTGGCCTCCTTGCTGAACCATAAATGTACCGAACCGAAAACTGAGATGAACCAAGCTGTGAATTTTCTGAACCGAAACACGCAGTCTGTCGGACATTCCCTAATGTTACGCCGTGCTGACAGACCTTATGTGTGTGACAAAAATAGCTGTGTAAGTATCACAAGCACTAACGTTACACCGAGTATCGCCATCTTAAAGCTCCCCTAATCAATACTCTCTATAATGACACAGGATCACATGACAATGTCTAGTGCAGCAGGGTTTGCTCACAGTAATAATGTCAGAGAATTATCACTCTGCAGCCCTAAAGACCCAGCCTATTATTATTATTATTATTATTATTATTATAGATCTTTTTAGTCTTCCTCAGCTCATTATTTTGCAGTCCACAAATTCTGCTCTTAAGCAGCAGCAGTCAGTTGTTTTCAGATAAAGCCAGCAGACAAGCTTGTGAAAGTGGAACAATTAAGAACTTAAAGACCTTTGTAAAAGTTGGTAAGATCATAACAGAGATGAGATAAAAGCTGAGTGGCTTTTGGACTTATCTTTGTAAAGTGGCCAGAAACAGATTTCAAATGAAAGCTAACGTTACTCCCTGTCTGCTGGATGTGTAAATAGGCAACTGTGTAACAGGTTAGTCATAATAACTTTAAAAAGAGATTAACCCCAGGTACTACAAAACCTAATGAATCCTTTGGGGTCAACCATGTCATACTAGCATGTCAGGAAGGAGGATAAATAACGCTCCAAGCTAAATTTTGGTGAGGAGAAACCGACATGCCAATTTTCAAAGGGGTCCCTTGACCTCTGACCTCCAGATATGTGAATGTAAATGGGTTCTCTGGGTACCCACCAGTCTTTACAGACATGGCCACTTTATGATAATCACATGCACTTTTTTGAACGCAGTATAAATGTGATACTTTTGCCTATACTAAAAATGATGCGTTTGAATATTTCTGCATCCTGGGGTCCCTAAACAGTGTTGAATTACATAAAGTGGGTATCACTGTAAAGCTGATGTTCATGTGTGACGATGTTGGTCTCCAAAGTAGCCATTTCACTGTAGTGAGACCATTTTTTGAAAAGAAAAGAAAAAGAAAGATATTCCTTTATTAGTCCCACAGTGGGGAAATTCAGTTTTACACTCTGTTGTTCACACAGTACATATACATGCGTCAATGGAGAGATGTCAGAGTGAGGGGGCTGCTCCTGACAAGCGCCCAGAGCAGTTGGGGGTTTGGTGCCTTGCTCAGGGGCACCTCGGCAGTGCCCAAGAGGTAAACTGGCACCTCTCAACCTCAGCAACCAGTTGGTCTTGGTCCATGGGGGTCTTGAACCCGTGACGTCCGCGTCCTAACCCAAGTCCTTACAGACTGAGCTACTGCCGCCCCCCCCCCAACTTGACCTTGCTGTATAAAATGACCTCTAGGATAATCACAGCCTCATGAACCTTCACAGCCACAAACTAGAGACCTACTACTACTACTACTACTACTACTACTACTACATCCTGGTAACTAGAGACCTGGAGCATTCAGAGGATGGATGGCTTTCACAGCTAGACTGACAATAAGACGGTTTCTGAGCAGTTTACACAACAGAAGTACTCGCCATCCAATCTCCGAAAAATGCAATTCTTGCAGAAATCTCCAAATGTCAAAACTTTTTGATCCCAAATCACAGCAAAGCTTTTTCTTTACCTTGTCTCTCAAGGTATTGGTGTCTTAATGTGGTATTTTGGAGGGATTAATGATTATTTTTCATCAATTCTCAAGTGGTAAAAAATGGTGCATTTTAGCACCAAATCTGTGTACAAATGGTATCAACCCAAAAAGCTGCAGCAACTTATGAGACATAATAGAGCAGACCATCATATACTTCTATCACAATGTTCTAAACCCCTATCCACTTTCACAATTTTAATTAATTTATTAGTTCATTAATGTTTATATCTGATTTATGACTAGAACAACTTGACGCAGCTGCATCTCAAATCAATCTGCATTTCAAGCTTTCACTTGATGTAAACCACCTCTATGTGACATTTTACGTTGACCTGCTATCTCCCCCTAAAGACCCCCTGTACCCCCCCTAAAAAAAAGACAAAAATTGGTCTGTTGTGGGTCTCAAAGGGTTAGAGCTAGGATCGGTAATCTTGAGAAACTCGCCTTCACTAGATTTTAAAAATGAGCCAACCTAAAACCCCCTTGCCGACTCCTTTCCAATGAAAGTAGCTAGCAGCACTAGCTCCAAAACGACCTAAATCTAGAGAGAAAGTCACAGAGTCGGCAACACTGATAGCCCATTCCTTCAGGCCTCCCTCTAAAGACACTCCCCAAATTACCATTATGAACAAATATGGCTGTTGTTGGTACTCATAGCTGTCAATCTAGCAGCTTGTGAAAGCCTCCGATGACGAGCAATGACTGCATGTACGCAGCAAGACAGGTAATCTGTCCAGTCATTTCATTTGGGCCTAATGAAATGATTGGATGGGATTATCACAGTCCTGTGACAGCAGACTTTTTTCTTTTTTTAAATTTAACGACTGCGACAGCAATGAGACTCAATGAGAATCAAAGCAATGAGAAAAGACTTTTAGAGTTAGACATTTTTATAGCCCTACTATAGACTTCCTCTGCTTTCTCTGTAGCAATAATTTTATTCTGTCCCTGTTTGAATGAGGAAGCATGTGCATGCATGTGTGTGATGCAATACAGGCCTGCAGATAATGATTGGTTTGGATCGGGGAAAGAAGTGCACAGATGGTCTATCAGAGATTTTTGCGCTGAAAACAGATGTCTGCTGCTGCTAGAAAGAAGGTCAGCTAGTAAAGTGCCCTCAGTAGAGCTCCGAGCTCCATCAGGTGTCTGCAACGACCACTGCGGTAAAGCTCGATTGAATGAATACAAACCACAGCTGCCAACATGAGAAGACATACTCTGTTGTCGTCAACACTTGGTTCAGTTTGTCATTTGCTAAGTAGTATGTTTTACAGTATATTTAGGTTTTATGCAGGCCCTACCAGCCACTAAGACTACTGAGGAGACAGCATCAATGACGGTATTAAACAAACAATAAAAAAGGTTTTCAAAAAGTGCGACCACGAGAGGTCCTTGAGCATACACTAATAAATGAGCACAATAATAATACATAACCTCCTGGTGCAGAGGACTGAGGGGAATGGGTAAAAATGTGTGGCTTAATCACCAGGAGTGACATGTTTGTTACAGTAATGTAAAAATATTGATTAGTTTAGCTTTAAATGGTTAAACTGTTGTTAAACTGTTATGTACAGCATTTTGAAGTCATTGTAATGACCTGGGTTCAGATCCATTTCATCCCCCTTTCCCTAATCTGTGTCTGGGGTTGATCTATCCAAAAGAGAAAAATAAACCATTGTTTCATTAGATAACACAACTTTCTTCTCATGTTTACATAATTTAAGTGCATTAAGAAACGGCTGCAGTGACTATGACTAATGCTGTCACACTGTCTGTACTTTTCAAGCATACCGAAGAGACTGGTCCCTGTACATGTCATGTGTTTGTGTGTCTTAATTTAGCCAATCGCCCCCAACTTCCCATTAACCTTGAGCACATAGGCATGTAAGACAGGAGGGTGTGAATGTCTGAGAGAAAAAGAGAAAGAGAGAGCAAGAGCGAGTGAGTGAGTGAGGGAACACAACATTGTAATTACCGGCTACATGCTGGCTGGCAATCATAGCCTCTCTCCTCCTCACTCGTGTTTCCTCCCTTGCTCCTCCCTCCATCCTCCTCGTCTCCTGCAGACCTCCGACATCTCTCCCACTCTTCCTCCCTCTCCGTCGCTCTCACGGGGGGTCCGAGCTATTGAGGTAGACATGCACTGTAGCGATGAGGCGTCTCCTTACTCTTTTGCACAGAAAATTGCAGAGAGTGAGGGCTGTGGATAATTACAGCCATCACTGTCCCTGTCTATGAAGAGGATGCCTCGGTCCTATGCAGGCCTTAGCAACCGGTAGGTATAAAGTATATGGTGTTTCCTCTGCTAATGTTAACTGGGCCCATAAGGTATTGTTGTTATGTTTGTGTTGGAGGAGGAAAGGCATAGTGCACTAGTTTCTGGAAGAGCTGCAAAGGACATACTGTATAATTTAGCTTTAACCACAGTATGTGTCCATGTGATTGACAATTTGCATGGCATTGTTATTTACAGTATATTAACAGACGTAGCTTCTAAAATGTACTTTACCTGTACAAGACATTGGCTGAATACTTTTGAAACTCCTGTTATCTGAAAGTATATTGCATAAGTTGCATTAAGGGATGTTGCATGATTTATCACGACTGTCCATAGTTAATCGTGATTCATCACAAATTAATCATATTTTTTTTATCATTCAAATGGAGAGATGGGAGTGGGCAAATATAATATGCTTATTTGAAATCAATTAACAACAAACAATGACAGATATTGTCCAGAAACCCTCACAGGTACTACATTTAACATAAAAAAAGATACTCAAATCATATCATGGCAAACTGCAGCCCAACAGGCAACAACAGCTGTCAGTGTGTCAGAGTGCTGACTTGACTATAACTTGATCCAAACTGACTGTGATTATCATAAAGTGGGCATGTCTGTAAAGGGGAGACTGGTGGGTACCCAGAGAACCCATTTACATTCACACATCTGGAGGTCAGAGGTCAAGGGACCCCTTTGGCCATGACAGATTCCCTCACTAAAAAAAGTTTGGAGTGTGATTTAGCCTCTTTGACGACAAGCTAATATGACATGGTTGGTACCAATGGGTCCACTACAACCTAAATGGGTACCCATAGAACCCATTTTCATTCACATATCTTGAGGTCAAAAGTCAAGGGACCCCTTTGAAAATGGCCATGCCAGTTTTTCCCTCTTAAATTTAGCTCAAGTTTGGATGGTTGTTTTTTTTTTCTTCTTGTTTCTTCACTCCAGTTATAAAACTTACCCTGTTACAACCTAAAAATGATGCTATTATTGTGTTAACTTTGACAGCCCTAGGTGAAATAAAGAAGAATAGGACAAGCAATGTGGACAAAGAGGATCACTCAGGAGATCCCTCGAACCAAATCAAAAAGGGAACATTTCTTCTGACATTTGCACTACCCTGGATCCAGTAGCTAAATCTCTGCCCCTGCAATATAGGCGGGGACTGATGGCCCTCGATTGTAGGGTGTCAGCTTTTAGATTCCAGGCGCCTCAAAGGATGCCATGCTGTGCAGACATCTGCTTAGGGGATCTAGTGCTGGCTCTTCTGAAGAGGGCTGTTGGCTTGAAGTAGAGCTATCATTTGAGCTTTTCTAATGATCCTGGACATGTAAACCTCAGCACTGAAAGCCTGGTGTCTGCCCTGGTCTACATAAATCGGGGGAAATGAATCCCTACTCTGTGGACGGCCTAGCTTAGTGTGTTACCTTAGCATCACATCACGAACACAGGCATTATAAACACAAAACCACAAGCTCAGGGTTTTTCCTACATAGAGAATAACGCAGTGGCCGTCTGTCAAATATGGTCACACCCCCTGCTCTGCAAGTCACTGCATTTCCTACAACACTGTCCTTGTGTTGACAAATGAGGAAATGTTCACAGAAAGAAACACCAAAGGCTTTTATTTTGAAAGCAGGAAGTGTTGATTTAAAAATAAATCTTTACTTTCTGTCATGTCTGTGACATACTTGACAGATATAGACAATGAAACTGGAGCAATGTTGCTGGTATGTTGTAAATATACTGTCCGTTGCTGTGAACTGCACGTGGCACGTGGTAAAAATAGGCGAGACCTGGAATCTCTGGAAGAAACGCGGCTGACAAGCAGCCGAGGTGTACGTGGCTTCTCTAACCTGTTAACATAGACATTGACATTAAAAAAACAACAGGTTACGCAGCCCGCCACGCGCTGCTGCAGTGTGGCCTGGCCGTGATGTGATGCCACTGGATCCTAATCAGCACAGGGAACCAGGAAAGTGCCAGAGAGGAAGAAAAGAGCTGTTTCAGTGTGACAGTGTTCTGGTAATGTCTTCGCCAACAACAACAAAAAAAAATCCTTTTCTCCGCTGTTTGATGTTTTAATATAGTTTTAAATGCCAGCTGCCATTTATGAATGCCATGAGTCTGCATGTGTGAAAGCCGCTCCATGCATCTCTGAGTACATGTTTGTCTGAACAGTTTTATAGTGAACTGAATATACTGTGTTTACACTTGTCAACGGGTGGGCTGGCTGGCCCTCACCGGGTGATGAGGGCAACCGACCCATCTTCAAACACAGAGCCTGTCTCGTTTTTCATGCTACCACGCGAAATCGGAAAATGTCGTGCTGCAATTTTCAAAACACAGTATTTGTTAAAATAGCTTAATCTGTTAAAGTTAAATCTTGTGGTGCTGCAGAGATCTCCTGGCCTACATGTCATATACGTCATATGACTTAAGAAATCATCTTTGTTTGGTACAGGAAAAAAAAAAAAAATCACACCATAATCATTAATGTTTTTCAATGAAAATGAGAATAATTATATAATTACAATTAATTTTAATTTTATATCGCAATTAGATATTTTCTCAAAATCAAATTATTTACTTGAGCACAGAAGATGTAAAAGTAGAAGTAACACCACTGTAAAAAGTAGTCAAAGCCAAGTAAAAGTTCGGCATTCAAAATATTACTCAGGTAAAAGTTAAGCAAGTATTAGCATCAAAATATATTTAAAGTACCAAAATTAAAAGTACTCGTTAAGCAGAAATTTTTATTTCATGATAATACATATTATGGTGTATCATTTGATTATAACTGTTGATGCACTAATGTGATCACCAACAATTACATATGACTTAATGATATATTTAGTTTCTAGTTTATTAGTTGATTCATATTTTGTATGAAGAATCTGAATCTGCAAAGAAGCTAATATTGTCAGATAAATGTTTCAAAGTTCAATAAACAATACAATATTTCTCTGAGATGTAATGGAGTAGAAGAGGGTTGTAAAGTTACATAAAATGGAAATATTAAAGTACCTCAAAACTGTACTTAAGTACAGAACTAGCCTAAATGTACTTGGTTACGTTCCACCATTGCTCGAGTACAAAACTGTTTACAAGAACACAAGATTGTTTAATAGATCTAGCCGCTTAATTTTCCTCTCAAAGTGCACCAGATTGATGCATTTAACTTTAAGATGTGCAAAATCCTCTGGGAGAGCATGCCCCTGTACCCCCTAGAAGGTCAGAGGTCAAGGTGGTACCACCTCAGCCTCATTTTGAGTCATGGGAAACCCTGACGGCATGCAGGGGTGAAGTTAGATCCTGGATCTACTTCCTATTTTCAACTATTCATGCTCCCCCCTTACTGTTGACAGCGAGCTGAGACAGAAGGCTGGCAGGAGGAGGGTGGGACGCTGCTGTGTTTTCTGCTACAGAGTTTGGAGAAAGTGAAGGGCAAGTTCTGCTCTCTGCAGCTGCAGTGGAGGTTAGAACCATAAGGTCTCTGCGTGACGTCGGACAGAATAAACGGCAGGGATTTCTTAGAGGACAGATCAGGGGATCTGCAGCGCAGCATGCTGCACGGGGCTCCTTGTCATTCACCTGAGACTGTTAAAGACTTTATAATTATACCATATTATGTTGACTCGTCTTGCTTTGGTGGGTATGCTCTGAGGAAAATATGGGATGGAACTGTACTATATGTTGAACTGTACCTTCTGGACTTGACTTGACTGGACTGGATTCAGGACTTAGCACACATAAAACAACACACAACAGGTAAAATGTACTTTACTGTTGACCATTAGACTGAACTCAACCCATCGAAGCAGCCACTGGTCTCCATTTATTTCACTATAATGTAGAAATCAGACTTAGAGACGTGCATATCGTATGCCAGCGATTCTCAAAGTGGGGTCTGGGGATCCCCAGGGGTCAACCAAATAATGATAAAATAATAAGTTATAATACTGTACTGTATAATTAAAAAGTAGATTCTGTATCTACATATGGGGACCATTTGCGCTGATAAAACAACCATATTGCATCCATTACTATCACCCACATTAGCTTTGGGCCAATAGAAACTCTGATATGATTATGACACATTACAACAATCTGTCCTGAAACAATCACAATGACTCCGTCCTGCTGCTGTGTAGCTTAGGATATTAGCTCGGTAGTTAGCTAGCTAGCTGGCGAGCATGGAGAAGTATTTGAGTCAGTCCACATCATCAAGTGATGCTAAATCCAAACTGGCTAAACTGAGAAACTATGACAACAGTTATAGTGAGCGACAGCGACGGGGGCCGAAAATTCATCATCGGTCTTCAGCTGCCAGTGAACGAAGCTATGAAGCTGGACAAGCTAAAGAGACATCTAGTTACAAAGCACCTGGAATATCAGGACAAAATCAGGACATGACTCAAATTGAAATGTGTTTCTGTTTATCACTATCGAACAGGTCTGACGTTTTTAGGCTGAAATGTTTTAGAAAACAATAGTTTTAACGGCATCTAAGAGTTTGACTTCCCACATTTATATGAACATGATCAACTGCGATACTGACGTTTAAAATGCTCCGCTCATACAAAACTCTGCTGTATCGATCAAGCAGAATCAGAGTAATCGCAGTGACTAGCTCTTTTTGGTTACGTTATGGTGCGTTCATGCTCTGCTCAGAACAAATGAATACTGGCCATTTGTTAATTATAACACCATCGTTATTGTAAAATGTAGTTTTGGGTGAGAAATTTGAAACAATCCAGTTATTTGAAGTTGATGTTACCATAGAGAGGCAAATATGTATTTTTAGCTTTTTAATAAAAGCAAATATTTAAATAAAAATACAATCATTTATTTCCTAATCATTTGAATGGTGTGTTTTTATGCAAATAGCCACAACAAATGACAATAAAGTATTTTTGACGGTTGAAATGTAGAACAACATGGAAGTGAAAAGTAGTGCTCAGCTTATTGAAATGTGAAAATATTTTGGTTGGATGATGGTTGAATTTATATCAATTTAGTATCTGTCTGCATTCTTTCCTTGCTGGCTAGTGGTAAGCCTCCATCCCAACATCACCAGGCTTTGTTCACAGTTGGAGAAGGTGTGAACCCTGTAGCTTCACTGTAGGGATGGGACACCCCAAATGCTGGCTCTCCTTTACTATTCATACACTAAGGGCTGGGCGATATGGAGAAAATCAAACTTCACGATGTTTTTTTTTTACCTCGATATCGATATTGTGATGATATTGTAGGACTACTGGCACTTTCACAAATGAGATTTCTGATAAATAATCAAGCATACGAGACAAATAGAACAGCTAGAACAGTCTGGTATGTTCAGAAAATGACATCCCTTTGTTGAAATGTAACCTTTAAAACCATCGAAGACGATATCGAGTCTCATTCAATTTATGATTACAAAGTTAGATTGGGCAGAAAGGACTCATGAAAATCAAATCTTAGTCAAATCAGCAAAACCAGAAACACATGAGGAGGTTAAGATGGTGGAGAGAGCTGTGGCAGCACATGATGTTAGCACGAGCATATCGAGAAAAATGTGAAATGTACTGGTACATGGTGTAAGAAAAAGTAGGTGAGACAGCAACTAGTACGGGCAGGGTTGCAAGCTTCAGCTGTAGGAGCTAGTAATATAGCAAACTTGTCATTTCTGCTGTTTTGTGTAAAGTAAAACTGCATCATTACTTTAAAGAATTAATAATAAACATGTGACCAACACTTGTTATCATGCTATGATATTATAACTTGAGTTGACAGAATCTATCGGCTCTGCCGTGTCGATAGGACTGAGGGTGGAGGAGCGTCTGTGTTTTGTATGCAGCTGTTCCAGACTGTTAAGCTGCTGTGTAATCATGTGCGTGTATTGATATGCTAGTGCTGTAATGTCTGCAGAGTCTGCCTGCTGGGGTTTCTCACAGGGAGCTCCTGATCTGTTACTGCTGGATGGGCCTGCTTGTGTGTGTGTGTGTGTGTGTGTGTGTGTGTGTGTGTAGCGCATTCTCAATCATCAAATACAGCAGCTTGGTCAGTGGCCCTACACATCAAATTCTACGCTCTGCGTGGTTGTAGATATTGTGGGAGTAAAGGAGGGATTCAGGTGATGTGGTATAAAGAGTGATAAAGTCAGAGTAGGGAGGAGGTCGGGGGGGATAGATGGGTCAACAAAAAAAAACAAAAAGCACAGGACTTTCACCCAGCAGTCACTGTTCATGTCCTGTGTAAAATCAAAAGTCAACGCTGATTTATTTTCAGCTACATACATAGGTTCAGTTAAGGCTGGCCTACACTGAAAGAGTTTTCAAATCTTAACCGTTAGAGAGCCCAAACATAAAAACGTTAAATTTAACAATTTTGTTCCCACAGTGTTGCTAAAACAGCACACCACGCAAACAGCAAGAGATCCCGGAAAGGAAATCTCACAAAATGTCTCGCAATCAAACATGACTTTGGTGTAAACAAATGCGGCAGGAAGAATTAGCAATGTCAGTTTTTGTGCTACTTTGTGCTGAAAATTCACGAAGGATGGATGGATGAAGTCGCGGAGACACGTTAAAAGTTCGTACCATGTTCTTTCCCATGTGACTGTGTCATCGGCTGTCCTCGGGGTTCCCCACACACAACAGGAGATCGGACAGGGAGATGTAGTAAAACACTCAACATACCTCACACCACAGGGATATCTGGAAAGATAATCTTTACAAAACATCAATCATGGCTTTGCTGATGATTGTTGGGGTGGTGGTGGTGGTGGTAGGAGGGTCGGGGCCAAAATCGGCTCGATTCCCACATAGTGTGCACCCGAAATTACATCACGTACGCAACATAGCCTACTTAACTACATAATAAACAGAATTATTTTTACCCAAACCACAATCTTTTCTTAAACTTACCCAACAAGGGTGGTGTGTTTAACGTGACTTTTCTTTTTTAACAATTTTGAAATGATATTTTAATGCCAGAATCAATATATTTGCTTCATTTGAGGCTATGTGGCGGTAAAAGGATATAACCGCATTTATTGTTGTAGTCTGAGTAATGTCATACCCATTCCGTATCCTTTAACAAAACCAACAGCAGCCAGCTGTAGCCAGCAGAAACAATTAAGTAGAAAATGGCGGAGGGTCAGCGTGGATACGACCTGCACCCTCACATGTTAAATCCAGCGTGGTAAATACTACACATGCAGTAAAGGATGGAAACACTTTGGGTTTCACACATTGCAGGAAAAGCAGAGCTAGACATGATGGTTAAAGCTGCATGATAACTCTGTCACGGACGGGACACGTCATCGTATTACGGTAACGTGGTCAAACCAGTCGTCGCTCTCCACTACAACTGCAGAGCACCCATAGACTGACATGTTAAATACATTGAAACGGCCCCGACGGAGCTGACCATGGATGGATGAAGAGAACGGAGCTGACGGAGAGCGAGAGACCACCTTAAAGAAGTTAGACACAAGGAACTACATCTAAAATAAGGAGATAAAGTGAACTGTATATACCAGGGGTGTCCAAACTTTTGGCAAAGAGGGCCAGATTTGGTGAGGTTAATCTGTGTGGGGGCCGACCATTCAGCCTGACACTCTTTGAACCATTAACATAACAGAATAACAGGTATCTTATTGGAGGCCATATCAACCTGTGTATCAGCCCTTCTTTCATTTCAACTGAACATCAAAAATCAAAAAACAAAAATATATTTGATTTAGAGTCAGATATCAAACACGAAATTTATGTCAATTTTAGACTTGGATCAAAAATATGAAATGGAAAAATGAGTGCTGGACCAAATTAGATTTTAATATTTAATGTTGAGTATTTGTATATTTGTTTCTTAAGACCCTAATGTTTGTTATCAATAAATATGAAGACAGTTTAGTTTGTTATACAAGAGACAGTTTGATTGTCAGTTGAAAAACAAGAACAAATGATCCATGGATTGAAAAGACACGGCGCATATTCATTAAAAAAGAAAATAATAGAAGTGATTCACCTCAGAAGACTAAACATATAACTTGTCCGCACTAATGTGAAGGGTGGCTCTGAGATCTGGACTACAGTCAGTAGACCAGGTCTGGCTCTAAAGCAGTGGTTCTGATGCGCAGACGTCACGCAGGTGAGAGTCTCTTAATCTGGTCCTCAGGCGGTTCTTGGACGTCTTCTTCATGTATGTGGAGCCAAACGAGCTCAGCATTTTATGAGCAACTGTTTGAATCTCTGGGAACCTGCCTTCATCCAGCTGGCGGTAAAAGTTGACAAAGGGAGCCGTTGGTGCTGACCGCGACTCTCCGCATCCCACTGCAGCTCAATGAGGTCCAGCTGGAGGAGGTCTGGAGCGCCAACGGAGAAAGGAGAGTTAAAAAGCCTGATCTCCTTTTCAACAGCTGCAAAATCCCGAAAGCGGCGCTAGAACTCCTCAGCCAGAGATGAGGGGTCTGCTGCACACCTCCTCAATTGCACACCGATATCGTGGCGGGCCGCATATTGTTGATTATATGACAAAGGCTGCGGGCCGGTGGAAATTTGAACACGGGCCGCAATTGGCCCGCGGGCCGGACTTTGGACATGCCTGGTATATACAAAGTACATATACAGAATAAGATTGGATTATATTCACCAGAAGTATAAAACCTTACACATCCCTTATAACTTAAAAATAAAACGTCACTAATGTGTCTTTATTCTTTGATTTTTGGGTTGCTGGAAAAATAAAAACAATGATCCTAATATATTTGACTTCAGGACATCTCTGACTACATACACAATGAAAATCAAACATTCTTACTACATTAAGTTAGATGTCTTTAAAAGTAAAAGTCGCTAGAAGTTAATTTGGAAAAAACAATTTCACTGACTTCTGATAACTGACTGATTATTACCCGTTAACCAACAAGGTTTGTGGATCTCATGCAGCAGTGCGCCAGCTGCAGTATATGAGCAAAACAGACAAGTCAGTCCCCAGATCACCTTCAGGAGAGGTACTGTGGCAGCCATGATGCTATGTGTATTATCGTAGACATGCAGCCACCTTCCCAGTAAAAGTCCACCGCCTCCACCACATCATGTAGTTTAGCAGGTTGTCGGCTGTGTGTCTGCCAGGCGTAACGAAACGCTATCGTGCAGCATATCGTTAGCGATTGTCTGACAAACAGTGGGTGTATACGTTAGCAACTGTAGCTCTGCCGGAGGCTTCATGCTCCCTGTAGTCACACACATACGATCTCCTGCTCAGACTCTCTTAACGTGGGCTCATAAGGTCGACCAGCTTTTCTCCTTAAAATGACAACCCTCAATTAATTATTAATATTTTAACTGTTTAACCGACAGCGTTTATCGGTTAAAATTCTTAATGTTGGTTAACAGTTAAACAGTTCATTAACATGCCTAATAGAAGTACAGTGTGATTCAACTTTTTTCCCGAGGTCTAGAATTAAAAATATTAACAAAAATTGCAAAAAAATTGCAACACTGAATTGAAATACTTATCGAATCAGTACCCAAGTATGGTGATAGTATTGAATCAGAAGATACATAGTCCCAGCCCTACTAACCAAGTAGTTTTCTAGCCTTGACCTAACCAAGCTGTTTCCCGTGAACATGTATGTTTATTAAAACAGTGTATATGGAAAAAGTGACAGTGATGCAGTACGTAGAGCGTCATAGTCTGAAGTGTCCACTGACCAAGCTGCCATATTTGACGAGATGGGAACATGTTGGTACGGGGGGTTTGCAAGATGGACATTTTGTATTTTTTATCTTATGAGTTGTTTTTGTCTTTTATGCATCCTCCTCCTCCCTTACTTCCCTTCCTACCTTCCTCTCTTCTAACCCCTGCCTCTCCCTAAATGAACACCTTGGAATCATCTTTCCTCCCTTAATCCCTTCCTCACTGCCTTCACCTGTTCCCTCCCTTCAAACTTCCTGCCTCATTCCTTCCTCTTTCTTTCCTCTTTATCCCTCTTTATTCTTCCTCCCTTCCTCCATCCTGTATTTCTTTCTTTCCTTCACTTGATCCCTCTATCACTACCTCCCCTCGTCCTCCTTCCCTGTAGGATTCCAACAGAGTTGTTCCTATAGTGCCTTGATTTCCAACCCAGTTTCCGAAAAATTAAATCAGTTAAACTTCATTCTCAGTTACGTTCCAAGGGAGCAAATTTTTCTCCCAGATTAGGCTCGCCGCTTTAAACACGTGGTTAGCGTTGTAAATTGAAACAAAACAACTGGAGTTACTTTTAACCTGTTGTTAAAACAAGTGGGGATGCACCGATCCAATGTTTTCAGTCCCGATACTGATAACTATACCTGAGCTTTAGGTATCAGCCGATATGTGTGTGAGTATCGCCCCACACACACACACACACACACACACACACACACACACACACACACACACACACACACACACACACACACACACACACACACACACACACACACACACACACACACAGGAGAGCAGTTAATGAATCCAGCACAGGCATCAGTCAGTGGAAACCACAGAGAACGTGGGCTTCTGTCAAGGAAGAGTGTCTCTGAGTCACTGTGTGTGTGTGTGTGTGTGTGTGTGTGTGTGTGTGTGTGTGTGCGTGTGTGCGTGTGTGCGTGTGTGTGTGTACATGTACTGTATAAGCTGCAAATATACAATCTGATTATTTAATATCATGTGCCCAAAGCGCTAACGTGTGTCCTTCCTTGTGTGTTGTGTGTTTCTTACATGTATGTGTTCATACATGTGTTTGTCCTTGTGTGTGTGTGTGTGTGTGTGTGTGTGTGTGTGTGTGTCTGGGCCATAGCTGGGCTAGTAGACAGACAGGAGAACCGATTGGTTGCCTCTTGCCAGACATCTGACGAGGCATTCTGTCAGAACGCGTTCACACGCAGCAGGTCACCTCATTTCCTCCAACACATGCACATGCACACACACACACACACACACACACACACACACACACACACACACACACACACACACACACACACACACACACAAAAGCAGAACATGCTAGCACACAACAAAATCATAAATCATTGTCAGAGTTAGCATTATTCAGCAGCAGTTTGCTTCTTAGTAAATGGCAGAGCAAAGGAAAGATTGTTGTTATTTACACTTCACTGCTTGCTCACCTTTATTATTGATTTCCAACAAGACCCAGAAGCTCAACGCTGGCTTACAGCACAATCTGCAGTTTTTTTTTTTTTCCACAATGATACCTACATGCAAAAACTATCCTCTCCCTCAGTTCAGCTCAGTTCAGTCCAACTTGCTGCAGTGGAATAATCTGTTTTCCACAGCACATAAAGACTATAAACATTTAGGAAACAATGAAAAAGAGGAAACAGCTGCGTGTTTTATAACCGCAAACAAGCATGCTCCCTTTGCAAAACTCCTCATACAACTCTTCTCCAAAGCAAATCATTCTGCCAAACGCCAAACTCAAGAATCCAGAACCGTAATCCACAAAGCAACGGGTGATGCCATGATGACTATGTTCACTTCTTATATACAGTCTACGGTTTGACCAGCCACAGCCTGTAAAGAGACTTCAACACCAACAGATTCTTGGCCATCACAAAAGCCTTGTAACCATCTGGGAGAGGGGGCAAGAACTACAGGCCAGGACTAAATGTAGATTCTGGTTCCTTTCAGGGTTGTCAGAGTTAACAACAGTCAACAATTTCTTTAAGGCATTAACGCAAATTGTGATTTTTATCTTATAGCGGGCTCAATTTTATAGTTAGAGTGAAGATGAGATAAGATGGTATCTTATGAAACCAGAAAACCTGAGAAATCCACTGGTACCAACCAGGTCACACTAGCTTGTTGCGAAGGAGGCTAAGTAATGCTGCAATCTTACGCTACGTTCTGACAAAGAAAAACTGCCAGGTCTATTTTCAAAGGGGTTCCTTGACCTCTGACCTCCAGATGTGTGAATGTAAATGGGTTCTCTGGGTACCCACCAGTCTCCCCTTTACAGACATGCCCACTTTATGATAATCACAGTCAGTTTGGATCAAGTCATAGTCAAGTCAGCACACTGACACACTGACAGCTGTTGTTACCTGATGGGCTGCAGTTTATCATGTTATGATTAGAGCATATTTTTTATGCTAAATGTAAAACCTGTGAGGGTTTCTGGACAATATTTATCATTGTTTTGTGTGGTTAATATATTTCCAATTATAAATATATAGACACATTTGCATAAAGCAGCATATTTGCCCACTCCCATGTTGATAAAAGTATTAAATACTTGACAAATCTCCATTTGAGGTACATTTTTGAGCAGATAACAACAATGTGTGATCAACTGCGATTAAATATTTGAATCAACAGACAGCCCCACTTCCTGTACAAGGTTTCCTGGTTAGTGAGAAGGTTCTTGCAGTAATAAGCAAATTTAGTAGAAGTTTGTTTGGAATTACTGGGGTTATTTGAAAAAGGCTACAACCATCTCTGAACTCCCTGATGCTAAAATCACATTTTACATGATGCCTGTGTGTTGTGCAACAAATAAGATTAAAGTGTTATTGTTGAGTTTTCTGTTTGGAAATTGGGCGCTCGCCTCTGCACACATGTGAGTGAATATATTCACACGTTCCTCTCAGAAATAATACTGTCGTATTTATGAAAGTTTGAGGTAGGGTTGCATACTGCAACAAGTGTGGTGGGAGATGAGGGTTTGACTGTATGCATTTAAATGTCAAATGTGCTTGAGTGGGAAGCCACCTCCAGCTCTATAGTGGTTTGGAAAAGAAGTTTTGTAGCTATTACTGAGTTTTGTATGTGTGCAAGCATGTGGGTGGCAACAGAATCCTCTAGGTTTTCATACCGTTTGTTTAAGTTAATTTTTGACTTTTTGTGTTTCTGGAAGCACATCTTTCCGTTGGTAGGCAGTTGTGTGTGTGTCTACATATGAAACTTGGCAAAAGTTAAGTTAGGGAGACTACTTGTCTTGCACATGTTTATATTTATTTATGCATACAGTATATTCCACCCCGTCACTTCTATCAGATGTCTCTTGGTGCTCCTCCTTTTCACCCTCAACCAATCAGGTTTCATCGCACTGTCAGCCAATCATCATGCTGCTGTCACATTTTAGACATTTTCCTTTCACAGTTGTCAGTCCTGTGCTGCAGTTGTCCCCCAACAACCTCCACGACTCACCCCCTGCGTTCACCATGAGCCAGCCTTCCACGTAGGACACAACCCCAGGTCCTGCTCTCTGAGCTTTGGAGGAAGTCCCGCTGCAGGTCACAGTTCCAGCCCTTCAGATGGAGCCCCGCACTCTGGAGCCCTGAGCAAAAGTATGGGTCAAGCAACAAAGACACTGGATCTTAAACTTTTGTGCTTTGGTATGTAAAATTGTCTCATTTAAAAGAGCTTTATTTTGGGTAAATTCCACAATAAAGTGTGATGAAATAAACTGATAAACTCCTGCCATATTTCCAGTATATTCAGATGATATTATGCATGCAGTGAGCTTTAGATCATCATCTCTGTGCACAGTGAACTGCTCCCCCACAGGTCAGGTAGCTTTTTGCTTTCTTTTGACTTCTGTGAATTATTTATTTCACAGATTAGCAGTCTAAACAGCAAAATGCACATGGAGGAGTGTAAAATTGCAAGAAATTAGTTTTTTAAAAATCACTTTTTTTCTGACTCATGACCATGACTCACTATGCCACCCATGATAGGAATTCACAATGACACCCTCAGCAGCGGTAAGGCACTGGGTTTGACTGTGGGTGGACATTTCTGACTGACAGAGTGTGTGGAAGTTCATAGTTCAAACATATAGACTACAACGTAAAACGAAGACTGGAAAAAAGGTGTATGTTAATGTAGGAAAAGACATCTACACACAGACACACACACACACACAAGAGCCAGTATCTTGGCAACAGCAGTGGTCATGTCATTGGCAGGGGTGCCAGACGGCTGCAGGGACAGACGAGTCACTCACTCTCTCTCTCTCTCTCTCTCGCATGCACGCATGCACGCACACACACACACGCACGCACACACACACACACACACACACACACACACACACACACACACACACACACACACACACACACACACAGCACTTATTCTGGGTCAGAGTGTGCTCACAAGGAATATGTGTACAGTAGACATTTAAGAATAGGAGGAAGGAGGCTGAGGAGGCAGAGGGTTGCATGAGGATAAGATGAATAGATGGATGGATGGTAGATAGATTGATAGACAGACAAACAGGTATGTAGTAGGGGTGTGACGATTCACTATTCTCACGATACAATACACAATATTGGGTTCATGATCTCGATACGATTTGTTCAAACTGCCCAAACTTGAATAATGAAACTATATGACTGAAAAAGAAGCCTTTTATTCAAAGGACACAAAATGCAAAGAAATGCTGTTGTTTGCCCCGTCGTTCCATTTTTGATGAAACTGTAATGTTAAACCATGTTAACTAGTAACATGGTTTAACCATCTTGTAATAGACTGTGTCACTTCAGTTCTACTCTCTGACTGAACCATTTTCCACTGAATTAAAAGTTATGAAGTGTAGTAGTATGAATGTATTCTCAAATGCATCTTCGGTTTCCTATTTTGTCTTTCAACAGGGAATTCAAAATGCTGCCATACATGCCATCCAAGTGATTTGGAAGGGGGGTCTTCTGTGCTAATTTCAGTTGCAAATGCAAATTAGGGATGAGACAGTGAGGAAATTTCACCACATGTGAAAACATCGGCGTTACCGATTACACCAGACATTTTACAAGATAAGATGACAGTCAACATGTGTAGCTATCTGACTCTGATCTATACTGTCATGTGTTTGGCCTCTCTGGTCCAGCTTAGTATAGCAGTATAGCTAATATAGCAGACAGATAGACAGACAGACAGACAGACAGATATGCCCTGCAGTGTTTTTTCCCCCTTTAAGAGGAGTGTGACGTGATCACAGCTCTTACCTGTATGATGTGATGAAGACTGTGGAGCAAATCAGTCCTCTTGACTGGTGAGACGCTCCTCTTCAGACCCGCTGTGCGTCCTCGGCTTTTCTGTCATTCGTCCTCCTCTAGTCCTCTGCCCGTCGGTATGTCTATCGGAGATTTGCCCATCACACCATCCCTCACAAATCATCAGGCGCAAAACAAACCAACTTCCACAAGCACTGCAAGCAACTGTTGATTATTCTCTTTTAAATGATGAAATATTACCAGATTGGGAAGAAAAAAAAATCTAACTGAATGAATTTACAGTACCGTCAACATGAGTATACATTCAATGATCTTCGCTGCTGGACATGTAACACACCTGGTACTAGCACACCACACAGTAACATTCCTTCTAATAATGCTTTAATTTGTTCAACTCAAGTCTAACTGTGATTGGTTTTTAGTAAATGTTTACCAAGAAGACACACAACTCAGCTAAATGAATTTTTACCAAGAAACCAGATTACACTGACTTAGCTATGTTAGCTACTGGATGTTATACTGTATGTTAGCTATGTTAGCTAGCACAGAATAGTAAATACACAACACTCACCAGAGAATGAAATAATCCTCCACAGAGTTTCGACCAGTTACAGCTTCTAACTCGTTTTGGGACAAATTTCACTCAGAAGAACCTTCAAACTAACTTGCACGTTGTGTTTCTACTTTCAGCTCTGCCTGTTCTGTCCTCTCTGGACTTGCTCTCCCTCGTTAACGCCACCGGTCCTCTGTCTTGTTCTACTCTCCTCACTGGTAGATGTTGTTGTTGTTTTCTCTCTGCAGCGCCACCACTGCCCCTGCTGGATTAAAGCCGCTATTGCATATATAAAACAGTTCGAAAACTAGAAAAGCACCCGGAGAGCGCAGACCTCCGCCAAGCACCATAGTTTTCCCCCCACATTGTAATTCACTCCAAAATAAAAATCCTACATTTTTTAAAAAGAATTTTATATCAGTGGCAAACATAGAACATATATACAAGACACAACATAAAACTCACAATACATTAGGCCAAAATGTAAGAGTACACCCATTTTTTATATAAATCTGCCATCTGGATCAGATCTGGATCAGCCTTTGGGATTTGATAGAAGTACATATTGTAAATATCTGAGTCAAATTTCATGAGCTTTGGGCAACAATTACCAGAGATATTGAGAAACAATTTTTTGGGTCCCATTTACCCCAATGTTAACGAAAATTTCAAAGTGATCCAGAATCCAGGATTTCTTCCGGATCACCCACAAAATTAAATCAGTTCTTCCTTTTCACATTTTCGACACACCCTGATTTCACCCTGATTGATTTCATCAAAATCTGTCCATAAGTTTTTGAGTTATCTTGAACACAGACAAACAGACAGATAAACGCCAGCAAAAACATAAGCTCCTTGGCGGAGGTAATAAACCCATCCTCGTTAAAGGCTATTTTGAGTGTGGTACACAGCCATTTGGTTATAATGTATTGGACTATTTGAAAAATTGGCCGGATGACAGCGCTAGATGAAAAGTCAGCGGATCACCATGGTTATTACAATACATCCTGAGAGGAGGAAGAATGTCTACATGCAATGTACAGATTTGCTCTGTTGTGGGAATGTTGTGTTGGCTCTATATCAGGGGTGTCAAACTCAAATAAACAGTGGGCCAAAATTTAAAATTAAACAAAGCCACGGGCCAATGTTGAACAAATGAACCTTTAATATGGACCCAAACAAGTTTTGCTTTAACACTGAATATGGAAACATCGTTGATTATGTAACTTAATAGTGCAGACATGCAAAATTGAATTTTAAATTAAAAAAAAACATATCAATGGCATATTAAATAAAATTTTAATAAAAATTGTATGCCTCTTTTCTATTTGCAGCCTCCTGAGGTAAATATCAAAATAAGCTTTTTCCACAGGCTAATAAATTTGAAAATAAAATCACAATAATGAATGAATCAACCACCATCAGAGCATTATGGGATTTGTAGTATTAGCGGGCCAGCTCTAATAGTAATTTTATATTGCCTTGCGGGCAAAATATAATTACACTGTGGTTTGGTTGCACTGTGGTTGCAAACTCTGGCCCGTGGGCCAAATTTGGCACCCATGTTCTATATAGTTAATAAATGTGGCCATCAGAATTCAGATGCTCAAACAAAATACTGACTCAAATATAGTACATTAGGTAGCGAATATGGAATAAATTTCGGAAAATCCCCCGTCCCTTCATTTATACTAACAACCAGGGAGAAGCATATGATCTTACAAAAAATATCAGAAATAAGTAAAATTGTATTGATGTAAAATATATTGTGATTATATGTGACATTCACATTAACCTCTGAGAGCGGCGAGATTGACCAAACTGACATTACTGTCTTCCAGAGGCTGTAGCAGGTTCAAGTGTAGAGATAGTGAAGCTATCATATGGAACTATAAAACCTAAGGAGTCCATTGGTACCAACATATCATGTTTCCTTGTAAGGAAGGAGGATAAATAACACTCCTTGATCTTTGACCTCAAGTTATGTGAATGTAAATGGGTTCTCTGGGTACCCATGAGTCTCCCCTTTACAGACATGCCCACTTTATGATAATCACATGTAATTTTTTTGAATGCATTATAAATGTGTTATTTCCACCTATTCTAAAAGTGATGTGTTTGAATATTTCTGCATGCTGAGTTTCCTAAACATTACATAAATTGGGTATCACTGTAAAGTTGAGACTCTTGTGGATCCAGTTAGCCCACCTGTATTCATGTATGATGATGTTAGTCTCCATAGTAGCCATTTCATTGTAGTGAGAGCATTTTTTAAAACTTGACGTCACTCTATTAAACCTGTGGTGACCTGTGGTGACCTCTAGGATAATCACAGCCACAAACTAGAGACCTAGAGCATTCAGAGGATGGATGGTTTTCCTAGCTAGACTGATAATAAGGGGATTTCTGAGCAGTTTACACAACACAAATGCTCACCATCTAATCCCCAAAAATCTCCAAATGTCAAAAGTTTTTGATACCAAATCACAGCATGGCTTTTACTGTGGTGTTCCTCAATGTATTGGTGTCTTAATGTGGTATTTTGTAGGAATTATTGATCATTTTGTTATCAGTTGTCAAGAGGTATTCATTGTTAAATCAACCTAAAAAATCACAGACATAATGGAGCATGGGAATGGTAAGTATACACTTCAATCAAATGTCCTTATACACTTTCACAGTATATTTTAAAGAATTCATTATTTGGTTCATGTTTATTTCACATTTATGACTAGAACAACTTGACACAGTGCTGAGCTGCATTTCAAATTAACCTTCAGGTTCCCAGCTTTCAGATGATGTACACCACTTCTATGTAACATCTACTGTTGACCTGCTGTCTCCCCCTAAAGACCCCCGTACCCCCCTAAAAAGACAAAAACAGGTCTGTTGTGGGTCTCAGAGGGATAATTAATTTAATATCTTTCAGAGTCTGTTCACAAGAAATCAAGTGCTGAATCAGCCCAATCATCTTCTGTCATCGCTTTCTGACATTCAACTGCAGTCAAACACATTGTGTTCCAGATTAAGACGTGCTCTGGTCTGACGTCTCCACAGCTGCACAGTTACTGTGACTGACTCTCAGAACGCTCCGAAGCGATCTACCATTTGACTTCCTGTCTGATTCTCTAAAACCACGTCTTTTCGGTGGTTTACCCGCCCTTTCGGCGTGCGAGACGGAGACTCCAGCAGTCCGGTGAGAGGCTTTAAGTTTAGGACGATGTTGCTATGACGCAGGAGGAAACAGAAAACCTGTCAGGGATTAGAGGAGATTTTGAAGAATTTCACATCCCCTCCCAAAGAGAGATGAAAAAGTTTGAACGAGGAAGGGAAAAAGTTAGAAATCATTTATCACTTAAATTTGGGGAAATGTCTTTGTATTCACTGACATTTGCATGTGTGTGTAGTGTTTTGTGGAGGGGTACCTGTGTGTGTGTGTGTTATTTGTGTGTGTGGTTACGAGCCCATTGCTGCAGAAATACAGGTGTAAACATGCGTATACTCGTAATTTACAGCAGTTAACCAATTTTTTTTTCCATCTGTTTGCAGAGAGAGCCAAACAGGGTATTAAAGTGTACGCATGGACCCTTGCGGACACACACTCCCACACACTGTAACATGCAGAGGGTCAGACAGAGACAGCTACACACACACACACACACACACCTTCCCAAATACACACACTCTTCTTGAAGGGCAGCCAAACCACATAGAACGGCTGCACGGTGGCAGCTGGATCAGGGTTACGGGATGTGTGTGTGTGTATGTGATGTTTTAGAGGGTGCCAGCAACCAAACCAGGGCAAAGCTATTTATACATTGCAGTGCGGATGGAGTCTTATCCAGCACCAATGGCCTCAAGCCCCCTTACATCCTCCCATCACCCCACACACACAGCCACACATTTACAGCACAAGTTAACACACTCTCATCAGTGTGATGGTTTCACATCCAAGTCCAGAGCCCAGTATTGTTATATTTTCCACGGCGCTGCGTTTGGGCCTCGTCCAAGCGTCGAAACGGGAGAGATGTGAGCTTCTGGCGAGGGACACTCAAGGTGGATTGTAACAGTTAACTGTTTGCTAATTAAGCAAGCTGCACAGTTTGATAGCTGTGGTGAAGAGACTGCTGCCGCTGATGGCAGATGGGGGTAATGTGTTACGCTGATTACTCGTACAGCTTATTTGGTCCTCTTTCACCTTGCGCTGTCACACCTCTAGATGTCAACACAGTCAGAGCAACCCTGATGATTTTTATTTATGATTTGGTGAAATGAATTGACATGCATATAGATGGTTGACAAGTGAAAAGGAAAATAAGTGCCCTGGTAATAAAGCCTCCAGAACAGCTTCTGTGCTCTTTGGTACAGATTCTCTATAACGGTCATACTCACTAGCCCTCCTGAATTTCCTGAGATTCCCATTTTTCATCGCCCTCTGCTGTTTTTTTTTTTTTCCCGGGATCACAATTCTCCCATATTTCAAACATTGTCACACGTTTTTTCCTTATTGTTATCTTAGTCTGTTTCTGGAACTGAACAGTGTGGATAATCCCTACTGTTTCCACCCAGACAACAACAGCGCTACACCAAGTGTCGCTTCCCGGTGAAGAGAGCAGTCTATGCTCACAACACAGCACAGTTTGAGCTCATGTTTAAGCTGCGCTCGCCACAGCGTGCGACACCCAAAGTTGGGCTTTGCTCGATGCGGTGAAGAGCCGTCGTGGCGCAGCGCAAGCCGTTGGAAATAAAAGATTTCAGAGCGCAGAGGTGCCGTTGTCACTTTGTGGCTAAGAGGACATTTGTCTCTCCTCTCAGTAAATGAGGGACAAATTATTCAGTTTCTTTCCTGGGAGTTGAAGGTAAAATCAATTGTTTAACATAAAAATGCTGTTGGAGTGTACTTTTTTAAAATAATATTTTCATTGTTTTAAAGTCACCACAATGCAGGACACAAAGTCTCTGAAACTTACACTTTATAGGGTCAGGATCTCCAGGTTCCCCACTTTGGTTTTGAACCCTTTCCCTCATCGGCTGCTGCTCTCAGCTTTCAATCTGGAACCAACATGGCGGCTCGTTTGGAATCTTTGATCTCTTATATCACAAAAAATCGTTCACCAAAATTTATTTCTGAAAACATTTTATTAGAAAGAAGCCATGCAGTTGTTGGATCTGTTTTTATTTTGGATTGATAACAGGTAGGGGCTGCACGGTGGTGTAGCGGTTAGCGCTGTCGCCTCACAGCAAGAGGGTCGCAGGTTCGATTCCGGCTTGGGACTCTTCTGTGTAGAGTTTGTATGTTCTCCCCGTGTAAGCGTGGGTTTTCTCCGGGTTTTCTCCGGGTACTCCGGGTACTCCGGCTTCCTCCCACAGTCCAAAAACATGCAATTTAGGTTAATTGATCACTCTAAATTGCCCGTAGGTGTGAATGTGAGTGTGAATGGTTGTTTGTCTATATGTTGTCTGTCTCTATGTGCCCTGCGATGGACTGGCGACTTGTCCAGGGTGTACCCCGCCTTCGCCCAATGCCAGCTGGGATCGGCTCCAGCCCCCCCGCGACCCCTAACGGGATAAGCGGTTGACGATGAATGAATGAATGATAACAGGTAAAATTTTCGTTAGTGTATAATCACCTGAAAATAAGGGTTGTGTTTTCATGACCTTCGAATGAGCCCTTCTTATTTACATAGGGAGCTGGTCCTCATCACAGTGTCAGTCATGGTGCACCGCCATGTTTCTACAGTAGCCCAGAATGGACAAACCAGACTTTTCCTTCTTAGGCCACAGTCAACGTTACTCTCTGTTCTCTCTCTCTTGCTTCACCACTCACCTCCCACATACACACACACATTCTTTGCGCTTTCTCTGCTCCAAGTGCTACTCTTACATAACGTGGCTCTAGAGTAGGACATTCACGTTTTCGTGTTACTGCCATAGCTCTCCAACATACCGCCACATCCTACACACTGTTCCTTTAAGCATGACCACAATTGTTCCCTAGTCTCAGGCAAGGGATTATTATTGTAACCATGACGACACAGGTCCTCTAACCTAAATGAAGTATTTTAAAACATACTGTTTTTCTGCTTGTTTCACGTTTCCAGTAGTCAGCGTTATAAAAAAAAGCCTGACTGACCGATTCATAACTTTAAGCATGTGGTTATTATTGTCACCATGACAACGGAGGACATTAAAGGGATAGTTTGGTTGTTTTGAAGTGGGGTTGTAATGGGTACTTACAGTATCCATAGTACTGTACGTGTATTACCTACAGTAGTTGACAGAGAAATTAAATGGATTCATTAAATTCCCAAAACAAATGTAGCCATTAATTAATTGATGAAAATGTGACATGCATTGATATTTCTGTTTTTATTTGCTTCATTATTCATTTATCGTTGTATTAATTCCCTCATTTATTTACTCTTCTGTTTAATTTCCTCTTTTATTTAAATATATTTATTTATGCATTTATTTTTATTTATTTCATTTATTTTTGCATTCATGTTTCATTTACTCTACATTTGATTTTTGAAATGTACACATTTATTTATGCATTTGTTTATTTAGATATGCATTATTTTTCCATTGCACTTCACCTCTTATTTATTTCCCAAAACTTATTTATTTCTGTTGTTTTTTAATTATATATTTCTTTATACATTCCTTTTTACATTTCTTTATGCATTTCTGTGTCATTATGATGGGGCTTAAACAGAGATGTAAATAAATAAGGGAATTAATACAGCGATAAAGAAATAAAGAAGCAAATTTAAACAGAAAGAACAATTTATGTCACATTATATCAATTAATGGCTACATTAATTTGCAATATTATCTTTGCTACATGAAATGACATTTATTTGTTTATCAAGTTATTTATTTATTTAGGATTTTAGCAGGTTTCGTACTCCTAACATTTGTTCAGGTCAGTAATGAAATGTACAAATGTGAGGTGAAGTACTATGGTATGGTGGTATTTCTGTGGATTAGAAACTAGCCGTTAAGTCTGCTCCACCATGATACTGCTCCTACATTATGGCCTGTCAGTTGTTAGTATGTGTGCTAATTGGTGATGACAGTTCGTCTGGGAGGCCCTAGTGCAGTGTGATCGGCCAGGCATGTCTGCTCTATGCAGCTCTGTGTCACACACACACACACACACACACACACACACACACACACACACACACACACACACATTTGGCTGTGGGTAGGAGGATCAGCAGAGCCCAGGGTGGCTGTGATGGATGGGCGAGTGTTATAGCGTGTGTGCGTGTGTTGAATTAGCTTAAATCTGAGGATTGATCTACTCGTGTTAATGTTGTTGCATCCTTGAACGTGTGTAACTGTAAATTCAGGTGTGCAAGAGGTGGAGAGTGACTGCTAAGATGTGACAGGTTTGATTTTGTAGCCGTGGTGTTGGCAGCAGGGTTGAGCCACTCTCACCTTCAGCTTCACTGCCCCACTTGGGTGGAGGAAGTGGTGGTGGAGGGGGGGGGGGGGGTGAGATAAATGGCCTCTCCCTCGCTCCACTCCTCCCTCTGCTTGCTCTCTCTTGCTCTACCCATTTTGAGAAGGTCAGAGAGTCAGAGGGAGGGAGGGATCACTCCTCTCCTCTCTCACTTTGTCCTCAATAAGGTGTCCTGTTTAGTGCACTACATAGAGAGCACTACAGCAGAGCCCTGAACGCAACCTTTCCCAACCAAATAACATACCTCTCAACGTGTGCTCATGGGATGATTACAGTCATTTTCAACTTGGGCCTGATTTCTCTACTTGTTGCAGTCATGACAATCGATGGTGTTCAAAATTTCATTACTTTTTTCACTGTAGAGCTTTTCATAACTTCAGATCACCAGTAGCGCTGTTCTTGAATACATACCCCGAGACAACCATATGGTCCATTACAACTGAATCCAAGAAATTGAACACTTCCTCTGTAGTTATACACCATTTAATAACTGTGACTGAACAACATTTCAATCATGAAAGTTGTACTAATTTTTCTTGGGATTATAGTCTTTGTGTCTCCCGACCTCTCACCTCCTGTGGTGACACCAACCCATTCTGACTCCCAACTCGTCAAATACCGTCATTTGGTAAGTGCTCTTCAGCTTCGGAAACTGACGCACAGAGGTACCCTTTAGCAACATTACGTGAAAAACAGCTTTCGTGGTATTTATAGTGTGAGTTATGGTAATAGAAAAATCCCAGTGTAGGAGACAGGATGCAAAGCATGCTTTCCCGTGTTGAAGTCCAAAGAGCTCCCTCAGTCCGAAGCAATTACAATTCATTGTGTGCATTAATGGTTTCATTTTGGACATTTAATCTTCGGTTTAAAGGAGCAGTGTGTAAGATTTAGTGGTATCTAGTGGTGAGGTTGCAGATTGCAACCAACTGAACTCCACCCTCCCTCACTCTCATTTCAAATGTGTCGAGGAACTATGGTGGCCTTCAGGAAATGTGAAAATATGAAATTCTGTCTCTAGAGACAGCATTTGGTTTGTCCCTTCTGGGCTACTATAGCAACATGGCGGACTCCGTGAAGAGGATCCCCTCCCTATGTAAATATGAAGGGCTCATTCTAAGCTCATGAAAACACAGAGTCTTAGATTCAGGTAATTATAAACTAAATAAAACATAGTTATGAATATTATATTCCATTTCTGCTCATGAATCCTACACACTCTCTTTAAGCTTTGAGGTTAAAACATTTAAACATTATTTAGCATGATATATTTGTATACCCCATGAAGCCATTTTACAACTGCAACTGATCAACATGCTGCAGCTCGTTGAAACACAAGACCTGATTTGACAGGTTTCTTAAGGTTTCTACAGCTAGAATCAGTAACGTGTGGGTATCATAACTGTTATCTTCATAATCAGTGAAGCTACAACATCATTCCACTGTCAGTGGATTAGCGCAGCTGCATTGTACTTAAATGCTATGGCGACTGTGCAGCATAAACAACCTTGAATTCTCTGCCACCCCGTTAGCATAAAGGCAGCGCCAAGGTGACTTGTGGCAACTATTGTCAGATGGTCCTCACTTTTTCTGCAGCAAAGCGTGAAAGTGAAACGACCTACTGAATTCTCCAAGTCCCTCAGTACTAAATGGAAAATATTACAATGCACACACTCCTGCCTCCAAATTAAACACCACTGAGAGGAAGAGGAGGAGGTGGAAGACAAGAGCAAACTACTGTTCAGTATTTAGTGGAAGCTATATGTTGGTTATATAGAAAAGTATGTGAATATTACATATAGATGGTAGGGCTGTCTATCAATTACAATTGTTAATTGTGATTAATTGCATATTAATCACACATTTTTTATCTGTTCAAAAGTAATCAAGTATTTAATACTCTTTTCATCATGGGAGCATGCAAATATGCTGTTTTATGCAAATCTACTATATGTAAATATTCATTATTGGAAAGCAATTAACAACACATAGCAATGACAATATTGCCCAGAAACCCAGAGCGTGTTGGTGTGCTGACTTGGCTATGACTTACCCAAAAACTGCATCTTATTATCATAACGTGGGCATGTCTGTAAAAGGGAGACTCGTGGATACCCAGAGAACCCATTTACATTCACATACCTGGAGGTCAGAGGTCAAGGGACCCCTTTGGAAATGGCCATGACAGTTTTTCCTCACCAAAATTTAGCCCAACTTTGGAGTGTTATTTATCCTCCTTCCTTACAAGGAAATTTAGCCTTCTGCGCAACAACCTAGTATGACACGGTTGGTACCAATGAATTCATTCGGTTTTCTAGTTTCATATCAATATTTTCACTCTGGCTTTAAAACTGAGCCGCAACAACCTAAAAATCTCAAGTTGAGTTATTGCATTAAAGAAATTAGTGGCATCAAAATAAATTTGCATGAATGTGTTATTATCACGTTGACTTTGACAGCCCTAACAGATGGCAAAATAGAAACAGCTGCATTCATATGCACTAAATAAGAAAATATCCTATACGTTTCAATGGGTAAACATAGGGCCGGCTCAAGGCATAGACGATGGGTGCATCCCATTGAAGCGTCATATGAAGCGATGTCTGTTTCTGATGACCACAGCTGCATCAGCTGTCAGTCTGCTTTAACAGCTGCAGAGACTTTAGCTGGAGTTTGTATCTGAACTGTACTAATAAACTACTAATAAAGACACTAAGTCATCAGTGGCAGAGCAGCAGTGTTTTCTCTCTGTAGTCTGTTACCTGTTTAACAAACACCTGCACATGAATAACAGCCTGCAGTCTGTATTTATACAGTGTCCTGCTTAGAGGCTAAGGAACCAGCTCTACTGGCACAATGCCTTTATATTAGATATTCATTATTAGTGTCTGTATTAACTGAATTTCTAATTGTGAATTCATTATTTAATAACCCAGAATATGATTATTGTGTCTTTTGAACACTAGAAATTATTTATTAGGCTAAATGTTTCAGGGAAAATTTAAATGATGTAACTCATATCAAACTTGATGCTCAGGAATTTTAGCTTTCCATGTGACTGAATGGAAATAGTCACAGTGTGGCTCTGTGTCAGAGGCCAGTGGACTTCTTCCTTTAATTGGGACTTTCTTGTGTTCATGTTTCTACTGGATTGTTAGTTCTGTGATTGTGATTTTGGTGTATTTTGGTTTTCTGTTGTATTCATTTGTTCTAGTGTTTTATTTTGAAAGTCACTCACCTCTAGTGTCATGTCTACCTTTACTTCCTGCCTTTGTTTCCCATCTTTTTGTGATTGTCTGCCCCACCCTGATTTGTTCCTCTGGGTGTATTTAGTCTGTGTTTCTTTTTGTTGTTGCTCCCCATGTGTAGAGTCTTCTGCTACAGTTCTTCCCAGTGTTTTTATATTTCAAGTTTATTTTGTTGGAGTTATGTGAACCTACCTGCTGGACCAGCTGATTTTTGTCCCAGTAAGTTTGTTTTGATTAAATCATTGAACTCTGCCTGCGGCTGTCTTGTTATCCTTTTTTTGCATTTTGCATCCTTCTAAGCTGCTCAGTGTCACAGCCAGCTCCAAGCCCATTCCTGTGTTGGGGATCCGGCTGACACATACTCTACATGTCCTGTCAGGGGTCCGGCCAACACCTGACCCACGTATCCTGTCAGGGGTTTAGCCTACGCCTGCTCCACTTGTCCTGTCAATGGTCCAGTCAGTGTCTGCTCCACATGTCCTGTTGGCGGTCCTGCCAAAGCCTGTTTCATGTCTCCAGTCAGTGGTCCAGATGACGCCTGCTCCATGTCTCCTGTCAGCAGTCCGGCTGACGCCTGCTTCGCTTGTTCCGGCTGGGTCACTGCAGTCATTGCCTGTTCTGCTATTATCAGTCTTCACTCTGGTATGAAACTCAGTGATCTTGAGATGTATCAGATCAGTACAATCCAGTAGTGTCCAATCAATAACTGATATCCAATAAAGGGAGCGTGTTGGTCAGTAAAAGACTTCTGTGAAGGCTGCTCTCGTGTATCCTCGCTCATGGCTCCTCAGAGATCCCTCCTCGCTTCTTCATCTTCAAGATGGCGCACCAGAACAACTTCCGGTTCAAGCAAGGATCAAGGAACAATGAAATGACAGATAATCTTACCTTGTGAAGGGTGCTGGTTGCCTTCTAAAAGAAAATAAATAAAAATGACGGTGGATGCCTTTCTCCATTTTCTGCATTGAGGTAAGAAAGAAAGAAAGAGACACTTTTCACCTCTGTAAGTCTCTTCACACTTTTTCATCTGCCCAGCTGTACCTATTTGTTCATAAAAGTGCAAATTGCAGGGAAACTGACAAAACAAATTTAAGCCAATGATATTCGGGACCAATTGCTTGTCTATAGACTTATTGTATTGTGTGGTTATTGTGTGCCAAGTGTGTAGGATTACCATGGTGGCCGATGCAAAAACATGAATGGCCCTCTCTAGAGCCAGCTGTTGTAAGCACTTCTTTACCAGCGGTGGAGGAACTGTGCACTAATAGCCACTAATAGGAATAATGACCATCAGCCTTGAATGATTTTGGTTTATTTGTGTTATGTGGAGCTGCCACTGCCCGCGGGCTGGGAGGAAGCCCGGGATTATGATGGCAGAGTGTTCGTTATCGACCACAACACCCGGCAAACTTCATGGATTGACCCCAAACATAGCAATAAAATGGAACGGCTGAAGCAGAGAGAGACGAGAGACGAGACCGGCAGACAAGGACTGGAGCGTATGGACCAAACATCTGAACCAGCCCGCTGCACAGAATGTGAACGACTGACCCAAAGGATTACCCAGCCCCTACAGAACATCAACAGTTTACGCCAGATGCACCAGTGAACTTTGTTGACTTGATACAAGCTAATTTGTCAGACCGTGGAAACAAAAGTCCTGGCGTTTAAAGTACTGAACTGGTAAAGGTCAATGGTCAAACACATCTTATTATACACGGGACTGTAACAAATGTGGATGGTACCGACACAGAGATCGCTGACACATTACCATGGATACCCGACGATGGTTACTGGCACCGCAATGGCACTAGCCTCTACTTCGGCCAGGATTTGGACTGAGGTCGTCCAAAATTGCAAGAAATTTAAAAAAAGAACAGCGAAGATGAAACCGCTACTCATTCTACCACAAGGGATCCCACTGCAAAACAGGTATGAACTCTTCGCCGGAGTACTCACACCAGGAGGACTCACACCACTAGCACTGAAGCTGATGCTAACATAGCTAACGGCAACATGGGCATTAAGGCTAAAACTAAGTGGAGCAACGGGGGAGAGATGGCCAGTGATAGATGCAGAGAAGCCAACTGTAGTGCTAGCACCAAGGCTAATGCTAGGCCAGCCATTAAATGTAGCCCCAGTCTTGCCAGGCTCATAGGCCAAAGGCAGGAAGAGGTAATATAAACCCACCACCTCTGCAAATGGTCAACTTAGGCCCACCATCCTGATCGGAGACGCCATAACAAAACATGTACAGATGACTAATACTGAGAGACTTTCTGTGGCCGACTGCCCTGTCAAGGAGTTAACAGAAGTAATGCCAACTATCATCTATGAGCACACAGGGGACACTAACATCATCATCCACACCGCGTCTTTTGACATTTTACACAGGAAAACTCTCTCTGAGATCATGAAAAAAGACTTCCTCCGTCTACATCTCCGGATCCATTCCTACTTGGAGAAGAGGAGCAGAATTCTTTGGCTGACTCCTGGCCCTGAATACATGGCTGGCAACAACATAACTCACACATAGAATCAGGTTTATTGAAAATTTTAATGTCTTTTGGAATTGTAAGGATTGTTATCAACCAGATGGAGTTAACCCAAACATCACTGGCTCCAGACTGCTCAGCACCAACCTTCATCACGCCCTTAGGATGCCATATCCTGACAACTTGTGGAGGAACAACTGGCTCCTCTTCAGCCCCCTTGCCTAGCAGTACATACAGACAACAGCATCACCTCGCTTTCCCCACCCAGACCTGATGAGGGTCCAGCCATTAACCTCCTCCCACCCCTCTCCACCTCCACCTGCCCACCACCACCCATAGCCATACACACAGGACAGTGTGGCACCTCTCCACCTCCTCCGCCTGCTAGCCTCCCCACCTCCACATCTCAGCTGGTTAAATCTACCAGACTTGATTGACGAGCTTTTAAGCAGCAAGAACTGTGGACCAAACATCAACCAGGACTGAGACAGACCACATGCTACTTCTTCAAACATACTGGTCTTTTTAAATAGCCAGTGGCATGGCCCAATACCTCGTGGCATTCACAGACCCCATGGTTTCAGTCCCAGTAATTTAACACTAGTTTATACTCTAACAGCCTCCTCTCCTCCTACTGAATCTCTACAGATGAAACTGTCTCTTTTCAACGTCAGATCATTAACTAATAAATTCTTTTTGGTTAATGACCTGATAACTGAGAGGAATTTGAATTGCATATTTCTAGTCGAAACCTGGCTTGGAAGTGCTACTGGCACAGCAGTACTACTAACAGCCTGCCCTCCAAACTATCATTTCAATTAGACAGACAAAACACGGTTTGTATGTAATGACATTGACCTGGATGACTTCACATCATTTGAATATCTTGCCCTGAAACTTAAGACAGAACAAATAACTCTGATTATGCCGTATGGGCCACCAGGGTATCCATCAGTTTTTCTGTCAGAATTTGCAGAGCTTGTATCTATTGCTATCACTAGATGTGATAAATTAATCATTACTGGAGACCTGAACATTCATATTAACAATAAGAACAACCCCAATGCCATGGAGCATTGACCTCATCCAACACATACATGTACCCACCCACCAGTTTAGTAACACCCTAGACTTAGTAATAACAACAGGCTTAAACACTGACAAGGTTTCAGTACTTGAACTACCCATATCTGATCATCACTGTGTGTTCTTTAATGCCGCCTTAACCTCGGCAAAGGTTAAGAGGGAGTTCTTAACTCAAAAGAGACATCTTGATGTTGAAGCTGAGGCCAACTTTGCTAATATCATGAGATCATTTGAGCCACACAGTAATGACCTCACTCTAAATGACACGGTTGAACAATTCAATAACACCCTGTCAACCGCCTTAAATACTGCTGCTCCACTGACGGTAAAAAGGAGATTTACAGACAGAATCTCCCCATGGTTAAATAGTAATAGTGTTAAAGACAGCAAGAGAGCGTGTCGGGTGGCTGAAAGAAAGTAGAGGAAGACTACGCTCACAGTTCATTATGATATAGACAGAGAAGCCATGACAGCCTATAACAAGGCAATATGTATGGTAAGAAATAATTATTTCTCCAAAATCATTGCAGAGAATTTGGCCAATACTAGAATACTGTTCTCCACTATCGATCCACCACAGTTCTCTGCATCTAAGTGTGAAGAACTTGCTTTGTTCTTCAATAACAAAAATATCATAAATTAGAAAAACTATTACTACTGTTTCAAGTGCTAATGTAAACAAAGGTAATTTTAGCAAACCCTGTAAACATGATGCAACCATGGAGAAATTCACCAGCTTTCTAAGACTGTCACTGAGTGTAACTCCTCTACCTCATGTGTTGACCCTGTGGCCACAGCAGTCTTTAAACGGGTGTTTGACAGCGTATCAAGTCATCTTCCCAGACAGCTGCTGTAAAACCCTTACTTAAAAAAACCCCAACCTAGATAGTAATGCACTTAGGAACTATAGACCAACATCACACCTCCCATTCATTAGTAAGGTACTTGAGAGAACAGTATCAGTGCAAATAAATGCCTTCCTTAAAGAAAATAATATCCTGGAAGAATTTCAATCAGGTTTCACAAAACACCACAGCACTGAAACAACTCTTGCTAAAATCATTAGCGACCTCAGACTTGACACTGATGAAAATAAGGTCTCAGTTCTTATCCTCTTAGACCTTAGTGCAGCGTTTGATACGACTGACCACGAAATACTAATCAGTTGCCTCGAAAAGCTGGTTGGTTCCATGTCAGTCTAGGAGATCATGCATGTAAGGAACATGACAACTGTTATGGAGTTCCACAAGGGAGTTGTCTAGGTCCGTTATTGTTCTCATTATACATGTTGGTCGGTGACATCATCAGAGCACATAATGTGAACTTACATGGCTATGCGGATGACACACAACTGTACATATGCACTGCAGCAAATGATGCTGGAGCAATTAAATCCATCACAAATTGTCTCGTGGCTGTGAACAATTGGATGAGCATCATCATTTTTTTAATGTTAAATGAGGACAAAACAGAAGTTAGTTAGTAGTACTGTTAGTAGGCCCCAAAGCAAAAAGGGAAAAGATGTCCAGTAATCTTGGAAATTAGCTCCATTGATTAAATCTGAGGTCACTAGTCTTGGTGTTTATTAGATTAAGATCTTAGCTTCAAGTCCCATGTCAGTAAGGTGACGAAGACATTATTCTTCCACCTGAGAAACAGGTGGAGTACAACCATTTTAAATCCAAAAGATGCATTTCAAGCAAGCTTGACTATTGTAATGTACTTTATACTGGCCTCCCGAAAAGAACCACTGAGAGATTTCAGCTTATTAATAACGCAGTTGCTCGGCTGTTAACCAAAACACAAAACACATTCGTCCACATTTAGTTTCACTACATTGGCTTTCGGTAGCACTAGGATTGACTTCAAAGTCCTGCTCCTTGTATACAAGGCTCTTCGTGGGCTAGGACCAAGTTACACCGCCAGCTCCCTCACGTACTATCTGCCTCCAAGAACACTTCCATCATCCGCAGCTGGTCTATTGGAGGTTTCATACATTGGTCAAAAGAAAATTGGGGATGCATCATTTGTTTTAACAATGCTTGGCAGCACTGCTGATTTTATATGTGATTTACTTAAATCCTAATGTTTTATTTTTTCATGTTTTTAAAAATTCTAATGATCTTTTTAATGCTCTTTCTTTATTGGGAAGCACTTTGAGTTGCAATGTTGTATGAAAGGTGCTATACAAATAAAGAATATTATTATATTATAATGAATACAAAAAAATGAAGAGCTCAGTTTTTGTCTTAAAACCTTTGTGATGTCTGATGTGTGTTGCGGTTTATAGGGCTATAGAGCCCTATCACTAACCCTAGAGTGGTGGACTCCTAATCCACCTAGGGCACCAAAAGGGCTAGAGCTGGCCCTGGGTAAAGCACAACATTACTGCCCACACTAGAAGTCCCATTGGGGTGACCCATGCTACTGATGAATGCTTGGTACTCATTTGATTCCAAGTTGCCACTAAATGGCTACCAAATGGCAGCTGTGTTAAGATATATCTGGGTTCTGTTACTGCTTAATGGAATATAAACTGGTTGCACAGAGCTATCGAATATGAGTCAAAGTAAACATAGCAGATAGGAAAGCCCCTGATCCTTCTACAATATACTGCGACACGTCTCCTTATCAGTCCCTGTGTCTGCAGGTCAGCCTCGTCTTTGCTTCTTACCCGGTTCCACGTTCCAAGTGAGCTTCCGTAGGGTTTGTTTATATCCTCATTTGCTTGTTTGTTTGTGCGTTCGCTCTGCTCTGCAGCTGAGCTAACAAGGCGCCATTTTGCCCGGCCACTTGTGCGGTCCAATTAAAGGGTGTGATCAGCCAGAACGCTTTAATGATGGTTGTGGTGCTGGAGTTGACCGGCGTACAAAGAGAGACAGAGAGGGAGAGGGAGATGGCGTGCTGTGAGGTGGTGTCTGCAGCGCACCAGTGTTGTGGCTCAGTGGCTCCACTGCAGACAGCAGACAGGCTAAAATTAGCCTTCCTCTCCTTTTGTCAGGAGGAAGGGAAAGGCCAGCCAGCTGGAGGAGCTGCCTGAAAACTACTGTTACCGTCCAAAGCTAAGATCTCTGGCTGACTCCCTTTTATTATTGTTTTTGAGGTAAGTGAATATTAGTGAATATGGCCACAGACAGAAGCACTCAATGTACAGTAGTTGGGATAGGCAAACATGGTAAAATGACAGCAACACTACACTTATAATTATGGCTGTCGATCAAAATATTTAATCGCAAATTAATCACGCATTTTATCTATACCTTCAAGGGTGATTTGTCAAGCATTTAATATTCTTTTCAACATGAGAGTGGGCAAATATGCTGCTTTATACAAATCTATGTATATATTTATTACTTGAAGTCAATTAGCAACACAAAACAATGACAGATATTGTCCAGAAACCCTCACAGGTTCTGCATTTAGCATAAAAAATATGCTCAGATCATAAGATGGCAAACTGCAGCCCAACAGGCAACAACAGCTGACTTGACTATGACTTGATCCAAACTGCATGTGATTATCATGAAGTGGGCATGTCTGTAAAGAGGAGACTGGTGGGTACCCAGAGAACTCATTTACATTCACACATCTGGAGGTCAGAGGTCAAGGGACCCCTAAAAAGGCCATTCCAGCTTTTCCTTGCCATAATTTAACATAACTTTGGAGTGTAATTTAGCCTCCTTTGCGACAAGCTTGTATGACATGGTTGGAATCAGTGGATCTTTGGTGGGTTTTTCTAGTTTCATATGATACCAGCATCTTCATTCTAGCTTTAAAACTGAGCCCACCACAGCCTAAAAATCATAGGTAAATCCGTTAAAGAAATTAGTGGCGTTAAAATTAATTTGTGTTAACATGTTTGTGTTAACTTGCTAACTCTGACAGCCCTAGTAAATACATAATAAACATGCAAAGTTTATCTGAAGTTATAATGAGGCTTCAGTAGTCTGAGTTGCACAATTCAGCTGGACATCTTGCAGAGTCTTTTTTGTGTGGATTTACTGACACAGTAGAAGATCCCATCCCAGCACCTGTTCAATTTAAGCATTTAATCTTATAGGTTCCAAATCAGTGGTCAAACCCCTGTTCTCACTCGTCACTCTCCATCATATACGCACTGATAAATAGACACATACCGTGAGTGTGTGTTTATCCGCAGCATGAACATTACACTGGAGTGTGTTTATGAAATGCCCTCACGAACACATGCTTATAGATGCACACATGCTGTCTATACCTAACTGTGCGTGGGTGCACTATTTTGTGTGTCTCTCTGTGTGTGTGTGCGTTCATGTGGCACATGTACAAGTGCGAGTGTGGTTGTGTGTATGTGTGTGTGTGTGTGTGTGTGTGTGTGTGTGTGTGTGTGTATAGCATCTGACCCTTGGCTCTCAGCAGAGGCCAGCGTCTGTTGTAGAGCCCTCTAATGGACGCCCAGCTGGAGTCAGGCACACACAAGGGCAGCCAAGGTCACAGCCACAGCCTCTTAGGACCCCATCATTTGGCAGAGCGCTGCAGCCCGCGGTCTGCCCTGCTCTCTGCATGTGTGTATTTGTGTTCCTGTATATAAATGAATATTGTGTATTTTTGTGAGTGATATTTTTCTATGTATTCGTCTGTATGTGCCTTAAAAAAAGGAATAGGGTTACATCTTGGGTCAAACAGCACACACTCATCCTTCACACACACGCACACACACACACACACCCCACACACACACACACACAGCTAAAATAGTACACTTTTTATCATCAGTTGTAAATAGAACAGATGTCACTAATTGCTTTGGCCCAAATATAAAACTAACGTCAGCACATAATTAAAGGCCAGTCAAAAAGCAATTGTTAATTGTAGGACTGCTTGTTGCCTTTGAAGTTCTTTCAGTTTGTTTTGTAATTACAATGCATGGCAATGAGGAAAACAAAGAGGCAACAGTTAATACCCATGGACGGAAAATACAAGGAGAAATACAGAGAAATAAATGTGATAATTAAAAAAAAAAAACAGTGAACATAACAAAATGATCTCAGGTTATTTCATCTAATCAACTTTGTGCATCACCTATATATTCAAGTCTGTGCTGAAAAGAATACTAGGATATCGTAGTCAAGTAAAAGTACTCTTGTAAAAATTAAAAAGGTCAGGAAAAAAGTACTATAGTAAAAGTTATTGCATTCCATTTTAAAAGGTGTGTGTGTGTGTGTGTGTGTGTGTGTGTGTGTTGGAGGTTAATAGATTACATTAAATGTCAATTGATACACAAGTGGAACAAAATCAGTAAGAAAACTCCTTCTGTCCAAATCAACAGACGTAACTCTGCAGTCTGTGGATACAACTGATTATCAATTATTAGTGTATTATTGATTAAAATAAACTCAGAAAAAACAGATTGGAAATTTGTGTTTGATGGATTGTTGTTTCAGTGCTAGGTGTCATTGTATTTTACATGGTTGGAAAGCGTTTTTATTTACCTTCACTATGATGTCCAACTTGTAAGTAGCATGCATTTGTGGGATGAGCAGCACAGCTGACTATGCGGGTAGCGCCTGAGTAAAATTTGCCATCATTTTCTGCCAGTGCTAGACAGTGTATTCTCCTGCTGGTATTTACTCTTGTTTGGGCTCCGGGTGCCGCCAGTCAGGCACCACAAGACCAGACCACAGGATCACAGACTGATCCGTTTCATTCTGAAAAGTCAACTTTTTCAAAACCAACATGGCTCAGTTCAAAATTTAGTTTCAAAACAAAACTCTTAATCTCTTCTCTGACATGATTTTGACATCAGGTGATTTGCTGCCATCAGTGCTGCCAATCAGGCATTTAATGTCAGAGAAGAGATGAGGCCTTTAAACAGGCTTTCTAACGATGTAAAATACAATACAATACAACACTGCTTCAAAAAATAGGATGCCAGTATCTTCAAGCTTAAAAACCGAGCCCACTACAACCTAAAAATGTATTATAATAATAATAATATATAATGCCTTCCTCAGTGGAGCCTCACAAGAATTAATCAGAAAAAAAAAGAAAAAACTCAAACAATTAAATAAAAGTAATTGGCAATAAATGAAAGCAGCTTGGGCTGCACGGTGGTGCAGTGGTTAGCACTCTCCCCTCACAGCAAGAGGGTCGCAGGTTTGATTCCGGCTTGGGACTCTTCTGTGTGGAGTTTGCATGTTCTCCCCGTGTAAGCGTGGGTTTTCTCCGGGTACTCCGGCTTCCTCCCACAGTCCAAACACATGCTGTTTAGGTTAATTGATGACTCTAAATTGCCCGTAGGTGTGAATGTGAGCGTGAATGGTTGTCTGTCTCTATGTGCCCTGCGATGGACTGGCGACCTGTCCAGGGTGAACCCCGCCTTCGCCCAATGACAGCTGGGATCGGCTCCAGCCCCCCCGCGACCCCTAACGGGATAAGCGGTTGACGATGGATGGATGGATGAAAGCAGCTACAGACATGACAGCACCTGAAACTGCTTTCAGAATCAACAGTAGAATAAAACATCACCAAAGCAGACAATGTGGACGTAAATAATACAAACTCTACAGCAGCAGCAGCCACAAACACACATATTACAGCAAAGCAGAGATCAAACTCTTTTTATCATATTTATAGGGTTTTTACACATCACATAGTGCACACATGCAACAACCACTAAGTTAAGGCAAAATTCTTCACTTTGGATAAGTAAAAAAATGTCTGCAGATGATTGCCATGGATGGATCAGGCAGCAAACAGATGTACAGTGAATGTGAACAATACTGTATGTTGTATATTGCATTATTGGAATAACTTTTATTTCATTGTGTGCATTTACCATTTGGACATACTCTCTGCAAAAATAGCACAATATACTGTAAGATAGCACAGTCCATGTTCTTACTTCAAAGATAATAGTGCAGCTCAGCACAGCTGTTAATCTAACATCTGAAATACACTAACGCAACCAAAACACTCACTACACATCTCAGCGATCAACTCTTGTACCAGAATAGAAAATGTGATGTTTAATTTGTGTGAACTGTCCCTTAAAATATGCGATTTTGGTTGAAAACGTAGCCCCTGTCCAAATAAAAGCTTGCCAGTGTTGTCCTTTAACAACCTTTCCCATCAGTACAGGAGGATTTGTATGCTGAATGCACAGGCCCTTTAAAGATCAATGGACAGGAACGATAGCTCTGTTATCAACCACAGTCTCCTGTATAATGAAGTTCAAGTGCTTCACTATGTACCGACATGTAAACAGGGCTCATGCATTGTATAAGATGTTCATCCATCCAGAAACACGTATCCAAATGCATTTATTTATGGATGTGTGTGTGTGTGTGTGTGTGTGTATGTGTGAAAGGGGAAGTCAGAATGTGCATTGTGTGCGGATTAAATTTTTTCATGAAGTGTTAGAGGTGTGTTTTCACCTTTAAGGAGCACATAAATAGCACACACATCTGTTCTGAATATGCCTGAAAAGCATTTGAACATCTGTGCCTGACACATGCAACTGTCTGTTATCCTTTTGCATGTGTACGAGTCCCATCAGTGTGTGTGTGTGTGTGTGTGTGTGTGTGTGTGTGTAAGAGAGAGATAGTGTCCATGTGTGGCTGCAGGTGTGTGTGCATCTGTAGGAGTTTGAACACCACCACCAGGGATTATTTCCCTCCATGTCTGTGATCTGAGGGGAGAGATAAGTGATAGCATTAGCCCATAGATCAAGAGTACAGGCCTGGGGTGGGGAGCCACACATGGTCCAAACGGCAACGCTAATTCATCTTACGTGAATACAGCATAAGGCCTGCTTTGTTTGTTCCAACACAGGAGCTGGAGCTGCTGATAAAATGCCTCCAACCACATGAAATACCTTCAAATAATAAAAATCTATATTTTCATGAAAATATTAAGAATGACAAAGAAAAAAAAACTCTAAAAAGCAAGAAATTAAATATATTTATGAAACAGTAAATAAATGAAATAAAGGTTTTTAACATTCTCTTTTTTCTGATCATTCATCGATCTTTCTTTTTATTGGTAATTTGATGGCATTGTGTTATGAAATGATGAATTGATGTGCAAAAATCAATAGTGCTGTATTTGTCTGTAATTATGCCCCCTTTGGAGCCAAAAAAAACAAAACCCAATATCGCCACGGTGGAAAATTGTATTGTCTTGTATTTCACTGTTTTGATTACACAGTTTGATTGACGAGTAATTTTGTGAGGTGCTGTGCAAAAACAGGTGCCTGTGCTTGAAGCTTCTTGTAAAATTTCCACAGTAAAGCCTCACTGAGCACCAGCGTTCGGAACCTTAAAAACAGCAAACGCTCAAGACTACAGAGGTACAGAAATCCTCAGAAACCGACTCTACAGTTCCCCTTATCTGAGGTCTTGCGGCTCATTTTTTTGGTTTTAGTTTAGTCTCAGTGTTCTCATCAGTACTGTGTGAACATAGTGGAACATTTATCAGCCAAAGAGATGGATATTTTTTTCTCAAGTGTTGGTTGAGACCAAAACGGAACTAAAAAGAAAGCAAATAGTGGACTTAAATTCATCAGGTGGCCTAAAACATAACTCAAAATGAATGCTAATGTTGCTCCATGTCTGCCGGAAGTGTCAGTAAGTAACTGTTTAAGAAAGCTCACCATTTTTTCAAAGTGATATGACGATGTTGTGTTTTCATCTTGTTATGCTTCCTCTAGTTTGGGTTGCATCTAGAAGGTAACCCACAAGTTGTGAAACTCTTGTGGGATGGTTAAGGTTAGACATTGACTCTGAATGATTAAGGTAAGGCATTGACCTTGAACAGTTAAGGTAAGGCATTGTCCTTGAACAGTTAAGGTAAGGCATTGTCCTTGAATGGTTGAAGTTAGTCATCAATCTTGAATGGCTATGGTTAGTAATGGCCGTCGGGCAGTGAGTCTCACAAGAGTTTTCACGTTTTTTGCAAACTGTGGGTAACTAGACTCACCAGATGTAGTCTGCCATTGTCTGCCAATAGGCACTCGTCTCCCCTTCCGTCTTCCCCTTCCCTATCTATTTTGTATGTGTTTTGTAATTATCCTATGCTTAGCACCACTAAAGATGATTGTGATTAGTTTAAAGAAACAAGCCACGGTCTTTTTTCCGCAGTACCTGAATGTCAATAGGTGGAGCCAGACCTTTCGTTAGTACTGACAGGGATTCAAATTCATTCTTTATTGTCTGTAGGAAATTTGTTTTTTCAGTCTGTACACAATCAGATACTCAGAACAAGTAAAACCCAGAGACAGGTTCAACAAGAACATCACAACATCGTAACACAACACACGTCTGTCACAGTGTGCCCAGTTTAAGGCGGTAATGGCTGAGGGCAGTAAACTCCTCCCGAAGCCATTCTTTTCACAGAGGTCATTGTCTGTATCTGCGACCAGAGGGGAGTCGGGTGGAGCATGGGCTGAGGGGATGGCAGGGGTCATGTGCTGTGGTCAGTGCTCTGTGACTGGTGGCAGTGTCAATGAGGGCTGTGGGAGTGGGGAGGCCAATTATTTTAGAGGATATTGAGCTGTTGTTGCCTGTTGGGCTGCAGTTTGCCATGTTATGATCTGCGTATATTTTTTATGTTAAATGCAGTATTTTAATAACTGTCTTTGTTTTGTGTTGTTAATTGATTTTCAATAATCAATATATACGTATATTAGCAGCATATTTGCCCACTCCACTGCTAATAAGGTCCAGCTTTAAGGTCTCCCTTAAAGGTACATTTAAACAGATAAATAAATGTGAGATTAATTTGCGATTGATTGAACAATTGATAATGAACAAAAGTATTAGAAAACAATACCTCTGAGATGGCTGATTGGCTAAAGATAATTAAAAGTACTTTAATGGATCAAGCAACGTCAGGAGAGTCTCAAAATAACCACAGACAACTGCAATGAAGGTCACAAATGACAGTTTGTGATGTAGGTTTGTATATAAATGTAACAACATCCAAATATGTTTGTCTGCAATTTTCAGGAGCTTGTTATTATTATTATTATTATTATTATATTACTATTGTGAGGGTGAGCATGGTGAAAGGAGGGTGGGTTCAGTAATGCTATGATACAGAGCTCTGTGGAAATAAGTCTGGCTATGCAAAACTATGCTGTCTCCAAGTGGCCAAAAAATTGAAATCAAGGATACATCTTTCACAGAACGTACATGTCTGAGTGAAGTCAACTACGACTCCCAAAGAGCATTTCTTTCAGGACCATCCAATCATAGAGCTTGAAATCCACCGTGATGGCGAACAGAAGCACAAGCAGAAGCTCATCTTGAGATGTCAATGCTTTGTAGACACCAGATGAAACATTCAGCCACGTCCAGGGCTGGACTGGGACGAAAAAATCGGCCCTGGCATTTTGGTCCAGACCGGCTCGCACACATCTTCAAGCTTGCCTATGAATACCAACCACGCCACTCCGTAAAAACACAACAGCTGTGTACTGTGAAAGAGGGAATCAAGGAAGGTTTAAGAGGGAGGAAACATGATGAATACCTTCAGCGACTGGCACTGCAAAACTGTAAACTCCTCGTGATGAACAGGGCTTTCCACAAGGATACGGAGTAGCCAGCCAGTGGAAAAAAAAGGAGAAAATTTGGAGCTGTAAAAGTCCAAACACACACATTTATAGCTTATAGACCAGGGGTATGGCAGGCCAGACTAGATATTATATTATTATGAATTATGAACACAAGAAATCAGATTTCAAATAAAAGATAGGCATTTTTTCTCATTTTTAAGTGAATAAAATAATAGTATCCTTATGCCTCTATCTATATGTAACCTTTCAAGTTAATTTTCAATGGAAACCTTTTTCACAGGCCAGCAACAAAACAACCAAAATAAAATAATAATTTCCTTCAATGAAAATCCAAACATTTAACTAAGAACAGTCGGTGCCTTGGAGCAGCAGGAAAAACGTTTGTTTCATAATGTCTTTTTATGTTATATTCTTTGGTTACAGCCACGATGGCTCCTCACAGCGGACAGACAGGTCTGTCCTTTACATTTGTGAACTAATTTTCTGCCTCCCACCTGTTGTCCATCTTTCGTTTGGCCATTTTTGGGGAGAAGTGGCTTTAATTTTCTTGTGGTGACTGGTAATATGAGGTTGCTAATGAATATCAACGGATGTGGGAGGGGATGCTTGTCCGCCTTCGCTGACGTGCCAACTCACTAGCAGAGCATTCTGGGATTTGCAGTATTAGTTGTTCATACGCTATATACTGGCGGGCCCACAGGAAAAGCGTCTGATAAGCCAGATGGTCAGTCCAGCCCTCGCCATGTCCTGATTGTTTTAGCCTTTTTACAACTGTTTTCGATGAGAGGGAAGCATTTTGGGGGCGGCAGTAGCTCAGTCTGTAGGGAGTTGGCTTGGGAACCGGAGGGTCACCGGTTCAAGTCCCGACATGGACCAAAAACTGAGTGTGATCTGGTAGCTGGAGAGGTGCCAGTTTACCTCTTGGGCACTGCCGAGGTGCCCCTGAGCAAGGCACCAAACACCCAAATGCTCGGGGCGCTTGTCTGGAACAGCCCCCTCACTCTGACACCTCTCCATTACTGCATGTGTGTGTGTGTTTGTGTGCATGTACCATGTATAAGTTAAACAGAGTGTAAATTGAATTTCCCCACTGTGGGACTAATAAAGGTTGATCTTCTTCTTTTGTGTGCTGCTTTTTGCATTGCTGAGCATGCCACGTTTTTCCGCTCTATGCAGTGTTTTTTATCAGAGCGTCCTGAACGCCGTGAGCAAAAGGTCATGAGTGTTTTTTTCCCGTCATTGTAGTGACTGTTGCTGGACACCCAGAGTTATGACTTTACCAACTGTAGGTACTATAATCTGAGCAGAAAACAGCAGGCCAACTATTAGGTAGCTGTTGGTGTTAAGCTAATGTTAGCACAGGCAGTAGTTGCACAGCAACAACAATAAAAAAAAAAAAAAAAAATGAAATAGTTGATTGCAAAAAAAATCCCTGCAAAACGCCCTCTGTCTGATCAGGACCTAAATCAGTTCTCTGCCAGTCGTACAGGGATCTGGTGTGGTGTTTTCTACAGCTCTGATTCACCCTTCTGTCTTCTAGTCCATGTCTACAGCAGTGAGGGTTCATGATATTGGTTTAAAAAACATGACTTGATCTTATTCTCCAGGATACAGAATCAGTAAAAGAAAACTTTAAGAGGAGAAAAACACTTCCAGGACCAGCAGTTCAGCCCACTTCTCGACTCGATCGTGTTGATGGGACACTCTTCTGAGCGCCACTGATCACTTGGACTGTTGTGATTTAGGACCACACACACAACTTGGTTTATACGGAAACAGTCATTCACTCAAGGATACCAATACACACATATGCACGTCTTGTTATCGGCAACGGTGACATCATTTCTTGTTCCCGCCAGCTACTTCCAGATCTAATTCTGTACATGTGATCCCATGGTAGACTGAAGCTACCATCTGGGTGTTTTTCTGTCACTGTCAGCACTCTCTTTCTTCCAGCCTGTGGGCTTTGAGACGCTTCTCTGTTCGTCTCTGGGCTTTCCGCTGGAGCACACGTGCATGGAGAGCACATTCTATCGCCAGAAAGCAGCTCTGATCAAACAACTGTTGGCACGTAAAAAGGAGGTGTGTGTGTGTGTGTGTGTGTGCCTGTCACCTTTTACCAGCTTACTTTCCCATCATGTATATCTGTATGCGTGTGGGTGACTATGTGCTTTGTATGTTTGCTAGCGAGTGTGTGCCTGTGGGCATCTGTGTGCTCGTGTGTGTGTACCTGCGCCGTCAACTGAATCTGTATGCATGGATGTGACTGTGTGTGTGTGTGTGTGTGTGTGTGTGTGTGTGTGTGTGTGCCCCGACTGCACTGACGTCTGGTGTGAGAAAAGTCAACATCATCTTTAAAGTCTGTTTGACGCTGCTCCGCGCTCTCTCTCTCTGATCTACGGACTCTTCCTGTATACCTAGCGGGCAACTGGCCGTGTGAGTAAATGCCAGGCTCACGTTCCATATGCCCTTTAACAAACCCCTGTTGGGGGGGGAGGTGGAGGCCTGTGACACATAAGGGGGATTCTTCTCTTAATTTATTCATTTATCTTAGGGCTGTCAAAGTTAACGCAATAATGACGCATTAAGGCAAATTCATTTTAACGCCACTAACTTCTTTAACGCACAAATGCACATTGCAATTTTTAGGTTGTTGCTGGTTTAGTTTTAAAGCTACAGTGAAGCTCTATCATATGAAACTGGGAAGGAATCCGCTGATACCAACCATGTCATACTAGCTTGTGGTGAAGGACGTTACAAACACTCCAAACTTTACGCTACATTCTGCCGAGGAAACACTGTCATGGCCATTTTCAAAGTGGTTTCTTGACCTCTGACCTCCAGATGTGTGAATGTAAATGGGTTCTCTGGGTCCCCACCAGTGTCCCCTTCACTTTATGATAATCACAGTCAGTTTGGATCAAGTCATAGTCAAGTCAGCACACTGACACACTGAAAGCTGTTGTTGCCTGTTGGGCTGCAACTGCCCATGTTATGATCTGAGCATATTTTTTATGCTAAATGCAGAACCTGTGAGGGTTTCTAGACAATATTTGTCATTGTTTTGTAATGTTAATTGATTTTCAATAATACATATATCCGTATATTTGCATAAAGCAGCATATTTGCCCACTCCCATGTTGATAAGAGTATTAAATGCTTGACAAATCTCCCTTAAAGGTACATTTAAACAGATAAATAAATGTTTTTAATTTGCAATTAATTGTGATTAACAGTTTTAATTGATTGACAGCCCTAAAAAGTATTTAAAAACAATATCTCTGAAATGGCTGATTGGCTAAAGATAATTCCCCGTTGAAAAAAATACACCCACACACAACTGTAATGACATTCACAAATGACAAGCAGTTTGTAAATGCAGGTTCGTATATTGTATAAATGTAAGAATAACCAAATATGCTTTTGATGGAATATAATATATACTGGAATATTGTTTCATTAATTTTTATTACATTTCTTTAAAACAAGAAATATTTATGTGTGCATCAGAAATACATTTGGGATTTTTTTTACATTTATATACAAAAATGACATTTTTTTTGCGAAGTCATGTATATATAAATCACAAAATGCATTTGTCAATCCTTCAGCGTGCATTCATTAACACCGAGACTGATCTGACTCAATAGGAAAAAAATACATTTTATTATGTTATGTTTATATATAGCCTAGCTAATGCTAACAGTAGATTATGCTAATGTATTATTCTGTGAGAAAAAATACATACACACCTTTTAAAGACCTTTGTCACTGTGATGAAACACATACTGTATTGTTAATGGAAAAATAAATAACTACAATAAAGCAAGTCAAGATGGGGCATTAAAGAAAGCTGATTCTGTCAATTAGTGCTTGAGTTTCAACATCTCTGCCTCTGTGTAACTAACAAGTCTTTCTTTTTTGACAGCTATAGTGTTAGTTCAGACAGACCACGCAGGTCACACTAGTGTTAGCTGATTGGCATCCACTGTTTCATTAATCCTTCACAATCACATTCACCAGCTCTGCTGCTATCGGCTGACTAGCAGCGTCCAATCATATCCATGCAAGTGTCCAACACAGCAATTATAACCTTACACTTCCCACAACTGTACACTCGCGTAAATGCTGTTTGCAGCTCCCTTGCTAACCCCGACCTCCTCCTTATATTCTTAGCTTTTTTATTGTTGTCTTTAATAATATTTATTGTTCATGTATGTGTTTGTTAGGGGGATTAGTTCTCCCAGCACAATCCTAGCTGAGAGCCTCCTCATAGAGCAGAATGCCAAATATAATAAAAGTAAAACTGTGTTCTATAAATGAAAAAAAACAAAGAAAAACACACCCGCCCAAAGAACACTATACACATCTGATGAAGTGAGTGAAATATAGGACAATTAGAAGTCTGCACAGCTTGAGGTTACATCCTAATAAGACTGGTGCTCCAAAATCAAAAGTATGAATGATAACTTACTGTATTATGTTTTTGAAAGAGTGTTGAAAAGAGAACTCTCGCTCTGACGTCACTGATCAGGGGGATGTTTTACTGTTTTGTTTGATTTACATTTGATCAATAACAAGGTTCAGTTAATAAAGATGTTGCTCAAAGTGACTGATAAGTTGATTCATTATTGTTTACAAAAGGCTGTGTCATTTTCACTGCAATCAGTCTTTTCCATGCAAAGAACGCATCAACTATGTCCAACGTCATTTCGTGGCAAGGCGTGTAAATAGCACTTCATTTTTAAGGATATTTTACATGCCATGTCTACACATTTTAAGCTTTTCACGGCATGTAACGGCTTGCTCGCATCCCTTTTTCATCACGTATGGACACATAGTCGAAGTTAAACACATGATTAATGCTGTGATTCAAACAAAATTATTTGGTTAGGTTTAGGAAAAGATCATGGTGTCTGAGGAATAGGTATGTCAATTCAGTTACGGTATGTTGATTAACTTACAAGGCAGTCATCAGAGGCTGTCACATACAGACACACGGTGGTAGTTTTAAACACATGGTTAACATTGTGGATTCAAACAAAACCACATTGTTAGGTTTAGTAAAAGATTGTGGTTTTGGATAAATAAGTAAGTTTCTTATTTATATTAAGATACAAAGTAATCAACAAACACTGTCACATATAGGCATACTGACCAGAGTATGGAGAACGGAACCTGCCAAAAATAAATAAATGACTTGATAAATAAATATTTATGTAATGAAATATGTGAAATTGTGAAATGCAAAGTGAACATCGTGCAGAAATTAACACAGAAAAAAATGCAGAAATTATACATATATGTATACAGTATATACTTTAAATATTTTCTGTATATATATTTATTATTAATAATAATAATATCTAATAATACATTAATACAGAAAAAAGCATAAATACATCAATAAATATATTTAAAAATAAATATTAAAGAAAGAAAAAAAAATAAATCACAATACTGCAGCAGCATGAATGACATGCAGAATTCCTGATGATTTTTACAGAAATGAAAACATATTTATTTCATACGAATTTATGGAGCATTATGACTATGGTGTGATGCATAAAACTGAGGTTAATGTTTCTGAAATATGAGATAAAATGTTTTATTAAATCAGATTTTAAGGAATAATTTGGAACCAACTTGTTTTGAAAAATGATTTTTCTCTGAATGTTCGACACTGAAGCGTGACCTACTGTATGTCGCATGCCATGTTAAATCTTTCCTCTCTTCCGTCTCTTTGTTGTGTGCTTCCACACAAAGCGTGTGATATATATATATATATATATATATAAAAAGATCAGAAATATAATTTCACCCCCACACGGTGCTGTGTGTGAGCACACACCTGTTTAACATTCTTGTCAAGACTTGTCTCTTTGTGCTGTGGTGCTGGCCTTGATCAGGCTGCTATTCATGTGACTACCGCTGTATTGTATCCGTCCCACTATTCTGCTGTGCTAGGGACTCCAAAGCTGTGGACTCTCCACTCACCCATTGTCACTATCCACCTAAAGCCTATTGTGGTGTCCGCTCAGTTCTGGGTAGCAGTATAGGATTTTCACAGCAATACAGGCGGGTTGCCACAGATGCACATACATGAGTAGGGATGCATCGAGAAAGCAACTGTTTTCTCTCTCTCTCACACTTTTCCAGTGTCCCAGTGTCCTTCAGAAAGCACCATGTAACCTGCTCCCCTCCCCTGGGCCCGGCCCGCTGAGGCTCGTACACACAGAAAGGCAGAGACAGTAACAGAGCACCATGAAATGAGTAACTTCCTCCACTGCTGGGCCACAGTCACACGCTCAGCAGCAAAACAGCAGCAAACTACTGACAATGGATGGATGCATATCAAAAGGAAAAAGAAATCAAAATGTCTCTGTAAGGTAAAGGATCATTTGGTTTATTACAACTTGGATATCGTTTATGAACATTGTGCTCACTTAAAGGGATAATCTGGGTGTTTTGAGGTTGGGTTGTATGAGGTACTTATCCACAGTAGAGGTATTACCTACAGTAGATGATAGGCGGCGTGCTCCCAGCATTGAGAAACAGACAGTAACCGGACACCGGAGTAAAGCAATATAAAGCGATGCTGTGGGCGGGGACAGTAGAAAAACATATTTTAGCCACCTTAAAGGAAGACTCACTGAAAAAAATATATATCCATTTAAGCATATATTTAAAATACAGTATTTTCAGATGATGAAGTGAACTGAAAGTGAAAGTTATCTATACTGTTTTTGTTTGCTGACTTTGTAAAGATAAGTTTCACTTTTCACTTCAGTCGCCCACTGGAAAGGACAAGGAAAGGACTGTCTGATGACAAGAAAATAATCTGAAAATAGTCTAAATATAGTGTATATATTTAAGCGGTTACCTATTTTGTAGGTGGCTAAAATATGTTTTTCTCCTCATCCACAGCACTGTATAGATATGCTCAATATGTCGTATTCTTGTCTGTTTCTCAATGCTGGGAGCACGCCGACCGTCATCTACTGTAAGTTATACTCCTAGATAAGCACCTCATACAACCCAACTTAAAAACACCCAAACTATACCTTTAAGTACTTGATAAGATGTGAGAACACAGTGATATTGCTAAAGATAAAGTCATATGCAGCAATAAACACAAGCAGCCAGACAGTCACACAGGTTAGTGTGTAGTTACTTCTACCAGTTATTTCTGTGTTATTGTATACTTTATATAATTGATTGTCTTTCATGCAGAGGTGGAAGAAGTTTTCAGATCTTTGACTTAAGGAAAAGTAGCAGCACTGTAGACGTACTCTGTTATAAGTAAAAGTCCTGCATTCAAAATGTTACTGAAAGCAGCAGTGTGCAGACACGGAGCAAATATGAAACAAAAGTTATATGTATAAAACGGTCACTATATCCTGATAGTTGTGGATGAGACAGGTAATTTGATAAAATCATGCTCCTCTGTGTCCTCCGGTGCTCCTAATGGCATCTGCAAGATTTCACAGACCAGAGGAAAACAACCAATCAGAGCTGAGCTGGAGCCTGTAGTCTATGAGCAAATGGTCAAACTCGGCGACGCTGATCAAATATGAATCAATATTCTCTTACTGTAATGATTATTTCTCTCCTCAGACTTTTCCAGAAACGTCTTAGTTAGTTACTCTTTAGCTGTATAATGTGAAAGTTTGTGACCCAGTAGCTATGTCCTGTCACGGGCTAGAACCATGCAGAAGTCAAGTTATTTCTCACAACACTTGAATTATAATATGCTGAAAGGTTATTATGCAAATTTTGCCCAGTTATCTTTTTCTAAGAATTTGGTTCAAATTTACAAAATGTAAATCTGGATGGAAACATGCTTATTGTATTTATTACCTCCGCCAAGGAGGTTATGTTTTTTCTGCCGTTTATCTGTCTGTTTGTCTGTGTTCAAGATAACTCAAAAACTTATGGACGGATTTTGATGAATTTTCAGGGTGTGTCGAAAATGTGAAAAGGAAGAACTGATTTAATTTTGGGGGTGATCCGGAAGAAATCCTGGATTCTGGATCACTTTGAAATTTTCGTTAACATTGGGGTAAATGGGACCCAAAAAATTGTTTCTCAATATCTCTGGTAATTGTTGCCCAAAGCTCATGAAATTTGACTCAGGGGTTTACAATGTGTACTTCTATCAAATCCCAAAGGCTGATCCAGATCTGATCCAGATAGCAGATTTTATAGCAATTTATATAAAAAATGGGGGTACTCTTACATTTTAGCCTACTGTGCATTTAATATTAGAGGTAGAGATTTCTAACAAGCGGCATCGTGTAGCTAGAAAAACACTAGAAAAGCACTCGGAGAGCGCAGACCTCCGCCAAGCACCATAGTTCCCCCCTGGCGGTTTCTTCTGGATCTATCTCCTCAAGTATTAAAGCTAGATCAAATTCGTTGACATACTTCAGATGCAGAATTGTCTCAGCTACACGATGCCGCTTGTTAGAAATCTCTACCTCTAATATTAAATGCACAGTAGGCCAAAATGACTATGGCCAACATAACCATTTTATGGGAACAATTTGGCATTAAATGACAAATGAAAAGCCCTTTCACATTAACCCTGGGGTGTGAAATAACTAAAAAATAACACAAAATATGCTAAAAGTTTAAAATTCGTTAGAATGTCCTTAAAAGTGTCATGCTATTTATACACCTTCCCATGAGATCATGTTGTGAAGGCTTTAAAATAAAACAAAAGCTTGAGACAACCAATGTGCTGCTGTCATTTTGTTAGAGTAACTCTCCTCTTACACATTGTATATCAGTGGATCTCCTGGTAAAAAAAAAAAAATATGAAAATGAATGAATGTACATTGTACTATAGTTGTGTGCAACACAGTTTTCCTGTGTAATGAGGGGTTGTTACCACCTTTCAATAGTGTCCGCCTTTGGTTCTAGTTCTCCACATCTGGCTAAACTGTTGGCATGTTTACAACATGTGTGATCATCAGTGTGTCTTACCCCATCTGACATGGCAATGTTGCTGCATACAGTAGTACAATATTATTGTAATGGATAGAAACTACTTATGAAACTAATCCAAAATGTAATAAACTGGAATTATCCTATTCTCTCAGCTCAGTCTCCACCTTTTTAAAGAAATGCCTGCCAAACATCTCAATTTTAAGATAAGATAAGATAAGATAAGATGAACCTTTATTAATCCCCGGAGGGAAATTCGGGATTTTATGACCTATTGCATGTTGAAAAACATCAGTAAAGAGGAGCAAACCTGCTTCCATTAGCTTCCTTAAGGCCGCTAAAGGAAGAAGTCACTTATCCAAGAGGATTGACTGTATACTTGCCTAGAGCTGCAATTAAAAAAGAGCATTTGCCCCCTGATATTTTACTGTAAGAAGGATTGGGTTGAGTGGCATTTTTAAGCCTGCTAAGGATTTTTAAAAGTAGGTGTTTTTCGTGGTATACAAAGAGGGCTATCACCAAATATATTACACTAACTGACGGGGTTTCAGGAGCAGACCTGGAACTGAACTCACATAGATTTCCATCATCTTACTGCAAAAACTATGAGCTCTTACAGAAACACTGCAAGCATCATTTGATTCAAAGCTGGCCATTCAAATGGATCCAAATACCTTTTCTTAGGATTTCTGATTGTGTTTGGGGTCAAAAGGTCACTGCTGCAGTGAAGCACTAGATGGGTCAGATCAGTCTCAAAATGAATGAATGCACACAGAAGGATTCACAAATGTATTTTGTGGTTTATATATAAATGACTCTCTCCATGAAAATATTTTTCAATGCACACAAAAACTTATTTTTGTATATAAATGTAAAAAAAGTCTACATATAAAAAATAAGGTTCACAAGTGTAACAGAAATCTGCAAATATAATGTATGTATTTAAAAGCATTTGCAGTTTTCATCAAAAACACATTTGGATGTTGTTACGGTTATATACAAACTGTTGAGCCTCCATTTTCAAACTGCTTGTCATTTGTGAACTTCGCCATGTTTGTGTGGGTTTTATGAGACTCCCCTGCACCGATCTACAGATGCATTTTGGTCAACAGGGAATTATCTGCTGAAAGCGTAAAATAGTAGCTATGTGGATTAGTTTTGGTGAGGTGGTCCAAATGTTTGTGAAGTTGTAAAGATCCCCAAAACAATCCAAAGGGATGCAGCAACTGGACTGAAGGTTTCATCCACAACGTTAAAGTAAAGACCACCACCCGGCATGTTGCTGTTTGACACTGGCTAAATTAAGGTGGCAAGAAGCTAACTTGCTAGTTAACATTGCCAGGAGGAATCAGTGCTTTAGCTTGCAGTGTCAACGTTAAAATTAACTATTTTGTTAGAGGAGACTTGACCAGCCTGTGTTAGTTTTCTACATTGTGGGTTGATGTGATCATGTTTCTTGGTAGAGGTATCAAAATGTAAAACCCTCAGCAGGAAAGCTTGGCGTGCCTTTCAGAATCTGCAAGATACAAGAGCCATAAATGATGAAAAAATATTCCTAAAAGTGGCGGTGGAATACAAGATACAAACATGTCGACAGAGAACATACAGGAGGAGGGGACGACAGACATGGAAAGAGAAAAGGATGAGCGGGAAGAAAGATGGAAGTGAGGGGAAGCCGCTAATTCGGTGGCCAGGCAGGCAGGCGTGGAGGAAGGGATTTGGACTGAGCTCTGGTCCAGATCCCTGCCTGTTAGACTGACACAGCAACAACCCTGCCACCGGCCTAATCCTCCAAATCACCCCTCCACCACGGGAGCAGAGACAAGCAAGGATTGGAAGGGAGGATTGTGCTGGGAATCAAATGACGGGTGAGGTAGGAGAGGGGGAGGAAAGGAAACAAGTGCGAGGGAGGAAAGTGGGGAGGACGAATGGATGGATAAGAGAGACAGAAATGAAGGAAAGGCAGAGGATGGACGGGTGAGAGCTGAGCATTGTGTTGCGAATCAGATGATAAAGGGGAAGCTAGGGGAGCAAACACGAGAGGAATAAAGAGAGGAAAGGCAAAACAACAGAGGGCCAAATTGGCTGAGATGGATGGAGCGAAGACAGCGCTGGAAAGAGCACTGAGACAGGCAAAAGGGGGAGACTGGGCAAGCAGGGGGCGAGGGACACCAGGAGAGAATGAAAGAAAGAGAGAGAGAAAGAGGGGAGCTTTGAGCTGGTGTATCAGCTCCATCCAACTGCAGGTCTCGCTGGCACTAATGAGAGTGACTGCTCTCGGCGTGTGTGTGTATTGATGCAGGGAGGGTGGGGAGGTGGTGGTGGTGGTGTGTAGGGGGGATTAGTATGATTGAATACCCCCCTCCCTCTTTCATCTGCTATCTGCCAGGGTCAGTGAACATACTGAGCACTTCCAAACCCACTACAACATCCACCCCCCACCCTTTCTCCCTATCTTTCTCCCCGCAAAACATGCACCGCCTCTGGGCACGTCTTACAGCGAGGCTGGCCTGGCTGCCAACATCCAAAGAGCTGGATGTTATGGCCTTAAGTAACCCGCGCCCCCCTGTCCTTTTACCACCTCCCGAGAAAAAAAACCAAGGACTCACTGTTGTTGTTTTCCTCACCGACCACGCTCCTCACCTCTGCTCACTCCATCTGTCCTGTCCTCCTAAGACCAGGTCTGCCATTGATTGTTAAAGGGTGTGAAAGGGCAATCAATAAGGCTTTCCTGGTGTGCATTGGAAATATAGAGCCTATATGGAGAAGCAGCAGGGTCTAAGTTGGTCACAGGGCTTGAGGAGGTGTTCGGTGGGCATTTATGTACATTGGCCCAATGAAAAGAGAGGAAAGAAGGAGAGGAAAGAAGTACTATGTTGTAGAATAGTATGACTTTACACACATACAGTCACACACACAGACTCGGTGCCCCTCCCAACCCCGACGAGGGCCCTCTTTAAAAATTCATTCAGTCAATAATGACCCTTCGCCCTCTCAGTCTCTCCTAGGAGCTAGCATAGCTGCCTCCTCCCACACAGCCTCCCTCTTTCTCTGTCTCCTTCCCTCCCTCCTTCTAAAACACACACACACACACACACACTGACAGGCACAAACTCCTCCTCGTCCTCTCGGCCATAAAGCCAGGGAATCCACGCTGTAGCACTGCCATTAGTTATGCTAGCACGTCGCACCACACTTTGTTCACACTACCTGCACGCTGCAGTTACATACTTCACCATTACCCGTAGTGGTATTTTCTAGTCAGACGGTTTCTGAAGTTTTCCTTCAAACGACAAAAGTAAAGAGTCACCTTGTGACGTCGCCAGTGGCTCAACAAATTAGCAATGCTATCTGGTGGCGAGGCTAGCAGAGATAAGCTTCACGGTACACAGACGACGGGATTTTGATCCAGTCAGCCATGTTGTCTGCTCTCCTCGGAGATGGTTCCCATTTATCTGATTACTCATACCGCTGGATCACGCATCTTGGACCAGGAAAAAAAAAAAAACAACAACATTAAAATATATATTTTAGCAATATTGGAAAGGCCCCAAAACCTGGTAGGCAACAAATTGGATATAGCCAAAATCTGGGCTGAGAGCCAAGCTTCCCCTTTGTGGCAGTGTGTCATTGAGTTATTTTGTGTTTGTGCCATGTTTAAACTTCATTTGGTGGTTATGCAGACTATGACTGCTTATCTTGCCTTCTCATTCAAATCGGCTGATAAAATGGACTTTTAATAGAATACCAAAGAAAACACTCCTACTCAGTAGAAACTAAAGCTGAACTTTTTTTCTCATGTTATTGTTCTTGTAATATTTGAGCTTGAAGCAGTTTGACCAAAAACTCTTACCATAAGGTCAACTTACTTGTTTTTTCCAGAGCCTTCATCTACTGCTTCATCAACTGGTACAGGCTTTATCGTGCAGGGAGAAGGCGTGATTAGATAAGCTTCAATGTGTCAGTCACTCTAGTTGCATCCATAAAAACTGTGAGTCCTATTGTGTGGGCAGGTCCATACAACAGGCCAACAGGCCAGACTTTGGGACAATCACCCAGCCACTCACATCTATGAGATCGTCCCCGATTCCCCTGTGCAGGAGAGGTGTCCTTCATTCCACCTTTTCACATGGGGTGATTTTCATGCTGCACACAACTCACATTTGGGTCCTGGTCAAATACAAAAATTGAGGCGAGAAGTTGCACAGACCAAACAGAGTCGTGGATGTGATGCTGGCTTTTGTCAGTGTTGTCAAAGCTTCCTCAATTCAAGATAGTAGTTGAGCATTGTCATGTGTAACAGCATTAAACTTCCAGTAATCCACAAAAAAATCTTAACTGCCCATTCTTTTGCAGATCAAGACACTTGGTGCTGCCCAGGGACTACTACCCCCGATTGGATCATTTAATTCAGGATCTCTCACACTTCCAGGTACATGCTCAGCGGGATAGCTCAACAGCCCTTTCTAATAGGAGGTGCCATATGTTTTACCTCCTCCTCGTGTCCGTCTCCACACCTCATGTCACGACTGGGTACAAATCAGGCTTGCAGACTCAGACACAGGGATAGTTACAATAATCAGCGTTGTTTAATCAAAAGTCAGGTCGGTACACGGTAGAGCAATAAACAGGCAGACAAAGGCAACGTCAAAAACATGCAGAGATACTAAGGCACTAAAAAGCAAAACACGAGGAAGATCGCTGGTACGCTACTCACAAGGAAGAAGACGAACTGGCACAGAGGGAAGAGGAAGCACACATTAAATACTAGTGAGGGGAGTGACTGACGAGGCACAGGTGGACACAATCAGGGCGGGAGAAGACAATCGGACACAGGTGAATGGTGCTGGAAACTAGGTCAGGAGGAGGTGCTCAAACGTGTAGGCGGGAAACATGCGGGCTGGAAGTGAAGTGATCTGAAACGAGAGAGAATGTTAGAATACAAAATAAAACAGGAAGTGCAAACAAAGAACATGCAACAATGAAACACAAAATCTAAGACCTCACAGTCCTTAGACCCCCTTAACTTCACCTGTTCTGTGGACAGTTGTTTACTTTTTTGGATCAATGTCTCCACATTAGGGATGTTGTGCAAATACTTCATGCTGGATCCTAACTAATGTGAAAAATGGGTAAAGAAAATTATACAGAAATAAATAAAGATGTTTGGGGAAATAAAAAAAGTAAATAAAGGGTGAAATGCAAAGATAAAATTGTGCAGAAGTAAATAAAGAAAGAAATGCACGCATTTATAAAAAAATACATATCTTGAAAAATAAATATAAAATAAATCAAAATAAATGGAAAATAAATCTAAAACTAATAAAAATAAGAAAAAGAAAAATAAATATATAAACTTAAAATTCATCAAACTAAATGCATGAATGAAGAAAAAGTCAAAGCAGGATAGCAAATTAATTAGGGAAAAAAATTAAATTAATTAGGGAATTAATACGAAGATAAATAAATAAAGAAGCAAATTAAAGCAAAAATATAAATGTATGTCACTTTTCATCAATTCAGTAATAACTACATTTATTTTTAATTATAGTTTTGCTACATTTAATGATTTATTTATTATTCATTGAGCCATTTATTTATTTATTCATCTATTTTGGCAGGTTATGTCTTATGTCTGTCCATACATAAGAATTTCCTCACCCTCTAATATTCACACTCCAAAATCAGTAGATGCGTATGCAGTCATTCATGCAAGTTAGACTTGGCTCTGCATATCTATCTTTTGATTCATTTGAACCTTATTTTGCAAACACTGATTTTTAAGTTTGTTCTATATTTAAATCATTCTTTTTTTTTCTTTTTTTTACCCATGACACTTATAATAAATATCCACAACACATTTGAAATGCTTAAATCATTTATAAAATATTTTGTGAAATCTCCTCACATTTGTCTTGACACAAAGCTTCAACAAGAACTGCATCACCGAGCCAAAAAGCGTATGGGAATGCTGACCTAATATCACTTCTGACTCCACCTGTGTCTGTTCCCATTACCACCCATTACCACCCATTACCACCATTTGCAGTCCCAAGAGGAGTTCCCTGGTGGCACCCTGTTCCCCATGTGCTCAGCAGGGCACCACTCCTCCTCTTCATCCTTCCCCCTCTCCATTCATCCATCATGAGTAGGCTGCTAAATGGAGCAGAGCGCCTCGCCTCTGACCCCTTTCAATGAGCCATGGGGTCTTCCAGCGGTGCAACGCTCCCATGATCCCGAGGGGAGCGATTTGGAGCGACCCGCTCGCATCAGTAATGTCCCATAGCTTTCAGGGTGGATTAATCCTCTGGACATTCCCTCCATGTACACCTCTCCTTTTCTCTCTGCATCCATTCATTCTCTCACTCCATTTTGGTGCACATGACAAGGTGGGCCCAAGTGGAAAAATCGTATTGCTGTAGGTAATGATTCCAGACTTATTGTTACCATTCAAACCATTTATCTATGGTCCAGCAGCAAAGAGGAAATGCTATGCAATTGAGATAATTTTGTCATAACTCAAAATGTATGACAATTCATTAAAATGTCACCCTCTTGATTGTTATCAGGTCATTAGATAGGCATTATCAGTCGCTATAAGTGCCATGGATGTGGGTAATTAGGGGCCTACTACACCTACTACGGTGCAAAGTGAAAGTGAAACCTAAAAGTGATGTTTTAACGCACATGTTAAACATCATTTTATGTAGCTCGCGGGGGCTCGCAAAGAATATATTATGCTTGTCATGCATAATATCATGACGCTTACATAGGTGCTGTGTCCTTAAACTACATGTCCCACAATGCATCTCGATTTTGTTACACGCACACAGAAGCATCTCAATATCACCGGTGTCCAGCAGCGGCGCTCTAGCTGAGTGATTGGATAGTAAAAAAAATATGAATAGTACAAACATGTCCAAGAAAAGAAAAGTTGATGTAGAGGGAAAGAAATTTAATGAGATGAGAAGCAAATACATGTTTGTGCTTAATGGAGACGAGCCGGTATGTCTTCTTTGCTATGAGGCAGCGGCAACACCCAAAGAAAACAGTTTATGGTGGCGCTTCGACATCAAGCACAGAGTTAAGTATGCCAGTATGTCACACCACAGTCATCTACCATGTATGATCTCAGCAGATCAGCTGTTGAAACGAACAGTTTATATGCCACAGACTGAACGCTAGATTAGAGCACAAGTATTTGTTGTACTATAGTTACTGCAAAGTTAAACAAAATTAATGTAATAAATTGTGTTTGTGTGTTTGTGGTAAAAACAAAAAAAAAATTACTTCAGATTTATTTTTATCCTTGAGTAATGATCAGGGTTTCTTAATCTCATAAATTCATGGGATTTTATGTTATAATAACACAGAAATGTGTGTGTGTCCACACACAGTAGTTTTGTGTCTACGTGCATGCATGCATACTGATGCACAAGCATGTGTTTTTGTTACTGAATTCATTTTTTAAATAAATTGTACAATATTTCTGCTTGTAATTATTTTTCCTAGACTTTTGCTTTCAGAGTTGGTTATTAAATAAATTATTACTAAAAATAATAATAATCAAATTCAGAGGCAAGTTTGTAATATAATCAAAAATAGATATATTTATATAGTCTGAAAATTACAGCCGGCTCTTTGAGGGCAACCATAATGCTGACGTGGCCTGGGATGAAACTGACTTTGACACCGCTGTTTAAACGTATTGTGAAATTGAATGAAATGTCATGTTTTGAACACAAACAAAAAGGCTTCTTTAGGTTTAGACAACAAAACTACAATGTCACTTCTTTAGGTTTAGGCAATAAAACTTCACCTTAACAATTTCAAAAAACAAAAGAAAAAAAAAACAGTTAATTTTAAGGAAAAACATGCCAAGCAGTTTGTAAACGCAGGTTTAACAGTTTGTATATAAATGTAACAATATCCGAAATACTTGCAAATACTTTTAAATACATATATTTAAATAAACATATTCTATTACATTTAGTTAAAGCAAGACATTGACAATATATTAACCTTATTTTTTAAAGGGGATTTTTTGTTTTTTACATTTGTGTGCATTGAAAAATATTTTTGTGGAGAGAGTCATTTGCATACAAATTACATTATATACTTGTGAATCCTTCTCTGGGCATTTGTGAATATGGAGATCGGACTGCATCGTATAGAGGGACAAACGTCACATCGGGAGGAGGTCGGGGTGGATCGATGGGTCAAAAAGCACCAGACTTAAGTCCAGGAGACCGCTGTTCATGTCCCGTGTGAAACCAAGAGTCAACGTAGATTTTTTTTAATCTAACTTCCACACTTAGGTTATGCCACTCTCGTAGTTATTGTAACCCAAACCACAATCTCTTCCTAAACTTAAACAAGTAGGTCTGTTGCCTAAACCTAACTGTTCAGTTTGTAAAGTTGCTTCCTGTGAAGATGGAAGTTTATTTTGAAAAGACTGAATGCACCGACCGACCGGCAGTGGTATCCATAAAGCCATGTCGCTAACGTGGCTAAGAAAATGTAGAAGCTGATCAGGGCTAACAAGGATAGACGATCAAGCAGCAGAGCCTGAATGACCTCCGTCCTATCCTGTCAGTCATGTGATCTAACCAAAAAAGTCTAGCTGCGAATCTTGAAATTACCTTATGAATTCTGGGAAATCTTGGAACTCAAACCACATAAATTCAGATAGATGGTTTTATAAGTAAACATTTCAATACTATAAATAACACTGAATATTCAGTAATGGTAAAGTTTGACGAACGTATTTTTATTGTGTACTTCTAGACGATCTAAAAAAACAGAGCACAAATTTGAACATCTAAACTTTGTCTTTCTGTTAGCCGAGTTTGATGTTGACTTTTACATATTTGTCTATCTCCTCTGTCAGCAGACCATAAAATCCTAATCCTTTAGCTTATCGTTCCATTACCCCTGAACCATCCGTGCATCTGTCCCCCCTCCCTGAAATACTTCACTCACCCTGTCTACCACCTGTCCATCCCATCAACACGTCCTCCTCCTTCACCATTTCTCCTGCCACCCATCCATCCGCTTGTCTTCTTCCATCCATCAACGCATTTATTCCTCCCTCCATGCCTTCAGCAATTCCACACACAGCTTTCCATTATTACTTCCCTACCTTCCCATTTCCCTTCCATACCTTCCTATATCCTCCTTACATCCCTATTTTATCCATCCATGCTGCTGGTAGGTTACTTGCTATGGTATGTTTCACCATTCATCCAGAACACTCAGACCTTTTACTTTAAGTAAAAGTACTTGCATCACAATATACTTGCAATACCAAAAGTAAACATACTCATCATGCAGAATGGCCCATTTTAGAGGAAACAAACATCATGTTATTGGATTATAATTATTTAAGCATTAATGTGCTCATCAGTTTAATGCTGAAGGTGGTAGATGTGCTTATTTCATTTACTTCTTCTACTAGTGGCTAGTCTTATTTTAACCTATAATAATACATCACCATTTATTTGTTGCTTTTATTTCTTATCATTAATCTCAAATCTCCAAAGTAAAAGTAAATAGTTATCCAATAAATTTAGTGGAGTAACGAAACAAAAACAATTTCCCTCTGAATTATTGTGGGGTAGCCATATAAAGAAACAAAAAATGGAAAAACCCAAGTAAATGAAGCATAAGTAGCCTCCCTCAAAGGTGGCTGGTCTTCAGAGTTGTCTTTTTGATATGCTGTGTCTTCTTACAGTAGCCACCGCTCAGGCTACATTCAAGGACCACCTGGTTATGTTCAGAGCTGGGTGGAGTGTGGTTTTACTGAGTCGTCTGGAGAGCTATGCACAGTAATCGAGGCTAATGTTAAGAGAGGACTGACTACCTGTTAAACCTACCTTGTCTCATACATTTAAATATAAAATATTATGCCGTGTGAGTAGGTAAACTTTGGAGTTGACAGAGCTGGGCTGAATAACAAAATCAATGTAAGGAGTTAGTGGCTAATTACTATCGTCATCAAAATTAAAAAAAAAAAAGAAAAGTAATCAATAGGTCATTTAAGATAAGATAAGATAAGATAATACTTTATGAGTCCCACAGAAGGGAAATTTGAAAACATTTGCAAACATATTATACAATACTCCAGCTCCATATTTAACACACAGACATGAGATCAGTCTTCTTATTTAACACTCAAGGAAGCAAAATGTTGAACTATTCCTTTAATGGTCTCATGTACATATATTCATCACCATTACTTGATGGAGCATTTTTTATATGCTGTATTTTATCAGATCTTAATGCCTCTGGCTGATGCATTGTCCGCAGTGTCAAGGAGATATTGATGATTTTAATTTGGACAACACTCGTCTGTGGGTTATTACGACACACTGCTAATTACCAACATGTTCTCATCCCACCTCGTCACATACCGCTGCTTTGTCACACCTCTTGGATTCACTTTATTTTTGGCATCAAAACCTCTATAGTTACCCTTGGCGTCACTTTAGGATTAGGTATCAAAACCACTATAGTTTGGTTTAGGAAATAAATACAGTAGATGGCTGGCTTAAAACTACTACGTTTGTACAGTAAAAATGACACTAAACGTTGTGAAGATGGGCATGAACAAACAACATGACACAGGGCGGTAACAGCGGCCTATTGGATGAAAGCCTTGTGTTCGTTGGCCACCTCCCCTCCCACCCGCCTAGTGTGTCTTTTCACTCTTAAGGCTACGAGACTACACACCTGGTGCACTCTCTCTGAACGTTCATTGTTGCCGTGGATGGGTTTACATTACAGTTAATGGAACGCCCAGTGAGTTTCACGCTGATGCTAAAGGGTGCCTTGTGCGGTGGTATTGAACACCAACAGCTGTATTTAACACTGGGAATGACAACGGGCATGAGAATGAGAAGTGCAAAGCAACACAAGCAAATGAATAAACATCTTCATCAACTTGACAACACAAACATATACTCACCGGCCACTAGATACACCTGCTCAATTGCTTGTTAACACAAAGAGCTAATCAGCCAATCACATGGCCGCAACTCAATGCATTGAGGCTTGTAGACGTGGTCAAGACAACTTGCTGAAGGTCAAACTGAGCATCAGAATGGGGAAGTAAGAGGATTTAAGTGACGTTGAAGGTGGCACGGTTGTTGGTGCCAGACGGGCTGGTCTGAGTACCTCAGAAACTGCTGATCTACTGGGAGTTTCACCCACAACCATCTCTAGGGTTTACAGAGAATGGTCCAAAAAAGAGAAAATATCCAGTGAGCGGCAGCTGTGTGGATGAAAATGCCTTGTTGATGTGAGAGGTCAGAGGAGAATGGGCAGACTGGTTGGAGATGATAGAAAGACCACACCAGGTACCACTCCTGTCAGCTAAGAACAGGAAACTGAGACGACAATTCACCCAGGCTCACCAAGATTGGAAAAACTTTGCCTGGTCTCGATTTCAGCTGCGACATTCAGATACCAGGGTCTGAATTTGGCTTAAACAACATAAAACATGGATCCATCCTGCCTGGTATCAAGGGTTCAGGCTGCTGGTGGTGTAATAGTGTGGGGGATATTTTCTTGGCACACTTTAGGCCCCTTAGTAGAAGAAGAAGAAGATATTCCTTCATTAGTCCCTCTAGGGGAAATTCAATTTTTTCACTCTGTTAACTTATACACACACATGCACAAACAGGTGCATATACATGCAACAATTGGAGAGATGTCAGAGTGATGGGGCTGCTCCTGACAAGCGCCCCGAGCAGTTGGGGGTTTGGTGCCTTGCTCAGGGGCACCTTGGCAGTGCCCAAGAGGTAAACTGGCACCTCTCCAGCTACCAGTTCACACTCAGTTCTTGGTCCATGTCGGGACTTGAACCGGTGACCCTCCGGTTCCCAAGCCAACTCCCTACAGACTGAGCTACTGCCGCCCCAACTGAGCATGGTTTAAATGCTACAGCCTACCTGAGTATTGTTGCTGACCATGTCCATTCCTTTATGACCACAGTGTACCATCTTCTGATGGCTACTTCCAGCAGGATAATGCACCAAGCACAAAGCTCATATCTTCTCAAACTGGTTTCTTGAACATGACAATGAGTTCACTGAACTCCAAAAGCCTCCACAGTTGATGCCATCATGTCAATATGGACCAAAATCTCTGAGGGATGTTTCCAACACCTTGTTGAAAGTTTCACACCAAGAATTAAGGCAGCTCTGAAGGCAAAAACCCTTTACTAGCAAGGTGAACCTAATTATGTGGTAGGTGAGTGTATATCTGACGTTGTGCAGCATTTTAACATTGAGATGGCATAATTCAGATATTATTGAAGATATCTGCTGCTAACCTAGCTTTTGGCTTGTTATTATAATATCTGAATCATCACAATGATGGGTACTGTCAAATATTAACATATTAGACATTGATATCAATCCACAGATAAAAATGCCTTGCGCGCTTGTGGACCTGAGTTCAGTAAAAATAATTCTGTCTGAGGATCAATCAGATCCACCCAAACACAATTATTTGACAAGCACACAATCAGGCCGTTCTCGATGCAGCACCTGGATTCTTCTCTGAATCCCTTGATGCATGGAGCAGTGAGAGAGCAAAACAAAGAGTCTGCGTCCTCAGCCTGCAATTGAATCCTCCATTGTAATCCCCTAGTTTTTAATCAAGGCATATAATTACCGCCTATAATACAGCATTAGTACTCATATCCTAAATTATGATTGCACAGAGAAATTGTGATTATTTCCTTCTCCTGGATCTAACCCTTTCTCTGCTGGGTTCATTATAGCTACTTATAGCTCTCAGCGATATGACATCAGCCCTCAAGTCGGGCCATTTGTACCTCGTTCCACAGGTGTCCAAGACAGTTCTTAACAAATGCACCTCTGCAGCACCTCTCAGAGTGAGAATGGTGCCAGATGAATGTGGCAATCAGTGCTTGGTGGGTACGACAGAGTCATAGAGGCTGATTGCACGGTGGGAGCCGCAGAGCACCGCTTCTCAGACTCTCTCCATGCTAGGAATAACAAGCTCCATCGCCCACAGTGTGAAACAACAGACTGCTAATTGGAATCAGCACGCCTCTCCCCGAGCTTATTCTAATATCTGCCGGATGCCTGCTTCGTGCTATATCTAAGGTATGGGGGTGTACTGTTGCAGCTGTTGTCCATGTATGATGCAGATCTCTTCAGCGGTGCATTTATTAATGATGCTGAAACGCCCCTCAAGAAAATAACAAGGAGAAGCTATTGAACCAATTGTACGGCATTAAGAATTTGTCCTCACTGTGCCTCAGCACCTACATCACTGCATTACATTATTCACCGCAGCTGTAGTACATTTAAATGCAGTTCTATGGAGTCCTTTTTATTAATAGATGACAATGCTGATAAATGTTCAGGTGTTTAACCTGTCCAAGCCTGTCACCATGGAACCACGAATTAACACCCTAGGGCCCCCACTGTCCCTCCTATTCTCTGTGCTTTGTGTCGTACTTGTTGCCTTCACGTACCAATGTTGTACATCTGCATAGCAGATCATCACAATGGAAAAGCCGAAAATGCATTTGTCCTGAGTTGATTAAACATAAATATTTTTAGCGGGGCTGTCAGTCAATTAAATATTTGATGGTGATCAATCGCAAATTAATCACACATTTTTTTTTCTGTTAAAAATTAGCAGTAGCTCAGTCCGTAAGGACTTGGGTTAGGACGCGGAGGACGCCGGTTGAAGTCCCCCATGGACCAAGACCAACTGGTTGCTGGAGAGGTGCCAGTTTACCTCTTGGGCACTGCCGAGGTGCCCCTGAGGAAGGCACCAAACCCCCAACTGCTCTGGGTCAGGAGCAGCCCCCTCACTCTGACATCTCTCCATTGACATGTATATGTACTGTGTGAACAACAGAGTGTAAAACTGAATTTCCCCACTGTGGGACTAATAAAGGAATATCTTCTTCTTCTTCTTCTTTAAGGGATTTAAGTATTTAATACTCTTATCAACATGGGTGTGGGAAAATATGATGCTTTTGCAAACATATGAATATATTTATTATTGGAAATCAATTAACAACATAAAATGATGACTAATATTGTTCAGAAACCCTCACAGCTACTGCATTTAGCATAAAAATATGCTCAAATCATAACATGGCAAACTGCAGCCCAACAGGCAACAACAGCTGTCAGTGTGTCAGTGTGCTGACTTGACTATGACTTGATCCAAACTGACTGTGATTATCATAAAGTGGGCATGTCTGTAAAGGGGAGACATTTAGTATAGAGCACTATTTAGCATTCTGCTCAACAAGCCAGTCTGACATGGTTGGTATCCATGGATTATTTAGGTTTTCTAGGTTCATAGAACGCCAGTATCTACACTCTAGCTTTAAAACGCCCTAAAGTCACAATCTGCATTGAAGACATAATTGGCATTAAAAGAAATTGTATTTAATTATTACTGCGTAAACTCTGACAGCCCTACTTTTTACGAACATGTACGATGTAAATGCAACATCACCTCAAATAATAATGCAAGACCAATATGGGGACACAGAGCTCCTCTACAAAAAAACAAAAGAATAATAATCACATCATTATGTCCCTCCTCTTTTCAGCTGATATTGTGAGGGGCCCTCGGAGACCTGGAGCCCCAAGACAGGTGCCCCTTTTGTCTGGTTGGAGATTCATCCTTGTCACTGACAGACAATTGAGATTGGACATGTCTGTAAAACCTGGGATTTTAAATGCTTAGTGCCACTGCTTTTAAATCACCTCTGTCTAATGAGTCATGATTTATTGCAAAAAAAGTTAGTGACTGTTTTCCATCACCCAGCAGTGGTTGGTCCACCAGAGAGGGTAGGTGGAGTTAACGCAACAGACTCGCCCTTCACCTCACTTTAGTGTGAAGCAAGGTTTGGCCTCTGCTAGCCTTGTGTGTAAATGGTTACTATGGCTGAACAAACAAAGAAAAGGGCGTCTAAATATAGATGATCACACTCCAAAAACATGGATGCAATTACCACTTATCACCATAGGTGCCGCAAAGACACCAAAATGGAGATTGTCGAGATTGTAACTTTGAGTTCATGTAAAATGTATTTTGTCAGGAATACAAATACAGAATATCACCACACTGGGTAAAAGACTGTAGTTCACTGACTGGGGTTGGACATGAAGTTTGTGCTGTCTCATGAGAGTCAGCTTTAATACACACTTCTGTTCATTATACTCCTTGTGCTATGACTTTACCTTGCACACCAGCACCTCTCACAAAGAATGAATGAAAAATTATTCAAAAGATTACAGAATCTGCTCTTTTAGAGCAAACACCCATCCATCCATTATCTGTAACCGCTTATCCTGTTCAGGGTCGTGGGCGGCCTGGAACCAAACCCAGCTGACATTGGTTGAAGGCAGGGTACACCCTGGACAGGGCAAGAGCTAACATTTCCACAGAAATTAAATGTTAATACAAAGGCTGTGATGTGTGTAAATAACAAAATAATAATTCAACTAGTTATTATAATGGTCCAAAATTATGTGAAATCATGTAGTTTTAAGTCAAAAACCTTCAAATGTCCTTGAAACCTAATCCTAATATCTTTATTCACTATATATATGTCTCTGTATAATATTTAGGAGCATCCTGACTGGGACTCTGCTCCTAAAACCTGATTGATACCTACTATAGGCTACTTGTGACACAGAAAAGTCCTTTAACTATTAACACTAAATACACCACCTTAACCTGATAATGTTCCAGTGTGAATATTACAGGCCTACTATAGGAGATGCATAGCCCAAGTATGATAATAATAGCAATAAACCCACAGCTGATTATGACTGGCACAGTATAACATGCTTAAAGAAATAATGAATAACTAGAAATAAGTTGCAAGAGATTGCTGATACCGGCCGACACACACAGCTGCATGTGAATTAGAGAGTACTGCCACTTATTTTTTCTCACTTCAAGCACTGTTGACACCCTCACTTTCTGTCCTCCTAATTAGAAAGAGGGCACAGTGCTCTGCATTGGTGCTAGAAGTTGGCACTGCACATTGTGCAAGAACTGTCCAGTTTGATCCAGATTCCTACTGGGCTGATCTGAGAGCAGCAAAATGTCTTGCTGATCTTGAAATAAGAGTTAGCCTAGCAAGCAGGTAAATTCATTTCAGTTTGGTTGAGCTGGACCTTCACCATACATCTACCTGCATTCTAGTACAACACTCTACCCCTCTGGAATGGCTTCATGAATGAAAACCCATGTTATACATACTTCTACCATGTGCTTAATTCAAGGGTTAACATCTAGTGGCAGTTAACATTTCATAAATGTGCTTTTCGGGGACTCATCTGAGCTTGACTGTGTTCAACGCGGCAGAACACCAGAACGCACTGTTCCTGCACTGCAAACACAAAGACCAATGTATTTACTCTTATTTCATGCACACAGCCCACAACACACGCAAAACACACGTCATGCATGCATAGAGGTAATACGCAGTAATACGTCACACCCATATAGTATATTGACTGATACCTCATGCACAGGGAAGCCATGATGGGACTTTTCCTGATGCTGGACGTTGTTATGTAACATTACAGATGGGATACCACAGGCTTTGGGCATTATGACAACGAGTCCTGTCAATCAAACACATATCTGCAGGTCTACACAAACACGTATGCACAGCACATACAGATAGACACACAGATGTCCTCATTATACATGCACAGCCGATGCCACTCCGCCAAATCAACACTATCTCCTGTAGGTGGGGGGAGATAAATAATGCAACACTGCATTGAGAAACAAAGGAATTGGGTGACAGTGTTATTTGCAATAAAGTAAGTATACATCATATCGTCAACGGATTTCAATGACCAGCCAGCAGAGAGGGATATGTGGGATAGTGCATGTGCACGTCTTGCTTAGATCACTGTCTCGCTGCTACATGCAGTGGATGAGGGTGATAAATTACCCGATCTGACAATGGTGGGTGTAACCACTATCATCCATATCTCAATAGCTTAACAAGGGTTATCATGTGCTGCTGTGGTGAGAATTATTATAGGGGTGGGGGTAGTGCTGTACGGTGTGTGCATGCGTGTGTGCACATTTTGTAATTTCATATTTGTATTTATGGGTGCTGTTTGTTTTTGCACATGCTCAAGTATGTGTGAAATGTCGTGTATTTGCATGCTTGCATGTGTGTGTGAATCAGACACAGTGGCAGTGATGCCAGTGTGTGTGTGTGTGTGTGTGTGTGTGTGTGTGTGTGTGTGTGTGTGACTGCACCCCCGTCCCCCACCCCCCCAACAAGGCATTACAATCCTATTGATTCCTCATTAAAGCCCCCGGCTAAAAATACAGCCTGTTGCCGCTGAGGGAAAAGAGACAGTACGTGTGTCATCCACCTCAGGATCGAAGTGAGCTGTGCACGTGTTGAGGTGCACGTCTACACAGCTAAAGAGGCATAAAAACACACATACCTGGCTCAGTGTGCGCATACCTGTAGGCACAAACCACGAATATGATGCATGTTCACAGCACACACACACAGTCCACCCTTCGTATGATGTGTGACTGAGTGCATGTATCCCTTCTTGTTTTTTTCTCCCCTCCCTCCCCCACCCCCCCCACCCCACCCATTTTTAATTAAAGCATGCAGTAAGTGTGAAATTAACTCTCTCCTACACCAGGCCTGACAGCTCTGAGTGGGAGGAGGCAGAATCAGACGCCTTTGTCTCTTCACGTAATTAGAGGGATGGAGAGAAAGAGAGGGGAAGAGGGAGAAAGAAAGAAGACCAGCCGGTTTACCACAATGAGAAACCGGCAGCGAGACGGAAAAGATAAAAGAAAGACAGGCCGTAGAGAGGGATGAGGTGGGAGGAGGAGGGAGGATGATAAAGTGGAGGGAGGAAGATAAAGTAAGATGGAGAGGGGGATGAAGGGAAGGAGGTGTTGGGGAGAGGAAGGAGGGTGTAATGGGAAGAGATGGGGGCAGTGGAAGAAAGAAAGAAAGAAAGTAGTATGTGGAAGGGTGCTGTAGTCAATACCACCTGTAAAAAAAAAAAAAAAAAAAAAAAAAAAAAGCTCTCATTCCTGGGGATAATTTGACGATCTGCTGCCGCACTGCCTCGTTCTGCAGTGAGAGCGAGAACCATGAGAGACGAAACCACAAAGCAAGAGAGGAAGAAGGGAGAGGTAGCAAGAGTAGCGGCGGGCTTGATAGATGGCACAATTTGGAAAAGGAGAGAGGCAGGGAGTCTTATGAGTTTAACAATTGATGAAGACAAAATGGGCCTGGGTAGCAGGGGTAATAACTTGCGGGCCTTTGTGCTGCTCCTCATGGCCCGTGTCCCGGCTCGGCCCGCCTCTGATGGACTGTTTCCCCACCTTCCCTCCATCCAGCTGCTCCTCCCCTCTGCAGCTGGAATGAGGAAAGGGAGGAGCGTGGCGCTGGAGTTAAAGGGAGAAATGGCAGGACGCCAATTTGTCTTCATGATTTGAGCTTTAACTTGGATGCTGTAACTTCTGAACTTCCTCTGAAGTGGTGTCATCGACTTTAAACCCAGAGGGGTGAAGGAAACGCTGAAGAGCAAAGATGGTTAATGAAAATAAAGAACAGTTTCTGTAGTAACACTTCATTACAGGTCTGCAAATTTCATAGTCATACAGTGATAATTAGCTAGTAACCTGTTTGAAATTTCTTTGGACTTACTGCCAAATTACCCCAATATTTACCTTTAAATTTTATCAAAAATGATTGTTGTCTTGATTTTGGACTTCTATTATTATTATTTTCTATACATTATAAACTTTATTTAATAAGTATATTCTGCTATTTCCCAATAAGTAGTAATAAATAGCTGGTAATTTATTTAATAAATTTCCAGGAAAAGAACACAAAGTTAATCGATACGCTTTATTTCCATGTCTGCTGATAAATAGATGATAATTAGCATAATAACTTATTTGAAATTTCTTTAAAAACTCCCTGAATTATGACACCAGCTGCCACATTGCATTTTTGTAGACGTTAAGTCCCAATGGTGAGATTTGTCTGAGGGCCCTACTTTAACCATTATATGCTAGTTTAGTGTAGAATTATTAAATCATGTTTATAATAAAGTAATTTTTGATATATTTTGAAGTAAATATTGGACTAATTTGGCAGTAATTCCTAAGACATTTTAACACTTGTTCTCAAAATGCGCCAGGATGATGCATTTAACTTTAAAATGTGCAAAATTTTCTTCTGGGGGAGCATGCGCCCTAGAGGATTTGAGGTCCACCCACTGCTGGTCTCACTAAATTCTGTAGCAAAAACTGTATTATGCCATCCAAAACTGGACCCTCACTTCAAAACTCATTCCGGCACCACTGGGTTCTGTGCTTAGTCAAGTGATACCACTGTAAATGTGAGCATTAATTTACTGTGTGCACTGCCCATTCAGCATATCTCCATTTCTGAGACTTTAGAGAGCAATTCATCAGCAGCTGAAGTCTTATTTTTTCATAACTTGCTGTGATGTTAGTAGTTATTGAAGGGGAACTTCTCCGATCTGTGTTGAGGAAAACTACTGTACACGTAGGAAAAAAGTTGCGTATGGGAGCCGTGTGAAGTCTGATAAATTGCCCCAAATGGAAGTCACTTGAGTCAATGTCAGTTGGCTCTGAAGACTACTAGAGTTAGATAGAAGTGATCTAACCAGACATCTGCAGCTTGTTCATCTCTGCTTAAGATTAGCTGCCACTGACATGCCACATCCGAATCTCTCACCAAACTGTCAGTTGAGTTGCATTGTTGGTAATGTAGGTGCCAGGTTGTGACAAGGGAAAGGAATGCATGGAATAAATAAGACAATATCTCTGGTTTTGTTGCACAGATTTTAAAGATTTCAACTGTGAAAATAAGTTTTTAAGTTCTCTATGAGATATCCAGAGCGTTAATACAGCAGCTAAACACTATTAGCTATAGACGATGTAGAGGAGTAATGTCTACCCGAGAAGAGAATGAAGTAACTCTCTGTGCCTGTTTGCATCGGCAGGCATGCTTTTAGTGCATGTTCGTGCATGTTAGCGTGCTCCACAGGCTAGCTAATGGCCGTCACTGCTCGTATGCTGCATCAGTGCACAGTGGCAAACATTAAATGGAGTGCCTTCCTGATCAAAACTCATCATTATATGGTAATACATCAACAATATGTCAAGACAAAGCGAGGTAATTATGTCAAGTAGGCCTGCGTGCACAGTGGCAACATGAGAAGATTAGTCTTTCCAGTTGAAAATGATGATTGAGTTTGCAAATTTCACAAGCAAAGAACTATTGTAAATCTGGGGGTGCTCCCCCAAGAAAAAAAGGTTTTTGACCTAAACATCCACAATTTTACATAATTTTGGACCATTGTTATTACAGGTAACGCCCAAAAAGCTTAAAAACAAAACTTGCTAAAATTATTATTTCATTATTTACACGCACCACAGCCTTCTGGCAGTGTTTTTCATGTAAAATCATTTTGTAAATCAATGCAGCAGATTCAAAAAACTTGATTATATCAGTTCTATCAATAAATGACAGTGCCCTCATTCTCACCCCCTCTCCGATTGCTGTGCTGTGGATCAGCTCATCCAGCTAGTTTTCTTTTTTCTTTTTTTTAAGCTTGTGTCTCAGGAGGCCCCCTGCTACTCGGGGTAAACCCTGCATTAAGACGCCGTTGGTCTTGCGCATGGTATTACATCATTTCCTATGTCACTTCTCGTGTGTTTTTGTGACAAAAAAAAGCTTTGGAGATTCCTCATGGTGTAAGATCTCGTAGTGTGATCTCCTGTCTGCGGCCAGTCATGTAGTGTGAAAACCACAATGACTTCAAGAAGAAGAAGAAGAAGAAGATAGTCCTTTATTAGTCCCACGAAGGGAGATTCAATTTTTTCACTCTGTTGTTAACTTATACATTCAAGACTCCCAATTACATGACAACCAGCAGTGTGTTGCCAACAGTACAATGATCTGACGGCTCTGAAAGTCATGTGGTGTGAACTTGCCACAACAACATTTTGTTCAGATACTTTCCTTTAAGAGAAAATAATTTACACTATTTGAGATGATCATTTCACATTGTTCATCTTACTCCAAAATCGCATTAGCTAGTGAGCACAGTGTTATTATGATGACCAAAACTGCTATAATTACACACAACTGACATAAAACCATTTTTCACTGCTCATACTTCAGTAGTTTAAATGAAATTTTAAATGTAGGATTCATCAGCGTAGCATAATTGTGATTGGCCCCGGTGCAAATTTTTCACCGAACACAAGCACACAGTCGTGTAACATGATGTAACAGTTGTGCACATAGCGCATGTCTCCACATAGCAGCGATACAAAATGATAACCATGAATACAATGGAGGCACAGCTTGATAATCATTCAGTAAAGAGGCCACCGACCATGTTTCTCAAGCCTGGTCTATTTTAAAGCACACCGACATTCGTGCTCTTCTGTGCAGTATGTGGTTCTTTCAACAAGTTACTTATTTATTTTCAGGCAAAAGATGGATTGACCTTGAGGAGACCAACCGAGACACAATTATGAGATCCACAATTGTACCATTTTGCACCAGGAGTTAGATGAGGTCAAGCGTGACTACTGTCGGCGTAGCAACGGCATTGTTTGACAGTCATGATATTTGTGCATGCATTTCCCTCATACTCACCCACATACAGCATTCTGATATTTGTATTGCAGGCAAATGGGATTATTGGGGGTACTGTACAGCAACCACTGTCGACTGAGACCGCTGGACCCAAAGGATACTGAATGGGCCATGCAGTAACATGATTATAATCTAGACAGAGGAAAGGTCACGCCATGTATTTAGTGTTTTGCCATGCAGTCACTCTATAGGTAGATTGCAAGTTGGGAGCATCAGAGATAAAAGTGTGAGGAATAGGTGTCATGCAGTGGCAGAGAGGCAAACAGAGAGCGAGAGAGTGGATGTCAACAGTAATTCCAAGTGGATATTTCACCCCTGAGGGCATCCTGCCCTGCGGCTATGGAGACAGAGACTGACAGAGACAGACGCTCACACTGCTGTGTGAAGAGAAACTCTCCGCCAACAAGCAGATCATCTACTCTTCAACACAATATCTGCTACCTAAAGCTTGGAGCAGACTTTAAGATTACTGAAACCTAGAAAGACTACACATCCTAACTGTTTCCACCAAAACACACCGATTTTTTTACTAATTCAATACAGCGGATGACAGGTAGACTGTGATGAGTTCCATTGCTACAGTAGGCCACTCCTGAAATCCCACAAATTCATAAACGTTTTTACACCAAAACAGAAATAGATATCCATAAAATAAAATAATTTCCTTCCTAACTTTTGCTAAATTTACATAGGAAGTGGAAGAGAAAAGTTGAATTTGGAAAAGACATGGGCAACTAGGGCACTCGGACAGCACATAAGTGACAAATAATGTGTGCACCTGTGATTCGGATCCAAAACTGAATGGGTTCTTCGTAGGCCCGTGCTACACCCATCCACTAAGTTTCATGAAAATCAAGCCATTAATTTTTCTGTAATTCTTCTGACAAACCAAAAACGTAACTTCCTTGGCAGAGGTAATATATAATAACGTATGAATGGCACCGCAATTTGCATGTAATTTTGTGTGCAATAAGAACACTGCCCTTGCTGTTGGAGTGTCATTTTTACGCCATGTAGTACTGACTGCAGTGTAAAGGCATTAATATTGTAAGACTGAGTGACGTAGAATAAAAAGTGAGATGGCGAACAGGAGGAGAGGTGGATGGGTCCAACAAACACAGGACTTTCAACCAGAAGGCCGGTGTCCATGTCCCAATTTATTGTTGAGTTGTAAGTTTTGTTAGTGATGTTTGTGACATGTTTTTTAGTGATGTTTGCGACATGTTTTCCATAGTTATGTTACGTTGTTTCCGGACATATTTTACTTAGTTTATGTACTTATTTTAAGCCGAACCATGACGTTTTTCCTAAACCTAACTATGGCTGCTGCCGTGGTTTTGTTGCGTAGTGTACAAATGACATGCAAGAAGCCTGAAAATGCGTTCTCATGACACACAAAATGACCTTGTAATGTTTACATTATTTATCCCACGGCTGCGTTGAATAAGGACTGTTTACAATAACTGACAACAGACCTTTATGGACATTTGTTTAAATTGTTGCTTCTCCTGGACACAGGAAAAGCTGCTAAAATGTTGGATAACATTAATGTAAAAATGTTTTTTTTTTTGTGTTTACCTGGCGACAGATTTATGTGGCAGTTTGTATGAATTCACCACTCATTCCTACTGATAGCTTACAAATGCAGATAAGATAACATCCACTGCCATTGGTAATGTCAGGTGTATGTTAGTTTGCCTGTTAATAACTGTCACCATGCATGTTTTTGTGGTTTGTCTTAGCTGCTTATTTTCCTGCCTTGTGTCTTATATCAGTAAAATTAATCATGTTATATAATGGTATTAAGAACAGGCAGCAACTGGAGAGGATTAACTATTAGAGTCATTAAACACACACTGTCTGTCTGTCTGTCAAGTTTAAGTGAACTTTTGAAATGTCGCAAAAAGAAATATGAATTAGTCGCATTTCCATCAACTGGTTTGAAGAGAATAAACTCAGCTACAGCACGGTTTGGTCAGAAGTCAACACTACAGGCGACACATGGCTGTAATCTGCCAGTAAACAGTAGAAGAAGAGGTTGTTAACAAAAAGTCAGTTTAGCCATCTAACCCATACATCCATGAATTTATGAGATTAAGAAACCCTCATCATTACTCATCCATCAAAATCAAAAACAAAAAACAGATCAAAATTATTCACATGTGAATAATAAAGTTCTTTCACACACAATTTATACCATTAACTTTGTTTAATTTTGGTCGGAGTTGAGAGGGGCAGAACTATATTACAACAAGTAAATGTGCTCTGAACTTGCAAAAATATTTGCAAAAATTAGCTGCAAAAATTAAAATGAAATTGTTTGTGTTCCAACAGCTGATCTGGTGTGGTGTGGCATACTTAGCTCAGCGTTTGGTGTCAAAGTGCCACCGTACATTGTATTCCTTAGGCACTGCCACTGCCTCCATTAAGCACAAACGTATTCGCTTTCTCATCTCTCATTAAATTTCTTCCCCTCTGCATCAACTTTTATTTTCTTGGACATTTTGGTACTATACATATTTTTTTTATGACCCCAATCACTCAGCTAGAGCGCCACTGATGGAAACTGGTGATATTTGGTGATTTGTTTTAATTGGGCCAGTTTTAATTATTCTTTCATGTCAGCTGGTATTGGCCATGTTTCATACTGTCTGGAGACAAAGACAAGCATTCACACATTGTGGGAATATCTGAGAAGATGCCGACAGCTGAAACAGCGATGCTTAAGTTTCAGGGACTTTATTTCCTGCATTTCTGGTGACTTTAAAAAACTGAAAATAAAATAATAAGCAACAGCATGTTCATGTCTTTTAACTTTTGATTTTAGCTATAACTCCCAGGAGAGAAAACTGAATAATTCGCCCCTCTGGTATGAACTTGGTATGATAATCTCTAGCATAAACTAATATTCATCTGTTATTATTTATTTTTGCTCCTTGAGTATTTATTTCTCTTAATTCTCCCCATTTCTCACTCCTTCTCTCACTCACTGAAGGTCCTTTCAGACAAAATGCATTGACGGCGCCACTGTTCTCTGAAACCTGGTATTTCCAGTGGCTTTCACCACACCGCGCCATCTTTTCGCTGCATCGACCGAAGCCCAGTTTTTGGCGCTGCATGCTGTGGCAAATGCAACTTAAACATGAGCTCAAACTGCGCGGTGTCTATGGCATCGACTGCTCTCCTCCGCCGGGAAACAACAGTTGGTGTAGCTTTATTGTCGTCCGGGTGGAAACAGACGGGATTATACTCACTGTTCAGTTCCAGAAACAGGCTAAGCCAGGCATGTCCAAAGTCCGGCCCACGGGCCAATTGCGGCCCCTGTTCAAATTTCCACCGGCCCGCAGCCTTTGTCATAAAATCAATAATATGCGGCCCGCCACAATATCAGTGCGCAATTGAGGAGGTATGCAGCAGACACCTCATCTCTGGCTGAGGAGTTTTAACTCCGCTTTCGGGATTTTGCAGCTGTTGAAAAGGAGATCAGGCTTTTTAACTCTCCTTTCTCCGTGGACCGTGATGACGCTCCAGACCACCTGCAGCTGGACCTCATTGAGCTGCAGTTTCGCAGCACCAGCAGTTCCCTCTTTTCAACTTTTATCACCAGCTGGATGAAGGCAGAGATTCAAACAGTTGCTAAGAAAATGCTGAGCTCGTTTGGCTCGACATACATGCGAGAAGACGTCCAAGAACCGCCTGAGGACCAGATTAAGAGACTCTCACCTGCGTGACGTCTGCGCATCAGAACCACTGCTTTAGAGCCAGACCTGGTCTACTGACTGTAGTCCAGATCTCAGTGCCACCCTTCACATTAGTGCAGGCAAGTTATATGTTTAGTCTTCTGAGGTGAATCACTTCTATTTTTTTCTTTTTTAATAAATATGCGCCGTGTCTTTTCAATCCAGGGATCAATTGTTCTTGTTTTTCAACTGACAAACTGGGTCTTGTTACTAAATTGTCTTCATATTTATTGATAATAAACTTTATGGTCTTAAGAAACAAATATACAAATAACAATAAATATCAAAATCAAATTTGGTCCAGAACTCATTTTTCCATTTCATATTGTTGATCCAAGTCTAAAATTGATAAATGTTGTGTTTGATATCTGATTCAAAAACAAATAACATTTTTGATGTTCAGTTGAAAAACGAAAGAAGGGGTGATACACAGATTGATACGGTCCTCGAATAAGATAACTGTTATTCTGTTATCATGTTAATCGTTCAAGGCTGAATGGTCGGCCCCCACACATTTTAACCTCACCAAATCTGGCCCTCTTTGCAAAACGTTTGGGCGCCCCTGGGCTAAGCTAATGAATTAAATCGCCATAATCAGGAGAAATATGAGAGAGTTGTGACGCCGGGAGAAAACCGGGAGATGGTGATGAAAAACAGGAGTCTCCTGTGAAAGTCGGGAGGGTTGGCAACTCTTTTTCGACAAAGGCAAAATCCACCTCAAGCAAACGCAAAAAGTTTCTTTTGCAATTGAGGACATTTTATTGAATTTTGAGTTTTTGAGTTTCCATGCAACTTTTCTAATGCGATACTTCAAAAGCGCATAAAAATACAGTATGTGAATGGAAACATGGCTACTGTATGATTTTATCTCCCATGTTTCAACACCAACTGGCCCAGACTGGAACAGACTCTGTCCAACTTGGCCCAAAAATCATAAAGTGCCACAATCTGTCTGCATGTGAGTGCTATTTTGGATGCAGCTCTCACAAAAGGTGCAGTGTGCTAAAACATTGTTTTCACCAGCACTCAGCACTTGTTTTCTATAGAAAATAACAAGCCATTCATACACAATGAGCCTCAACAATCAGTTTATGTGCATGAGGATAATTTTGAATGTATGTAATTACAAGCACTTCAGCCACAAAAGGTTTTATGAAAGATTTTGTGTGAATAAAGTTCGAGCTTGTTATTCCAGCGTCTGTCAATGTTTTACACTAATGGGACCACTGATAAACAAGAGTCATAATGTGTTTTATGGTAGAAATTGAGGAACAAAAAGCCTCTAAATGATATTCAACAAGGAGAAAAGCAGAAACATTGAGTCATTTGCCAAACAATGAATTTTGGTCAACTTGTCGATCAACTCTGAATGAGCCACTTAAAGTGTCCAAAGTGTGAAAGGAGGACTGTCAGAGTGCTGAGAGGTAAATCAACTGGTGACTTGGCTACAGTCTGTCATTGATCCCAGCGTCCGTCCGTCCAGCCCCACACCGCTCTCTCTGTCATGTTTACAACATCCCAGCTCTCGGCGTCAACATCCTCCCGGCTTTGCCAATAGCGTCCTGTCCAAGCCGTCCATCACAACGCCCTCCTGGCACCGCCCCCTTTCCCCTCCATTAGCTGCACACAAACCCCTGGTGGCTCCACGGGACCAGACAGCCCGCCTCGGCCCCTGGCTCCGGCTATCGATTGGTTCTTACGGTAATGGGCGTCTGTCTCCCTATTGTCTAATTGGCTAAGTGATGGGATTGATCCTCAGATTGTTTGCTAAGTTCATTTGCTGCGGCCACCGTCGAAACCAGCAAGTGGACTGCACTGCATGTTCGGAGCTGTGCAAGACATTCACTATAATGGCTCTGTAATTGATCAACTGCAAGCGATGGTGGGTGGGGCTGGATGCATTAGTGCTAGAGGATGTTAAGAGAATGTTGATTAAAGCTCATTATGGCCATCATTATGTGATAATCGATTGAGGTGCACGTGTTGTGTATGGCCTGGCACAAACCTTTTATCTGACGTCTTGTCTGCAGAATCGCTGATCTCTAGTCAGTTTTCTTTCCATTCGTCAGGTTGTAATGAAAGATTCTGTCGAGGAGGGCTGGGTAATGATTCTAGATCAGCTCTCTTATGCTGAGAGGCTTGAAAAAAGTAGCTTCATATCTTGGGGGAAAACATCAAACCTCCTAAATAACTAAAGATCAGTGTAAGTCATTCAATATCTAGCACCCTGAGGGAATTTTATCCAACTACACATTTAAACTCGAGGAAAAATCTATTTATAGTCAAGTATAAACAAGTATTTTCTCAGTCACAAGCAGAACCTTAGAGCTCTTCCTTAAAGCAGCAGTAGGCAGAATATTTTTGGCATTGGCCAAAAAATCCATAATAACCTTTCAGTATATCGTAAGTGTTTTGAGAGAAAACTAGACTTCTGCACCTCCTCATGGATCTGTTTTCAGGCTTTAGAAAATCTAGCCCATGATGGGAGATATTGGCTAATCAGGTCATTTCAGAGAGAGAGAGTGTTCCTATTGGCTGTTCAGCTGTCAGTCACTCAAAAACTCGTCAAACTAGGCAGCGTTGATCAAATATGAATCAATATTCTGTTACTGTCATAACTATTTCTCACATAAAATGTTTTCAGAAACAGTAGTTACTGTTTAGCTGTAAAATCATAAAGTTTGGTCCGGCATGTGGGCGGTACTTGCCGTTTCCTCAACTGATCTCAACATGGCTGCATGGCAGGTCATAAACTTCTTTAACTTTTACAGCTAAATAGTACACTACAAGATTTTAAGCGAGAAATAGATATTACACTATCAGAATATTATTCATATTTGATCAGCGCTGCCTAGTTTCATCAGAGTTTGCGAGTGATTGACAGCTGCAGATCAGCTCTGATTGGTTGTTTCCTCCGGTCTGTGAAATCTTGCAGATGCCATTAGGACACTGAAGGACACTGGAGGACACCAGAGGAACATAGTTTTTTCAGATTACCTCTCTCATGCACTAGAGTCAGGATATAGTGACAGTTTTATAAAAACAATGTTTTAAAATCATATTTACTCCAATCCTACCTACTGTGGCTTTAACTTTTTCATAATCTGTTTACACAAACATTTAAGCACTACGGCAGTGTACACATGATATTTTATCTCGAGCCAAAATAGTGAGCATGGGCTGCTGGTGGCCTGCAGCCTCCGAGTCCTGTCCCAGTAGTAATAACACATACTTAATTTCATATCTGAGTCTCACCTTGCTACTCCCACACTCCTCTTATTGTTCCTCTCTCCACTTACACAGAGTGGGCAGGGAGAGAGAGAGAGAGAGAGGGGGTGGGGGGTGGGGGAGAGGGTTAGAAACACACTGATATGCACATGAATTGAAACTGCTGCCAGTATCACTGGCTAAACACATGCAGTCATTGATTAACACAGGATTAACACCTCCGAGTGCACATGCAAACGCACGCATAGAGAATCAACACCCATCATCACACATGTACACTTGCCGGGAGCTTGTACAGCCCTCCGCTGCCACCGCTATGTGTTATCTCCCTCCCATATGTGTACCTCAGGGCCCTCCCCGGTCTCTGTAATAGACTGTCTCTCTCAGTCCCACTGAGTCTCTGCTCTGTGCTGGAGGGATAGTGCGTCTGAACATGTGTGGAGGTGTGTGGGTGGAGTCAAGGCCACCTTTTTCCATGCCCGTCACTCTCCCATAAAACAATTAAATCCTACCGCACCCCAAGCTACCGCAGTGGTCCGCAGTGCCTGACATACAGATGCATATTTGTGTTTGTGAATATGCATGACGCTATGTAAATCCTATAGTGCGTATGTGCGCACCAGCATTCCCACCATTAGCTGTCTCCTCCATCAGCCTCGTTATGAGTCATGACTCATCAACGTGGTGTGAAACTCCCCCCTGAATGAGCTTCATTCATATTCAGGTGAACACCGTGTGTCCACAGCATGATCCCTCTCTGTCAGGAGCGCACAGATGGCGGCAGAGACAGTTCAATGGCCCTGACCAAGCCGCTGGTCCCCTGTGTAGACGACAGGCCGGGACGCCGAAAACAGACAAGCGACAGCATGCGTATCACTGTGCTATCAGTCCCATTTGAAATGTTAAGCCTGAAGGATGAAGATGTCAATGCAGGGAAGGAGAGGAGGAGTGAAGCACAGGGAAAAAGACGGAGAGTGGCGTGGTCAGCTCAGTCGCCAGGGAAAAAGTTTTGTATGTTGTACGTTTCTACAGGGATATGTTGAATGTTGGTGTTTTTTATTGCTATTGTTTTTTGCATTCAGTCAGATTAAGCGATCTAGTGTATCACACCATGGAAGTTATGTGGCATAACTCAGTGACCCGCCTCGCTCTATCTGTAATTGGCTCGCAGCTGCCTCATTCGTTGATTGGATTGGTTGAATTGTACGTTCGACAAGTAGAGCTAGGAATAACAGAGTGACGGCCACTCCAAGGGTAAAACAAAACCCAAATAAAATAAACAGCTTCCAGTCCAGGCACGGCCCCCCAATGCCCGCCCATGCTGCCGGGGCTGGCTCTTTAGAGTCCCCACATTGACCAGGTACTGTGTGAACTGGTAGCTGGAGAGCTGCTAGTTTGCCTCTTGGACACTGCTGAGGTGCCCTTAAGCAACACCCAAAGGCTCGGGGCGCCTGTCAGAGGCAGCCGCCTCCCTCTGACAGCTCTCCATTAAAGCATGTATATAGGTTCTGTTTGTGCATGTATGTATTTCGAGATCGAGATCAATAAAGTGTGCCTTCTTCTTCTTATACTATAACGCTGTTTTATGTAGTACTGTGTAATATAGCGCTGTTTTACAGGACATTTTACTATATGTTTTAAACAATGTGTGTTTTACATAATGTTTTATGGTGTTTTTTGTGACATTTTTATGCTTGTTAAGTAAAGTTGCGTAAGAAAGTCTGTGAAGGGTGACTGTTTATTTATGCTAGTAACAGTTGTTACGTTACATTATTATATTATTTCAACACAAACCATGGTGCTTTTTCCAACTTAGTAGCAGTTTCGTTTCCTAAGAGCAACTTGTCTGACAGCGTTAACCATGTGGCACTGAACGTTTCTGCAAGCGTGATACAAGGCTGATGTGAAACATATTTATTTTTGATACAGAAAGGTCAACATTCAACAGAAACATACATTTCCCACATCGTTTCTGGTGACTGGGTTGGTGTGGTATGTCGTGGTAAAGGGAAAGTGAGAAGAGGCATTGGTGGGAGAGAACAGGAGATCGTGAAAGGATGCTGGGGGAAAGACAGGGAGCTGCTAAAGGAGGAGACACTGATACACAGTGATATGTCACCACAGAGGAAAAAGGTTAATTCCTTTAACGTGCTGCATATGATCCCATAAGCTGCACAGCGACGATGCTATCTCCAGAATACTGCCTATACCCTGTAGGCAACGTTGTTTATAGGCACACAATTACCCTCTCCAATGCACCGTCAAAGTCGCGGGGGCCTCCGACTGTCTCTGCTCGTAATGAGTCGCATATTGACAATATGTAGGTCACTGCTGAGTTCAGCACATACAAGAGATCATGAGATTGGGACAATTAGATTGTTGGATTAAAAGCCCCACAGTGACCATTGTTTAGGCTGCAATGAGTCTCATGGTACAGCAGTCCACAGCATGGATTAACAGGAAAGTAAAGCCAGAACATGTATGATTTACTAAAATGAGGAGGGATGGTGAGTGTTAATGGTGACCTGCAGTGTGTCCCAGTGTGTGTTAGCTTGGTAAGAATGACCATAAATGTGTGTGTTAGCTAGCCAGGACTCCAATTACAGACAGCAACAGGAGTAGCAGCGGTATCTATTGGTCATTACTTTGATACGGACCATGGCTAGTTCCTATGTATTTAATGGACACTGGGGTGTATGGACCATTAGGCTGCTTCTCTACAGCCATCTGGTCATTTGAAGGAACTCCTGTAACATCCGAACATAGCACATCATTATGGCCTCGGCTGGAAGGAGCATGTGTGTGTCTGAGAGAGAGTATGTGTGCTTTGAGAAACGGTCGATGATAGAATCGGCAAATGAACGCCACCTTTTGCAGCGGGAGGACAAGTCATTTTAGCAGCCTAATGGAATTTTACAGCGTGGGAATACAGTTTATAGAAGGAGATATCATCTCATGCAATAGGAAGAGCCATGCGCTGTGGTGAATTCTGATATTTCTATTTATTCCCTCATCGTCCCTCATAAAATGAATTTCCAGTTGAGGTTAATACAGATGAGATTGCCGGTACCTCAGACGTAGCCCGCTGGAAGACTTAACACGGTCCTAACCCCTTCTTAAAGCATGGGACCGCTCAGGTTGCCAGGTATGGAACACACTCATTGACATAAAGATAAATTTCTGTTTACAGCTCAGTGTGCACTTCAATGTGAAGGCCTGCCTCTCAGACAGCTAGCTAATTTATGCCCGCCTTTCACTTCTACGTCCAGCTTTTAATAAGCGAAGCTCAGAGTCATAAATAACGACGAGATTCACTAAATCATTAGCTGCTTTGCGTGCGTTCTTCACAAAAGGTTTGCCAGGTGAGGTTTATGTGCGTTTATTGGCCTTGTGAATTTCTAAGGAGGGCTTCGGAGAGTGCAGTAGATCAATAGCTTTTCTATATACAAGTCCTGCTCTAAATCATTTCACATTTGGAGTCTAGTAACAACTTTCTGACAGTGCTGATGATGGAAGTTACGAGCAACAATATGGCTGCCAGAATAAAAACCTTCCCCTCACAGCCAAGCACTATTATCAGGAGGGCATTAAACATCAATTTGATGCGATTAAAAGATGTTTCACTGGTTTGGAGCTGCACAGGTGGAGAATCTGGCACACCAAAGAGGAAGTAATTGCATGTGGGCAGCGCTGGTTATTGAACTACAATACTTTTATCCCGGCCAAAATGTTTCTGTGACACCGTTTATTGAAAACTGTCCTAACTGGACCAAACACTGGCACTGAACACTTGCTGGCTTCTATGGCTTCTTTGGACACAAATGAACATATGATAATTTTATCTTTAAAACAAAACTTTTGCTATGTAGTACTTGTACTAGATCTATGAATATATTGGAAAACCAAAGCAACAGTCAGATATTTGGCAACATCAATACCCATCTGTCAGAGGAACTCACTGCTCTCCTGTGTCTCGAGCATGTGTTGTCCTGTGCGACCCATCCACTCCTGCTAGCTCGCTACGTTCCCCAGTCTAATACTTACTATACACCACCCACAGCGCTCCCACAGGCACACAAAGAAATGTCAGACTACTGTCTTCAACACTGCCTCAAACTTTAATCTGCATCTGCAATGTTCAACACATGCTATTAATGCTACTTCTAAATACTTATAATGAGATATTAGACCCTAACTCCTGGTTAATAAAGTGCTGTTTTATTTTCAGGGGCATGCAGCCAGCCGGAGGCCTGTACTACGAAGCAGGATTTGGGGTTAGCGAGGTGACTTCAGGGTTAAGTCTTCAGGGTTTTCAGTCTGACGATGATGGTACATCGCCATGGTAACTCACGTTGAACACCTAACCTGCTCTGGAGCAGGCTATGTTCCAGATAAGCGATCGACTAGTACAAAAGCACCACCTACTGACCAATCAGATTTCACTGCATAGATCGTAAAATTGCACAAATACAAATAAATTTAGGGTTGCACGGTGGTGTAGTGGTTAGCGCTGTCGCCTCACAGCAAGAGGGTCACAGGTTCGATTCCGGCTTGGGACTCTTCTGTGTGGAGTTTGTATGTTCTCCCCGTGTAAGCGTGGGTTCTCTCCGGGTACTCCGGCTTCCTCCCACCGTCCAAAAACATGCTGTTTAGGTTAATTGATCACTCTAAACTGCCCGTAGGTGTGGATGTGAGTGTGAATGGTTGTCTCTCTATATGTTGTCTGTCTCTATGTGCCCTGCGATGGACTGGTGACCTGTCCAGGGTGAACCCTGCCTTCACCCAATGCCAGCTGGGATCGGCTCCAGCCCCCCGCGACCCCTAACGGGATAAGCGGTTGACGATGAATGAATGAACAAATAAATTTAAGTCATAATCCAGACTACAGTTTAAACTGACAAATGCACGAAGCTTTAGCTGTGTGGTTTTACAGCTTAGGTTTCTGTTTTTATATTTATTATTTTATTTGCTCCCAAGGCCGTTTCACACTGCTGGCATCAGGTTCAGACACACCACATATTTACCCGAGGGCATAATGAAGAGTAGTCTATTCATTCATTCTACTTTAAAAGCTATTTACTGTATATATCACTGCCACACCTCGATGACTGGTTTGTTAAATTAATAAGTCTGTTAATTACCATATTTTTTTGCTGTCCTTCATTCGGCAGCTTCAGATGTATTAATTTTAGTCTGAATTATGTGTTTAACTTCTTGATTTTGTCTAATATTATAGTATCTCTGTCCTTAAAATGTGCTGCTCTGCCTGTCTGTCGACTGACAGCAGACTTGGTCAGATGCTTTCCAACTTTCCAAGATTTCCGCATTCATGTGAACACACTCAACCTGATAAAGAAACCTTGTGTTGATTTACTGAGTTGATAACAACCATTATGGGACCGCTTAGCAGATAAGCCAAACCATGATGTTTTACGAAACATGACAAAGTAGTTTTCTTGCATTTTTGTTTTGTTTAATTTCAATTCACAACATTAATCACCTTTAAATCTGCGACCGTAATCCGGGAACAAATATGTTATGCCTTGAAACAATTAATTAATTGAGAATTAATTGTATGGATATGTCATTTTGTAGAAGACAGGGTAGCCCATACTGTGTTACTGAAAATAAAATATTCTCATGAATGACACTGACCCAGGAACTGAGGTAAACAATACATAGCAGCTGCTAGTCAGCTATATTTTAGTGAAAATGTCAACCCAGTCTCACAGGAAGGGATTTAAACAGCATGACATTATATGGACAATCTGCTTGTCATGAGTATGAGCTTTTTCGTGCGTTTTATCTATGACGCGCTAAATCCACAGTTGGTTTTAGTCAGCAAAAACCACTAACTTAGGTTCAGACACGAAAAACACTTGGTTAGGTGTAGGAAATATGTCATGGTTCAGCATAAAATAAGTATGCAAACTAAGTAAAAAACATACGGAAACCAATGTAACAACTGTGGAAAACACGTCACAAACACCACTATTGCAGTCAGTGCATGGCGTACAAATGACACGTGGAAATTCAGAAAGGTACAGTACGCTGAATGCCTCGTGCATTACTGCGGCATTCGTGCACCTTTTAGTGAACAGGCTTTAAAAAACGTCATCCTGAAGACCTGGCTAAAAAGCTATCAAGTGTATCACTGCCGGTGTTTACTTTTGTTACATTTTTGTGATTATTTCTGATTCTGCATTTGAAATAAAAATTCATGAATTTATTTATTTATTTAATTATTTATTAACACATAATTTAAAAAAAATAGTAAATTGTATCTTGTGTATCTCTATGGGTAACTTGATGCTGTGCCGTTGAATGCTTGCTGAAAACACACACAGTGTACATCAGTTGGCAGCATGGTTGCCAGAACCGCGACTCTTTAGCCACCCAACACAAAGCCCTCTGTATGCTCACTGCATCACCACTTGAGGTGGCCAAGTGCTGATCACAGGCTCGTTTCCTGAAGAGGATGAGGAAGCCCAAGTCCTTATCTCTCTCCATAGCAGCGAGGTGCATTAGACCGGCTTCTGAAAAGGGAAAACAGGCTTTTAAGATGCCGCGCGTACAAAATATTCAGCCACAGATAACGAGGGGAGGAGAAGAAGATTTCCCCTCCTCCCTTCCCTCCATGTTGCCTCTTACCCACAAGGCTGTGAGAGATGCGGGGTTGGAGCAGAAGGTGTGCGCAATAAGCCGTGAGAAACACGACCATCGCCATCCGTTGCCTAATTGCTGCAGTGCCGGCATGACAACGCAATTTGCATAGGAGACACGGCGAAGGACTGAATGAGATTTTATTCAAATCTGTCTCCATTGTGGCTGCCTCCATCACTGCAGAAATGCTGGAAAAAACGATACTGTATTGCAGCTCCACAAAAGTGCGTCTGACCTCCATTTTGGGCCATTTGCATCTTGTTGCCATGTTTCACATAGAAACAACTTTTCTAGTTTTCTCCCCACAGACTTTTTAGCACAATCCTCAACCATTTGCTCCTCCAATTTCCAGTATTAACCAGATTTGAATAATCATTCCGTTTTGCTGCTGGGTCCCAAAATCCCTTTGATAGTTTGGCTGGTTGAGATATTCCCAGACCTATAACTAAAACATCAGATTCAGTTTTTTTTTCTGTTTTAACCTCTTAGGACCTGGCGTACACATGCGATGACATCACATTTTGGGTCATATGAACATAATACTTAATTTTATTTAACTGGGGTCTTGTGTACACGTACAAGGATACGTACACTGCCATCTAGTAGTCCTGCAACTGTTTGCAGCTCTTCAAATGAGCCATACTGTTGCTATGACTGTCCAAAAGGGGAAAAAATTTTCATTTTGTTAAATTGTACTGTGATGTTCCAAAATGTTTGCAAGTGTTATTAATAAATGCAAAAGCAGTCAGGAAAAACACTGCTGTGTTCAGAGTGGACATATAGAGGTTTGCACTATTACACAATGGTGACTTTATTGTGTTTTATGGAAATTCAGAACGAGTGTCCGCATATGTGGACATAATTTTTCTTTAAAACTACATTATGTCAAAAGATGATGCTTAGTTTTTATACTTATCAGGTTCCAATAAGCCCAAATAGCAAAGAGACATCAAAAATGCATATCAAAAAAAGAGCTCAGGTCTTAAGAGGTTAATGTAGTTCAGTCACAAGGCATGCATGGAGACCTCTATCTGTGGTTTGGTAGATGAAACTGACAAACATGATGGCTGTTTATGTAATACCAGCTGTAGGCTGTATGCTGCACTGAAACTAGCTGAGCTCTCTAGAAAGTAGCATTTACTAGTATCTTTATTGATCTCTTTTATTGATATTGATTACTAAAATCCATTAGTGCTTACCCTTTTCCAAACAGTTTCAAATGACGGCTTCTCAGGGGGTTCTGTGTAACAAACCATCGGGTTCATCAGGTTAGCAGACAGTGTTTGAGAGGGGAGTACAAAGTGGGAGCCAATGAGGTTGGTAGGCACCAGGTGCTTCCAACAGCATCTACAACTATTCAAGAGATGGTTGTAAAGTGGTCGGACTAATCTAATACTGTAACACATGCAAATCGGCTGCCCATTAAGACTGAGCATTTGTTTAATGCCATGCCATCTGGAAGCAAATTCAAGCAATGCGTTTTCATACAATGGTTCGTATGATATCAACCAAACAAAAAAGTTACTGCTCCGTTTTTGTTTTCCAACAAATGTCCAGCATTGTGTGTCATTGTCCATTCATTACATCCATCTTCACAGGAAGCAACTTCATTAGGTTTAGATAAGAAAGCTACTTCGTTAGGTTTAGGAAAAGACTGATTTGGCTAGGATTAGGCAACAAAACTACTTAAGTGACAGTAGTCTTGTATTGTTGCTGTGTGTATAAGCTGGTATCAGCAATGTCTTGCTAATATTTATCTATTTATTTATTTATTTATTATTATACTTGGGCTATACATCTTCATTAGTAGGCCCATAATATTTTAATAATATTCCAACAGGAACATAATAGAGTTAAGGTAGTGTGTTTGTAAAGTTACCCATAGTTTTACAACTTTTACAAGTGCTTTTCTGTGTTATCTGCAGCCTGTAGTGCCGCTCTACAATATACTGTAGGATGTCTATAGGCTGGAATGAACAGCAACCAGCCAGACAGGCAGGTATACATGCAGAGACACATTCTGAATTTATACAGTGAATAAAATATACTAGGACATAATGGGTTCGGGGCTCAAGAAAATTTTATATGTTTTTGACTGAAAACTATGTAATTTTGGACCATTGCTATTAGGCTATTCCTATAGATAACCCAAAAAACTTAAAGGCAAAACTTACTGAATATTTAATTCTTCTGGAAATGTTTGCCCCAAAAGAGCACATTCAGAAAATGTTTAAATAATGTTTGATTTGATTGATTATGACACAAATTACTCACTAATTATTTTACAAAAGGGATGAGAAAGATGTATTGTATTGATGAAGCGACCTATGAGGCGAGGCTCACATACACCGGTGTGGCTTTGTAAATGATCAACTTGGCTGGTATTCAGCAACAAAACTACTTAATTAGGTTTATGTATTAAGAAAACAACTAAGTCAATGTTGACTTCTGGTTTCACACAAGAGATGAATGGCTAAAGTATTTTTTGTCACGTCCATCCACCCCGATCTCTTGCCCATGCCATATTCACTGCTATTCATGATTATATTGAATACACACAAATTGTTTTTGTGGGATATACACAATCAGTGCATCACACTTCATAGGTATAGCTACGAACAGTGTAGACGAGAGCCTGCTTTAAGTAAGTGTATGCTTGTTATACTGTCTCAAAAGCATCGCTCTATACAATATGAGTCCAGAAGTTGAGTGGGCAAGCGAGGGTGGCAAAACTTGTCTGAGTCATCCATCATTGCTGGGGAGACTAGCCACCTCTGGTGGCACAGCTGTTTGGGCAGTGACACCGCCGTGCCAGCCGTGGCCCCTACATCTGCTGCCGGGATGCTGTTGACAGGGTCATCTGTGGCTTTGTGGAACACAACAGCCAGCGTTACGCCGTCTGCAGCAGACGGACGGAGAGACACGATACACAGGGTCAGAGGACTAGAAGTGATATTTTGGGTGGAAATGAGTTTGAGATTGGAGTTGATTTCATATCAGCCCACTGCTCTATTTACCTGGAAGAAAAGGGAGTGATGTGCAGAAAAAAACCTGAAATGTAAACTGGACATTATTGGGTTGATGTTTCTTCTATTAGGTTCTTACAAGGAATGTCCACTAACATTCCAGCTTACAGTTTGCTTGACAGACGATACTAAAAACACGGTGCAAAGACTCTGTCATTGCATCAGACGCATAAATCAAAGTGAACAAAGCATAACTGAGGATTTAATGTCAAAACCAAATGGGCCTCATGCAAGAACCATCCTTCTGAATGGATTTGTTCTTCAGTGGCACATTCAAGTGATTTATTAGAATCTGTGGCATTGAACCACATTTCTCGTATTTAGAATTTCCTCTTAGGTCCTGACACGATTCACAAGTGGTTCAGGACTGTGGTATGAATCATGTACAGGCAGACTGTATAAGTAGTTCAATTACAGCATAACTAAAATGCTCACTCCAGCAGCTGCCTTGGGTTCTTTATAAATCTCCATTCAGGGGAACTAAACTCAACCAAGTGCTTTTGTTGCCTAAACGGAACAAAGTACTTTTGTTGCCTAAACAAAATCAAGTGCTTTTGTTGCGTAAACTTGTTGCCTAAACGGAACCAAGTGCTTTTCCTGCCTAAACAGAACCAAGCACTTTTGTTTTGTTGCAAAAAGTGCTTTTGTTGAATAAACTGAACCAAGTACTTTTGTTGCCTAAAGTTTTTGCCTAAATGCAACCAAGCGCTTTTGTTGCCTAAACCAAATCAAGTACTTTTATTGCCTAAATTGAACCAAGTGCTTTTGTTGCCTAAACTTGTTTCCTAAATCGAACCAAGTGCTTTTGTTGCCTAAATTGCCTCAACCAAACCAAGAACTTTTGTTGTCCAAACCTAAAACAAGGTTTTTGTTGCCTAAACCAGACCAAGTTTGTTACGAAAACCTTACCAAGTAGTTTTGTTGCCAAAACCTCATTGCCTAAACCTAATCAAGTACTTTTGTTGCCTACACCTAACCAAGTAGTTATGTTGCCTAAACCTATTTAACCAGTTTTGTTGCCTAAGATGAACCAAGTACAGTATTTTGACACGTAAACCTAACAAAACAATTTTGATGCCTAAACCAAACCAAGTACTTTTATTGCCTAGACCTATCCAAGTCCTTTTGTTGCCTAGACCTATCCAAGTAGATTTGTTACCTAAACTGCACCAAATAGTTAAGTAGTAATTTTGTTGCCTAAACTGGAACATTTAAGTCATGGACTGCTTTGCTTTAATATATTTTTTTCATTCCTTCTTTGTTCCCACCAATGTACAGATCTGCAATGGCACAGTATTGATGACCTTAATAATCCCACTACTGTAACTGCTAAATTTGTTACGTTTAGTTGCTGATTTTTGGCAGCAGGTCTTCAGGTTCTCTTTGGGTGACATTTGTGAATGGAACCTGCCCACGAAAGTAGAACTGCAGGTGGTCTCATGTAGCAACTCGGGGCCGGCAGTTCTGGTAATTATCAAGTGGCATTCATTGAGTTGAAACAAGCAATTTAAGTTAAGAGTTTGTACAATTACGAAGGTTTGGTGAATCCAACTGGGAACATTCAAGGTTCACTTCATAGCTTTTTTTCCAAGGTTTTCAACAGCGTCTCACAGTCTTCAGGAGCAGATAGAGTTTGCTCTGTTGTCGTAAAATGATTTAAGTATAGAATTTCTGTCACATAGGTTTTATAGGGAGGAAGGGGGGAATTCATGCTCTAAACCTATTGTGCTTTAAATAGCCAAAACCTTAAAAAGCATAACCTGCACTGTAATATTGTGTGGACAGAAATGTTAGTTACTAAACATAAAACTTAATGGAATGGGAGCAAGGGGTTAATGCCAACACATATTTGACTTTGCACCCTTGTTGTAAATCGAAAGGCCTTGTGCTACACTATAAAATACCACAGACAATTGTCTGTGCTACTGTCAAGTCCAAATTAAAGTGATCTTTTGAAAGAGGGTGCAGTGAAAATAGGTGCCTTTTTTCCTTTGTAAGACGGATTGAATTTCCTAGACTTGACCTGAATGTCAAACCAAATTTAACTACTACTACAAATAATTACTTTCATCCGGGTGAAATCTTCCATTACCGAGCATTATTCGTCATCTCAAACATCCAAATACTTGAAGAAGCCTCGGCTGACTTCAGTTGTGAATTCCAAAAAAATAAAAGACAAATAAAAGAGGACTCTCTAGTCAGCATGATAAAGCGGTCAAGGCTGGGAAAAAAATAAAATAAATTAAGACATGCTGTAAACACTACGAGGAGGACGTACGAAGTAATTCTGGAGTTCAGACCCACAAACAAGCCCGAAGAGCTGATGGGAGGTTGCTCCTCTCCTCGGCTGCTCCACCCCCAGCAAGCTTCTCCTCTCGCCTCCCCTGCTGAGAAGTCAGCTTTCATGTTCTTTTCAAAGTCTCAGGTAGTATTACCCTGGGCAACCTTGACAGAGCCCGGGGCAAAGGCAGCACTTGGCTCTGTACCTGCGCAAACACACACCGGAGAGCGTGCGGCAGGTACGCTCGCTGCAACGCGTGTACGCGATTATTCAAGCAAACGCCATCAGCCCGGCAGCACCGATGCTCCCTCTATCTACCCACCCACGCACTGACTGCACACACACACACACACCCTTTGATTGTCTCCACGCCGTGGCTGTCATTAAGACTCATTAAGGGGGATGGTTTTATTGAAGGCGGTCGTGTTGAGGCATCCGCTGAATTATTCATATGCGCCTTCCACTGAACACACTTTCTCTCTCTCTCACACACACACACACATATAGCACACATCGTTGAAATGCAGGAAGCTGGAGCAGACTAGAGAGAGAGAGAGATGCAGCCTATATAGGTCACTTCCTCCTCCACCCGCATCGCTCAGAAAGTGGAACTGGAAGGCAGGAGGGAGGGAGACTGAGAGCGAGGCTTATTATAGCAGGCAGACACACACACACACACACTGAAACACTGAAACACTGAGGTCCCAGCAGATAAAGGAGCGTACACCTCAGAGAGTAGATTGTCACAGCTATGAATGAAGCTCAGAATGGCTTTTGCGGGAAGGTAGTACTAATTCATTGTTGAGCGACCCAGAGTGTGTGTGTGTGTGTGTGTGTGGGAATGGAGGCCAGCATCGGCAGATCAGAGGGAGTTCATCAGATGCCCACCATTTCATCACAAGTCCCACCCCCCCTTGTGCTGAACATATGGCATACAGTATGCGCGGAAATGGATACACATTTACATTTAGTTTGATCATATATTCCATCAAATATTCATTACATACAATCAGGGTTTAATATGCACCATCACGTGGCTGCAATAGAAAGGGAAGCTAAGTGCTGTGGGTAAATGCACACTGGAGGCTAAAATTGTTAGACTATGTTAATTGAGCTGTATTACAAATTTGGTCCTCTTTGTCATTCTGACTATTATTTCTATCACTTATGATAACATTTGTTATAAATGGGTTCACAAACAGAGCAAAGTGGGGACAAATGCTGCTCCCTTCCAACATCCATCAAAAACAAACGCCACAAAAGTCACCAGTCAAAACAACATAATAAAAAGCCTTGTGAGATAATCCCAACAGGCACTGTAATCTAGACCGCTAACAAGGCAAAAACTCATTTTAGCGATCACAAAGAAGGGCCACAATCAAAGTGGTCACCACAGATACTGAGCCCATGAAGAGGTCAATGCGACAATCAGTAGGCTGAAGCACCGCGAGGTGGTTGGCAGAGTCCAGGAGGGTCGAGCAGGCCTGGGGAGAGGTGATACTCCCTTTTTCTGGTCGAAGGCTTCCAAAGAAGACCGAAGAGCCATGGTGGTGGCAGAAGTAGCAAGATCTGAGCAGGAACGCCTTAACATCAAAGCGGTATCCCAGGGCCAGCAAGGACGTTGGACGGCATGGGAAGGTCTCACAGACAGGTCTATGTCCTGGTCTGACCTGTGGAAGATCCCCCAAGCTAGGCTCAGCTTCCTAATCAGAGCAACATATGACACCTTGCCTTGTCCCCGAAACCTCCACCAATGGTTTGGTGCTGAAGAGACCTGTCCGCTCTGCAACACCATCAACGCAAGCCTACAGCACATCCTGTCGGGTTGCACGACAGCGCTGTCCCAAGGCCGCTACAGATGGCGGCACGACCAAGTGCTGAAGAAGCTGGCAGAGGTGTCAGAGGCATGCTGAAAGGAGGCAAACAGCAGACCTTCCGCTCCAGGCAGACATCCCATCCAGTTTGCGAGGGCGGGGGAGTGCGTCAAACCGTCCCGCCAGAGAGATGCAGCAAGACTTCTCTCACCAGGAAAGGGGTGGACGATGAGGGTCGACCTGGGGAAGCAGCTCCGGTTCCCCAAGGAGATCGTGGCAACATCACTGCGGCCGGACCTCGTCATGTGGTCAGAGGCGTGCAAGACAGTCCTGCTGATCAAGCTCACCATCCCATGGGAGGGAGGGGTGGAGGCGGCTAACGAACGGAAGCGAGCCAGGTACTCGGACCTGGCAGCAGAGTGCAGGGAGGTCGGCTGGGGAGCCGTCATCTGCCCTGTGGAAGTGGGGTGTAGGGGCTTTGTAGGTTCCTCAACCGCCCGCCTTCTTCGAGACCTGGGATGCACAGGAGCGGGGCTTCGGAAGGCCATGAGAGAGCTGGCTGAGGAGGCAGAGAAGGGCAGCTTCTGGCTGTGGCTAAGGAGGAAGCAGAAGAGTTGGGGGGGAGACGCCTAGGGCATCAGCAGGGGGTGGCAGGGAGCGATCCCTGCCATCGCTCCGCCACCATGAAACGTACTGGGGTTAAAGGAGCGAAACGTTAATGAGTGGTGGTCCCCAGCTGATGACCCGTCAAGGCCCACAGAGGTGTTCAGTGGGGTGTCACAGTACACCTGTTCAAAAGGCACTGGAGGAGGTGCGTCAGGCAGCAATGCCCAGCAGGAACATCAACACCTGTATCTTGAAATATAACCATGTATATAAGAAGTGGACGTAGTCACTGTGACGTCACCCATTGGTTCATGCACTACGGTTTTGGCATTTTGGCCAAAGAGTACAGAAGCAAAATGACGAAACTGTTTTTTTGTTGTTGGCGCCATTTTGGACTGAAAACACTTTTGTATGGCACTTTTTAGGTGAATGTTTTACTGGCATCCAGTAGTCACTTTCAAAATGGTGAAAGCATAGATTTGCTGCTCGCTGCTGATGTTACGGTAGAACGTACAATTGGCTTTTACTTCTTCACGATACATCCTTTGTTTTGGCTGTCACCATCTGGTTATTTGGCCGTCGCTATCTTGTTTTTTTGGAACCAGAAGTGCCATGAGAGGGTGGAGCATAACGGAGTATGAGTACAACTGAACGTCAAACGTCAAGTTTAGGTGAAAAAAAATGTTACAGTCAGTTTTCATGAACTGAAATCACACTGTGAAAGGGTTAAAGATGAAAACACGGACAACACCCAGATCAGACAACATTGTGGTACCAACCTGTCAATCACAAGGTAGCCATGCCCTAAAGCATCCCCTGCTTTATGGTCTATTTGACGCTAAATGGGACCATAATTTACTAAATGAACATCATACTGTATTGAAGAAAACCTGAAACTAGTGATTGAGACCATAAAAACATGTTTAGTGTGGTACCAAATCAAGTGAGAAGTAGACTCATTTTCTCATAGACTTCTATACAATCAGACTTCCAGAGGAGTCGCCCCCTGCTGGCTGCCTGCAAGTTTAAGGCACTTAAGCATCAGCTTCACTTTTCAGAAGTAGGGTAGGGGGATTATTGAATATCTGCCTAAATAATATGCAAATCAGGTTATTGCAGCTTTAAGGATAAATGCCCAGAATGTCCCTTCCCTTGCCCATTCTCATTCCCAGGTCATCGATTACAGATGCTTCATCATGGCTGTTGGTGTTTGATTCCGACGAACAAGGCACACTTTACCGTTGGTATGAGCCGCACCGGCAATGTAAACCCACCCACGCCCTCAGGGATAGTCCCCTGATGATGTAGTTTAAAGAGCGAAACACAGCGGGCGGGCGGGAGTGGAGGTAGATGGGTCCAACAAACAAGGCTTTCATCCAGAGGATCACTGTTTGTGTCCCATGGACCAATCAGCTGTTTGGTCATATCCTGTGTTCATAACGTTCTGTCATTTTCAATGTACAAACAAAGTCATTTTAAGCCCAACCATGTCATTCTTACCAAAACCTAACTGAGTGGTTTTATTGCCTAAGCAAGTCTTTTTGTTTAATTCACAACATAAAGCATGTATTTGTTGCAGACGCAGAGTGACGCTGAAGGGTCTGACAAACGACGCACAACTACAAATATGAAGCTAACACACCAAAGCTTCATCAAAGAGAGAAAACTCAGGGACAGAAGCCTACAACACCATGATGACACTGAGGTAAAACTAGTATGTGATATTCTGGTGGTAGCCATGGCACCATTATGGTTCATACCTATTATTGATCAATGCCGTTTCAACCACTGTTACCTGAACATGTTGGTGCATGGAAAGCTATCGTAACTATTATTTAAAGATGATAAATTCAGAGTTATTTTGACTGGTAACAAATGATGAAATGATCATTAATGATGTTTATTAATTATTAGTGATGCTATAAACTCTTCAATTTAAAATTTGTGAAATAATCAGTTTCCAAATGATATATTGTATCATAGCTGATAGTTATTGTCTCCTGTTAACAGTTTATGATTGCACACATTATAACAGTTTATTTAGTAAATAAAGTATTTGTTCATAATTACCAGATGATTTGTACACCTTAAAGAAATTATTTGTTGAAATATTTATATTTGTTGTCTAAATAATGTTTACAGATGCTTTACAAAAATGTACTAACTATTGAACAAGGTATATTAATAATCCGTTGCAACTGTATAATAACCATCCAAATAATGTTTACAGACAGTTTACAAACCAACTACTGAGCATTAACAGTGTCACAAATATCTATCTATGTAATATTTCTATTTTCTGTTTTACAAACAATTTATTAAAGGTTTCCATATAATAGTATAGTATAGTAATAGTATAACAGTAAAATAAAGATTAAGTTCAATTTAATCAATTTACCATTTATAAATGAAGGTTATTATACAGTGTTATTGGTGAAAAGAGTAGTCGTTTATTTTCAGTTGAAATGTTTTGTACATGGGGATAAGGGCTGAACATGGAGGCATCCACAGTGCACCCACCTAGCCATTGGCAACATGGATTTATTATTGGCATTTCATTAAAATGGCTCGCTGACTGCTGCCACATTTGACATTCTTGTAGTGATGACACACTGGCCAAAACTATGAAAAGGAGACCCAAGTTGTAATAAAGTGGAATCATCCTTTAAAAATGGATGCGATGAAGCTTACTTTGTTGCTTCTTCAAGGTCATTCCCTGTTTAGCTTTCAACCACAAGCAGTGCGACAACTCTCCCTGTCGTTTGCGGGTTCCTATTGGTGGTTCCAGTTTCATATGATTTTCTGTGGGTGTATTGAGTGGCGAGGATATCACGTAGGAAGACAACACTCCTTTGAGTCGAGCATTGTGATGAGAACTCCGGAAGGCCACTGTGAATAGTGAGACCTTCACTGGCTTTCAGAGCGGGGGAACGAGCGCTGCTATTGGAGCTCGCCTGACAGGCAAATACAACATGGAGACAAGTGTGTGTGTCTGTGTGTGTGTGTGTTCTTGGGCTCAGAGGGGCAGTATCACAGCAAAGGTTCACTGCTTCTCCTTGTCACCTGGGTTCCTCTGTCTTCACCTGATGTCTTGTCAGTGACCAAATGTCAAGTGCATCTGTGCCTGTGTGTGTGTGTGTGTGTGTGTGTGTGTGTGTGTGTGTGTGTGTGTGTGGTCAACTGGGTAGAGGAGAAGACAGATTTGGGTCAGTCGGTTCCCATGAGGGCGTCCGAGCGCTGCGCAGTGGATGACATGTCTGATATGAACGAGTGAGCAAGGAGGAGATGGAGAGGAAGTGAGAGAGTGAGTGTGTGGCCAGACAGTGGAACAGCCAGGGGTCAGGGGAGGACACACACACACACACACACACACACACACACACACACACACACACACACACACACACACACACACACAGCTGTACGTGGCCTTGTAGCTAAACCACATGCATCGGTGCATCTGTGCTGCGACACTCACGCAAGTGGCTATGTGGTGAAGAGGTAGAAACAGACAGTAACACACAGAATGCATTATCAGTGTACAAAATGTACTGCATGATATACATTTATTTATGCACTTTAACCCAGAATTAAAGTCCTCATGAAATGAAAAATGCATTTTCCCAGTTTTAATCCTGTGTCCTTGTGTTTTTTCTTCATATACCTCTCATTATATGCCAAATATCTATGTTAAAAAAGCAATATCAGAGTATTTTTACATTAAAATCTGATCAAAATCCCATTCTTTTCCTGTAAACGGTTTCAAATGTTTTATAACTCATCCAGTGTTTGGGGGTGTTATCAAAAATTTCATGTATCCATCCATCTTCTACCGCTTATCCTGTTAGGGGTTGCGGGGGGGCTGGAGCCGATCCCAGCTGGCATTGGAGGAAGGCGGGGTTCACCCTGGACAGGTCGCCAGTCCATCACAGGACACATAGAGACAGACAACCATTCACACTCACATCCACACCTACGGGCAATTTAGAGTCATCAATTAACCTAAACAGCATGTCTTTGGACTGAGAGGAAGCGGAGAACCCGGAGAAAACCCACGCTAACACGGGGAGGACATGGATTTGAACCTGTGAGGTGACAACGCTAACCTCTGCACCACCATGCAGCCTAACAAAAATTTATCCACTCAAATTAGGGATGCATGGATCCGACTTTCTGAGTCTCTGTACCGATGGCGATACCCGGGCTACCTGGGCTTTGGGTATCAGCAAACACTGAGTACCGATCTGATATCAATGTTTAATTAATAAACTGCCTCACTGTGTGGAAGTGACTGGATCAGACTTAACTTAAACATTGCTTTCCTAACTTTGTAAAACAACATGTTACACATAAATACATGGAGTTATAGATGCTCTAACTTCCATTTCAGAGTTAACGCTAGTAGTGGCCAGTCACATCAGAAAGTGGTACAGCAACACTCGTTCACACTTCCTCAGGAAATAGGTGGTGCTAGAAGCTAAGTGCTGGGGTGACAACTTTTGAATCATGCATTGCCTGTGACTGGTTTTGTTTGTGGCAAAACGAATACAAAGAGTAGAGCATTATTAGCGTTTATTACATTTATTGAGCAGTGCGACACAGCTGATATGATAGCTTCCTCCGTGTGGGTTCAAAATGAACTATTTTGTTCAACATAGAGAGGATCGCACCATGTTGTGTCCAGTATAAAGCCGTTTCACATCAAGTAACGATTTTCATCCAAAAAAGTTGCACGGAAATTAAAAAAAAAAAATACTGATTCTTATGAATGTTTGCACATTGGTCTCTGCTAAACATTCATGCAGTGGATGCCTACAGAAATACATATTTAACCAATGAAATCCTTTGTTTCAAGTGATGTCATACCTCCAGGTAGGCTATTGCTCCAGGTAGCTTGCTGCCAAAATTGGGGAACATTTTATCAATTTAGTTTCTCAACACTCAATATAGTATGGGCGACAACTACCTCAACAACCAAATAAAGACCAATGACCCCAGATAAGCGGTTGAAGATGAAAAATGATATGGCTTCAAATCGCACAGCAACTGGGATACCATGAACAAGGTAATATTGCCGATATGCAGTTGTGAATCTTATATGGGGCAGTGGTGGCCTAAAACCTATCCAGAGGCTTGTTGTTCAATCGCCTGGACCGACAGGACAAATTTGGTTGGGGAAGGTGATGAAGCAGCACTAGCTGCTCCCTCATTACCACCACTGAGGTGCCCTTGAGCAAGGCCTTTAACACCGACTGCTCCAGTGGCCAGCAGATCAGACTGTGGTTGTACTGGGCAGTTTCTAAGTGTGAATGTGTAACTGTGTGAACGTGATCAGGGCGTTTCTGAAAAAAGATAGCATTACTCTCAGTGAACCTCCTCTGAATAAATAACAGGTGACAAAAATATGTTGGTTAAAGAACAGCTAGGGTTAGCATCAGATTTGAGGTTTCGGCTAATTTATGTATTGTGTAATTTACTTTTTGTGATGAAACTGGAACAGGGCAATGGGGATAAAGAGCTCGGTGTGCATAGTTGTCATGCAGAAAACTTGCATGTAGATTTTCCTTGCAACCTGCTGTTTTTCAGTGCTAACCAGTCATGAGCTGCTACTGATTAGCTAGCCATTTATTCCCTATTTAGAGAGGCAGCGTGTGGGATGCTATGAAACTAGGCGAGCAGCTACCTAATGAAAGTGACTCTCCCAGTGTGTGAGTAGCAGTACATAGTCATAGCCATGCTGTTTAGAGAGGTTAGCTCTACTGTTGATGGAGTTATCAGTTTTCAGAAGACCCATGTGTTGTGTTTACTGCCCAGGTCCTGGCTAGGGGGAGCACCGGGGGGGAGGTTCTGTAGTAGAAGTCAAGGGTCCACTTGGTTCCCAGTATCCAAAAGCATACCTGGGCCAGGTCCAAATCATATTCAGTATAATCTGATTGGGTAGGGTCCTGTTCTATTGCCGCTGGTCTTGGGTCCATTTCAGATCTTGCAGTAAAAACAGAATCATTATTTAAGAATGAGCCAAGAAAATAGAAAAAGGGAGGAAAAAAAAAGATATTTTAACATTTTTTTTGTAAAATACAGATCAGGCTGGGTAGAAACTAGGCTGAATAATCCCAGACTGAGAGCCCTTTCCACCATATAATAATGAATGGCATACCAGGTCCAAGAAATAATACTCAGCAATCAACTGAAACCACCAAAGTTTTGAAAATCCATCATTAATTCACCATGGGTTGAGCGTTCATGGAGCTCTGAGCTGTACGGCTGTGGCTAAATTGGTTTTAATGGATTTCATGGGGTGCGGTTCGTGGGCCTTTTGATTGACAATGAGGTTTGAGGGTTGCCACAGCTCCCTGCTCCCGCTCTGTCCCCGAGCTATGCACCATTGATCAAACACATACAAACTGTCACTCTGTATTGCCAGGGTGCTGGTGACGGACTCACCAGTCACTTCAATCATTAGTCAATCAAGCTCCACCACATCCAAAAGCTGGAGTCACAAACTGGAGGAGGAGGAGGATGCATTTGGTTCAAGGTAAATGAAGCACTGCCTAAGTGACACAATAGACAGTACCTTAATTACATAGCAATGCAGATTAAAATAACATTAGTCTTTAATTGCTTTTTCTACCTGGAACAGTATCTGCTCAGTTCAAAAATACATGAACTTCTTTATTGAAAGGCACTTACAAGCAGCTCCATATTGTCAAATGTACACAGTCAAACGGCAATCCATAGTGCGAACTACGACCAGTGATGTCCTTCAATGGAAACTGGCTCTCAATCTCCATGGAGATGCCGCAAGGGCACATGAGTGGGTGCCCGCACCGGACAAGAGAAATGAGCACAATTACAGCTTTTGAGAGGTAATTATATATGCGTTGTTCTGGCAAGGGACCATAAATAATTCTGGATCCACCCCATGTGCTTGTCTGGTAATGGAGGAACAATGAGGAGGGAGAGGAGGGCTGGGTGCATCACAACAGCACCTTTCACCCTGGAGGAAAGAAAGGCCGGTCAGCCAGACAAAAGCTGAATGATATCAAGCACCAAGGCTACAACTGTGCCAATAAGTGCCTCTAATAGCATGGTGGAGGGTTAAAAAAGGAGGGAGGAGTTGGGGGCTTGTCTGCCTTTCAGTGTGGCTTTTGTAAAGACATTAGATAAGGTGTAAGAATCTATAAGCGCTAATACATGTACGACTCGGGTCCTGAGAGATTTAAAATGTCGGGATACCCATAGCATGGACAGAACAGAGAGAGATGGAGAGGTTTGAAATAAAAGACGTATTGCACCGTGAGGGTTTCCTGAAAAACACACCCTAAATACAGACCCTCCTGCAATTTCACCGATGGCTTAATAGTCTCAGCACGCCCCTTTCCAAAGCAGTTTATCTTCTGCAGAAGCGATAGGACAGTAAATAAGTAGCTTACGACACACAAGAGCTTTTCCCTGACTACAGGGTGGTTGTCAGTGTTAAGTAGCTATCCTTGCACGCTCCGAGCTAACATCAAAAGTGATGGGAACCGTGTTTCATCGGGGCTTCCACCGCTACGGAGCTAAAAGCTTGGGAAAATTCACTAACAAAGAGCACACTGTGGCTGCAAGTAGGTTAACATTTAACAGATTTTTTTTTTTCCGCCTTGTACAGTAAATGCTCGCACATTTCAGATGGTTTGTTTATTCCCAGTCCTCCACAAGCTGCACAGTAATCCTTATCTCCTGATACATATTTCAAATGCAGTGGGTGGAACACCTGTCTTCTGGTCCATGCTGGCAACTTTATGCCTTACCAGAGAGCAAATCTAGGTTCCCTTCCAGCTCAGCCATGCTATGACCAGCAGAGTCATAGTACAGTGAGTAGTACTGAAAACATGCATTTAAGAGTAACACACAGTGCACACTCAAATGTCTTTTTAACCTATAAACTATATGACGAATGACTGAATTGTGATGAAACATATCAATGCTGGTGATAGGCCTAATACTGACATTTCTTACCAAATTCATAAAAATCTGCATTTCATGGTTGAAAATGGCTCAACACGCCATCTGCTGTTATAAATCAGCCCTAATCTTGCAAAGCCAACACAGAGGTATACTGTATAGTTGACCGTTGATGAAATATAACAGATGTTAATGCCATCTGATCTGCCCCAACTTCTCGCTTCTCCCCACAGCATCTATCATTTTCACTTTTTTACGTAACCATGGTGCATTACAATCACAGCACAACTGTGTTCTCTGCATTCTGTGGACTAAAGCCATCAGCAGCAGCATGATAAAATCTGGTGAATCAGTGTGATTATCTCTCATAGCAGTCTGCTTTCTTATGCTGTGACGAGTGTGTGTGCATGAAGTATAAGTTGTTAAATCGGACTCGATTAGTGGCGACAGCTTGCCAAGTCCGTTCGGGATGCTAATTTTCTTTTTCTAACCGATAACCGATTTTCCAATTAACCGATTATAAACGATTAAATGACAACATTAGTGCGTCTCATGCGGCGCAGTGCTGGTTTTAGTACCTAACAAGCCACCCGGCAGCAACGAAAAGCCGATACACAATCCATCATTTATCACCAGCTGACACACAACACACAACGAAGTCCCTCATTTACCCGACAGGGAGAGTTAGCGGCCACGACGTAGTGTAGAGGACACATAAGGCGTCTTTCCCAATAAAAGCCTCCACCGCATCATCGAGTTTAGCTGGGAGGTTGTCAGCTGTGTGTCTGCCCGCCGTGACAGTAGTGAGTGTCCAACAGACTGTGTATGTTTGTGCTACGTTTGCAGCGGGAACGTTGCCGGTGGCTTCGTGTTCGCACATACGGTCAGTCATTGCTGTATAACGTTAGCGAGTTTCTGACAAACCGTGTGCGTGTGCGCCGGTGAGTACTGTATTGGCGTCATGTAGCAACCAACTTCCTGTATCCTGCAACACTGGCTCAGACTCACTTAAGGTGGCCTGTTAAGGTGGACCAGCTATTCTCCTTTAAGTGACAAGCCGCTCCTCTGAGATTTGCTCAGCTTTTTAGCTATTTTTAATATTTCTTTTAACCGTTTAACTGGTAGCGTTTCTAGGTTAAAATAATTAATGTCGGTTCGCGATTAAAGGGTTAATTATTAACATCCCCTTCTTTCAGACTACACTGGTTACAGAAAATGCAACAGCGTGCCGGTCCCTCCTCCCCGCCTCCAGGAGACTATTCGCCCGGAGGAGACCGGACAGTCGCTCCGGAGGAGGTGCTAGGGTTTACGCCGGCTGAACTGGAGCTGCCACAGTCGTGATGTTCTGTCTCCGGAGCTGTAAACACAAATGTCAACATCGAGTCTTTCGTCATATGGAAGTGGGCTCATCTCTCAGCCCCTTGCCCACTTTTTCCTCATTTGTTCAGAATTATGCAGCGGTTGGACTTAGGCTCAGACCTGCGGGTGAAGTTTCACTTTAATGAACAGAAACAGAAATGCTGGATCTGCGTGATTCTGGAAGTCAGCAACCCTCGTGAGGACCACACACACTTGGCTTCCCTCTTCCTCCAAACACACACACACATCCTTAACATAGCTTCTTGGTCACGCCATTCTCTTCCCCTACTGCCTGTACGGACCTCTGACGTCCCCTTTCTCCTTCTCCTATCAGTCGCTCTTCCTTTTCTTTGTCTTTCTCTTCCTGTGGAGAGCAACGTGTTTGTGCATAATTTCCATTTCAAGAGGTCATATAAATTCACCTCCATGCAAATGAGTCAAAATCTCCAAGGTAATAATCACCTGAAACCCCCACTCACACGCACAAACACACAAACACCCCAGGTGGCTCTATATTGCATCGCCGACATGAATAAATAATTAAATGAAATCTAATTTTTTTTTTTTTTTTTTATTTCATATCCTCAGCAGCTGAATCCAATTCCGCCTCCACCCTTTGAGGACGACACCCGCGTGACCCTCAGGTACAATTACCGCCATTCAAGACATAACGCAAACAATTGTGTTTTAGAGGTGTGCTGCACTTCCTGTGTGTATGTATGTATGTGTATGTCTGATGTGGTGGCGGTGGATTATAAATAGTGTAATATATGAATCTACTGACAGCGCCAATGGCATTTACAGAGAGACACAGTAGAAAGAATAAATAGACACTCATGCCCACTGATCTCTTTTAGCCATTTTAGCCTAGATCTGAGATACAAGCACCTCCATAATTTTTCCACATAGCAGCACATATATATCCAGTAATATGTCCCTCTCCTTGCTTAAGAAAACAACATCCTATTTCCCAGCCACATAAATATTTCAATCATTTCCTCTCCGTTTCATGCCCGTGCCTTCCCAGGCGAGTGCACTAAGTCACGTGAGGCTGCCGGCAGCCACAACAGCACTGTCACCTCTTATTCCAGGTCAAGAGGTTTATGACCTGAGGAAGCCCGGGCGGTTGGCACGTAAAGCGCCCCGGTCACGTGACCTGCTGGTGATGACACGCTGGATTTGTTATGATGCAGAAGCGCTCTGTTTCTATACTGTAGGTCTGTGAGAGGAGGCCGTGGGTGGTTCAGGATGAATGACTGTAACCTCTGACGACTGTTACATAGATAATTTGGCTTCTTTCTCAAGGAACATACATGGAGATTCAGTTATAGCGGAGTTATAGCGTGTAGGGTTTTAGGAGGAATTAAAAGAAAACCAAAGTGAATGAGAAGAGAAATGTTTTGTGTTTCATATTGTAAATCACATTAAATATGTGTTCTTAATTGCATTAATCAATATTTATATAGTAACATTAAGCCTGTCAAAGTTAATGCGATAGAAACATGTTGATGCAAATTCATTTTAACGCTTCTACATTCATAATGCATTAACAACTTGCTATATTTAGGTTGTAGTGAGCACATATGAACCTAGAAAACCTCAGGAATACACTGGTACCAACCACGTCATCCGAGCTTGTCACGAGAGGTTAAATAACGCTCCAAACTCTGAGAGGAAAAACTGTCATGGCCATTTTCAAATGGGTGCCTTGACCTCTGACCTCTAAAAATGGGTTCTATGGGTACCCACAGGGCCCCCCTTTTACAGACACTTTATGATAATCACATGCAGTTTGGGGCAAGTCATAGTCAAGTCTTAGCATAGTTTTTTATGCTAAATACAGTACCTGTGAGGGTTTCTGAATATTTTTCGTTTTGTGTTGTTAGGTGCATTTTGAACAGATAAAAAATGTATGATTATCATTATTGACAATCATGCGATTAATCATGATTAAACACTTAAATCGATTGACAGCCCCAAATGACAGTGAAGCAAGAGAATTATCACTCAACTCTGTATTCCCCTCAGCTTTACAGAGCCTTTTAGCTTCCTTTAGCTCGTTGTGCTACCTGCCCAGCACCAAACAGCACGGCACAATTAGCCGTGAGCTAGTGGTAGTGGAGAATTAAGCAGCCAAAGAGCCAGATCATTTTTCTCTGGGGTTGGTGGAGACAGAGCAGAGCTACAGGAAGAGTAATTATTGGACTTAATGGACTCCAAATGAATGCTAATGTTACTGCTGAATGTGTAAATTGCAACTATCTAATAACATGTTCACAATAACAACTTTCTAAGTTGATAACAGAGTGGTGCATTGATGACGTATTTTTGCAGGCCAGCCCAGAAGTTAGCATCGCACTGGTTCCCTCAACAAAAGGCCAATGGGATTGTTCTGTTGGGTTTTGGATTACAGCAGAACATAATCTCTGTGGCAAACAAACATTTATGATATTTGCTTAGTTTTGTTCAGCAAGATAATCTTCAGAAATGACACCACTGTTATGATTTTTAAAGAAGTCTCATTTAGCCACTTGTTAGCTGCCTGTTTAAGGGCATGTAAAAGCTCCAAAATGGGATATTTACTGATGTATTTTATATCGTAGAACAAAACATTAAAATCTCCTCAGCTTGTGTTAAGGCTGGGACACACCGGGAACATCAGGAGTGCTTGGCGGTTGCGTTACCTGTTGTTTTTTATTTCAGTGTCCGTGTTAACGGGTTCGAGCAGCCACACCGCCCACATGAGACACGTGTCTCATGTGACTCGGCTGTGTGTCAGCTACGTCTTTTCTAGAGATTCAAGGTCTCGCCTAATTTTACCGCAAGCGGCGAGCGGTTCACAGCAGCAACATTACTACACTTCTGGTGTCTATATCTGTAGAAAATGTGACGGACATGAACAAATGTAAAGATTTATTTTTTAAATCACCTCAGCCATAAAAGCCCTCAAGTGTTTTTTCTATGGACAGAATTCCTTCAAGGCTATTATTCTGAAATATGTGCAGGACAGGCTCCATGAATGAATATACACTGAACAAACATATAAATGCAACACTTTTGTTTTTGCTCCCATCTTTTATGTCCTGGTGATCAGGTTGTTGATTGTGGCCTGTTGAATGTTGGTCCACTCTTCTTCAATGTCTGTGTGAAGTTGTTGGATATCGGCAGGACCTGGAACATGCTGTCGTATACGCCGATCCAGAGCATCCCAAACATGCTCAATGGGTGACATGTCTGGTGAATATACAGGCCATGCAAGAACTGGGATGTTTTCAGCTTCCAGGAACTGTGTACAGATCCTTTAACATGGAGCTGTTATCATGCTGCAACATGAGGTGATGGTGGTGGATGAACGGACAACAATGGACCTCAGGATCTCATCACGGTATCTCTGTGCATTCAAAATGCCATCAATAAATGCACCAGTGTTCATTGTATATAACATGCGCCTGTCCATACCATAACCTCACCACCACCATGGGCCACTCAATTCATAACGTTAACATCAGCAAACCGCTCACCCACATGACACCATACACGTTGTCTGCCATCTTCCCTGTACAGTGAAAACCGGGATTTATCCGTGAAGAGAAGACCTCTCCGAAGAGCCAGACGCCACTGAAGGTGATCATTTGCCCACTCAAGTCGGTTACAACGCCGAACTGCAGTCAGGTCAAGACCTCGGTGAGGACGACGAGCATGCAGCTGAGCTTCCCTGAGACTGTTTCTGATAGTTTGTGCAGAAATTCTTTTGTTCTGCAAACCGATTGTGTCATCAGCTGTCTAGGTGGCTGGTCTCAGACGATCTTACAGGTAAAGATGTGGAGGTCCTGGACTGCTGTGGTTACATGTGGTCTGCAGTTGTGAGGCCGGTTAGATGTACTGCCAAATTCACAGACACATCTTTGGAGACGGCTTATGGTAGAGAAATAAACATTCAGTTCATGGGCAACAGCTCTGGTGGACATTCCTGCAGGCAGCATGCCAATTGCACGCTTAATCAAAACTTGTGTGCATAGAAAAAGTCTTAGACCTTTGACTTTAGGGCATAAAAAATGGGAGCAAAAACAAGAGAGCTGCATTTATATTTTTGTTCAGTATAGTACAGGGTTTGTTTGTGGATTATTACTATTACTTACAAATTACTACACGTTTCTTAACCTCTCTGTCTAAAATAAATTATACATTTATAATGACATGAAATGGCCATTATGAAAGGCAAACTCTATGTAGAAAGAAAGGGCTGACAGCAGCAGAAACGCTGCTGAAACATGCTCCTGAAGTTCCCTGTATGTCCAAGCCATTAAACACAAACGTCATTTCAGGCATCTAACTATAAACCCTTTCAATAAACCCATAGCCAACCCAAACTCATTTCTGGGTTTTGGTGCTCATTCCTGCAGCACTATACTACATTATATGTCTGTTATTTTATCAGATCACTCCTGTTGGAGGCAAATGGCCATTGTAAATATTTGATTTATTACTGGAGCGTGGATTTAAGATAATGATCTCCAAAAAGGAAAAGTGAGGTTTTCAAGTAGCATATCACATCACCGAATGAACGGTCAGTTGGGTGGAGCAGCGCAGTGTCTTCGCTGGACCTGGTGGACATGTAGAGCTGGATTTAACATTATAGACGTGACCGCTGACTATTTGTAGAACAATTTAGCCACAAATTCACAGACTGACCGTACACGGTCCAGACATACTGTATACTTATATATACTTATATAACTTATACTTATATATATAATTATATATATTGGCAGCAGTAGCTCAGTCTGCAGGGAGTTGGCTTGGGAACTGGAGGGTCACCGGTTCATGGACCAAAAACTGAGTGTGAACTGGTAGCTGGAGAGGTGCCAGTTTACCTCTTGGGCACTGCCGAGGTGCCCCTGAGCAAGGCACCAAACCCCCAACTGCTCGGGGCGCTTGTCAGGAGCAGCCCCCTCACTCTGACATCTCTCCATTAATGCATGTATGTGTGTTTCAGGTCTGCATGTACCATGTATGAGTTTAACAGAGTGTAAATTGAATTTCCCCATTGTGGGACTAATAAAGGTTGATCTTCTTCTTCTTCTTCTTCTTCTACTTGGTTTTGAAGAGTCTTGTTTCCAGTCAGTTACGCTGTAAGATGTTGGTGTATACTGTAAATGACATGTAAATAACATAAAAATATAAAGACTCATTAATTCCATATTTGCAGATGACAGAAAAGCCACGATTTTGTGTTCTGGACAACCCACCAGCCACCATCGTGTTATTACTGGCCAACATGCTGCAGCTTGTATATTTGTATTTACAACATCAGCAATAACATGTTCCACAATCTCCACATTGACTCTCAATGCATCATATGGAGTGTAATTTGTCCTGGGCGGGTCTTTCACGAATACTAAAGAGGTGCCTTCACTGATTCACATGCAAATACCCGGTACGCTGTTATTACCAGGTGGATAGACTGATTTTGTTCAGATCAGCTGCTGGTTATTCTATATGAGATGGAGGAATATCTATGTCCGCTTCTAATCAACTGTTTGTCTGTTAATATAATCTTTCTATGCAGAAACACACACACACACACACACTATTAGACATAAGACTCTGTCATGCATGCTTGTCATCCTCACATCTCTTCATACACCGGTGCCCAGAAGACGGTAAAGATGTGACAATGAGTGCTGCATGTGTGTCTGTGACAAGCATCACAACTTTCCAGTCGGATGATATTCACCGATTACCTTTTCAGCGCTCAGCATCCCTCTGTAGCTACACCCTGAACCCTCCTCTCAATAATTGACTGCAGGGTAACAAGGGCTCTGTGTGTGTGTGGGTGTGTGTGTGTGTGTCTGCGAGCAGCTTCTCTGATTAGATAGCCGAATATACTCTGTATTCATCCACGGCACTGCCTGCCCCAACTGGCATAGCTAATGAAGAGCCTATGCCCCTCCCTTGACACTAGTGTGTGTGTGTGTGTGTGTGTGTGTGTGTGTGTGTGTGTGAGCGTGTGAATGTGTGATGCATAGAGTCAAGCTGCAATTAAAAGGCCTGTCAGTGGTGTCTGCCATAACAGAGGCTCGGACTGTCACTATCGACCAGCCTCAACGCACAGTGTAGGAGGGGAGGGATGGGGGGGGAGCAAAGTGCTGCACTACGTATAGGTTAAACGCTTCATGTTGTACTTGTGGTCACACCCCAAACAGTGACGTCACTGCCAGTATTTTCTGTCAGGTGCTCAGGTGTGGCAAATGTGTGAAGCATGCGTATGTTGTAGGTCTGGGACGATACGCCCATCTCCTGATTTGATGCTATCGTGATACTTGGGTGCGATTCGATATTACAATTTATTGTGATTTTTGTTCACTTTTTCATCACTAGAAAAAGTTGAATCATACACTTAAAAGGACATTTTGTCATAGATGTCCTTCAGTCAAGTATATCAGACATTGTCAGGATATTTTATTTAATTTTTTTCCATCAACCCAAAAATCAAAGAATAAAGACATTACCCTCATAAATTAGTAGTAGTTTCTTTTTCAGTTATAAGGGACATGTAATGTTTTATACTTCTGGTTAATATAATCAAATTAATCTATTACACTTTATTTTGAAAACCGGACCTAGTCCCATGTGTCTACTTCCTCTAACTTCTCCAAGGTGGTCAGCTTCGTTCTCTTCATACATCCATGGTCAGCTCCATGGGGCCGTGTGAATGCATTTAACATAAATGTCATATTGGTGCATGTATGTTGGTGCTCTACAGTTGTAGTGTCGGCTGATTTGACCACAGAGATGAGAGCGACGGCTGATTTGACCGCACGTTACCGCGATACGATAATGTTTCCTGTCCATGACAGAGTCAGCTTTAGCCGTGATGTCTAACTCTTCTTTTCCTGCAATGTGTGAAACACAAAGTGTTTCCATCCTTTACTGCATGTGTATTGTTTACCACGCTGGATTTAACATGTGAGGGTGCAGGTCGTATCCGTGCTGAATCTCCACTGTTTTTAACTCCCTCGTGATAATAATACATCCATGGTTTCGACTCACTGCAGCTTTGTTTGGTTATTATATGACATCACTTTATTCTGACTACAACAATAAAAGTGATAAGTTCCATCTACGTCCGTATAGACTCAGATGAAGCATGTATATCGATTCTGGCTTTAAAAAAATCCATTTCAAAATACCAAAATAGAAAAAAATACATAGGTGATACATAGGTGAATACATTTTCCCCCACCCCCTAATATATTGGTATGTTTTCGTTGTTTCTTGGCTTGTATTGAGAGCATCACTCCTAGTCAAATTGGTGATACAATTAGCTGATTAATCAATTACTTGATCAAATTATCACCAAACTGCGCAAATGTACTTTTGTGGTTAAGTCTCACCAGTCTCGTTAACATCATTCCCATCAGCTCTGAGAAACCAACACAACAATCTGATTGCCTTTCCTCATTTAAGGATTAATAGAGTACATCTTCATCTTGTTCTTCAAACAGCAGACAAAGTTAGCAAGTAAGTGCTGAGCAGAGTGGAACATCAGCAATCATACAACCCAGTAGCCAGAAAAAAATGTTGGCATTGATTGTTCGTTTCTGCAAACCATGGGATACATTTCTGAGCCAACTATACATTTCATATCGGCCTCGCATCACGCTTCCAGAAACGCATAATGACATGTGGTTAACACTGTGAAATAATTGGTTAGGATTAGGCAACAAAACTACTTGGTACCAGCGTAACAACTGTAAAAACGCAAGTAAATAACAACCTTTAGCGGATTCTCTTATGTAACATTGTGTAACAAGTATAAAGTCAGCATTTACTTTTGGTCTCACACGGGACACGAACAGCGGTCTCCACCCATCTTGCTTGTTATACTCGTATACCATGTAAGTTTCAAAATAAAGGTTAAACAATATATAGTACTTCATCACTTGCTCTGTGCGTCACTTGTTGGAGTGCATCAATAGCAATCAACGTATCCCTGGTTGGCAGATACATAACATGCCCAAATTTTTTCCTGGCAACTGGGCTGAAACAGCAGTCACTAATTAGCAACTGAAATAGCAGCTAAACATTATTTCTCAACAACACAACCAACACAGAGCTAAAAGAAGAGTTAAAATTGGATTTACATTCATCAAGTGGCGAGAAACACGACTCCACATGAACGACCATGTTGCTGTGTCTGCGTTGGTTGTGCAAATAAGCAACTGTTTGCCTTGTCAGCTTTCTAAGGTGATAATATGTCAATGTTGAGTTTACAGCTGGCTCTGCCGCCCCAAAGTGGCCAAAAAATATTTAATTTGAATGATGCATCAATTGATTAAACGAAGAATAGTCACATTCAAGGATGAAAAAAGTAGTTACACTAATGTCTTCTGCACTCAAACATGTTATATTATTTCATGGTAATGGTAGTTGAGCCCAGTAAACACCAGTGGACAAAATAATTGTCAGGAAATAACATTTATGAACAGAAATTATTTTTTTTGTGTGCGTGTTACTTTCTTATGAGGTTGCTGCCAACACCAAGACAGCATACCGTGTCAAATGTTTATTCAGGACTTATTGTTTACAGTGGAACATATGAGTTACCGCATATTTACATCCACACACACACACACACACACACACACACACACACACACACACACACACACACACACACACACACACCGTCCTTACCCCTGCTGCCTTCACATGCAGTTTGCAGCGTCTAACACAGCACACTTACTGTGCCAAGTTATAACAGAATATCTATTTGCAGCTCTTTGTAGTAAATTATGTGCACGGATGTGTTACTACGTCTTGCACACTTACTGTACACATACTCACACACACATTCAGATCACCTGTCCCTCTGCACCCTCTCAGAGCAGGATGCGGTATTTGAGGGTGCGGGGGACCCTATTGATGACGAGGCGTCCGTCGTAGCTGAGCGAAGCGAAGAGCCAGGGGTCAGCCGACGACCACTCTGCCGCATACACGCTGTCCTCATGCTCTTCATAGGTAGACACCACGCTGTCCTGGAGGGGCTCCTTTCCCCTGAATCACACACATAACACAAAGAGGTGAATTAGGAAAACTGGAAGAGGAATCATTACATCTTGCAGTCTTCATGCAGGTCTCTGTATGTCTTGACCACCAACGTACGGAGGATCTGGAGATACAAAATTGTCGACAACCAAAAATAACACAACCTTCATCAAATGGAAAACTGAAATATTTGTCTAATATTTACTGTTGGACGGTGTGAAGTTAAATAAGTGTCACCAGGCCGCCCAACACAGTCTCACTGTGAAACAGTGACGAAATTTTGTCTATTTGATTTGTGTACATAGACACGAATTTCACTTTTTTTCATGACGCTCAGCATGACTTTCAACAACATAAAATAAAATAAATCTACTTTGTTAGGTTTAGGATTAGATCAACTTGGTTAGGCTTAGGCAACTAAACTATTTAATTAGGTTTAGGAGGTTCAGGTTCAGGAAGTGGCGTAACTTAAGTACTGAAGTTATGTGACAAATAAATCAACTTTGACGTCTGGTTTCACGTGGGCCAAATTTACATGTTACTTACAAATTGAATTGGCGCTATCACGTAAAAAATGTGAAATTTGTGTCTATATTCACAAATCAAAACATTAAATTTTGAGACTATTTTGTGAATTGCCGTGTGACTGGACTGGGCCACCGGCCACCATCAGCACCATCTGATTGACCGTGTCTGAAGGCAAAAGTAGCTGTTCTGCATTATCGACTCCAGCCCAAACTGTCCATTCTGAGCTACTGTAGAAAACATGGCGGTGCAACATGGCGGACTCTGTGGGGAGGACCCGCTTCCTATGTAGATATAAATGGATGATTCTAAGGTAACAAAAACACAATTCCTATTATCAGGAATTAAACACTAAAAAGACCATACTTATTAATATTATACTTTTTTCCATTTCTCTCAATAGGTTCACGTAATTGTTACACACTGGTCCTTTAAACAGTTTGATCATTTGAACAACTGAACATTAAACGACAGTAGGATTTATTGTAGGACTGTTGTATTAGGCTGAATTTATTTTAGTTATGTATCTAATACTCCTTATAAACAACTGAGTCCCTATTCTCACTGTAAGGCTGCTACAAATGTTACCCCTAATTTTAGTGTGCGATACTGTCTCTTAGCAGGTTAACTGTCAATGACATGATCCCTATTACACTTAAAATCCTTTAGTCAAAGTGAGGCAAAGTCCAGCATTTATTAGCATCAGCCAAGTGCTCTCACGTTTACCCTCTTGTTCTTTTCTTCCCCAATGAATCTATACGAGCAGAGCACTTAGAGTGTTTTTATTTTAGGCTGCAGCCCGAGGGGAGCAGCTACTGTCTGGTGGAAACAGTTAATGTGTAAAATAAATCCAAATATGTATGTCACTGTTTTCCCTCAGGACTACTTACAGCAGTGGGTTTGGGAGGAATTTCAGATGGCAATAATGCTAGATCATAATTCAAAAATGTTATTTATTGTCACCTTGTTGTAGCAGTGGGAGAACTGTCTCAGTACTGAGGAGGTTTCTGTTTGTGCACTAAAAACAGGGCGAACTGGTGAATAAACAAAGTAAATACTCTCCAGTCCTCGGTAGATACTGCAGAAGGAGATCAACCCAGACAAACGGAGGTTGTGTGTGCTTGTGTGACAGTATATGTATGGTCACTACTAGTGCAATAGAACACTACATAGTACCCGTATTGGATTTTTTAAATCGTACATGCACACCCACAATGGCAGGTGACCAAAAACACATTTCCCACACCGGTTCATGCTTTTCTGCTTACTAGTTGATTGTGGTAATGCACTAAATACTGCAGCAATATGCCCTCAGAGGAAGTGAAGAAGAAGAAGAAGAAGAAGAAGACTGCAAGCTAGTAAACACAAATGTAAACAATGGCTTCAAATATTTTTTCAAAATGGTTTGTTAGTTAGACCTCAAGGATACACACAATTAGTTCTGATGAAGAAAAGTGAATGTAAATGTAAATATAAATGTAATGAACGTGAATGTAAATGTGAATTAAACTTAAAATCATTAACCATCTATCAATAGAAAATAGTTTGCTCCCAGTGCAGTTTTTTTTTAAGAACTTTTGAATATTTTCACATAATTCCTGAAACAAGAGAAGGTGTGTTGTGTATTTCACACATATGGTATGATGAATACTGTGGGCCTACATACCTTAGTGTGATTAGAAGTGATTAGAAGTGCATGTGAGCGAATATTGGAGTGCAAATTACTTTCTATATCCCTTTCATTGTCTTATGTACGGCCAATATGCAAATACAGTACGTAAATTAGGCTGTGGAAGGAGTACTAGCGTTTACCGGCGATATTCCTGGTGACTAAAGGGGGTTTTTGTCATGAAAAAAATTTCCATCTATTTGGTTTTCTAAATGTTGTTTTATCAATATGGCAATACAGGCATGTGCAGAGTATGTATTTAGGAAAAGTCAGAGCAGGAGGGAAACATAGGAGGGAATAATTCAAATTTAGGAACAACATTAGATGGCGTGGGCTACGGTGGTCTTAGTGTTAACACTATTAGCTCTGTCAGCACTGTTGCTATTGTTTGCACCATTAGCGCAGTGAGCTGCTAGCCTTTGGCAGCCCCCAGGAAGAGTGCCAACCTTGGAAGCAAATTTTCACCGTGGTAAAACAATGGTAAGAAAACTTGAATAGTCCGTATTTAAATCATTAGGTCCTAAAAGTTGTACAATGCACGAATAATCAAATCCAGAGTTATTTTCCTTCCTCTATGGGCCCAATGGATGAGGAAGATCACTGGATGATCCGGGTACTCTATCACCCGGCAGTCTAGCCATTTTGGCTTCATGCATCACTGAGAAACTTTCATAGGAATGAACGGGGGCCTGCCTACAATGCTATATCCAGTTCTTTTTATACATCTACAGCTTCTGGCTCACCCGTCGCCATGTTGAGAACCCTGTGGAGGCAATCCCTCCATCATAGGATCGGTATTCCTTTTATAGCGCCTCTAAGATGTCAGTCATTCATGACACAAAATTCAAGCTGCCACTTGAATGTATAACTGTGAAAGCCTCTCTAGAGCCAGTGTTTGGTATGTCCATTCTGGGCTACTGTAGAAACATGGTGGAACAGCATGCCAGAGTCTGGGAAGAGGACCTGCTCCCTATGTAGATATAAAGGGCTCATGCTAAGCTAATGAAAACATAATAATGAATATTATATTCCATTTCTGGTAGTAGAGTCCCAGAAATATTACAAACAGATCTTTTAACACCTTTATCAAGGTAGGATTTATTGCAAAACTGTTACATTAGACTGCATTAGCTTTTTATTGTACCTAAATAACTGGCAGCTGAACATATCTGTACAGAAGTAGCGCAAGTAGCGAAGAATGTGAAATGTAAATATGAGGCAAGAACAGTTTGCTGTGTAATCTGATGCAGCAAGTTGCGACCAGCCCTCAGACATCAGTCAGCCACTTCCTGTTTAGGTGTTTCCACCAATATGTCTAAAAACTGGTATAATCATGTGGCCTTCCCTGACACCAGATCTTCAAACCACATAAACAGCTATGGGAGAAGCAACGTGTTACTCACCACAGCCATCACCTGAATAGCACGAGGGAATATCTTTAGGAAGAACACTTATTAAGTCATTATACAGTACGTTTGTATCTTTTCATAATCCATCAATCTGTATGTTAACATTATCTTTGTGATGATTTGTCATGTTGACACAGGTTAAATTGAATAATAATGTAAGAACAAAAATCCTCCTGCCGTATTATCTTCAAAATAATCATCATCTGCAAATTTAAATTAATTTAAAAGCAGCCATAAAATGTCAGAAAACAGTCCAACCAGGGGATGTGTCCAGGCACTGTGGAGTGGACACGTACTGTACATACAGTACAAGAGGGGTCAGTAAGTGTAGTGGAAGGGTTAAAACCAAAGCTGAGTGTTGCTGATTAGGAAGAAGAGTTGATAATTGTGGATGAGAGTCAGTCATTGAGTGTAAGAGCTGCTAGTCAAGGATAAGAGGGGGAATTAGACCATAATGGATGGAGGACAGTGGCACATTTGAAAAGTGCTGAATGGAAACCATTACAGACGATATCCCTTCAAAGTCTAAATGCTGTAGAGACAAACTCCTGAAGTGTTTTGACAGCAACATATTTTTAATGTTTTGCCTCTGCACTTCCACCATGTCGAAGTACGTGAAAGTGAAGGTTCAGGCAGTCCGCTTTAATCTTCAGACGACTAATATCAGATGAACAGCTCAAAGTACATGGCACGTTTTTCTACATGCTTTAGTATCTCACTTAGCCTCCATGTGGCCAGAAACACACAAGAGGTATCGTTTACAACAAAAATGATCAGATATGGTGAAAACTGACGTGCCTTAAAGGAATAGTTTGGATTTTATGAAGTGGGGTTGTATGAGGTATGTAATAACTGTATTAACTACAGCAGATGGCGGTCGGCACGCCCCCAGTTTGGAGAAGCAGACGCCTAAAAAAAGGCCCACTGAGTGTACGCTATATTTAAAATATTTTCACCGCTTTACCTTGCCGTCAGACAAACCTTTCTGACGGAAAACTGAAGCCGTTATCTATGTCGTATTCAAAGCAACCAGACTCCATTGATAAAAACAGTTATTTTACCTCGCAGAAGACGGGGGTTGCTGGTCTCCTGCTGCCTCGATCGGTCAGTTTGTTTGTGTTACTGTGTGACTTGGCTGCAAAATAATCCAAACTATTCCTTTAACACAGTGTTGTGATTCCATATCTGCATTATAATATGAATCAAAACTGAGAAATGGGCATCAGTATGAAAATACCTTTAAGATGATTAAGGTAGATTACAGAAGAAGTGTCATCTCAAAAATGAACGAGAGCCACACTATACATCCACATAAATGAAATCCCAATCCTGTTAATGTTTAATAAGTTGGGCAATGAAGGATGGTTTATACATAGTTATAAATATCACTAATTGGCAGTGGAGCTGACAATGTACCTCTGAGTTTCAATTTGTTTTCCTCTTATGTATTCAGTATTGGTGAATATGAAGACACTTACCTGTGACCTCCTCAAGGTTAATAGTGACAACAGTCAAGTGAGACACTGGACAGTTAAAACCTCTAAATACTAATTATTACTCTGTTTTTACAGTCTTGCAGCCTGGAAAAAGTCCTCACACATCACACTGTGACTGAGCCAGTTGCTAGGGTTGCATGTAAAGGCAGATTTCAAACTAGTATTAAAAATTCAGACTAAATCCTGATAATTTGCAGACTTCATCTAGATAACACTGGGATGTCTGTAATTTATTTAATAAAGTCTGTACAGTTTACACTAAAACACTGTGAAATTCAAAAATATGACTGGATCATTTGTGGAGGACAGTCTGAAGATGCAACATAGCAGGTTTGAAGAAGAAGAGGATGAAGAATATTTGCAAAAACAAGAGGCAGTCCAGCCCCTAATAAACTGTTAAAAATATACTGGCTTTTAGATTACTGGAAGCATTTCCTTTTCTGACTAGCCTGGGTTGCTCTTACTTGTCCTCCTGGTGGTTTTCCTCCCCCTCGCTAAGCTCCTCATCATCCACCAAGTGCCCGAATGGCTCTGAGGAGATGGACACCATATTGGAGAGGATGAGGCGGCTGTCACTGCTGGCTGTCAACACCAGCTGGTCGTGGCTGTGGTTGTAACGCACGCTCCACACCCTGGGACAAAAACACACCAGACATGCAGCCAACATTTAAAGGGGACATATCATGAAAAACTCATACATCTGGGTATCTGGAGTTCCTACCAACCCACAAACTGAGGAATAAGACAACCCATTTAGCTTTCTGTGGGCTGCCGAGATCAGAAAACGGGATTCGTCCAAAATGGCGGAACCGTATCTTTGCTGCTGGCCGCTGATGCTGCAGTAGAACAAACAATTGACTTTCACTTCTAGTACATGTTCTATGGTATACCGCCCACAGCTTGAGAAATAACTTTATAAAGGTTTGTTATATTTTTCTCACAAACCAGTCGGCGCAGATTGGGCTTTTTCAGGGGGGGGGGTCTTAAAGAGGCAGGTGCTAAACTGGAGTGTTTCAGACAGAGAGTGAATACAGGAATATTCAGACAGACAGGATGAGGAAAATAATGTGATTTTGGCTGGACGACAGAGGGCCATCCCTACGAGTCTGTCAATGACTGATAAAGGTACACGATCGTAGGAGTGTAGGGGTTTCCTCATTGGCCGCTGCTCTTTCAAAATGAAAAGGCGGGAACAGTCCTTTGTTTACATTTTCAGGGGGTCCTGTCAGCGGTTCCATCACCACCACGAGTGCTCCTCTATCGCCGCATTGCCACCGGATTTGGTGACGGCGGGCATCTCAACGCTTTCTATTCATTTCCTATGGAGAGCAGGAGAAGCAGCCGCTAGGCTTGTCGTGGTAGTCGGTGTACCAATCGGGTTTTTTTTTTTTTTTTTTTTTCAAAAATAAAGCCCATTTAGTTCATTTTGGCATATCAGTGCTATGTTATTAATAAACAGTCAGATACTTGGACATGCACACGATGGACAAACCGACAGTGAATGCATCAGCTCAGAGCAGCAGGTGTCATATTACACGCACACAGGACGACAGCGAGTTGACAGACAAGCTGATGCGAAGCGAAAAGCGTGAGTGAAAAGTGCCTATTTGGTAATATTTCAGATTTAAACCCAATGCGATAAGGGAAGCATCACGTTATGAGGCCATCGCTGTGAGGAGGATGGAGCAGTCACAGCTAGTGTGAGCCCTGCAGTGAAAACTGGACCGGAGAGGCCAGTCAACGTTAACCATCGAAGTAAGCGCTCTACACATATTGACAGTCATCTTTTCTTGTGAAATGTCCGGTGTAATCTTTAACCAGTGTTAAGATAAGATAAGATAAGATAGGTTTAACCTTTATTAATCCTTATCACAAGTTTATTAACCGGTGGGAAAATTTCCTCACCATCACATCCCTAGCAGTCGCCCAGTACATGGTGGCACTGCTGTGGTAAGTTGGAGAGGGTCTGTATTTGCATTAAGCTCTCAAATTTTGCTTCAAAGGGATAACAGAAATTTTATGAACATGCCGCCATATTGTTTCCTCTCCAATCAGGAGCATTCCACGAATGGATATATCAACGCTTGAAAGGCCACTTGAGTGGGGCAGCGCGCCCCCTAGTGTCCTTGTCGGACCTGGTGGAGATGTAACACTGGATTTAACATTATAGACACAACCACTGACTATTTGTGGAACGGTTTAGCCACAAATTCACAGACTCACATATACTCAGTTTTGATCAAGTCTTGTTTGAACATTAAACCATGTAAACATGTTCTAGTCGAAAGCAAATATACAAGTATGAACCTATATAAGCATAATACAGTCTGTACACCTAAATAAGAATAATACAGTCTGTCCTCTTTAACAATGCAGCAGTGTAGGGAAGTGCAGTATATCTTACATTCATGAGTGTATTAAAGGCTCTGCAGCCTTGTATGCATCTTCTATTGTTACAAAGCTCCACGTGGAAATCAGCAGTAAGCAAGCATATAGCGATGTCACTATAGTGAGTTCATGTATGGTGGTTCTGTATGTACGGGAAGACCACACACGCTGAAACACACACCGCTGTGCAAAGAAACTGCCTGTCTCTATATCTCTTTCACACATTCGTGCCCACGCAAATCATGCAGAAAATGCAGTGTTCTCACAGTGGGATTCACAGCAAATTATGCCTCTCTGGTTGTATACTCAGATGCCAGTAATGAGGATTTGGTACCATTCAGTCTATATTTGGGCTTGAGCTGATGATTATCATCATAAACTCCCTGATCCTGGTTTTATTTGTTGCACAGATCCACTTTTTTCAATTCAATTCTTCCTCACCTTCCCTCTCTTTCTATTTCTCTGACTGTCAACACTGTCTACCTCTCTCTTTTTCATCCTCTCGCTCTCTCTTTGTGTTTGTCTCTGTCTCTCTTTCCCTGTGAGCTCGGGGCACGGCTCAGAGTGCGGTCCCAGTTCCCTCACAGGGAGGGATTGAGGGATAACGGAGACTGTTGACAGGAAATCGGCCTCGGCCACGCTGTTCCCTGCGCTCCCCTAATCCGCTTCCCTGCTAAAAAATAGTCCCTAATACCCCCAGCAGCCCCGAGGCCATATCCTGGCTACGCTGAAAAAATGAGCGTACACACACACACACACACACACACACACACACACACACACACACACACACACACACACACACACACACACACACACACACACACACACACACACACAGGGGAAACACCCACACATATATATGCATCACACTAATGGTAAGTGTACACACAGGACAAATACACACACACATATTATAGAAATACTTGAACACACACAAATGCATGTAGCCACACATAGAGATAAAAAGAGAACCCTTGCAAAAACAAAGATTAGATGGTGCATGCACAGACACACACACACACACACACACACACACACACACACACACACACACACAGGGGAAACACCCACACATATATATGCATCACACTAATGGTAAGTGTACACACAGGACAAATACACACACACATATTATAGAAATACTTGAACACACACAAATGCATGTAGCCACACATAGAGATAAAAAGAGAACCCTTGCAAAAACAAAGATTAGATGGTGCATGCACAGCACACACACACACACACACACACACACACACACACACACACACACACGCACACAGTTATCTCCTATCTGAAGTGATTCCATCTGCAGCTATCTACAGTTATGGATATGTTTGCCAAGTCTATCTTTCGTTTGGAGATAACGTCCGCTCTTGTGTGTGTGTGCACGTACACAAAGGCTTGTGAATATGCTTGTGTGTGTGTGTGTGTGTGTGTGTGTGTGTGTGTGTGTGTGTGTGTGTGTGTGTGCCTTTATCAGGTGAGGATTGGTGTGCTGCAGCAGTAGCCCAGTTTGGCTTGCAGACACGCTGATCATCTATTCAGCTCACACAGGAGAGAGAGAAAGTGTCTCCCATGCACACACACACACACACACACACACACACACACACACACACACACACACACACACACTTGGGCAGCACACTATGTTCAGCTCTTAGCATTGCCTGAAGCCTCAGAGAAGACAAGCCAGTGCAGGACTGGGTTGTGTTCAACCCACAGTGATTCAACCCTTACTGACAAAATGAGTAGCTGCCTATTTAATTAGTAATTAGTGTATTACTACCTTTTATTGCACCAGCAGTAGTTAGGGCATTTCATTAGTTAGGAGATAAAGCCATTAATAAAACCAGAAACCAATCAACAGTGGAGCAAAGGAGTTATCACCGTGTTTATCATTATTGTTAGTGAGTTTTACTGAATGTGCCTGAATCACACTCTAATGCTGTGTAAAAGCTTTTTTTTCCCCATTACACAAATACAGTGGAATTATATTACACACAAGAAATACCTTTTCCCCCCACATTCAAGTTGTATTTAATGAAATGATAAATTACCTTTTCGCCTACTTTGGTAATATATCTAGTGAATTCTAATCTTGTAATAAAAACTAAAGCTACAGTAGGCAGAACACTGTTGGCATCATTAGGCAAAAAAATCCATAATAACCTTTCAATATATTGTAATTCAAGTGTTGTGAGAGAAAACTAGACTTCTGCACTTCCTCGTGGCTGTTTTCAAGTTTTAAAACCTCTAGCTGGTGATGGGAGACTTTGACCAATCACAGGTCATTTCAGAGAGAGTTCCTATTGGTTCATTCAACAGAGGCAGCTGTCAGTCACTAACAAATAGTGATCACATGTGAATCAATATTCTGTTACTGTATTGCCTATTTCTCACATAAAATGTTTGGGAATCCTCTTGGAGTGTACTGTTCAGCTGGTGTTTTGGTATTTCCTCGACTGATCTCAACATGGCTGCTGGCTGTCTCCCATCACAGGCTAGATTTACTAAAGCCTGAAAACAGAGCCATGAGGAGATGCAGATGTCTAGTTTTCTCTCAAAATTTTTACCTAAAAAATGCCACAAACATTCGACCTCCTGAGGCATTAAATTAAGGAAGCTAATATTGAATTGAATATTGGCACATCAGCTATCAGAGGGCTCACTGACACTGGCCTTCAAAAACTTGCGGACGAACTGCCTCTAGCTCAACAATGTCATACTTCATTAATTTCCACCCAAACACAGAAGAATGAGAGCAGGTGTGACACTCTGGGACACTCGAGCAGGACGGATGCGTTCCGACACAGGAACTTGAACTCGGGTCCTCCGGTTCAAGGACAGTACCCACTCCACTACGCGTCCCTGCCTGAACCTCTCTGGACACCCCCACCCATCCACCCACCAGTGGGAGTGCTCCTCCAGGGTCTTGACGGGCTCCTGGACATTTCGGACATCCCAGAACTTGACCTTGCAGTCGTCTCCGCAGCTGGCCAGGTAGTACTGGCGGTTGGGGTTGAAGTCCAGGTCTCGCACCAGCTGGCCATGGGCATTTTCTATACAGTAGATCTGACTGGAGAGACAGAGACAGAGGTGATTAGAAAGACAGGAGAAAACAGGAGGCATGGAGGGGAAGACAGATGAGAGGAGAGGCAGACAGAAAAGAATTAGGATGAAGGGATGGGAATGAGAGGAAGCAGCTGGAGAGAAATGATAAGAGAGGTATGGAAGAGAGAGAGAGAGAGAGAGAGAGAGAGAGAGAGAGAGAGAGAGAGAGAGAGAGAGAGAGAGAGAGAGAGGGATATGCCTGAACAACAAAAGGAGATATGAGAGAGAGAGAGACTGATTCACAGGGTCCACACAAGAACATTCCCAGGCTAAATCAAAGCCTCCTCTGTGTCTGTGTCTGTCAAGCGAAGGCCAGGCTCAATAAAGAAGCCGACACCAGCAGTGGTAAATTATAAAGGCAAGCCTCATAACCACACAGCCTTGAGTTCCTGCTAGAGTGAAGTTAACAGAATGACAGAGGAAGAGGGACACTCTGTGCATTGTGTCACTTTCCATCTTTCCAGCCACCTCCTCTATACATTTTCTTGGGCTCACCTTATCTTCTCGCCTTAAATATATACTTTAACAAGACCCGGTCTACACCGAGTATATGTCTGGATCGTGTACGGTCAGTCTGTGAATTTCAGGGATCATGTCTATAATGTTAAATCCAACAGGACATGTCCACCAGATCCAGCGAGGACAGTCGGGGACACGCTGCTCCGCTCAACTGGCGGTTTCAGGTGTGAGGTTACCTATCGTGGAATGCACCTGATTGGTCCCTGGTTTTCTGCTCGCTATTTCAAATGGGAAACATCATGAATACCTGCTCATTAACTTTCTAAACAATCCACCAAATTCATGAAATACATTTAAAGTGAGAAATAGACTATGCCACTGCTGAATGTTGTTTCATTTTAAGACTAGATCGCCTAGTTTCACAGCTGGGTCCAAGTTTCATGAGCCGGACACATCACGCTGGACAGGCTCATTTTTGTAAAGTTAAGATTTTCCATCCATCCATCCATCCATCCATGGGGGCAGTTATGGGGCCAGGTCATGGGGGCAGCAGGCTTAGCAGTGAATTCCAGACGTCCCTCTCCCCAGCAACTTTTTCCAGCACTTCCTTGGGGACCCAAAGGTGTTCTCAGGCCAGGCGAGATATATAATCTCTCCAGTGTGTTCTGGGTCTACCTCAGGGCCTCTCACCAGTTGGACGTGCCCGGAAAACCTCCAAAGGGAAGTTTCCAGGAGGCATACTGATCAGATGCCCGAACCACCACTGCTGGAAACTTCTGACGCAAAGATCCTTCAACTTTATGCAAATACAGACCCTCTCCAACTGGCCACAACACTGTTATCACATACTGGGAAACCTCCATCACCAGATCTGGTGGCAATGCACCAATAGAGAAGCACTCACACCGGTGAGTAGAACCGCTGACACGCCCTCCTGAAAACGAAAACAAAGAACTGTTCACGACTTTTCATTCTGAAAGAGCAACGGCCAGCGAGGAAACTCCAACACTCTGATTGGCCGACCCTCAGGTTTAGTAGCACCATGATGTTGAGCGCATTTTTTCTCTCTCTGCCGTGTCTCCGGTCCCAATCAAATTGAACGATGATACAGTGTGCGTACGCGTCGGAAAGCATCGATACAGAGGAACTGCTAATCACAGAGGCATGACACGCCAAGAAAGTGGACAACTACAGTTTTCTATTCCCATCATCATCCCCTTCATCACTGTAGAAAAAGAGTCCCGTCACCTCTGGCACTGACTTGACACTGAAGTATCCATTCGTGTGACATCCCCAGTAAAGACCAGTATGTCAGTTGATTTGTGCTCTAGTGGCACTGACGTCATTGTGGTGGCAGAGTTTAAGTGAAGTTTTCACTTGCAGGTACGCATACTTTGGTTAATCACGTCACATATCGTTCTCACGACAGGTAGATGATCCGCATGAATGTAGAAATTACTCATTCTCAAAACCCCACTGTGACATTGGTTACAACAGGCTTTGGAAAACAATAATAATATATATTTTTATGCAACCTGCACAGTGTGGATGTCAACCTGCTGTGTAACTTTACTTGCTAGCTCACGGTTATATATCAACAAACTTTCAATCCACCATGATCTCTGGCATTGACCAGATGTAAAACATAATTAAAAAGGAATGTGAGGCAGTTGAAATTGTAAAAGTGACAGGAAATATAAACAGAGAGTGCCCTGCCTAGATAGTCAGGCCTCAGTGGGACAACGCAGGCAGACCTTGGTCTTAAGTGCTCCATTGTCGACATGCGTCATATGCTTCTAACTGTTCGAACACAGGGACGTAATGGAGATGAATTAAAGTGAAATTTATTTCATGTAATGGGCGTTGTGAATATTACCTTCTGTTTAATCCAAAGCTGAAGTTTGACACATCATGAATCTACTTGAGTGTCTATCAAATAAAACAACCCAGTCAGTTTGTTATGGGCTGTCTAGATCAGAAAACATGCAGCCTCATTACAATATATCACCCACAGCTTGAGGACTACCTCAAAGAACATATTTCCAAGAAGTGAAAATCAGTTGCTCATTCCACTGTAACATCAGCGCCCTGCAGCACAGCTACGTTTCCGCCATTTTGGACTGAAAGCGACTGACGGACGCCAGTAAAATGTCCATCTACAAAGTGATGTACAAAAGTAGAACTAAATTATTTCTATTCTATTGTCATATTTAATGTTCTACCAAAATGGTCTGCGTTAAACAATGAAAATATTATAATTATGCTATGCTATGCTATACTAATGTAAATATTTACTTACGTTCTTGTTTATTCAACATTTTTGCCTAAAGTGAGTGATGGAAAGATTTTGAGAATTTTTTTACGTCAAGGATCTGATACATGTTCGTTATACAGAAGGAAAATAACTCTGGATTCAGCTGTTAGTTCATTGTGCAACTTTTAGGACATCCTGATTAAAATATGGGATATTTAAGTTTTCGTACTGGCAAGATGATTTAAAAAATCATCTTATTTACAGACGTCTCTTTATACATCCATGGCAATGGCCTCATTGGCGTTTTCAGTCCAAAATGGTGAAAGCACCACCATGGCACCGTCTAGGAGCTGTTGTGAAAAATGCGGCTTTGCTTCTGTACACTTTGTCTACCTTTGCAAATGTGCAACATATTTTTCTGACAATCAGAGCAGACTGGGCGAGGCACTAAACCGGAGCTTTTCAGACAGAGGGTGAATACAGGTTCATCATATTCAGATGGTATGAGAAAAATAATGTTTTTTTTGAACATTAAAACATGTTCTAGCAGAAACCCAAAATACAAGTATGAACCTTCAAATCAGCATATGTCCCATTTAAAACTGGACCAAACATTGTTGAAAGGTTTTCAGTGCATTAGATTAAAACTAGGACTGGCAAAGTTAACATGATAATGACACGTTAACGCTGGTTTAAATGCCGCTAATATTTTTTTCGCATTAACGGAATCGATATGTCCGAGGTTGTGAGGGCTAAGTTTTAAAGCTACAGTAAAGATACTGACATCGTATGAAACTAGAAAACCTGAGAAATCCTTCGGTACCAACAACGTCATACTAGCTTGTCATGAAGGAGATTAAATAACGCTCCAAACTTGCACCAAATTTTGGTGAGGAAAAAACGATCATGGCCATTTTCAAAGGGGTCCCTTGACCTCTGACCTCCAGATATGTGAATGTAAATGGTTTCTCTGGGTCCCCACCAGTCTCCCCTTTACAGACATGCCCACTTTATGATAATCCCAGTCAGTTTGGATCAAGTCATAGTCAAGTCAGCACACTGACACACTGACAGCTGTTGTTGCCTGTTGGGCTGCAGTTTACCATGTTACGGGAACAGTATCCGTCATTGTTTTGTGATGATTGATTTCCTCTAATAAATATATACATATATTTGGATAAAGCAGCATATTTGTCTACTCCCATGTTGATAAGAGTATTTAATACTTTGCTATACTTACATTTTGAACAGAAAAATATGTGTAATTAATTTGCGATTAACCATTATTAACTATGGACAATGATGCGATTAACCGTGATTAAGTTAATCGATGGATTAAATCTATCCTAGAAAAGCTCGACAAAAGCTGTTTAAAAGTAATATCCTTCACATACATAACACTCCGTGGGTTTGCCAGTGAGATGCGCCACAGTAGTGGCAGCTTGTTTACCTCTAAGAATGTAAGAATGCCGTTGTTGGACTAGTAGAAGACAGCAATGAAAAACACAGAAGAAGCTCCACACACGGTAACTCCCTTTAAGAGCAATTTATTGCACATCTTATTTCCTAAGATAAAGGGAGCTGCACTATGCAGACCTTCTATGGTTTTCATTGCAGGTTTGTTTACTTTAGCTTTCAACCTGGATTTGTCTATATACAGTATGACAATATGTTTAGGAGAGCAAAACAGCATTCATAACATCTCATATGAAAAATCCTATTTCTGCATAAGCAGCTCTTCTATACACTGTGTGTGTGTGAGTGAAATAATGTGACTAGGTGTACAGGTATACATTAATGATTCTGTTGCTAATATATGGAAGTTGTCTTTGCAGCCTCCTGATACTGTTTTCTAAATAAAAGAAGGAAGCAGCAAATCAACTGGGTGTCAGATAATGGAAGCCCATTTGAATAAACTGGTAATTAATTAGATCTAGAGCTCTGCCTCCACCATAAATGCAACATGAGACTGTAGAAAAGCAGTGCTTGTTTTTCTTCAACACCATTTCCTCTCCAGGCTAGCCTAGCAAAGCTCAGCTTGGCATGGTTTTGTTCAGCAGAGTGGAAAGCCTCAGTGTTATGGCCCAGCTGGATGCCAACAGCAGCTAGCCAGCTAGCTAGTCACCCTGCTGATCACGTTAGGCAATTAACATGCTAATTAAAAATCTCATTAAAATAAAGGAGGTATAAGAGAATGACCTCGGGCAGACCGCTGGGCTTCAATTAGGTCAAGACAACTCGGGGACTGTGTGTGTGTGTGTGTGTGTGTGTGTGTGTGTGTGTCACTGCCACTGGACCATGCCATTGGTGTCAGCATATGGAGCTCAACAGACAAATGTCAAATAACTTCCACTGGCTCCCACCGAAACACTTTTCATGGAGCATAGATTGAGCATGCTCTAACTGACTACTTCTCCACAAATGAGTGTACATAAATTGATATCTGGTTAGCCCTTATTAGCATGGATATGCACTTTGATTCCTGGTTTATTCAATATGTTATCTACATATGTCAGGCTTTCCCAGACATGAGCTGTGTCCCAGTTGCATATTATATACCGATTTATGTAGTGCATTCTCTAGCCAACATAGAGACCTAAAATCACGTTTTTAAGGGTGATATTTTATCCCAGGAATATTACCATTTGCTAACTTAGTTATTTAATTAGTTATAATTATAATTAGTGTTTCGACGTCATTGATTAATTGATATTTGTCTGCTTTCTTCTTCGATCCCCGGATCCTCCGGTTCACGTCAAAGCGCCCTCGATCAAAATACTGGCAGCCTCTACCATCAGTCTGAGTGTGTATGTAAATGGGTGAATACTGACATGTAGTGTAAAGCACTCTGAGTGGACTAGAAAGGTGCTATAACTGGGCCATAACATTATGGCCCAGTGGTCATAATGTAAGGTGAATACCATTGATCCATTGTCACAATGGCACCTGGTAGTGGGTGGGATATATTGGGCAGCAAGTGAACATTTCGTCCTTTAAGTCAATGTGTTGGAAGCAAAAAAATGGGCAAGCATAAGGACGTGAGCAACTTTGACAAGGGCCAAACTGTGATTGCCAGACGACTGGGTCAGAGCATCTCCAAAACTGCAGCTCTTGTGGGATGTTCCCGGTCTGCAGTGGTCAGGACCGACCTAAAGTGGTGGGTGTCGCTTACCTAAGGAAGACATGGCACCAGGATGCACTATGGGAAGAAGGCAAGCCAGTGGAGAAGGTGTGAGGCTTTGACATGTACCACCTACCTAAACATCGTTGCTGACCAAGTGGCCTCTTTCAGCAGGATAATGTGCCCTGCCACACTGCAAAAGATCCAGCCAATCGAGCCTCTGTGGGATGTGGTGGACAGACAAGTCCGATCCATGGAGGCCCCACCTTGAAACTTACAGGACTTAAAGAATCTGCAACTGACGGCTTGGTGCCAGATACCACAGCATACCTACAGAGGTCTAGTGGGGTCCATGCCTCGATGGGTCAGGGCTGATTTGGCAGCAAAAGGGGGACCCAATCAATATTAGGCAAGTGGTAATATTGTTATGGTTGATGTGTAAACGCAAGTCTAATTCCATTTATTAAGGTTATTTATGTAATATAGGGCTGTCAGTCGATTAAAATATTCAATTGCGATTAATGATTGGCCATAATTAATCATGATTAATCCCAAATTAATTATGTTTTTTAATCTGTTCAAAATGTACCTTAAAGGGAGATTTGTCAAGTATTATGTTTGCTGTATATTCATAATTGTAAATCAATTAACAACATAAAACAAGAGAGAGAAACCCTCACAGGTACTACTTTAGTGTAAAAAATATGCTCCAATCATAACATGGCAAACTGCAGCCCAACAGCTGTCAGTGTGTCAGTGTGCTGACTTGACTATGACTTGATCCAGACTGACTGTGATTATCATAAAGTGGGCATGTCTGTAAAGGGGAGACTGGTGGGCACCCAGAGAACCCATTTACATTCACACATCTGGAGGTCAGAGGTCAAGGGACCCCTTGTTTGTGTGGGTTTTCTCCAGGTTCTTTGGCTTCCTCCAGCAGTCCAAAGACGTGCAGGTTAATTGCTGACTCTATATGCAGTATATATACTGTACAAACATTGGCATAAAGCAGATTATTTGCCCACTCATGTTGATAAGAGTAGTGAACATTTAATTCTTAAAAAATCTTAAAATATTCTCCCTTTAAGGTACATTTTAAAACATGAAAAATGTGTGATTAATCACGTTTAACTATTGACAATCATGCGATTAATCACAAATAAATATATTAATCGATTGACAGCCCCAATTCAGTTGCACCTTCTTAAGCATTAAAACATGCTTTAAGGATTAATTATCTATTCGTTGCATTTATGGAACGCGATTTTAAGGAAGACAGGTCACATATAAGGAGTCGATTCGGAACTTTTGGTGAACTCACCCAAAATAGCAATTTCATGAATAATTTTGAGGTGGAGTAGATGATTTATTTACAGTGCTCCCTCCCTCTGCTGTGTGTGACTCTGAGGTAAAAGGCGTGACCCCGGGCTGTAGGGTGGCTGGTGTTCAACCCGGCCCGCCGTGGAATGGGACGCGCCCGCCGCATGAAAAGGAAATGGAGCAGGAAATTGGGTTAGTTTCGCTCGTTCCCTCTCTGGTGTCTCTGAGCAATCCCCTCCACACACGCACACACACGGACACACACATGCTCTCACGCATACACTCCCCCTGCCCTAGCTAATCGTGGAGGGACCTGGGACTTTTTGTATGTGTGTTTGTGTTTGTATGAGCGTGGAGGATTAGAGTTGTGGCCGGCCTAAGCCACCAAACACACTCAATCTCAAGTCATCCAGCCAGCTAGGCTGAGAGTGTGTGAGTGTGTGTGATGGGGGGTTGATGAGGGGACAGGGGACCTATTACACACACTGTTAGGCTCACACAGATAAAAACATAACTGGGAAAACACACTGCCTAAAATACTGTTATGTGTGTAAATACTGAGGAAGATTTAGGTGTGTAAGGGGGATGCTACAAAAGGTAGACAGACAAGCACACATTTTGACATCACACACTCACACTCACACACACACACACACACACACACACACACACACACACACACACACACACAATCATTCACACACACCCTCCTGGCTTAGCCTGGGTGATAAATCTCTCTGCTGAGGGGATCGACTGGAACACAGTCACACACACACACACAAACACACGCAACACACACACACACACACACACACACACACACACACACACACACACACACACACACACACACACAAACACACACACTTCTGTTTCTATGACAACTGCTGTGGGGAGGGAGGGAGAGAAAAGAAAAATCGAAAGAGGAGAGCAATCATTTCATCGCTGATCAAAATTAAAGCCTGGCTTTGAGATGGAGCTGGCAGAGAAAGAAAGATGGGAGAAAGAGAGGCAGGTAGAGGGAGGGAGAGGAGGAGGGAGGGAAGAGGAGAGTCTTCATGCACAAAGGTAAGGGATCATTACATCAAGCAGCCTAAATGATTGGGGGGATCGGGATTCTTAGCGTGAAGCGCTCACAAAAGTCGATGAGGGAAAAACTAAAATCACAACTGACGAAGTGTAAACTTCCAAAATTTGTTACATCCATCCATCCATTCATCCATCCATCCATCGTCAACCGCTTATCCCGTTAGGGGTCACGGGGGGGCTGGAGCCGATCCCAGCTGGCATTGGGCGAAGGCAGGGTACACCCTGGACAGGTCGCCAGTCCATCGCAGGGCACATAGAGACAGACAACATATAGACAGACAACCATTCACACTCACATCCACACCTACGGGCAGTTTAGAGTCATCAATTAACCTAAACAGCATGTCTTTGGACTGAGGCGACAGTGCTAACCATTGCACCACCGTGCAGCCCAGTTTGTTACATCTCCTACACTTAATTTCTTTGTAATTAAAAGATGTCTGAATTCAGTACTTGTCAGTGTCATCCATATATCTTAAAGTTAACATGATAATAACGCATTAATGGAAATTAGTTTTAACGCCACTCATTTCTTTAATGCATAAACGCAACTTATGATTTTTAGGTTTTAAAGCTAGGGTGAAGACAGAATCACATGACACTAGAAAAGCTAATTAATCCATTGGTACCAACCATGTCATACTAGTTTGTCTCAACGGACGCTAAATAACTCTCCAAACTTACACTAAAATTTGGCGAGAAAAACTGGCATGACCATTTTCAAAGGGGTTCCCTGACCTCTGACCTCTGAGAGATGTTCAGTGGTGCATGAAACCAAAATGACTCGACTGTCAAGTGATAAAGTACCCGGATCATTCGGCGATCGTCCATCGATCAGGCGCAGGAGCGTTTCCTTTAACTCCGCCTCCCAGCCCTTAGTCCAGCCTCGGTCTGGGGCTCATTCACATGAACGGGGGAAGGAAAATAACTCTGGATTCAGCTATTAATGCATTTTACAACTTTAAGGACTTAATCTCTTTTTCAATGTAAGTCTATGGGAAAAACACCAGACTTTTAACCAGGAGACTCATGTTGGTGACGGGTGTTTTGTTTTTTTAAGTTACGTTAGTGACAATCATCATGTGATGATCATTGTGACGTCTTTTCTGTAGTTGTGTTACGTTATTTCCATACGTTATACTTTGTTTACCTACTTATTTTAAGCCCAACATAATGTTTTTCCCTTACCTTAAAGTGTTTTTCTTGCCAACACCTAACTGCACACGTTTGCGTACCGTAAAAATGACACGTGAAAAACGGTTTACAAATTGACAAGTGGAATGTCTGTGTAATTTACATGACTTCCTGTAAGACGGGGTTGTAACGTGAGACACTGTCATGTTTGCATTACATTACATGTTCCCTGTGGATAAAGGTGTTTCAGCACAACAGAAAGTATAGTGGACTGATGAAATGAGGAGCCTGCTGTCTGAAAACAAGTAACCACTATTTCAAAAATTCTGAGTGGTAGATCTGCCACCATTAAACCATCACTGTAAACTGCATATGAGCTGTGCAAGAAAGGAAAGCTTGACAGGCATAGCAACAGTAACTAAGAGGGTTGGCGGGCTGGAATCACATATCTAAAGGTGTCTTTGCTAATTTTTATTCTTTAATTTCAAGGTTTGCATGTCATGAATACACCATTATGTGAGTTACAGTATGATGTCTGGCTCAGGTCTACCGGGGAATGGGGGGCGGGGGCACATGAAAAGGTTAAATATGATCGATTTGACAGTAGCCAGGTTCAAAAGGTCACCCTCAAATCAACAGCGGCATATAGAATACCACTATTTCAAAAACAGCTGACGTCTTTTGCATAATGGCTCGTATTAGAATGTGATATACGACACTCCTAATAGGCAACACTTTTTGCATAATGGTGCTATATTTGAATATGTGAATAAAATATGATGGAAAAGGCTTTTGAATAATGGTTGACTTTGGGTACCCTATCATTATGGCACGGCGGAGCACTGCCTAATCTGTTGAACAGGTGGAATGAATGGGCTGTGTTTGGTTCAGGAGGCGTGCGGTGTGAACAGGAGCCTCTGTCGTCTGGTTCTGATGCTGTCTCATACTCATCTTTGTACCAACAGACCGCTGGCTTTTAACCTGGACTGTGAAGGAGCGAATAGCACCACTATCAATCATTTCACCTTCTTTTACGCTCGCTCTCTCTTTCCATATGTGCTCATTGTGCTCTCTCTCTCTCTCTTTCCCTCGCTCACACTCACACATACACACCACAGGGGAGGTGTAGAGAGTCCATGCTTCACTGCAGCACTGCACTGCTTTTCAGTATGCACCCTGCAGTGCATGGTATGGCCGCAAGCAGGACAGCTATTACACAGCTTCTCTGAGTGTGTGTGTGTGTGTTGGACTGTCGATGCAAGTGGGAACTCAAGGGAGAGGCAGTGGAAGAACATCTCCAGTGACAGGCATGTCACACACACACATGCACACGCACACACGCCACACACACACACACACACACACAGCTGTATGCCCAGTGGCCAGTACTACATGCCTGTTAGCTAGCCTAATATTATTCAAAGGCTCAAAGCACCCCAGTGTGCCAAGAATGACACACAGTTGGTTCCCCACAAACCAACACAACACCAACATTTTCATCGTTTCTCTACAAAGACAGTTATGACAGACTGTTACTATAGTAGGCCTACACATAAACAGTACACTGACGTAGCCACGCTTATGTACAGTCGAAAACTAAACTACGACTGACGTTTGGTGTCTTGCAGGATATGATCATTGTGGAGGACCTGCATGGTTCCTCAACAACTTCAGATTTCAGACTTTTTCTTGTCTGCATACAAAACAGTGTTTTGGCTGACAAGGCTACATCACTCCTTAGCTGAAGATTATTTCTGAATGATTTGGGGGGGGGGGGGGGTCTGAAACTGTATCAAAGGCATAGAGACTCATTTTAACAAGGACTTTTTTCACATCAAAAATGCACCACATTCGACTATTATCAGCTCATTAAAAGTGTGCACTCGCTATAAGCCGCATAGATGTGGGTCAATAGGGGCCTGCTACACCAACTACACTGTAATAGCGAAAGAAAAACTTAAAAGCATAATTTTCTAAGTAGTTTCAAAACTGAATGAAACATTACATGTTAGTGAACACAAACACAACCACTTGTTTAGGTTTAGGCTTTTTAACAAAACCACTTAATTACATTTAGGGAAAAAGATTGTAGGGCTACACGGTGGTGCAGTGGTTAGCACTCTCGCCTCACAGCAAGAGGGTCGCAGGTTCAATTCCGGCTTGGGACTCTTCTGTGTGGAGTTTGCATGTTCTCCCCGTGTAAGCGTGGGTTTTCTCCGGGTACTTCAGCTTCCTCCCACAGTCCAAAGACATGCTGTTTAGGTTAATTGATGACTCTAAACTGCCCGTAGGTGTGGATGTGAGTGTGAATGGTTGTCTGTCTATATGATGTCTGTCTCTATGTGTCCTGCGATGGACTGGACTGTCCAGGGTGAACCCTGCCTTCGCCCAATGCCAGCTGGGATCGGCTCCAGCTCCCCCGCGACCCCTAACGGGATAAGCGGTTGACGATGAATGAATGAATGGAAAAAGATTGTAATTTGGCTTAAAATAACTATGATTAAAAGTCAAACTTACTGTTGTGAACACAGACAGGTACAACTGCACATTGTTAGATTCCCACGGCATGCAAACCCTGGTCTAAAGAGTAAAAACCCTGTGTTTTGTGTCCCATCCATCGCCCCAGACCTCAGCTCCATATGGAGTTTCACACTGTCTACACTACACGCTTCTGCTCCTGTCATAATTACTATGGTTGCTCGAGGATGCTGTCATCTTTTATGCTTTAGCTAATGCGAATCAAGGACAAAACCTACCAATGGGTGTAGCAGGCCCCTTCTGTCCCAAAACTTTGACGCTTATAACCACTGATAACGCCCATATAATGACTTGAACAGTGTAACCAACTGAAAAATGGAAATATTTGCACCACAACAGGACATGATGTTGGATGTGAAAGCCCTGCAGGAACAGCCATTCTGAGCCGCATCAGTTATGGCGAGTAGATTTATTTGTCAGTGGTCAGGGGGAAGACGAATTATGACTCACTGGCAATGGACTATTTGGACTTGGCCTGCTTAGATCAGTCTAGTCTATAATCATAAAATCCACAGAGACTGCTGCTGTTTTTAAGTTTTTAACCATGTAATAGTTAAACTACTTGCTACCACTACCTATAGGCTAACATGTGCACATACACAGTACCTTTGTGGACTATAAATATCAAAATCTAATAAGGACATACACCCAGTGGCTCCTTCATTGGGCACACTTATAAAATCTAATATCTAATATCTAATAATAATATGATTGTTCTGCCATAAAGTCTACTGTATGACGCACTGTCACAAAGGTGTTCATTTAAAGACACAGTGTGTAGGATTTGGGGGCATCTAGCAATGAGATTGCAGTTTGCGACCAACTGAAAGTAGACATAAACGGCTCATTTTAAGCTAACTTTGTTGTTTTCTGGTGATTATACACTAAAGAAAGCATTCTTATTAATAAAATGCAAAGCATAAAGTAGCAGTAAGATAGATGTCAGGAATGGAGAAACAAAGCTGTGACGTCACCCAGCTATCCTTCGGCAATTTTCAGTACAAAGTAACAATAAAAATCAAGGCTGCAAGCAGCGATGAACGGGCCCTCGCACCCTCCCGTACGCCGGCGATACTGGCGGGATGACGGTCAACACACCTGTACATTTGAATGACCATCGGACACTGCACACAAGTTAGATTTCATGCGTGGATTGAGCGGCACAGGAAACGACGTGTTGCAAGTTTTTCACCACTTCCTGTGTCCACTATGTGGCGCTACAGAACACACACTAAACATGCATTATGTTTCTCATTATCTAGTGTAGATCACACAATGTAAATCTTATGTGAATCTGATGATGTTTGTCACATAATGCTGATTCCCTGTTGGTGGCGCTATGACTACGAGTCAATATTGCCATGTAGATGTCCTTAGGCCTGGACTGTTAGGAAGTAGGTCAAGTTTGGGGCAGACTGGTTTAAGTACAGTTGAGTTACAGCAGTTTGTCTTTCAGTAGCAAATCATATAATTTCGCCGCCATGCTTCGTCAACATTTTGCCATAAAAACTCACAATTTGGACAGCTTTCATCACAAAGGTCTTAAGATTGTACTGAGCAAATTTGATCGGGTTAAATCGGTAAGAGTTCGTCAAAGTACAGAGCATGGAAATAATATACACAAAAAAAAAAAAAATCACACAATATTCAAAAAGGCCGACTTCCTGTTGGATTTAGAGCATGGACCCAAGAGGCTTTTTTTGTTAAGTCTGCATGTATGTTATACACGTACCTACCAAATTTCGTACATCTAGGTGAAACGTACCGTGAGGGCCGCTTCATTGAAAGTTTGTAGTTGGCGCTTACAAGCCCACTTTGCACACCGAAGCCCAAAAACCATATCTGTTCATACAGTGTTGGACTTCTAACAATTGTGCCAAGTTTTGTTCATTTTTAAGCAACCCTTGCCTTTCAAAACCAACTTCCTGTTTCATGGCCAACAGTATTTCGCCACAGCGATGCCATTTTACAAAAACTCAAAACCTTCGCTGACTGTTATCATGATGGCCTTACCAGGTTTGTGACCAAATTGGAGGTGGATTTGGTTAATCTGCTAAGGGTAGCATGGCAAAATATAGCAACTGTAACTTCCTGCTGCCACTAGGTGGTGCTATGAGTATGATTCAAAATTGGCAAGTGCATGTTTTCAGGACTGGATGCTAATCAAACATATAACATTTGGTAAAGATCTGACCATCTAGAAATGAGTTACTACAGTTTCTTTTTTAATGGCGAGTCATCGAAGTTTGCCATGCCGCCACGGTGCCGCCATTCAGTGAAAACTCACAATCTTCACAAAAAAGCATTATCAAGGTCTCTGACTTAATTTGAGGTGGATCTGATCACTGTGTGGTAGAGTACATCAACATGCAAAACATGACATTTCCTTTGCCACTAGGTGGCACTATGGTCGCGAGCCAAAATTTGCACATGGATGTTTTCAGCCATAGACTTCAATCAGAGGTGAAAAATTTGGAGCATGCAACACAACACGCGAAACATGACATTTCCTGTTGCCAGAGGGTGGCGCTATGACAGTGAGCCAAACTTTGCATGTGGATGTTTTCAGGCATGGACTTTTCTCAGGCATGAGAAATTTGGAGCAGATTGGATAATGTACGACAAAGTTAAAGCAACTTCCTGTTTTTTGGCAGAAAGCGCTTTTTCGCCGCCATGCCACGGCCACATGCTTTGAAAAAGAATGAAGCTTTGAACAACTTTTCATCACAAGGGTCTTAAGATGGCACTGACCAAATTTGAAGTTGATCGGGTTAAATATGTAGGAGGAGTTTGTTAAAGTACAGAGCCTGGAAAAGCCCTAAAATCACATATTCAACACAAAATAGCTCACTTCCTGTTGGGTTTTGGATATAGCGCCCCACAGACTTTTTTTTGTACGTCTCCACATGTTACATCTGCCAGCCATTTCTGAAGGCCCAAACCCGAGACCCTTAAAATATCAAATATTTTATCACTTCTGATAAGTGTGCTAAGTTTCATCAGTTATTGAGCATGTTTAGGCCCTCAAAAAGGCCCTTCATTTTGGAGAAAGGGTCCTCACAGACCTTCGGTTAGCGCTCAGGCCCTAGCTAACATCACCACTTCTTCCTGCCCGACGTCCGCCATGTTTGTTTACACTAAAGTCACGTTTGATATATCCTTTTTTTTTTTTTTTTTTTTTTTTAGTGGAGAGTCATGAATGGAATCTGTCAGTGTGTGATTTGCTGTTTTAGCCTCACTACACACTACAGGTACAAAAATTTAAATTTATCTTGTCGTTATGTATGGGGTCGCTCACATTTTCAAAATCTGTTAAGATTTGAAAAATCTTTTAGTGTGGGCCAGCCTTTATAAAAATATCAACTTTCTGCAAGTATTTCTCATCAAGGAAACTCTTCAAAATGCTGCCAAGCACCTTCTGACGCCCTATGGCACGCGAGAAACTCGACCTTTAAACATGCATTAATGAAAACAGACCTTGCCTAAAAATCACAACAGCAGCCCTGTACAACGGGGATTAGCTTCTGAATAATGTAAAAGCAGAGGTACAATGAAAAAGAGACGTGAAGATGTGTCAGGATTTTTCCATTAAAACACCGCTTTCTGTCCCCAATATCGGAGCGAAGTATTTCATAATTTACATAACGCTGCATATTACATCAGTACAAACTAGAACAGGATCCATATATATTTTATAAGCAGTGTTATCTTTGTGTTTTTTTTTGTAAAGCGCTGCGTGTCTGGGAGACGGGGTGCTGCAGATACCGTGCTCCTCTCCAGGGTGTTAGATGACTAACTAAAGGCGGCTGCTACTGCTGGGCTGCTCTCCCTGTCCTTATTTCAGAGCAGGGCAGCCGTGATTGGGCTGGCAGAGTGGGTGACGAGCCTGGGGAATGTGGGGGGGGGGGCAGAAGAGTGTACTTTCATGTGTGTGAATGTGTTTGTGTGTGTGTGTGTGTGAGGGGACACCTCAGAGGTCGTCTGAGGAGGCAGTGGAGCGTGTGGAGAGGCTGCCATCACACAGCTGCCACACCAACTGGACACACACACACACACACACACACACACACACACACACACACACTGATGTAGAGGTATGGGCACGCAACACACACAAAGCAGAAAAGTGCACGCAGCAAAGAGCAAACACAGGCGAGCACACGGTCACTTGTCACATGCTAGTCCCTCACTCAAACAGACACACACACACAAAAACGTGACTCACCGCTCATTCACACTTGCAAGCTTTCCACTCGTAACCATTTCACACTTGCGCACGGATGTGCACGCATGAACACACATAACACACACACACACACACACACACACACACACAGACACACAGTGCCCTCGGTTGCTGTCAGTCTCTGTCTAAAACCTCAGAATAAAGGAGTCAAGAAGGAAGAGGGATTCATTCAGTTAACTGCTCCAGTGGATAAATAACCAAAAAGCATAGAAACCACAGACCCGTTATTTACAATCAATCACCTGAAGTCATTGAAATACAAATATATATATATACACAGATATACACACACATGTCTATATAAAGCCTGCATGTTTGTATTGTTCTGAAATTATTAGTACATTATTTCATTATTAGTACATTCTGTTGGTTTCAGCGTGAGAGTAAATGAAATAAATAAGATGAAATGGCCTGTTAACTCTGCCTGAATGCCTTTATTAGGTCTTAGTTATTAAGTATTTAACGTGTATATGTTTTCAGTAACTTGTGTACAAAACAAAGTTGTGATTTATCAAAAGTACATCTCTTCAAAACGGCTGGTTTACCTATTCAAGATAATATCAGGCGTTGGAGAAATGGCGGTAAATGGTCAGAAGTGTTGCTTTACACATAAATTTGCTCTTCTCATGATTTATAGATGGGAGCTACTGTGAATTGGGTCATGGTGGTTTGTCATTTTTAACTAGTAGGACCCCAGAAAACACTGTTTTGGGTATAACTAACAATTATATTCATTACTGATTCACCCGCTCATTAATTTCCAATTAACTGACCAACAGCTTGATCTATTAAGCACCAAAGAGGCTCAGTTTAATCACAGACAATAAAAGAATGAACTGCATGGATGCCAGTAAACTAGTGGATTATCTAATTATTGATCTGCTTCAGGTCTATATATTTTTACTTGTGTATATCTTTCTTATATTTGTATTATCTGCTTGTTTTTTAACCTGTAAAGCACTTTGTAAACTTATTTTACAAAAGTGGTCAATACATAGTTGAGTATTATTAATTTTTACAAATACCTCCAATAATGCAGATAAGGCACCAACCACTAACATGAAGAGGAATCAGTTCTAATGTATGAAGTATATATAATATATAATATAAATATGAATACACTCCCAGTCTGTATGATAGTAAAATCTACTTGAACATACACGCATACGTTAAGTATAATTTAAAGCAATCCACCCTTTAACTAGCTGTTAAACAGTTCTGAAAAATGATAAATTTATGACCAAATGACATTCATTTTTGATTAAAGTAGTAAAATAAAAGATTTTGAAAACGTATTAATCTCACTGCTGCATAAACAACTGCCCCACTGTTATTGATTGATTGGTTTCTTTAAGGTTCTGACCTGAGAATCCTCTTACAACTGTAAATTGAGCATTATTATTGTTATTTTTATTATTATCATTATTTAATGTATGTATGTAATGCTAATCATCAACATTGATTAATATTAAAAAATATATATCATGATAACATTTTTGGTCATATGATCCAGCTCTAAGTGATGAGCCACTGATGGACCTTTACAACAAAAATTTCAAGCCCACAGAACTTAATTTTAAAATTTTTCGCATTGATCTAAAAGTTTCCAAACTTCCAGCTCAATTTTAGGGAAAAGTGTGTAAAATAATGCACAACATATCTTTCAGCACACTGTGATATCAGAGATGAGACTGTGGTCTCTGCTAACAAGCCCTGTGCTGCCGCCTCCTCCTTCCCTTTGTGCCGATGGCCAAATCAGCACTGTTGCATCTTTCAAAATAGCACAGCGTGAGGAGAACGGCCAAAATGGAGCATGCAGGAACTCTATAATTTGCTATGGGGCTGATGGGGAGTGATATCAATGATTCAGCTATCTTATCTGGGCCTGTGATACACATCTTGTAAATATATTCTCTCTCTCTCTCCTTCACCCGGCGCCCCTCTCAATCTCTCCGTCACGTTGCCGTTATCATTGCGATGGATAGTGAGGTGATTATTATTCCTCTAGCAGGGCCCACACGTGCACGCTTTCTGACCTCACTCAGCACAAACCTCAGAAACACAGGGAACACAAACAATGCAAACACACACACACACACACACACACACACACACACAATGCACGTGCATTCACACAGCAGAGGTTGTAAGGTGGGTAGCAGATAACCTGCAGTTACAAGGTTAATGTGTGGTAGTACACATGCTCCATGTCAAGCAGGAACATTAGAGCTCCGCCGCCTCGCACTTTATCATGTGCTGAGGAGAAGCTTACACTTCATTAGATTCGTGAACAACCACATACAGGCAAACAGAGGAAACTCACAGAGTCCCTCCGTCAGCTAGTCCACTCTTACCACTGTTACCACTGCCTTCCAGACAGCATTATGCCAAACAGACACCTCTGAATGCACTAAGAACATTTTAAACCAAGTTCTTAAAAACTACGTATAGTTTTGATTAATTATTTCTTTCAGTTAGCCCGCTCCATTTTTTTCTCCTTTTCTCACTCACTGAAGTTCCTTTCAGACACCCCATAGCAACGGCACCACTGCACTCTGAACCCTATTACTGTAGTCCAGTGGCTAGCGCCATGCGCCATGACAGCTTTTCGCTATGCCGAGCAAAGCCCCACTTTGTGCTGCGATGTGCGCTGTAGTGAGCGCAGCTCAAACACAAGCTCAAGCTGCATAGACTGCTCTCTTCCACTGGGAAACAACATTTAGTGTAGCTCTATTGTTGTCCAGGTGGAAACGGTAGAGCTTATATACGCTGTACAGAGCCAGAAACAAATAAATTGGGAGGAATATGTGAGAAATGTGACTACGGGAGATAACAGGACAGGGCAATGAAAAACCAGAGTCTCCTGGGATTGACAAGTATGCTCTGTGTTGTTAATCAGTGCTTGTTGTTGTCCTTTTAAAGCTAACTGGCTTAATAGTATGACTAGTTAAATAAGTAGTCGTATCAGCAAAGGTTGCCATGTGAATAAGGACATAAAAAATCGGTTTAAAGAGAAAATCATGCATGTAGAGATCATCATGAAACATGTACATCAGCCAGCAGTGATGTTGAAATAATGGTAAATAGATTTGCATTTATACATTTCTAGTGTTCCGACCACTCAAAGCTTAACATCACACGTCAGCATTCACTCATTCACACACACACACACACACACACACACTCATATGCTGATGGCAGAGGCTGCCATGCAAGGTGGCAACCTGCCCATCAGGATCTACTTGAAGTACTCATTCACACACTGATGGCTCAGCCTTCAGGAACAATTTAGGGTTCAGTATCTTGTTCAAGGACACTTCGACATGTGGATCAGAGGAGCCAGGGTTCAAATCGCCGACCTCCTGATTGCTGGAGGACCTGCTCTACCCTCTGAGCCACAGCTGCCCAGCAGAGTACTGTAAATATACCTTTTAAAAAATGAATAAGAAACAAACTTAACATTTTGGTTAGCACCAAGAAGTATTCAGTTCAATTACATATCATTCAAAACCAAAATTGCAAATATATAAATGACAGAGCTTTTTCAGTGGCTTTTCCCAAATATATGCAATAAATGTGCAGTAGTGATGTGGACTGGGAGGAAAGTTGAAGCAAAACTCATCTCTAATGCTTTCATTTGGCACGAGGAGTCAAATTAAATGCATTTCTCTGTGTACTGCACTGAAATATCTTGTAATTACATGTAAACGCATGCTGAAGCTGTGAGAGTTCAACTTACATGACTCACTTCTGTCAGATTTAAATGCAGGCTGTTGGAAAACATCCAACTGGTTTTAAGTCAGGTGCATGTAGAAATTTGTCATGTAGATGAAATTTGTTCCTTAATACTGAGTGGCAAAGCTTACAGAAAACATTCCTCATGTTGCACTTAAATTTAGTCAATGTGTCCAAAGCATTAAATTCTTCTTCCTGGCACTGGCTTTTTGTCGGGCCTAGTATTATTGAGTACATGTGGTTTAATGCACTGAAGTATCTGTACGTCTTCAAATTTCCAGAAGAAAATATCAATTCTGTGAAATAGACAAGACAATCTGCCTTTCCCTTAAATAACAGCCATTTAAACATCGACATCAAGATTTTCGGAAATGTCTCAGCTTTTAAATAAAAAAGTGAAACTGTCTGCAGAATGCACTGGAACACCATACTTTCAGAAAGTGGCGCTCACCTCATGGTGCGAAGGTCCCAGCCTCGTATGGCCGTGTCATTCGCTGTGGCGAGCTGGCTGCAGTTGTGGTGGGGGCTCCATTTGCCGGAGGTGAACTTCAGCTGACCTTTGCCCTCCAGGGTGGCAGTGCTGGAGACCTGCGGAGGAGAGCAACACCTTCATTACCATCTTGGAGTGGGGACACGAATTTCATCCAAATATCTGTGACAGGTTCAGCCAGTACGGTGCACTCAGTCAGCATAATAAGGCATTATGGGAAGTAATTTTCTCTGCAGGCCACACTCAAGACTACAATTGTTCAGTATGACTCTGTAGTAATATTTTGGGCAGTACTGGCACACTAAGTGCCTGCAGAATTAAGCCACGCTGAAACACGTACGGTCTTATTGATATTGTTTTAAAGGTCCAGTTTGTAAGATTTAGGGGGATCTATTGAACGAAACAGAATATAATATTCATAACTATGTTTTCATTAGTGTATAATCACCTGAAACTATGAATCATTGTGTTTTAGTTAGATTAGAACAAGCCCTTCATATCTATGTAATCTCCGCGCTAGATGCCACCATAGTCTGGATGAGCAACATCACAGCTTCCCAAAAGTGAAGCCAAAACATCTAGATTGCCCCCTGGTGGCTGGTTGCAGTATAGGTCATACAGCCTGCTCCCTCCACGGGACACTGGCCAAAAGTCAATTTAATTACACCCTGATATATGCTCAAGTGTTCATTTTTCTGATAAGTTTGGTTATAATTAGTTATCTGATACTATGAAAATGGGACGAGACGTCATGATTGACAGCTGTGAAGTAGTGGCAGCCGGAGGCTCAGGAAATGTACGAGAGAGGAGATGTAACTTAAGCTTTCCATAACTGTCACCAGTCTGTGTAATACAACATGTCAACTTGATCATAATAGATATAGAGATATTATGGTTAGTAAAGCCACTGTAGCAGCTAGGTGGCTGATGCTAGGTGGCTGATGCTAGCCAGCTGTGGTCGTGGTGGGCTCGTGATTGGCTTGGGTGGGTGTGAGGGTGGGTCGTTGATACCACACTTCCAGCCTTTTGATCACTACTGCTTTCACAAGCAGTAGTCCTTTTTGGCTAGTCCAAATCAGAGTGAAACTGATGCTTTTGGTTCATTTTCTATCAGAACAAATTTGCTGAGAGGTGTGTACAAAGGAGCTAATTTATCTTTTTCGTCTTGAGAGCTGCCACTTCTATAGAGGGAATCACCCACTTTGAAATCTTACTGTTGAAGTCTTTTCACTTTGACTCAGCACTGATCTAGTGTGCTCACAAATTTCTCCTCCTCCAGTTTATCTCCAATGACTTTATAAGCGTCACTATATGTGAAGACTTTATTAAGCATATTCAGTACGTTCTCTGTCCCAGATGTCAAGCAAACAGTGGACTGCCAAGTCCAAGTTCAAACCTCTCCCATTCATGTTAACCTGTCATCTACCTGTGTCCAAAATACCTACACAGGCAGCATGGATTTTGGTTTGCTTGGAATGGGTCTGAAACCGCCTCGGTCTGAATGGTTTTGTCCAATCCAGAGCGATCGCTGCGTTCAACTGCCTGAATGAACTGTTTGATTAAAACAGACTAAATGTTGGTTTGTGAAAGAGTCCGAAGACAAGCTGCATTAATCAATATACAGTACTGTATGTTCCCTTCTTCTCTACAGAGCTTTTTAGTATCTTTTAGCTCACTGTTTTGGTTTTCTGGCCTGCGGGTTCTGCTCTCATTAACCTCATTATTAACAGCAAGCAGTGGCTTTCGGAAAAATGCTCAGAAAAAGTCAAAAAAATGTCAGCTCCAAGCTGGTAAACATAGCCTGATAATCTAATTGAATTCATTTAGCCTGACACTACGTTCATTTCTTACTGGGAGAAGGGATTTTTGTCTTTAGTTTTGTCCTAACCAGTCAGTAGATGGATACGGGTGATGTCTCCATCACGCCATCATCATTTTCAGTTTCGATCTTAACATCTAAACAGTTTTTCCTCTTAACTGAGGGAAATTAGAACTTTGAATTTTTAAAGTAGTCTGAGATGTGAGAGGCAATTCAGTGGTTTTGGAGCATTTAGCAGCTAGATATTTCCCTCAGGAGATGGTGGAGACCAAAACAGAGCTAAAAGAAAGAATAATTGGACTTAAATTCACCAATGGGACAGAAATCTGACTTCTAATGAATAATGTGATGTTGGATCAGTAGATAGGATTTCCCCCCCACACACACACCCTCCCCAGTGTTGGCATTGGGAGGGAGGCAACAGCATGCACCTGTCAGCAGACCGACCGACCCCTGGCTATCCTTGGTCCCATAGCACAAATCTATACACTAGATCGCTCAGAGTTACTTATAGATCAGCTGTCGAGTCGAAGATGAGCCCTTGGAGGATTGAAGACTGATGAGCGTTGAAAGCTGAATCAAACTAGCCTCTTTAGGCTGGTTGAAAATCATTCAAATTTATTGTAATTTCTTAAGTATTTCAACAGAAAAAAAAAAATACTTACCTGACAAAACGTCACTGGATCCAAAAATTAGAGCAGTTTAGCTGAAAGGCAGTCAGGTTAAACTGACTGCCTTTCATTTAAGGCTTTTCAAACAAGATGACATGCTTGTGATTGGATATTTATCAAACCTGCTTACGTATGTTTCACAGGGCAACAATGAAGGTGAAATTAATCAAAGTCAAAACACTCTGACTTTGAATTATAAAGCATATCACTTCATCAGGCTACTTTAAAAATGGAATCCAATTAATTCAGCAGGCTGGCTTTGGAAACGATTATCTCTCCCTTAAACTATGATGCATCTAACATTTTGAAAAAGCAGCATCATACTGCTCCATTTTCCCCAGCTCTCTGACTATCTGCAGGTTTTTATCCTCATCTTTCTCCCTCTCCCATTCCTCCCTCTCTCTCTCTCTCTCTCTCTCCCGTCTCTGCCTGTTGGAGCAGGGATCATCGATCGCCCCGTCACCGCACAGCTCCCTGGTACACTCTCATTATTTCAGCTAGAGAGGACAGAGGCAGAGCGAGCTAGAGAGACAGGCCGACAGCAGCAGGGAGGGAGGGAGGAAGAACAGCAGATAGGATAAAAGGAGGGAGAACAAAGAGAGTAAAATAAGAAAATAAAGGAAAGGACTGCAAAGAGGAGCTGCAGAAAGGTGGCAGAGGAGGGGGACCCGATGAAAAGGGACAGGCAGAGAAGCAGGGTTTCCTCTGTGGTCTTGATGTAAAATCCCATGAATTTCCCATGGATTTTCAGGATTAGCCTCCTTTTTTTCCAATTTTATATCAGGTTAGGGTTACTGAGCATACCGATCATCATACATGTTGCAACTTATTTGATTAAAGGCACATTGAAATAGCAGTTAGAACATGTATGCATTGCAGGTATATGTTTTGTTTTTGGTCGGTGGATTGTTGGAGTATCCCCATTGGCTGTGGCTCTTTCAAAATGAGTAGTCACGACAGTGTTTCAACTGCCTCCGCAATCAATCATCTGATCCATACCATCTGACCGGCACACACAGGTACCACCCTCTTTTGGGGGATGGAAAAGCGACGATCCCATAGACTTCAATGCAATTTGACACGTTTGGGTAGTTATATTGAGTTTGTATCCATTCATCTCTTATTATACAAATGTTTGTTTTGTCTGGTAATCATTTTGCAATCTTGCCTCCTAAACCTGAGCATTCGCATTATCTTAATAAATGAAGGGTGATCGCTGCCATGTCCCTTCAGTCTTCCCCCGTCCAACACTGTTGCTGTTGCTGAGAATTAGTTGGAGATGACAGCCTCTAACTCAAGCTACCATTGGCTACCCATGCTAATCACTGTTGCCAGCATCATTTAGCCATTTACCACACTAACAGTGAATATTCGTGTATAATATGTGCCTCAAATCTGTGTGAAAGCTTGAGTTAACCTGCTACACAACAGCTTTTCAACATTTACACTCCTGTGACAGCGAGTTTCTGTCCTCCAAAATGGATCACAGCCTCAGTGATGATGCCACTGGTGCGGTCTAAAGCCCCACTATTAGATCTTTTTTAGTACATGGCAGGGGAACAAATCAGATATCAGTATTTTTGGTTTTATTGTTAGTGCAACCAACAAACTACACAGCAACTCTTGGATGCATAGTGCTATTACTAATAGCATGTTTAAAATCTGTTACCGTCAATGAGGGACATTGAATCACCAGTACTTGACTAATCACAAATGTGTAAGCTCCACTCCAAAGTTCCTGAACTTCTACACCACAACCAGGACTTTTTTTGGGGGGGGTTAAAGAAGAAGAAGAAGAAGAAGAAGAAGAAGAAGAAGATAGTCCTTTATTAGTCCCACTAGGGGAAATTCAATTTTTTCACTCTGTTGTTAACTTATACACGGTACATGCAGACCCGAACACACACATGCACAAACATGCAACAATGGAGAGATGTCAGAGTGATGGGGCTGCTCCTGACAAGCGCCCCGAGCAGTTGGGGGTTTGGTGCCTTGCTCAGGGGCACCTCGGCAGTGCCCAAGAGGTAAACTGGCACCTCTCCAGCCACCAGTTCACACTCAGTTCTTGGTCCATCTCGGGACTTGAACCGGTGACCCTCCGGTTCCCAAGCCAACTCCCTACAGACTGAGCTACTGCCGCCCCCAAATAAATAAATAAATATATAAATAAATGTCCCCAAACTTAATTTAGACCCTTGTCCCTGCTGTTGACAGGCAGCGAGTTTCTCGAATGGTTCCTAGTTCAGGAGGAAAGTTTCTGCAGTTGAAAAGGGCATATTGTAACAGAAAAAAATGACACCATCTATTGCAAAGAATATCGCAACAAGAATGGACCAACCTGTGTAACATACTCTGGTGTCTTCCTACAACACATTCTCACTCCCAGCTCGTCAAATACCGTTGCTTGGTTAGTGCCTCTCGGCATCAGAGACCCCTCTTGCGTTACTTTTTGTCAGACCAGAGATGGCGTGTCGATATGCGCTCGTTACATGCATAGTGTCCTTTCAAATTAAAATAAACTTCCAAGGCAATGCAACCACTTAGGTAGGGTTAGGAAACGATCATGGTTGACGTTAACTTCGCTGACTCGACTCACGTGACTGACGACACCAACGAATCACGTGATAAAATAAGTTAATGTTACTTTTAGTTTCACACAGGACACAAACACAGGTCTCCTGACTGAAAGTCTGTATTTGTTTAACCCGTCCACCACCCTTTCCGCCTGCCCTGAACGGACTCTCGTGCTATTACTACTACGTCGCTTCGTGCATCACAGGTGCGTTTACATCGGAGTTAGTTGAAAGCCGCCGTTTGTCACATGCTGTTGCTAAAGGGTGTCTCCAAACGGTGGTATTAGATGAGTTGGGAGTGGGAACGGGTTGCTTTCTACACTAACCAAATTAGGAGCCCTAACAAGGCAGTACACACAACACGAGGGGACGCATTCATTTGGGACACGAGCGGCACTAATGCAAAGCTATCTGTCAAATCGCCATGCGTTTACGCTTCCTCTAGACTCCAGAACAGAGAGTGTGTGTGAGCAGATGTGCAGGACAAGGTGTGTGGGTGTGCTGTGAGCCAGCGGAGATGTTCTCACTCAATTCCACCAGCGATTCTAATTGATGAGCCGCGCACACACACACACACACACACACACACACACAAATCTCAAATCTTCCTTCAAACAATGCACACTGCTAAGCTTATGCACATGATCCTCTCTTATATATGCATACACACTCACGCAAACACCCACACCAAAATCTCTCTCTCTCTCACACACACTCACACACACACACACACAACACACACACACACACACTAATCTAGGCCAGGCCCTTGAGAGAGAGACACATCCACACTGCAGCTGGACACGGCTTGAGATGAACACATCACCCTCTGACAGATAGAGGGAACGGGAGAGAAGAGAGTGGGATGAAAGGAGGGAGGGAGGGAGATTAGCATTCTCATCAGCGCTGGAGGAATTTGTCTTGGCTGCCAAGCTCTTTCTCCTCTTTTTCATTCCCTTTCTCCTCATCAAGCCCACTCTTTCCTTATCCATATCTCCCTCTTTCTCCGTCCTAATCTCCATCTTTCCAATCAGTGGGCTCCTCCATTGCTCCCTCTTTCTCCATCCTCCCTTTCTCATTATACTACTGTCTCACCAGTACTTCTCTCCTCTCTCCTTCTCCCTCGATACAGGATTTAATAGCTGTGTTGTCCAGTGCTGGTGTCAGAGGATAGACTCAACCACCCCCGTGCCTCGATGGTCCTACTTGACCTCACACTAGGGTCAAGGCACAGGGGATGCGCACACACACACACACACACCACACACACACACACACACACACACACACACACACATACATATACACACACACACACACACACACAGAGCAAACACATGTATAACAGTAACAGGCACTGAATATTGGGTCATTTTTCATTGCTGCCTTAATGCTCGTAATTGTCCACCAGGTGGAGTTAGTTATCCTCATGGGGTTAGCTTTGATTGTTGCAGCGCCGCCACGTTTAGCTTGTCGGACCAGCTGACATGTTCCAGTATAAATGTTGCAGTGTGGTTGGTCGTGTTACCAGCCAACGAAAGAATGCAATGCAAAAAACAAAAAGCAAATTTTTGAAGTGGCGTGATTGTAACTCAAGGCTAAAGACTCAACACTTATAAGATTTAAACCTGCAGTAGGCAAAATATTTTGGCATCATTGGGCAAAAAAATCCATAATAACCTTTCAGCATATTGTAATTCAAGTGTTTTGAGAGAAAACAAGACTTCTGCACCTCCTCATGGCTGTTTTCAGGCTTTAGAAAATCTAGCTGTGACAGGCGACTTTGACCAATCACAGGGCATTTTAGGGAGTGAGCGTTCCTATTGGCTGTTCATTCAACAGAGGCCGCTGTCAGTCACTTGCAAACTCTGATCGAATGGTCAAAATAGGCAGCGCTGATCAAATACGAATCAATATTCTGTTACAGAAATGACTTGACTGCTTAATTTTACCGTTTGGTTGGAGTTTGTAAGTTTCAGTATATGAATCAGTGGACAAATAATCAAATAATCATCATTTGGTATATTCAAGCATAGTGCGCCAATAAATAATGCAAGAGGCAACAATAGACTTCAGATATCCAGAATAGGTTTACCACCTCAATGTCAGCATAACAGTAAGGTAACATTATGTGTTAAGATGTTTGCAAAATTCATGAATGTATGTATGAATTATGTAAAATGTGTGCAAATCTGGGATTCTTAAAGATGCACATAGTACATATGGAGCCCAAAGGGAAAGGTCCGAGCGCATGTGGCAATAAATTAAACACATTGTAAAGCAGTTACAAAACTTTTCCTAACTTCAGTTTGCCAACAGAGCTGGAAACTGTCAGCTCTCAACAGAGAGAGAACAACATTCGCTTGAAGCTACTACGCATAGTAGGAACAAATGTTGCTCTTGGGCCATGTTCTGAATGAACAGAAATGAAAACGGCAGACTTTTCCATCATTCTGGAACATGACGAACCTCTCCACAACTCACTATTTACACTGCGTAGTTTTCAAACTGCATGGCAGTGATATATAAAAGAGATGGCTCCATCTGGTGAACAACTGAAATGACTGCATTTTCTGTAAATCAAGGACAATGTTAAAGCTGCAGTGGGTGGAAATGGAGCAAATATGATTAAAAAAGTTATTTTTATTAAACAGTCACTATATCCTGACAGTAGAGCATGAGACAGGTAGTCTGAAAAAATCACGTTCCTCTGTGTCCTCCGATGCTCCGATGGCATCTACAAGATTTCACAGACCGGAGGAAGACAACCAATCAGAGCTGAATTGGAGCCTGTCGTCTCTGAGCAGCTGTCAATCACTCAAATTCCAATCACATGGTCAAACTAGGCAACGCTGATACAATATGAATCAATATTCTGTTTCTGTCATGACTATTTCTCTCATCAGATGTTTTCAGAATCGTCTTGTTGTTACTGTTTAGCTGTAAAATGAGAAAGTTTGTGACCCGGCAGCCATGTTGAGATCAGTTGAGGAAATAACAAGCACAACCCACCAGCCAGAGCACAGCCAACAGGAACAAACTCTCTCTCTAAACTGACCTGTGATTGGCCAAAGTCTCCTGTCTAGTCTAGATTTTTTAAACCCTGAAACAGAGCCATGCGGAGGCTTTCTTCCAGAACCCTTGCATGCTAACATGCTGAAAGGTTATTGTGGATTTTTGCCCAGTGATGCCAAAAATATTCTGCTTGTTGAAGCTTTAAATGACCCAAAATATAAGACATCATTGTGATTTGATCAATGTATGAATAATCAATAATTCAGTTCATTGAGGACATCCCCAGCAGACACACGGTGACAGAGTGAGAGACTGAGAAAGAGAGGGGCGAGCACGTGCATGCATTTATCCAGACTGAGACTAGAGATTTTTCAAAGGGTCAGCTTACTGAGATCACATCAACACACACATCTGCACTCACACGCAAACACACACACACACTTGTATCTATTAGGTGTGTGACCTGGCTGCCCTTTATGTGAATCCCTCAACGAGTGCATGAATTACCAATGACCCATCTATATTCCTCTTCGCTCTCTAATGGAGACACACACACACACACACACACACACACACACACACACACACACACACACACAACTACTCTATTACTACGTCCTCGCATACATGCACACCTGACACACACCATTATCTTGAGTCTTTAAATACATAATGGGCATTTTAATTGCAAAGCCGGCGGGTTGGAGACGGAGAATTTACAGTGAAGAGCCTCTTCACCTTGCATTAGGAAGGACACAACTACAAGTGAACTGACCAAAAGTACTTACACCCCGGTTACACAGTGATCCATTCATTTTTAGCCTTTTAAAGGCCATTATTGTGTATTTCTGCATAATGGGAATAAGACAGCAGTGAGTATGAATGTACTGGAAAATTAGCTCGGCTCTCTGACAACAGCTTGTGTTTGTCCTTTTCCTGTTTCCTGTTATACTTCTGCTCCACAACATTTCAGAGGGAAATGTTGTACTTTTCCTTCCACAATGATTATTTGACTTTGTTCATTTTCAGATGAAGATTTTGCATTAAAAACATATGATACGCTTATGAAAAACAATGGATCAACGGGCTGCTAATCCATCCAAAAGTGTAAATGATCTAAAACTGCCACCACATTGACAAACTCAAATATTATCATTAGTCATAATAACACAATAATATAATATATGAAAAATAACATTCTGAAAAAAGACATTCTGCATGAGTACTTTTACTGTTGATACTTAAAGAGCATTCTGCTTATAATGAATGTAATGTAATGATGTGTTTTCAGTAGGGCTGTCCTGAACACCTTGTTTTGGATAAGAGAAATTCAAAGGTATTTGAAGCTTTGCGATACAGTGCAGTAGTCATGTTCTTCTGTCAGCGTCGCTGCTGCACTGCTGAACACACACGCACCTCTACACACAACAAACAGCAATATCTGTCTGAGAATAACAACTAATAATTAATGCTGAATATGCAGCATGAATAATGTTGTGGAATTTTTCCTTATTTTATGGACTACATTGGGAATTATATATTATTATTATATACTTATATAAAAACCAAAAACCCTGAAGCATTTGAATACTGATCTGGAGGATGAATACCATGGCAATGGTCGAAGCTTTCAAGCATTCGGCTCAGCCCCAGATTTCAGACAATGGTATTTCTGTTTATACTGTTTTTACCTTCCACCACTGCTGAAAGAGCCTGGAGCCCTTTTAGACCAAACAGCTCCGGGAACTACAGAACCAAAACTCAGATTTTAGGACTTAAAAAAAAGGACTCTTTTTGCATTTGCATAGTTTGGCTACTGTTAAATGCTGTTAATCACGGAGGCATACCAGTCAATCTGAAGGTGAGGTGTTTCTTTAAAGCTGCAGTGGGCAGAAATAGAGCAAATATGATTTTAAAAAGTTATTGTTATAATTTAAGTTTTCTTATCTTCCAGTGTCCTCCGGTGCTCCTAATTGCATCTTCAAGATTTCACAGACCGGAGGAAAACAACCAATCACAGCCGAGCTGGAGTCTTGCCGTCTCTGAGTAGCTGTCATTCACTCGTAAACTCCGATCAAACGAGGCAGCGCTGATCAAATATGAATCAATATTCTGTTACTGTAATGACTATTTCTCTCCTCATATGTTTTCAGAAACATCTTGTAGTTACTGTTTAGCTGTAAAATGAAAAAGTTTGTGACCCGGCAGCCATGTTGAGATCTATTGAGGAAATACCAAACACCGCCCATCAGTCGGAGCACAGCCAATAAGAACGCTCAATAGAAACGATTTCTCTGAAATGACCTGTGACTGGCTCCCATCATGGGCTAGATTTTCTAAAGCCTGAAAACAGAGCCATGAGGAAGAGCAGAAGTCTAGTTTTCTCTCAGAACACTTGAATTACAATATGCTTAAAGATAATTATGGGATTTCTGCCTAGTGATAGCAAAAATGTGCTGCCTCCAGCCACTTTAAGGACAAGTGAAGAAAAGGTTTTGCAAGGATAATTTTCAAAGTGCCTTACACTATTTTTTTTATCTGTAAAAAAAGTTTTTCACTTTCTTTTTTTTTTGGTCAGGATCACTTTTGTGGGTGTTTGCTGTTGTAATACTCATTTCGGCCACAAGAGGCTGAAGAGCACCACTACCCCATGTTCTAACTAGGACGAAAAGCATTCATATTTTCTTCCAGGTGATATTCCAGGTACATATTGTGGATTACGCGTTAGCAAGGGTTAGTTAGTCTTGTGTGTGGTAGCGGTGTACTTTAGCCTCTTGTGGCTGAAATAAGTATTACAACAAACACTTGATCCTGAACAAAAGAAAGAAACAGAAAGATTATCCTGGCACAATATTTTCCTCGCCCGTCCTTGAGTCAAAAACAGGAGAGAAAACTATTTAGATCAGACTTAAAAAAATGGATCACCAGAATGTTTCTCTCACTTGCCTCTTGGGACTTCTGAAGTCACTCTCTTTATCTCATACTTTTGAAAACTATTTTGGTGCATTACTTTGTTTTGAACAGTAATAAACAACTGAACTCCTTCAAAAGGGTTTTGCTCCCCTGGTGAAGTTCGGCAGCGTAGCCATGCCCATGCTTTTAGAGTGAGATGTTCAACTATCACATATGGGTACAATGAATCCACTATTAGGCCATGTAGTGCAGTTCCCATACATTTCATATGAAACAATGTACAACACCAGCAGTAGCACTACTTCAGTGAACTGTGAAAACAGATACAGTAAATGACTTTTCTCTTACATATTAGACTATAACTATCACTGGGGAGAGACTTGACCAGAATAACATTTAAGTGGCCACATCTCATAAACCTGGCCAGAAACTGTGTGTGTGTGTGTGTGTGTGTGTGTGTGTGTGTGTGTGTGTGTGTGTGTGTCAGAATGAATAGTGGACACACTGTTGTCGCAGAGAAAGGATGTGTGCGTCTGATAACACCAAGACGATATGGTGGTTATCAAATAATGAGTTAGCTATTGTGTGATATTGTGTGTGTGTGTGTGTGTGTGTGTGTGTGTGTGTGTGTGTGTGTCTTACCGTGGCCTGTGTGGAGCTCTCCTGCAGGTCCCAGAGTAGTGCGTGGTTATCAGCCAATGAAATCACGCGTTTGCCATCCCCCATGGGCTCCCACAGCACGCTGTAAACACACAAAGACACACACACACACACACACACACAAAGTCATAGTCAATTAGAATACAGATGTTGGTCAGACATGCATACAGGCTGCACATGCTGCAGACTTGAGGAATGGAGCATTTTGGTCAGATTTCACATGGCTGCTAAATACAGGACCTTGTATAATATTACAGGCAAGCTGATTTTAAACATCTGTCTGCATTTCCAGGTCAAATCTGGGTATGAATTCATCCTGGATATACAGTGTCAACAACAAAATGACAGGTGAAATGTTACGGCTGGCACGCCACTAACTGCATATTTTTAATTTTATCAAATAATAAAAAAAGAGGACCAAAAACCTACAAATTCTTAATCTGTCCTTTAATACCTTCTGCCTACCCTGTCTGTGACACAGGTCACACATATGGGTTTCCAGACTTTGAAGGTATAATATGTAATCGTTGTTGGTTGGTTTGTAGATACACAGTGTTTAAAGTTGGCCATTCCTCCTCATCTCAACGAGCGAGCAAGGGAGAGAGAGAGAGCAACAATAGTCAAGTGAGCTATAAAGTGACTGAAGAGAGGGAGTGGCATTAGTACGAACGAAGCAGTGAATCAGAGAAATAAGAAGAAGAAGATAGTCCTTTATTAGTCCCACGAGGGGAAATTCAATTTTTTCACTCTGTTGTTAACTTATACACGGTACATGCAGACCTGAACACACACATGCACAAACATGCAACAATGGAGAGATGTCAGAGTGATGGGGCTGCTCCTGACAAGCGCCCCGAGCAGTTGGGGGTTTGATGCCTTGCTCAGGGGCACCTCGGCAGTGCCCAAGAGGTAAACTGGCACCTCTCCAGCTACCAGTTCACACTCAGTTCTTGGTCCATGTCGGGACTTGAACCGGTGACCCTCCGGTTCCCAAGCCAACTCCCTACAGACTGAGCTACTGCCGCCCCAAAAAAAACATTATTTTGTGATTGTTTCACAGCAGTTAGGTTCTAAAGCACAAATAAACATGACCACAACTGAACACAACACTGCAGGAATGTGGCAAGTTGCCTGATTTTGAATATTGCAGCCGAAAGGCAGACTTCATCCTGTACAATGACTGTGGCAGTCAGTGCTACTCTCAGCCAAACTCAAACTGATACACCGAGAGACAGAGGAGCAGTAGGAACACTGGAGGAGCACATGCAGATAAGACCACAAAACACATTCTCATCTGTGAAACATAGCCTCTTTTATCTGACACAGCTAAAGGGGGACTTGTGCCTCGGTATCAGATTCTGAGTGGCAACCTGAACAGGCTGCACACCCTGCATGCTGTTACTGGCTGGCGGTTAACCCCCCGTAAGGTGCACAGAGCAGAGTAAGTAGGTCTCCAGGGTCTCAACAGACCTCTACACACTTCTAGCGGGGCATCAGTGACGACTGAGAGGGAGTTTTCTTTTTTGGACAATCTTGCATATTATACCTTTAAAGGCCTCAGTAATTTCCAAAAACGATCGGGCAATGTAGATTTTGCCAAACGTCATTCTAACATAAGGAAACACATTTGTTGGGGACTAGTTTCAGCGGCGGATTAATCCACATTTGGTGCTCTTGTGAGTATTTGTGGTAGCAGGATGGTGTATGTGGGACTGAGTCAAAATAAACTTCAATGTGTGTGTTCATGGTGATGCAGGAATATGTCATCCACTGACACAGCGTGATTCACTGATGTGTTTTTAAGTGTTTTTGAAGAACAATGGGGCTGCACGGTGGTGTAGTGGTTAGCGCTGTCGCCTCACAGCAAGAGGGTCGTAGGTTCGATTCCAGCTTGCGGCTCTTCTGTGTGGAGTTTGCATGTTCTCCCCGTGTAAGCATGGGTTTTCTCCGGGTACTCCGGCTTCCTCCCACCATCCAAAGACATGCTGTTTAGGTTAATTGATTACTCTAAACTGCCCGTAGGTGTGGCTCCAGCCCCCCCGCGACCCCTAACGGGATAAGCAGTTGACGATGGATGGATGGATGGATGAACAACAATGGAGCTCCATGGCAGAGAGGCTTTGGTATACACAGTTAGTAGGATCAAGTCATTCTTTTTTTTTTTATTTTTTATGAGATTTGTTGACAATTATTAAACAAGATTAACAGTCCACAGCCAAGCTAGCAGCTCTGAGAGGCAGTACTCAGGCACAGCAGTGCTTTGAGCTAAATGCTCATGTTCACAATGACAATGCTAACATGCTGATGTTAAACAGGAATATCTACCATTTTCACTAGTTTAACATTCGCTAAATGTCATTTAACACAGTACAGCTGAGTATGATGACAATGTCAGTTTTTTTGTACAGTTTAACTAAGCTTAGCACAGCTGACCTGACTCTGTCCATGAACGACTTGTTTGTTCTGTACATAAACAGAAATTTAAAATTGTCAATTTGTTGTTTCACCAAGCGTTACGAGCTGGAACTCTCGTACTGGGTGAGGTGACTGACCGCCACCACCAACCAAAACCAAAACCTGTGCTCAAGTACTGAGCTTTTGATATTGAACTTCTCATCTCACTCTTACAAAAATGTTTAGCTATTTATTTAAAGACAAGATAAGATAAGATGAACCTTTATTAATCCCCGGAGGGAAATTTGGGGGAAAAGGTAGGGCTCGTCCGGGATTTGAACCCGGGACCTCTCGCACCCAAAGCGAGAATCATACCCCTAGACAAACGCGCCGCAGAAAGGGGATTGTGAAAAAAGTCCTTTTTCAGTGCACATCCATTTGGATATCTGGAGTTCTGACTGACCCAGAAACAGTGAAATAAAACAACCCAGTCAGTTTTTGTGGGTTTTCTAGATCCGAAATCAAGTGACTCAACAAGCCATTCAGATTTGGCTCCCCCTCTATGTCACATGCAGACTCATTAAAATATACCACCCACAGCTTGAAAACTACCTTTGTAAAGGTGCACCACATTTTTCTCTCAAGCCAATCAGAGAACACTGAGCTTTTTCTGGTGGAGAGCGTAAAGAGACGGGCGCTACAACCAACGAGTTTTAATTCCCAGCTCATCAAATACCGACCTTTTGCCACAAAACAGGCTGTCAACTATCTCCAGCGTAAACCCACCCATGGCGTTATTCGGCGGTCGGAGCAAGTGATGGAGTATAAAGCGAGAATCCGTTCAGGGCAGGCGCGAGGGGCGGTGGATGGGTCAAACAAACACGAGACTTTCAACCAGAAGACCGCTGTCTGAGTCCCATGTGAAACTAAAAGTAATGTTGACTTATTTTGTCATGTCAGTCTTTAGTCACGTTAGTTAACATCAACCATGAACGTTTCCTAACCCTTACTAAGTCGTGTTGCCTAAACCTAACTTCCTGTGAAAACGAAAGTTTAATTTGAAAAGACACTGTAGACAATGCATGTAACAAGCGAATATTGACACTCCATTCCTGGTCCGTTCAAGTAACGCAAGAGGACTACCCCTTGCGTTTGTCTCAGATGCCTAGGGACACTGACCAAAAGGTGGTATTTGACGAGTTGGGAGAGAATGTGTTGCAAAATGGAGCGTTTCAGACAGAGGGTGAATACAGGTATATTTAGACAGACAGTATGAGAAAACTAATGTGTATAAACCTGAAAATGAGCATATGTCTGCTTTAATATCAATATTTCCATACTTCAAAATTTTTCCCCGGTTCTTAAAAATTTCTAATTTTCTGCGATTACAATACAGTACATTTCCTTGGTTACAACACAATTCTTTCACATATTGTAAGCTTCTGTATCTCAGACTTAGAGTAGGTGTCAGTGTCATTACCACCAGCCAGAAGAGTGACGTTGCTTGGAGCATGTTTAACCTGCACAAATTAGGCTGCAGCTGCTAATCATTAATTGCTCAAGAAAGTGACAATAGCATAAACTGAGCTCTTCGCCTGTAGCGGAGTGCTTATTGGAAAATCTAACAGCCCAGTTCTGTCAATCTGGTGTTCAAACACAGCAGTGGGTGCAGGATTGCCTCAGTGGTGTGAAAGAAGTGGTAGCGTTTACTGCATACTTAGCTTTGATTCCTCCCTGCATACTACTTTCTGCAGAGTATTGATTCCTCACGGCATGCTTCTTGGAGTTGTGATTCTCCACTGCACTCTACTTAAAATATGTATTCTGTGTGCGAGCCATTGGGACCTAACCAGGCCTGACACACTGGAGCCAAACTGTTACTTTATACTTCCCTTGGTGTTGATCTCATCACTTGTATTCTTTTGTTGTTTGTTCTTAGTTTGGAGGTTTAGCAGCTCTGCAATGTAGGCAGAGACACAACTCCGTGGGATAAAAAAAGAGGACACAACCCAAGTGAGAAAGCGGTGCTTGTAACTATGACTCCTGACGGCTTTAAAAGCAATATGTCAGTGCAGTCAGAGACCCGGCAATAAGCTAAACATAACCTTGCCCTGGAAAAGCTGCTATATGCTTGTTAAGGGTTTGCTTTAAAAAAAAAAAAAATGTGTCTAATCTGGGTTTAAGGATGTAAAGTGTCACAGAGGTGCAGACGTGGTCTGGCTGAAGGTTTGGATGTCTGAGCCATCACAGCTCTAAAGCTGCTGTCACTGCTTTACGAATTGATGCCATTTATTTAAGGAGTTCACCCATTAAACAACTCCATTTCCTTGGACTCATTTGTCAACTTGAAGCAGCAGCAACAATGCCCAGTGTTTGAGAGACAGCATGTGTTATAGAAGGTGAGAGTGTTCGTGGGAGATAAAAGAAATGACAGAGCAAGGGAGGGAAGTTAAAGTTTGCTTTTGGATTTCATCCAAGTTTCAAATATGCATAGTCCTATTAGAAAAGGTGGAGTGGGGAGAGGTAGCGGGATGAGGGAGGTAGAGGAGGGAGTGAGGAGCAGTGTTTATAAGGGCTGTAAATTCATGACTGCTGAGGGACAGCTTTTACTGCCCTCCTGAGGAGCAGGAAGTCATGGGCTTTGGGATGCACTCACACATTTTGTCCCTGAAGAGGACACCACATTGACTTCCATTCATTTCCTGTAGATTTACCCCTACCCTTAATGGATTAAGAGTTTTGAGTTTAAGTCTATTTTGGGCTGTCAAAGTAAATGTGATAATAAAGCGTTAACGCAAATTTGTTTTAACGCTACTAATTTCTTTAACACATTAACGCAATCACTCTTTCAGAGGCGGTAGCGGTTCAGTTAGCTAGAGTGAAGATACTGCATCATATGAAACTAGAAAACCTAATGAATCCACTGATGCTAACCATGTCAGACTAGCTTTTTGCAAAGGAGGTTAAATCTGTGCAGTCTTTACCCCAAGTGAAGGAGTTCAAGTACCTTGGGGTCTTATTCGCGAGTGCAACGTGAGATTGGCTGGAGAATTGGAGCAGCAGGGATGGTTTTGCAGTCGCTTTACTGTGCTGTTGTGACGAGAAGAGAGCTGAGCCGGAAGGCAAAGCACTTGATCTACCGACCAATCTACCCTTCCTTCTCTCACCTATAGTCATGACCGAAAGAACTAGATAGTGGGTACAAGTGGCCAAAATGGGTTTTCTCAGGAGGGTGGCTGGCGTCTCCCTTAGAGATAGGGTGAGAAGGTCAGCCACGCATGAGGGACCCGGAGTAGAACCGCTGCTCTTTTGTGCTGAAAGGAGCCAGTTGAGGTGGTCCGGGCATTTGGTAAGGATGCCTCTGGGCGCCTCCTTAGGGAGGTTTGAGGTCCCCTGCTGGAGCTGTTGCCCCGCGAACCAAACCCGGAGTTGAACAGTTGTAAGCAGTTGACGGTGAGTGAGAGTGAGGGTTAAAAATCCACATTTTAACTTTTGGGGAGGAAAAATGGTCATGGCCGTTTTCAAAGGGGTCCTTTGACCTCTGACCTCAAGATATGTGGATGAAAATGGGTTCGATGGGTACCCACCAGTTTCCCCTTCACAGACACTTTATGATAATCACAGTCAGTTTTGGGCTTTAAGTCATAGTCAAGTCAGCACACTGACACTCTGCAGTTTGCCATGTTATGATCTGAGCATATTTTTATGCTAAATACAGTACCTGTGAGGGTTTCTGGACAGTATATGTCATTGTTTTGTGTTGATGACTTCCAATAATAAATACATGAATATATTTGCATAAACCAGCATATTTGCCCACTCTTACGTTGATAAGAGTATTAAATTCTTGACAAGTCTCACTTTCAGGTACATTTTGTACAGATAAAAAAATGTATGGTTAATTTGCGATTAATTGTAATTAACCGTGGACAATCATGTGATATATCATGAATGAGTATTTTAATTGATTGACAGCCCTAATCGTAATACAATATACAGTATGCCATGTGTGAACTAATATGCTTTACTGTAATTTCTCCGCTCCATACCTTCGTCATCAAAACACAACTATACTGTAAAAGAAGGGAGACAAAAATGTATTCCTAAATTCAGTTCATATTAAGCAAAATCAAGCCAGACAAGGGAGTCTCCAGGGACCGCCGATACAATAACCTTTTATTTTATGTTATTATGTTAATACAATGTAACCGAAATTAATGAAAATATAGGCTAGTACTACTGACATTCCTGTAATCTTACATCGGCTGTATTATCCACGCTTTACTACCTGTTTATTTGCATATAGAGCTGGGAAGTGTGATCCGATCACTCATGTAGAGACGCATTCTAAGGCCAAGTTTGAATAGATATACCTAGAGCTGTCCACTTGTGATCAGATCACCCAAGATGCATGTTAACGCCAGGTCTGAACAGGGTCTTGGTCCAGATATCCACTGGCTACACCTGAACGCCAGAAATATTGCTTGTTGCCCACAGAAGCTAAATCTTAGTCAGCCAATGGGCTCTGATATTGCTTTACTGTATGCCCTACCCCAAAGCCTTACCCTTACCTTTACAAAAGAACAATTAACTCTAAAATCAAATGGTTTGATTTGTGAGGACCAGCTTGCTGTCCCCATAATGTGACAGACTGATCAGATTCATGTCCCCACAATGTGATTAATACAAGCGCACACACACAGTTTACTGCTCGGGAGAATCACTGCAGCTCACAGACCGTATAGATGGAGTGTGCAGCATGTCAGATACCACCTCGCTTTCTCTCTCACGCACCCTCAAACACATAAATCAGCACACCATAGGACCAATTAAAATATACTCACCACTTTGAGATTTACACACTGTACGCTTCCCTGTAGTATCAATTAATTCACGCAAGGATGAGAGGAAGAGGGAGAGGCAGAGGCAGTACAGGTGTATAGTAGTTCATATTGCCTTCCTCCCTTATTAAAGAATATACGTTATGTGCGTTTGACCTTGAGCTCTGCAACAAGCTGGCACACTGGCGACTGGAATGTATGTAAATACTGTCGGGGAGAGCTATGGAGGTTTTACAGCCCCATATATCTAAGTCCGGGACACAGATGCACTTCTCTCTCTCTTTGTCCCTCTCTATGGCTCTCGCTCATCAGATTGTTACCCCTCTTTTCTGTGCTTTGCATCCATATGAGTTTAATCCCAGCCCCTTATATACAAAACCAGCAGCCAACACAAACAAAGAGTGCCTGTCTTTCCTCCTTCTGGGTACGCTGTTAGCATGGATACTGGGACACCATGGGCGGTGGATATGTGTGTGTGTGTGTGTGTGTGTGTGTGTGTGTGTGTGTGTGTGTGTGTGTGCTGCAGTTTATGAGAACCAGTGCCATTAGCCTTGTAGTGGCGAGGGTTGGTATTAAAGGATAATCTACAACGTGGGTTCTTTTTACATAGTTTTGGCCGTCATTTTGAATGTTTATGATAAAAATGTACTAACTAAAGTAGGGAGGCATCAATCCGACTTTATCAGTCCTGGTATTGATAGCCATGCCTGGACTTTGGGTGGCAGCCGCTACAGAGTACTCATTCAGTACCAGTGTTTAATTAATAAGCTGAATGCCTCACGGTGTGATAGTGACTGGGATCCTTCTTTTATGCGTAAGGAAACATTAGGCTTGACTTAACATTGGTTTCCTAACTTAAAACAAAATGTGACAAATAAATGCACAGATATACATTTACTGAATTGTAATTTATTATTAAAATAATAAATTGTCCACCAGCAACCTGGTAAAAAAAATCTTCAATATTAGCAGGAATTACTATTCAGGTGAAAACTTTGTTAATGCAGTAATGAATTGATCAAAACTTAAAACGTACTTGAAATTCCAGTCTATCATGTATTATATAGTATATAAACATCAAATTGAATTGTATAGATTGACTCTATTGTCACTGATACTGGGAACATGGCGACTACAGCGACGTCCGACTGGGCAAGACAAACGGGCAGACTATCTACCAGATTATCTAAACCACCACATTAGAAAGTCAATCCAAGTGAATGCACCCTAACAAATGCAGCAGTATGTATAGCAGGTCAAAGCTTGTTGTAGAGATGTTAACACTTTCCTCAGCATTTAAATTAATGAGTAGAACTGTAATCAGGGCTGGTCCCATTTTGGATTCGGTGTTCTTTCGAAGGCTGTTTCCCCATCAGTTTGTATTTTCCCTCAACCTGAGCCTAAAATTTATCGCTAACCCCAATCAGTTGTTTTTCTGAGAGCTTAAAGACAACCCAAACTTATCGTAACCCTAAACACAGAGGGGAAAAGGGAACAGGTTTCGACACAAGACCGGGGTCCAAATTACCCAGATTAGCATAAACTCTGACAATAACAAATCTCCTGTTAAACCATTTATCTCTCCTTGCTTGTTTCTTATTAGTAAAGAACAATAAGGAGAATGTAAAGGTAACAGCACATTTTTAGCAGACGTCAACTGTCACTTGGTGGTTAAAGAAGAAGAAGAAGAAGAAGAAGATAGTCCTTTATTAGTCCCACTAGGGGAAATTCAATTTTTTCACTCTGTTGTTAACTTATACACGGTACATGCAGACCCGAACACACACATGCACAAACATGCAACAATGGAGAGATGTCAGAGTGATGGGGCTGCTCCTGACAAGCGCCCCGAGCAGTTGGGGGTTTGGTGCCTTGCTCAGGGGAACCTCGGCAGTGCCCAAGAGGTAAACTGGCACCTCTCCAGCTACCAGTTCACACTCAGTTCTTGGTCCATGTCGGGACTTGAACCGGTGACCCTCCGGTTCCCAAGCCAACTCCCTACAGACTGAGCTACTGCTGCCCCAAGGACCAGTGTGTGGCATTTTTGAGAATCTATTGGCAAAAATGTAATATAATATTAATAAGTATGTTTTCTTTAGCGTATAATCACCTGAAAATAAGAGTCCTGTTTTCATTACCTTACTTACACCTACACAGGGACTGGGTCCTGTCTTCACAAAGCCGGCCACCATGTTTCTACAGTAGATCAGAACGGACAAACCCAACACTGTGTTAACTTTCCCGGCTTGGGCTGGAGTCGATACCGCTACTCGCTCCAGAGCATCACTCCACTTCACCTCACTTGATGATTTCAGAGCTAAACTAACTTGGTCTTCAGCTCTGCTAGCTTACTTGTTCGCTCACACACATTTGCCATTGCTCTCTCTCTTGCTTCACCACTCACTTCCCATGTACACGCATATCCTATATACGGGGTCGCAGCCAGGGTTTAGAAATTAGTGAGGTCCAGAATTTTTTTCTTTAACTGCATTTTTAGAAGAACAAAAGTCATACTAAATGACACCTACAAACACAATCCAAACTATGCAGTACACACCAGCTCATTATCTATAAAGAAATACATACAGAGACCTGTTGGCAAAAAACCCTGCTGCTAGGCAGACACTTAAAGGATCAACCTGGAGCGACATTATAAATGTATGCACAATAACCATGGACACATGAACTGGTAGGCTGGTGGTCCAGACCTCGGTGACCTCATAGTTGGCTGTGGTCATGCTACTACTCTTACAACAACTCTAGAGAGGGCTATTCATGTTTTCACATCAGTCACTGTAGTTCTCCCACACGCTTAATACACGGGAGAAGCTTCAACCTGCAACCTCACTGCTCCATATCACTAAATCCACTATTCCTTTACAATGACACATTACATCATATTAGTGTCACAATACCAACATTTTGGTATCAATACTGGTACCAACATGTATTTCGATACTTTTCCAAATAACAGGAGAACACAAAAAATGTCATTACTGACTTTATCTTAATAGAAAATCTTATAACTATAACATATACGTCGAGCAGCATATACAAGGTGCCGCAGACCAGAGCCGAAGACAAATTCAATCTCTCTCTCCAAGTGCCTTGATTCTCTAACCGGGATCATAGTCCATGATCTGCCGCCTCAAACCGGGATTCCTTTTTACCGAGGATCACCCTCAAACAGTCAGTCAAAAAGTCAGTTTTTCCCAGAGCTACTTTAGTGGAGAGTGGGGGGGCTGGCGTCGCTGGCTTTTAGCTCTGAATGTGGCTTTTTTTTCATGGGTTTGTCAGTTATTACCTGTCAGTCTCTGAACTCCTTGTGCAGGTCTGGTGCTCGTTCCTCAAATGTTTTGCCACGTTGGAAGTGTTTTCACTCTTGGCCAGACATGCTTTATAACAGCGTTTGTACAGTGGTGCTTCGGTGTTAGTGGCTTCACCGTGCTCATTTATTCTGAAGCCGAAGTCATTCCAGATAGCACTTCGAGCTCCTGGTTTCTCTACGAGTTGCAGCGCATTGAGGGTTGCAGTAGCTTCCATCCTCTCTCTCTCTCTCTCTCTCTCTCTCTCTCTCTCTCTCTCTCTCTCTCTCTCTCTCTCTCTCTCTCTCTCTCTCTCTCTCTCTCTCTCTCTCTCTCTCTCTCTCTCTCTCTCTCTCTCTCTCTCTCTCTCTCTCTCCTCGGATCAAATAACAATGTGGTAACATCACACGATGACGTCATTGCTGCCAGCGCTATATAAATAATGCAAGTACCGGTCTCATCCAATCACAGTATAGTACCACTTTAAATGCATCAGTACGCCGGTACCAATTTAGTACCGGAATACCAAACAAGCCTACATCATATAAAATAATTGAAATCATATTATTACAGATAGAAATGTTGGGCAAAACTATACAACCAATTCCCAAGTTGTAAAGTTGTAATGAAGTGAAATTATCCTTTATTGCACCTGTCTGAATTATTTTTGAACCAGCACCTGCTGGTGCTGGAGGAAAAACCACCAGAACCGCAAACTTCAGTGCAACACCTGCATCATGGTGTTTAATCTAAGGTGTTGTTGAAAAGGCTGGATCGCAAAGGCCCTATAATCGACTGATAGCTCCCATCACACCCACACACATCCACACACACTAATCTAGATGAGAGCCCACTACTGGCGTCCAACAGATCAAGACTAGGGGACCCTCACAGTGAAAATCATAGTTAGCGATCACAAAGAAAATCGGCCTTTACACTCACATTTAGCACATCCACAGACAAACAGCAGAAACGCTCGACATACTGTATATACAGCCAGACTCAAATAACCACACGTTAATACACGTGATTGCATTCATGCGTGTGTGCACAAACACACACAATCACATCCACAAACCCCCCCCCCCTCCTATCACACCCCACTTTAGAAAATCAACCTTGTTGCCTTTTGTGCTTTACTTTGCCCTCCTAGGGCTGATTGGCTCAAATGGCTCCACGGGAATCGATTCACTCAACCCAATCAAAACGAAGCAAGAGGAGGAGGAAAAGAAGAAGAAGAAGAAGAAGAAGATGAAGAAGAATGATGATAAAGACATAAGCAACAAGAAAAAACAACATGATTTTCCCCTTGCTTTTGTTTTTTGTTTTTTTTTTTGGGGGGGGGGGGGCAATATTTCCATTCAGAGCATGCTTCCCAACAGGACAGAGGCTCAAATGTTTGCCCACCCAAACAATGAAGGGATTTGGAGGAAAGAGAAAGTGTTATTGTTGGTGGGAGTGGAGGGACACCAGCTACCGGATAACACACACATGAAGGATGCTGGCTACACACAGGCAGACACGCTACAGTGGACGCAAACACACACGGCACAGGCAGGTGAACAAACACACGCACACACACACACACACGAAACAGACAAAAGCCTCATAAGAGTACGAACTCCAATCTCTTTCCTCTTTGTCTGCTTACACACAGAAACATCCACACACACACGTATCACACACACACACACACACACACACACACACACACACAGGCTGGTGCAAGCTGCCAGTATTATCAGAGTGAGTGGGGATAAGTGTGTGTGTGTGTGTGTGTGTGTGTGTGTGTGTGTGTGTGTGTGTGTGTGTGTGTGTGTGTGTCATAGAGAGATGGAGGAGGTGGGCAGCAGACCAAAGCCATCCATCTAGGGGAGCCAATAGTGAACAGTATAGACTGCACACGCACACACACCACACACACAGACACACACAGGTGCCCTTGTGAGGGTTACAGCTCTCAGGGTGTTAAGATGGTGGAGCCCACAGCCATCAATCTTTACCCAGCAGCCTTGCTTGACCTGCCCTCTGACCCACACACACACACACACACACACACACACACACACACACACACACACACACACACACACACACACTTACAAAACACTCCTCCTTCCACACACACAAAGCACAAAACACACAAGTAGCACAAATGCAATCTCTCTTTTTCTTTTGTGCTCTCCTCCATCTTTCTCTCTCCATCTTCCTCAATCCCTCTCCATCTTTATCTCTCCGTCGCAGACACCTGCTACAGAATGCATCACACTAACTGATTGGCGCCTCTAAAAATGATAGCAATCACGAGGCGGCCAATGAACAGTGGACTAAAAAGGGGAATGACCATTGATTTTCATTCTCATAGGCGTGAGTTATGGCGAGGCATTGTGCACGGGAGCTTTTCTGACTGCAAGACAAAAGTATCGGGCCAAGACTACAATCTGAGATGTGGGCCAGTCAATAGTCTGGGACGAAAAAATGAAGACGCTCGTACGACGGAGAGGTGCAGGGAAAGAGAGAGAGATAAAAGGTGGAGAGGAGAGAAGAGAGGAGAGGAGAGGAGTCTAATGTTGTGTAGAGTGTGGGCTATTTCAGTTTTTCCATCTGTGCCCTAGTGTGTTTTCAATGCTCACTGCAGTTTCTAAATGGCTCCCATTTAATTTTAGGATTTCCAATCTCATGATATAAGAAAGAAAATACTGCCTGTAGGTTGTTTCTTTCCTTGTATGAGAAACCAAACAGCAAAGTCTCTGCCAAGGCTTTTCAGACTACTGCTGAATGAAAGGAGGTACGACACCCTGTAGTAAACAACACATGTATGAATGTAGGCATCACAGTCAGCAAACATAAAACCACGTAATGGATTTAAAGGATCAGTTCAAATTTTTCACATAACGTACTGTAAATTGAAACAGTTTTTGGTCCCTGTTATCAGTCCTCTTATTTATACTGGTCATGAAGAAACCCCTTTCCTAATGGAACTCCAATGGAAGTGATGGGGGATAAAATTAGAGTTAGACAAATGAGGTAATTAATAAACAAAGCTGCAGTTTTTTGACGCAAGAGTGGCGCTAGTGTTGTTTTCACCTTGTGCTGTCCTGAAAAAAAAAAAAAAAAAACTACCACAGAAGAAGTTTTCGGTACTTTGCCATGTAAACAAACACCTTTACAGGTGACTAGTTGAGATCAGAATGAAGGCCGAGTGAAGATGGGTGTGGTCCGTGCAAGGCAAGGAAGTGCGTTGAGCTTTGCAAATTGCAAAAATGCTAATTTCATAGTGGCCAAATGGTGGTACTACAACTTCCATGTCCTCACGTGATGCCATTGGGCCCAAAAACACTTTTTTCCATACACTTACATTGGGAAAGAGATGTCTGTAACCCTGCAGATACTTTTTGAGATAAATCAACTTACCTACCCTACTGTAAAAGTTGTAAAATGCACTAAATTAGAGTTATGTTCTATCATTAGTCAATATGAATGAGACCCAGACCGAGGCTGGAGCGAGGGCTGGGAGGCAGAGTTAAAGAAATGTTACTGCGCCTGCTCTGTGGGCCCATTGACTGTGGACGGTTGCTGGATGATCTGGGTGTTATATCACACTGCTGAGCAACTCTCATAGGAATGAATGGGAGCCCACCTACAAGGCTGCATTCAGTTCTCTTTATACATCCATGGTGCAAGGGCACCTAAAGCAGGGGTTAGGAAGTTGGGGCCATAGTGAAGTCCCTCCCCTTGCAGTGGACCCCATCAGACCTTATTTCAGTGAGACCCAGATGGTTCTTTTGATCCTATTTGAACTGCAGCATGAATCACGCGTTTGTCAAGAAAGTCGCAGTTTGTCATTTAGTTTTGTGTGAAACCGCTCAGTGAACGACATCCCTCGTCTCACACATTACACAGTACGTCCCCATAGCTAGCTAGCTAACTTAGCTATGTTCTACTCAAAAATGAAGCGTTACCTGACCTGATGTATTTTATCCGGCGACTCCTCGTCTTTTTATCAGCCGGGAAGAGAATAAAGGATCAGACTCGCTATTGGTGTGTTCATCCCAGTAGAAAGACACAGGCATCATAGCTTCACAGAGTGAGACGTCACTATGGCACTTTTGGGTTTGCCGTCTTACTAATTATGTATTTCACATTCTGATACTTGGGCTGCACGGTGTTGCAGTGGTTAGCGCTGTTGCCTCACAGCAAGAGAGTCACAGGTTCGATTCCGGCTTGGGACTCTTCTGTGTGGAGTTTGCATGTTCTCCCTGTGTAAGCGTGGGTTTTCTCCAGGTACTCCGGCTTCCTCCCACAGTCCAAAGACATGCTGTTTAGGTTAATTGATTACTCTAAATTGCCCGTAGGTGTGAATGTGAGCGTGAATGGTTGTCTGTCTCTATGTTGTCTGTCTCTATGTGCCCTGCGATGGACTGGCGACCTGTCCAGGGTGAACCCCTGCCTTCGCTCAATGTCAGCTGGGATCTGCTCGCACTATTTTCCTTACTCCAGGACCCTATGTGAAAAACATTTACATGTGTCCTTCACTGAAATGCAATATATAACATGACTACAGCTAAGCTGAGTGGTCATGATGAAGGTCATTGTCTGACAAACAGGAAAAAGCAGAGAAAAATTATTCATTATAAATATATTATATAAATATATTATATAAATATTCATCTAGAAACATGCTACAGTGTTCTGCCTGTATGAGAATAGTGAAATGAATGTGTAACTTCCTCAGCAGCATCACTGGTACAAACCAAGGTTAATGTATGTGTATGTGTGTCTGGAGTAAGGGGGAAACGTACTGTTTTCGGACTGCAATGCCAGCAGAGACATCCACAACTATCCACAGCTTTGTGCCGGTCATTTGTTATGAAGCAGTTCCCTGAAAGTTTTGCAAAGTGTTGCACTGTGTGTTGGTTGACTGGCTCGTCGTCTAGCGCTAGACTTGGGTGCTCCGCTTCGCTAACATTAGTGTCTCGGTGATGGCATACGAAATATTTACAAAATACTTTCATCAAACCTTCATCTTGCAAAGCTAATTATGAAGCTATTGAATCCAAAAAGCTTGCCTTTTTGCAGATGGACTACACGATAAGTGTGCGCACTCTGCTCTACACTGACCAGGTGCTGCACTGTCCCCTCACAGTTGAGTTTCGCTATCTGTCATACAAAAGTCGATTAAAGGCATCTGTGAATTGCTTCAGGATCGCAGTTCTTACTTGAATTCATTTTCCCCCCACTTCTAGCATATACACACTTGATTCATCTAACTCAGACGACTGAAATCTAATATTAACTTCATACGACTTTAGGAATGCATTTTGAAGCAGTACAAGGACAGGGATATTGCCCCTCATCATTCATATTTGAAATGTGTTTGTAATGGATTTCTTGAGGTCCAGTAAGAACAGAAAGAATGATCACAGCAACTAAATTCATATCCAAATTATTAGATAGGTTGGTTTTTTGGTTTGTTGCTTATGATATGCTCAGCACAAACGTCAAATCAACATTTAGAGACAACTATCATGGAATATTATTTTATGATTTTGAATTATTTTTTAATGCCAGAATAATATATAAAATATATTTGCATCATTTGAGTCTATGTGGAGGTAGAAGGAGGTTACAGCTTTTATTGCTGTAGTCTCAGTACCTTGACATAATATCCATTCTGTATCCTTCAACCAAAACAAACTGCAGCTGGCCGCAACAGAGGACGTACCAAACGGTGGAGGGTCAGCGTAGATACACCTGCACCCTCACATGTTAAATCCAGCGTGGTAAATACTACACATCCAGTAAAGGATGGACACACTTTGGGTTTGCGGTAGGAAAAGCAGAGCCAGACATCACGGCTAAAGCTGCATGCTAACTCTGTCATGGACAGGAAACATTATCATATTGCGGTAACGTGTGGTCAAACCAACTCTCATCTCCGTGGTCAAATGGGCCAACGCTACAACTGTAAAGCACCCATATAACGACATTTATATTAAATACATTCAAACGGCCCCGACGGAGATGACCATGGATGGATAAAGAGAACGGAGCTGACGGAGACCTAGAGACGTACTTGGTAAAGTTAGAGTACGTATATACATAACTACATCCTGTTCAAAATAAGGTGTTAAGAAAGGGAACTGTACAGTATATACAAAATACATATATGGAAATAAGATTGATTGACTGATTATATTCATCATAAGTATAAAACATTACATGTCCCTTATAAATTAAGAATAAAATAACACTAATTTGTGAAGGAAATGTCTTCATTCTTTGATTTTTGGGTTGCTGGAAAAAATTAAATAGATAATACAGCATAGTTTTACATTATCACGTCTCCAAAATGATTCAAATTAAACTGCGCATGTAAGAAAGGAAATTAATTGAACTGCTCACAACGCATGGACAGGCACCCTGCCATGAGGTGTTGCAAGTAAACATTGTGGAGTGTCAAGGGGATGATCACCAACTGGGGATTTTTCACATAATATTCCCCTCTATTCAAAGAACCGTATTGGCTTTGTTGTTAGGGGGTTGGTGGTATGACTAAATATATGGATACATATTTTCTATCAGTTTATGTACATTCATATGACAGTAGCAATGATTTAATGATTCAGTGAACATTTGATAATGAAACCACCACCAACAGATTGAATAACCAGATGGAAGATAAAGACTAATACCTCCTTATCAATATATAACTATAAATACAGGGATCACTATTGGTTTATTAAAGGGATAGTTCAGGTGCTTTAATGGTTAGGTTAGGTATGGTTAGCACCATGCTTGTCAACCCTCCCAGTAGAAATTATTTTTTCACGCTCTGATCACAATTCTCCTGTATTTCTCCCGATTCATGACTAGAGTTCACACCTTTTTTCCTTCTTGTTATCTCAACCTGCTTCTAGAACTGCACAGCATCTGTAACGCTACTATTTCCACCTGGAGAGCATTAGAACTAAACCAAATGTAGTTTCCCAGTGAAAGAGAAGCTTGTGACAAAACATGGTTTGAGCTACGCTCACCGCACATTACAGCGGGCACCGCCCAAAGTTGGGCTTTGCTTGACGCAATGAAAAGCCATTGTGACTTGGTAAAAAGCCACTGTGATGCAGTGGAAAGCCACTGTGAGGCAGTGGAAAGCCACTGTGACACAGTGGAAAGCCACTGTGATGCAGTGAAAAGCCATTGTGACTTGGTAAAAAGCCACTGTGATGCAGTGGAAAGCCACTGTGAGGCAGTGGAAAGCCATTGTGATGCAGTGGAAAGCCACTGTGACGGCGTGAAAAGCCACTGTGATGCAGTGAAAAGCCATTGTGATGCAGTGAAAAGCCATTGTGATGCAGTGAAAAGCCATTGTGACATGGTGAAAATCCACTGTGACGTGGTGAAAAGCCACTGTGACACAGTGAAAAGCCACTGTGATGCAGTGTAAAGTCACTGTGATGCAGTGGAAAGCCATTGTGATGCGGTGAAAAGCCATTGTGACATGGTGAAAAGCCATTGTGACATGGTGAAAATCCACTGTAACGTGGTGAAAAGCCACTGTGACACAGTGAAAAGCCACTGTGATGCAATGTAAAGTCACTGTGACGCAGTGGAAAGCCACTGTGACGCAGTGGAAAGCCACTATGAAGCAGTGAAAATCCACTGTGACGCAGTGGAAAGCCACTGTGACGCAGTGAAAATCCACTGTGACGCAGTGGAAAGCCACTGTGACGCAGTGAAAAACCACTGTGCCGCAGTATAAAGCCACTGTGACGCAGTGGAAAGCCACTGTGACGTGGTGAAAATCCGCTGTGATGCAGTGGAAAGCCATTGTGACACAGTGAAAAGCCACTGTGATGCAGTTGAAAGCCACTGTGACACAGTGGAGAGCCACTGTGACACAGTGGAAAGCCACTGTGACGCAGTGAAAAGCCACTGTGATGCAGTGGAAAGCCACTGTGACGCAGTGAAAAGCCACTGTGATGCAGTGGAAAGCCACTGTGATGCAGTGGAAAGCCACTGTGATGCAGTGGAAAGCCACTGTGACGCAGTGGAAAGCCACTGTGACATGGTGAAAATCCACTGTGATGCAGTGGAGAGCCACTGTGACACAGTGGAAAGCCACTGTGACACAGTGAAAAGCCACTGTGATGCAGTGGAAAGCCACTGTGACACAGTGAAAAGCCACTGTGATGCAGTGAAAAGCCATGGTGATGCAGTGAAAAGCCATGGTGATGCAGTGAAAAGCCATTGTGACATGGTGAAAATCCACTGTGACGTGGTGAAAAGCCACTGTGACACAGTGAAAAGCCACTGTGATGCAGTGTAAAGTCACTGTGATGCAGTGGAAATCCACTGTGACGCGGTGGAAAGCCATTGTGATGCAGTGAAAAGCCATTGTGACATGGTGAAAATCCACTGTAACGTGGTGAAAAGCCACTGTGACACAGTGAAAAGCCACTGTGATGCAATGTAAAGTCACTGTGACGCAGTGGAAAGCCACTGTGACGCAGTGGAAAGCCACTATGAAGCAGTGAAAATCCACTGTGACGCAGTGGAAAGCCACTGTGACGCAGTGAAAATCCACTGTGACGCAGTGGAAAGCCACTGTGACGCAGTGAAAAACCACTGTGCCGCAGTATAAAGCCACTGTGACGCAGTGGAAAGCCACTGTGACGTGGTGAAAATCCGCTGTGATGCAGTGGAAAGCCATTGTGACACAGTGAAAAGCCACTGTGACGCAGTGGAAAGCCACTGTGACGCAGTGAAAATCCACTGTGACGCAGTGGAAAGCCACTGTGACGCAGTGAAAAACCACTGTGCCGCAGTATAAAGCCACTGTGACGCAGTGGAAAGCCACTGTGACGTGGTGAAAATCCGCTGTGATGCAGTGGAAAGCCATTGTGACACAGTGAAAAGCCACTGTGATGCAGTTGAAAGCCACTGTGACACAGTGGAGAGCCACTGTGACACAGTGGAAAGCCACTGTGACGCAGTGAAAAGCCACTGTGATGCAGTGGAAAGCCACTGTGACGCAGTGAAAAGCCACTGTGATGCAGTGGAAAGCCACTGTGATGCAGTGGAAAGCCACTGTGACACAGTGGAAAGCCACTGTGACACAGTGAAACTCCACTGTGATGCAGTGGAAAGCCACTGTGACGCAGTGGAAAGCCACTGTGACATGGTGAAAATCCACTGTGATGCAGTGGAGAGCCACTGTGACACAGTGAAAAGCCACTGTGATGCAGTGGAAAGCCACTGTGATGCAGTGGAAAGCCACTGTGACACAGTGAAAAGCCACTGTGATGCAGTGGAAAGCCACTGTGATGCAGTGGAAAGCCACTGTGACACAGTGAAAATGCACTGGAAATAACAGGTTCAGTGGTGCCGTTGTCACATTGTGATTGAAAGAGCCTTTAGAGATAGGGAGCGAAATGGAGAGTACTAAGAGAAAGAAATACTCCAGCAGGGGTAGAAAAATGAATGAATTAATAAAAACAGATGAACATTAGTTTATGCCAGAAATTCACACAAATTCATGCCAGAGGGGAGAATTATTCAGTTTTCTTTCCTGACAATTAAAAGGGGACATTTTTAACATTAAAGTGCTGTTGCAGTGTACTAATTATTTTTGCTATTTTCATTCTTTTAAAGTCACCACAATGAAGGAAACAAAGTCTCTGAAACTCTACTTTCGAGGTCTCAGTGTTAGCAAGTATGTTCACCACATTATTTTAGACACCTAAAAGAAAGGCCCACCTAAAAAAAAACAACAAAAAAACAATATCAGTCTAAGTGTACTTACTTACTTATTTAGAATATTTTCTGATGGGGAACTGAACTGAAAGTGAAACATTCATACTATTCAGTTCATTTCATTAAAATTAACATGATTTTGGAAAAAAAGCTTTGACAAAATAAATCTATGCACCTATGCGCTTTTGTTCCCCTTGGGCTTTCAACACAAGTTCTGCACACGAAAACCATAAGATGCAGTTGAAGGTTCCACAAAAAAGACAGTAAGTGGACATTGAGTTAACATTATTTTTTTCAAACTTTCCAAATAATTTGTGATGCGAATATAATGACCAAACAAGTACAGTGACTCATGTTATTCAGCTAGAACGACTAAATTTCTGAAATTGAAATCATTTCACTGCAATAAAACCATAAACATTTAGGAGATATCTTGATATTCCAACAGCCAAATTTGTGGGGTCTGTGGCACTGGCTTATTAGCCAGCTAGCTATCTGGAGAGCATGGAGGAATATTTGCGTCACTCCACATCGTCAAGTGACGGTCCGATTAAACTAGCTAAATATGACAACAGTAACTGTGCATCGAGCGACAGCAGCGGGAGACTAACATTCACCACGTGTCTTCAGGTGCCAGTGAATGAAGCCATGAAGCTGACCAAGCTAAAGAGACAGCTGAGTACAAAGCACCTGGTATATCAGGACAAAGTGGTGTTAACATGATTGTGTTTCCAACAGGTCTGAAGTATTTAGGTTGAAAAGTTTTAGAACAGTTCCCGATGGCATCTAAGAGTATAAATGGTAGTATAATAGGTGTTATGATTATGAGGGGTACTTGGAAGTAGTAGTAGTTTACAAATACAGTACATGAACCATGTCCAGTCCTACAAATACACACAGGAAACAATTGTGGCTCAGAGGAATAATTACACTTGCATCACTTGTGCTGTGAGTGCGGCTGTTCCCCAGCAACACCTACCAGGCAGCGTTGCTGTGGGCGCTGTCGTCTAGGTGACAGAGCAACTCCAGAGTTTGGGGGTTGTGGGCGGAGTCGTCCGGTGACTCATGGCTTCCTGCCTCCCAATCAGAGGGCATCCGCCATACTGCTGCACAGGACACCACCCTGCTGTCACTGGCTGGAGGGGGACAACACACACACACACACACACACACACGCAAAGTCATTCACAGGCTGTTAGAGTACAGTGTGTGTGTGTGTGTGTGTGTGTGTGTCTGTGTGTGGTGGACAGGCGCTAATGTGGTGACGTGGATACACTTTTCCCCAAATCCACATCACAAATGAGTTATTTTGGCACCATCCACACCAGAGCCAGCACTGCTAATTGGAAGCAGTGGAGTAAATGTAGAATTGATACAGTAATTGGACTAAAAGTTGGAGGCTGGAGGGCATAACCAATCACAGAGACAGAGAGAGAAAGCCGAAAGAGAAAGAGAGAAAGAGAAAGAGAGGAAAGAGAGAGAGAGAGAGAGAGAGCAAAGAGCCTAATTTCTTTTTGGTGTAGATATTGACAGTGTGTGGGCAGGCGCTGGGCGATGAAACACTGGCGTTAGGCCTATTTGTCAAATTAAAAAGCAACGTGGTGTGAGTCCACAGGCTCTTGAGTGGTTTTAGACAACCTTGCACTTGGAGTAAGTAGGCAAGCAATCATCTTGAACAAAAGGCTTTTCTTGCTCACATATTGGAGTGCCGGTGGGAGGCGGTATGGAATACGAACACACTTGTGTATGTGTGTTCATACGTATACTGCATATTGTTTTGTGTGTGGTTGTGCACAGCAGTGCACAGTGGGCCGTCTGAGCTTCAGCCCGGTCCAGAGTGGCTGTCATCCTGTGAACTCAAGCATGCAGAACTCAACTGACGGAGAGCGAGAGACAGACGGGAAAAAGAAAAAGGGAGAAGGGGAAGAATGTGGCGGAGACAGTTGCCACATCCTGTCCCTGAAGTATTCATCCCTAAAAGCCGACTCTGCTCCTGAGTGACGCAATCTGACCCTGGCAAAAATGTCTTCACTTTCACAGTATAAAACTCTAATTAGTTAACAAGTTAATAAGTTAACATGGCGCCGCGTGAGTGGCAGCCTGTTACAGCAGCTCTTGCTCATTCTAGAGCTTTTCTCTTTAAAAACGTTTTAATCTTTTCTTTCAAGAGTCAGGACTATGTCCTTTAATTCTACCGTCTTTTCTGGCATTATGGAGACCAAAACAGCAGTTTTGGTCGTAACTTTTCATTAATTTTTTCACGATGTTTACGACTGTGTGCGGGGACCCAACGAGCTGGCGCTCCGCAACACAGCGCTGCTGCAAAGATTTGAGCGTTACAGAAGGTCCTTCCTGCCTGCAGCTGTTAGACTCCACAACCAGCACTGCTCCCAGTAGACCACATACACATTCACAACCAGCACTGCTCCCAGTAGACCACATACACATTCACCACATACATATCCACTTGCTGCTGTAATGTGTGAATTTCCCCACTGTGGGACTAATAAAGGAATATCTTATCTTATCTTATCTTATCTTATCTTATCTTATCTTATCTTATCTTATCTTAATTGCAATTGTTACTACAAGATCTCTAAAGGCTGGCCAACGCTAAAAAAATGTACCAAATCATAAAAGAGTTTAAAAACGTGAGAGGGCCCACACATGACATATCCTGTTAAATTTAAGTTTACTTCCTATAGTGTGTGGATGAACAAGACTACCATTAAAAAAAACACAGAAAGGAAATCTCGCAAAATCTCTTGCAGTCAAACGTGACCTTAGTGTAAACAAACATGGTGGACGACAGGCAGGAAGTATTAGTGATGCTAGTTTTTGCATTAATTTGTATTGAAAATTAATGGATGGATGAAGTCATGGAGACACACAAACCAACACGCTGGTCCTCCATTTCTGAGCTCCATCTTACTACTACTTTATGCTTCACCTTTTGCATTAGCTCATGCATTATCCACGGCTGCCATGATAGCGATGGTTGTCTTTCCACTTCAGTCAGCTTACTTCTGTTTTGGCTATCGTTCTTTCCCACGTGACTGTGTCATCGGCTGTCTTCGGGGTTCCCCACAGACAACAGGATATGCCATCGTAAATATTGTACAGGTTCAATATTTACGATTTGAGATCAGCACAGCTAGAATGGACTTCAGAGACGATCGGGGGATGTAAAAAACACTCATAACACACTTCACACCACAGGAATATCTGGAAAAACATCTTTAGATCCACCAAAAAAAGGGCTTTTCTTACAATTGTTGGGAGGGAGAAATTGGTCCCAAAATCGGCTTGATTCTTGCGTAGTGTGTACCTGGCATTACACACACACAGCAAAATACACACAGATATACTGTATATGTATTTAAGACTGAGATTTGGCTAGTAAGCAGGCATTATAAATACAATTAAATAGTCATCTTAATTTGAGTGCCACAGATACATTGACGTGGCAAATATTATCAGCTGATAAATGGCTGTGGAAATGCTAAACATATTTAAGGCTGTATTAACATCACAGTTTGTTCACAAAAAATGTTTTGCTAAATACATTTCTCTGTTACAATCTTTCAAATTGAATGAATCCTTAAAAGGAATAGTGTGTAGCATGTAGGGGATCTATTGGTAGAAATATAATATAAAAAAGTCGCAGGGTCGCAGGTTCGAATCCGGGCTTGGGACTCTTCTGTGTGGAGTTTGCATGTTCTCCCCGTGTAAGCGTGGGTTTTCTCCGGGTACTCCGGCTTCCTCCCACCGTCAAAAGACATGCTGTTTAGGTTAATTGATGACTCTAAATTACCCGTAGGTGTGAATGTGAGTGTGAATGGTTGTCTGTCTCTATGTTCCCTGCGATGGACTGGCGACCTGTCCAGGGTGAACCCTGCCTTCGCCCAATGCCAGCTGGGATCGGCTCCAGCCCCCCCGCGACCCCTAATGGGATAAGCGGTTGACGATGGATGGATGGATATTCTGTTATCTGGGGGGAACCCCGAGGGCAGCCGATGATGCAGTCACGTGGGAAAGAACGATAACTGCTGACTGAAGCGGAAAGACAACCATCGCCATCATGGCAGCCGCGGCTAATCATGAGCTAATGCAAAACACGAAGTAAAAAATAGTAGTAAGATGGAGCTCAGAAATGGATGACCAACTTGTTGATTTGTGTCTCCACGAGCGGTTGAACAGATGGATGTTTTTGCATCGGCCACCATTGTTCTCCTACCTGCTTGCCACACAGGAGAAGTTTCAGTTGGTTGCAAACTGCAGCTGCTGTTACCTTACCGCTAGATGCGCCAGATCATCCAGATTGTACCTTTAAAGGTCCTGAAAAGTGCACTTTCTCATTGGTTTGAAGACGGCAGGGATCGTCCAAGCAACTGCATCTTGTCATGTGTTCAAAAATTGAGATAATCTGTTTCTATACGTCAACTGAGAGAGTTATGGGGGTCAGAAAACATGACTGTTAATCTAGCCCTTTGTGTGTTTGAAGCCGGTATATCATGAAGTATATCATGTCAGGATGAACATCATGTATCAAAATGTGAACGTAAGGACGACATGTCTCAGCTAAACTGTTCAAATCCAAAATTTCAGTGCAATAAAAAGTGCAGTAAGACACAATTTGTACAGTTGTACAAACACCATAAATCTAAAAGGATGTAAATACCATACTAAATGTTTATTATTAATATTATTTTTTGTTTATTACTGTTTATTGGTTGTAAATGTGTACAATTATTATTATTTTTTTATTACTTGATTACTAACAGTATTTTTAATATTGTATTTTTTCTGCACATTTCTTCTTAATTTTATCTTGATTTTTACCCCTGTCCCTCAATGCTGCTGTGACATGTAAATTTCCCCCATTGGGGGATCAATAAAATCTGTGTGAACGTAGCAGAGAAAACTGTTGTGAAGTTACAGAAGAAAACCTTATGTAAAAGCACAGATGATGTGCATGTGACCTTCAAACATTTCCTCCCGCCTGACAGTGACCTTGCAGCTGCTGCTCTTCTCCCTCATGTGGGTCGTCGTGTCCACACATTAGTATTGATTCTCTATTGAGTCTGAACATGACTTGTAACAGTTGCTGCTGTCAGACCTGTGAAGACAGCCCCGCTGTTATTGATCACCTGTTAAAGACCGATGGCGTGTTATGATTCTCAACTAAACGGCACGGAGGTCATTAGATGGAGGAGACCAACAGAATAGGAGGAAAAAGTATAAGCAAAAAAAAAAGAGACAAAGACTGAAAAACAGAAAAAGACAAGAGAGAGATGTGATGCATAAAGAGGCAGTGAGCGGAGCCAGAGACAGAAGGAAACAGTAGGACTCACTTTTGTTATAGCAGGTGGTAAGCACAGCCTTATCTGCAGGACTGGCGCCAATGTGCCATATCTCCCCAGCTTGGTGCAGAAGGACATTCTTATTAATGATGTTATTCTCATCATCAAAGTCAATGATGTGGATCTGGAAGAAAAGCAGAGACAGAGAGGAGAGATGTGTTAGAGGATGAAGCTCGAATTAAAACACTGCATGCACTTCCTTCCACACACGCACACACACACACACACACACACACACACACACACACACACACACACACACACACACACACACACACACACACACACACACACACACACACACACACAGTTCAAAGCTCCACTCGCTCCTATGATTCCCCCCTAAAAAGAAGAAGGTTCCTCTTTTTAATATGACAGTAAACGTAATTTCAAGGCAGGCATCTCTTTGGTTCTTTCTTCCCCCCCGTCAACTTCATACGGCTGAGGACTTTTCATCTTGATTTGGCCTTTAAAGTGACGATTAAGACACTTTTAGAGGGATTCATGGGAGTTCTGCATGTGACATGTTGGAGGAGTCAGAGGAAAAGGTACAACAAAAAGGAAATCTATAAAACTCATTCCATCTTTTTTTAATATTTTTTTTTAGACAAATGGCAATGCTAAATGGGGCTGGGGATGAGGTGTATTATCCAGCAGAGCTTTTCTGTGAAAGTGCTTTAATTGTGCACTGTTTTTAATTTTGTTTTTAAAAACACATTATAGCAGGTTCAATTTTAAACTAAGAGTGAAGGTACAGATATCATATGAAACTATAAAAATTAAGGATGTCATGTTAGCTTGTTGGAAAGGAGGATAACACTCCAAAGCTAAATTTTGGTGAGGAAAAACTGGCATGGTCATTTTCATCCCTTTGACCTCAAGATATGTGAATGAAAATGGGTTCCATGGGTCCCCCCTTTACAGACATGCCCACTTTATGATAATCACATGCAGCAACCTAATCTAAAATGGTGTGATTGAATATTTCTGCATACTGGGGCCCTGAAACAGTCTTGCACAAACTGGATATCACTGTAAAGCTGAGACTGTATTCATGTGTGATGATGTTAGTCCCCATAGGAGCCATTTCATTGAAGTGAGACCATTTTTTGAAACTTGACCACACTGTATAAAATGACCTGTGGTGACCTCTAGGATAATCACAGCCTCATGAAACTTTACAGCCACAAAATAGAGACCTAGAAAATTCAGAAGATGGATGGCTTTCCTAGCTAGACTGACAATAAGAAGGTTTCTGAGCAGTTTACACAACAGAAGTGATCGCCATCCAATCGCTGAAAAATTCTTGCAGAAATCTCAAAATGTAAAAAGTTTTTGATCCCAAATCACAGCATGGCATTTTCTATGATATTCCTCAAGGTCTTGGTTTCTTAATGTGGTATTTTGGAGGGATTATTGATCATTTTTATCAATTCTCGAACTGTAAAAAATGGTTAGCACCAAATGGTATCAACCCAAATATTGCTGCAAGAAATTATGAGAAACAATAGAGTAAGGAAATGACCGTCATATACTTCGATCTAAATCCTTATACATGTTTAAAATATTTTTTAATTCATTAATTAATTTCTAATTTATGACTAGAACACCTTGACGCACAGTGCTGAGCTGCAATTAATCTTCAGGTTGCCAGCTTTCAGACGATGTACACCACTTCTATGTGAGTTATACTGTTGACCTGCTATCTCCCCCGAAGACCCCCGGTAACCCCTAAAAAAGACAAAAACGGGTCTACCGTGGGTCTTAGACGGTTAAAAATGCATACAAAAAAAAACGTTAACAGGTACACCTAAATTATAAGCCATAAGGCAGGGGATCTCAAACTTTTTGTGGCCAGCAACCCCTGAGAGAGAGAATATTTTCCTCTTAATCATAAAACCGATTAATATTACTGTTGAATTCTACTATGAATGACCCTGGAAATATTTGTATTCTTAAACTTTTCAACCTAAATATGTCAGACCTGTTTCATTCTGATAATGAGAAACATTTCAACTTCAATCATGTTAAGATAAGATGAGATAATCCTTGATTAGTCTCACAGCAGGGAAATTTACAATATTATTGAATGTTAATTCCACTGATATACCTTTAAACAGAGTGCTTTGATTCTAATTAAATTTGGACTCAACAGCATTTATAGCATAAATTTGAATTTCAAGTCACTGATCTTAAAAGCTTTCACAGTAGCGAGACTGACATGCCGCGTGTCACAATCAAATCAGTTTCTATTGGCCCAAAGCTAATGTGAGCGGAGGTAAGATCAATAATATGATTTATTGTGTCAAATGGTCCCGATCTGTTGACATGCACTTTGGCATGGCACAATTTTATAATTTACAGCAAAATATTTTGTGCCACCGTCCCCTGAGGGTCCCCGGACACCACTTTGAGAATCACTGCCATAAGGCAGCAGTACTTGCAGGGTTTCTTGACCAAAATGCTGAAGCCTAGATGCACTTGAAAACAAAATCAACAGCCGTCTAGACTTTACCGCACACAAGTTCAACAAACAAGCCAAACTTTTATCATAAGAAGTTAATAGAAACTCCTCCTCACTGAGTTCTTTTTATTAGATGGAAATCTATTCTATGAGGGCCCTCAATTGAATGCAGTTCAGGGCCTACAATGCAGTAAAACAGTGAGGGTCTCAAGGTTTGATCAGACAATTAATGGCGGTTTCTCTCATAAGAGAGACACTTACAGCACCTTGGGGGACCATTAATGGGGTTGCACTGGACAATAACTCCTGCTAGGCACTTCCACTCCCCTTCCCTGTACTACTTTTACAGGCTGAAAAAGAGGATGAAAGGAGGGGGCGTGAACAGGAGGAGGAGAAGAGCATCGTAGCGGCAGCATCCTTCAGCCTCCTCAAAGTCAGCTAGGCGGCTATTAACCTTGGGTTGGACTGCATCGAGCAAAAAATTATTACGCAAAGTTATAATTTTATGGTGGTGGGGGAGCGGTACAAATAAATTCAGGCTGGCGGGACAGGGTAATTGGAGGGCCTGGTAATAGGGTCCCCCCGAATGAACCCAGGTGTGAGGGGAGAAAGAAGTTCCAACCCTCCTCCCCCAGGTGATTTATCCCTCATTCTCGCAGGCTTGGGGAGTGACTCATAGCCTTCAGCCACTTGGGCACCCAGCCCAGCACTTTTAATTATGTGCCGATGGTGGGAGGAATTGAGGCAGGGACAGGGAGAGGAGGGAGAGTGGGAAGAGGGGGTAAGGGAGGGATAAAGCCAAGCTGGCTCGTGGCCCCCACTTCAGGGGCCTCTCTGCTAAAGCTCTTTAGCCGCACAGATGACAGTAAGCAGGGCGGAGGAGTAGCGAGCGGGTGAGAGGTGCCAAGCTCGGGCGCTTTATCTCGTTAGCAGCCTTAAATGCCATGCCGACGTGCCCTCCTATTTGTCATTCCAGCTATTGGTCTCTGAGGGATTTGAGAGGTGCTCTGCGAGTTAAGAGAGACATTTCCACCCTGCATTATGCTTAATGGGAGGTGGAGAGGCCAGCAGGCTTATGGATACAGCAGAAGCTATCACGGCTGAAATGCCCATCGAAAAAACATTTTTCACATTGCAAGTTCAAACTTAGACAAACTGAGCCAACCAACGTTGGCCAGCAGACTTATACAGAGCGGAAAAGACAATGAGCTTCATGAATAAAACGGACTGCACTGACTGAACCTGCGGTTCAAATGTAGGGTCATCTCCAAGAGCAAAGCCTAGAAGATGAATAATGACCCCTATTAGTTTTTACAGCTTTCAGTGTCCTTTGACAAACTAACATCAGAAAAATCAGTAGATTTTCACCAACATGAGTTTGATTGTCTGTTTGTTTTCAAAGTGTGCAACTTGACAAAAACAACATATCATAAATTAAAAAAAAATAAGGTTTCACCGACAAATAACAGCAATCCGTTATCACTACAGGCCTGTACACACTGTTTACCAGCAGCAGTCCTGCAGGTTCTTTGCATACCGAATTTCCCTCCGGGGATTATTAAAGGTTCATCTTATCTTATCTTATCTTATACCACACTGTGCTAGATGGGTCTGTTCATTCTGAGCGATGTCAGAGTGTGTAATGAATGCACAGGGAATTGTAGCCCTACACTGTAAATGAAGAAAATATGCAAACAATGTGCACGCTCGCGTTTCACAAATGCTGCAAAACAAAAACTAGCCAAAGAGCCAACACTGTGCCGGCTCTCATGCACTATTACTAAGGCTGTCAATGGATTCAAAAATTTAATTGTGATAATCTCAAATTAATCACACATTTCTTAGCTTTTCAAAATGTACCAAGTACAACGTAATAATGTAAATACTAATGTATAAGCATTTAAGAACATGGGAGTGGAAAAACATGCTGCTTTATACAAATGTAAGTATATATTTATTTGTAGAAATCAATGAACAACACAAAACAATGACGAACATTGTCCAAAAACCCTCACAGGTTCTGTATTTAGGATTAAAAAATGCACTCAAATCATAACTCAAGCCGGGCAACGACAGTCAGTGTGGGCATGTCTGTACAGGGGATGGATCCCATAGAACCCATTTTTGTTCACATACCACATTATTCACATATTATTTAACCTCCTTGGTGACAAGCTCGTATGGCATGGTTGGTACCAATGGATTCATTAGGTTTCTAGTTCCATTTGATACCAGTATGTTCACTATAACTTTAAAACTGAGGCTGCTACCAATTGTAAGTGGTTTTAATGCATTACAGAAATTATATTTGTGTTAACGAGCTATGTCAAGCTAACTTTGACATCCTTAACTACATTACAATTAATTGTTTTGTATAGGTGGACTACAGTATCAGTCACACTGTGAGATATGCATGTCGTTCAAGCAGACAAAGGCAAAAGTCTTTATAGCTGGTCCGACTTGTCGCACTACAAGCCTGCCATTACAGCCTCCTCCTGACTGCATCCGACTGCCTTCTCAATCCATCTCAAAGAGTTTTGTGTCTTTTGTGTGTCTTTGCAGTCTTGGCCTAAGGTCAGCGGCGCACAATCAGTCTTACTAGCTGAACGAAAACTGGTGCAATAAGTTTTAGGAAGATTTTAAAAGGAAGTTTGAGAAAGATCAGTTCAAACACTGCCTACTTTCACACCTCCACACACCTAGCCAATTGGTGCGTAAACAGTGTATGATAGAAAGTTACAAAAAATGGAGATTGGACAGAGGTTTCAGACGCTGTTATGATTCGACAATCACTCTGTTTTTGAAGCATACTGAGGTCTAGACTAGGGCTGACCCAGAAGCTTCGACCGTCGTCATGGTAATCAAGGTGTAGTGGTTCACATCAACAAATGGAGGAGGACAGAGGACAGGAGGGAGGACTGATACTGACTGATGGAGGACAGAGGACAGGAGGAAGGACTGATACTGACTGACGGAGGGCAGAGGACAGGAGGAAGGACTGATACTGACTGATGGAGGACAGAGGACAGGAGGGAGGACTGATACTGACTGACGGAGGACAGAGGACAGGAGGGAGTACTGATACTGACTGACGGAGGACAGGAGGGAGGACTGATACTGACTGACGGAGGACAGAGGACAGGAGGGAGGACTGATACTGACTGACGGAGGACAGAAGAGAGGAAGGAGGACTGATACTGACTGACGGAGGACAGAGGACAGGAGGGAGTACTGATACTGACTGATGGAGGACAGAGGACAGGAGGAAGGACTGATACTGACTGACGGAGGACAGAGGACAGGAGGGAGGACTGATACTGGCTGATGGAGGACAGAAGAGAGGAAGGAGGACTGATACTGACTGACGGAGGACAGAGGACAGGAGGGAGGACTGATACTGACTGACGGAGGACAGAGGACAGGAGGGAGGACTGATACTGACTGATGGAGGACAGAGGACAGGAGGAAGGACTGATACTGACTGACGGAGGACAGAGGACAGGAGGGAGGACTGATACTGGCTGATGGAGGACAGAAGACAGGAAGGAGGACTGATACTGACTGACGGAGGACAGAGGACAGGAGGGAGGACTGATACTGACTGATGGAGGACAGAAGAGAGGAAGGAGGACTGATACTGACTGATGGAGGACAGAAGAGAGGAAGGAGGACTGATGCTGACTGATGGAGGACAGAGGACAGGAGAGAGGACTGATACTGACTGATGGAGGACAGAAGAGAGGAAGGAGGACTGATGCTGACTGATGGAGGACAGAGGACAGGAGAGAGGACTGATACTGACTGATGGAGGACAGAAGAGAGGAAGGAGGACTGATGCTGACTGATGGAGGACAGAGGACAGGAGAGAGGACTGATACTGACTGATGGAGGACAGACGCATGCTGCACTTTGTTGATAGTATAGACATGCATTTTATGTACTGTTCCCGTGCATTCCTTGGATAACCTGCTGCTGTAACATTATAATAATCTATCAATCTATCTATCTATCTATCTATCTATCTATCTATCTATCTATCTGCACTGCCATGAAAATAGGGCCCACTGACATCATTAAGTGGATCAGGTATCCACATTAAATACAGAAACCCGCATTCGGGGGAGGAGTTGGAGCGAAAAGTTGGGTTGTGTATTCCAACTTATTATACCACAGCCTCTGTCATTTGTTTGAGGTTTAAGCTACATTATGCAAATCATAGGCATCCGGGGCAATCTGATCTAAAATAACGACAGATTCAGCAAATGCATGGCTTATTTCTGGCATGAAATGTTTCCAGAAACACATATCGGTGACATGTTTCCATTGGTTCAGGTTTAAAAGCAGGGAGCAGCAGGCGCTCAGTGCTCAGCTGCCTACTGCCTTGTGTCTAGTGTCAGCCCATCAAGGGTCCAGTTCTGAGAAATAAGCCAATCCCTTGTGATAAAAAACTCAGTGGACGTGTACCATTACAGTGAGATCTAAGACCACCGTTTGGGATTGATAGCTCATTCTCTCTCCACTGTCAACTTTCATCTGCAACATCACTAAACTGCAGTCTACAGTGGCCTGAAGGCCACAGACGCACCAAGCTGACATTAAAGAACCAGCAGCAAAGATTACAACCAACAGACGGTTAGCGTGAACATTATGCACCTGCGTGAGAGGAGATAACTCTCCACACCAGCAGGTGGCATTAGTCTGTATTCATCATTCAAAAAGGGAAACCGAAGACCGGACTGTGGATATACTATACATGCCACTGTGATGACACGTCCGTGAAACAAAGCGGCATTTGCCGACCATTTTCACACTACTCTCACTCACCATATTAGCTTCATTCCAGATGTGTGTGAAAATATCTGTGTTGTTGGCTTGCTTTTTCCTCATTTCCATTTTTCTTCTCGTGCACTGATTTGTTTAAGCTGAACAAGCAATGATAGTGCTTTCTCTCACTACCGGGCTCCGCCGCCAATTCAGCGTTCGATAAGCCTCCGACACGGGCAGACTAGAGTCAACGGTGTGGGATTCACCACGAAAACTACGGCGACTGACGCTTACCGACTGTCCGACGGCTGACCGACGGCTGACCAACGGCTGACCGACGGCTTGGTGTGTCAGGGCGTTTAATGCAAACAGACCAATGAATAAATGAGCAATAAATACCTTAATTTCTACATAAATCTAACTGTACAAAGATTAGCTTGACTTGGGGCGTATGTGGCCCAGAGGAGAGAGAGGGTCGTCCACCAATCGGAAATTTAGTAGTCTGATCCCCGGCTGGGCTGTTCGCATGTCGTTGTGTCCTTGAGCAAGACACTGTGTGAATGAGATGAATGAGCATTTAGATGAGATCCTGATGGGTAAAGGTGGCACCTTGCTTGGCAGCCTCTGCCTCTGTATGAATATATGTGTGAATGGGTGAATGCTGACACGCGGTGTAAAGCGCTTTGAGTGGTAGGAAGACCAGATAAACTCTATATAAATGCAAGTCCATTTACCATTTGTGACTGCTGAAGAATTTGCCTCTGGTTTTCTTGTGTTGCAGCCCCGCGTTTATGCCAGAATGGAGGAAAGTGTTAGGAGAAGTATATTAAGCTACTGACAGAGTGTAATAAGAAATCACACAGATCGACCGGGATGCATTGTCACCATTCCCAACAAGCTCTGCTATACAAGACTTGGATTGAACTACGTCTGTATTCAGTGCCAGACCGTTTTCACACTGAAGTCTGCCAGAAAAATACGCTTGTTTTTTCAAGGCAGAAATATCTCTCTCTCTCTCTCTGTGTGTCTCTCTCTCGGAGAGCTAATTATTTCTCCCCCGTTTAGAGCCAACTGTTTCTGTCATCTGTCTCTGTAATGACCTCTGCAAGATGTGCATGCATGCACATACACCCCACTCTCACTTTTTCCTACTACAAGCACACACACACAGCACAAATCCCTCATCAACACTCACACAGAGAGAAACCGTAGATATACACACAACATGGATGAGCATGCAACAGATCTGTCAACCATTCAGGATAGCAGCAGCAGTTGTACAGTGATCAGACTGCGGCGGTCTCTCCCGAGCTATTCCTGTAGTCCCAAAGTAGTATTGACACAATCATTGATAAATTGATTATTAACTAACACAAAATTCAATCTCAAGAATTTGGATAACCAATTAACCACTTAGCACTAAAACAATTAGTCAACTGACACACAGTTACAGTATTTTGATCAATATATCATTTTTATTGTATTCAAGCAAAAAATATAAACACCCCTTGTATCCTTTGTGTTTCATTTAGTGACATTTTCTGATGTTTTAAAGAGGAAACAATTAAAGGAGCAGTGTGTAGGATTTAGTGGCATTTAGCGGCGAGGTTCCAGATTGTAACCAAGTGAATACCTCCCCACCCCCACCCCACCTGCCCCTTTCCAGTGGCCTGCAGGTGCATTCAAGCTGCTAAATTCAAGCTGCAACTTCAACATAAAAATGCCAATAGCCCTCTCTAGAACCCATTGTTCTTAGAGTAGTGTAGGTCATTTGGATGTTGGGTTTGTCTGTTCTGGGCTGCTGTAGAAACGTAGCAGAGCAACATGGCAGACTCTGTGAAGAAGACCCACTTCCCAATGAAAGTACATTGACAAGAAGTGAAAGTCAATTGTTCGTTCCATTGCAACATTATCGCCCAGCAACAAAGCTCCGTTTCCGCCATGTAGGACTGAAAGTGACAACCGGTCGGCAGTAAAACGGATCGTACAAAAGTAAAACTAAATTATTTCTAGTCTATTGTCATATTCTACTGAAATGGCCTATGACGAGCAATAAAATAATACAAACGTAAGAAGCATTTTCAGTCCAAAATGGTGGCAACACTAGAGTTTTGCCTCTTTGCTTCTAAAGTCTTTGAGTTCCCTATATAGATACAGACAGCTCATTCTAATCTAAAAAAACACAACGATTCTTAGTTTCAGTTGTTTAAACACTAATGAAAACATACTTATGAATATTATATTCCTTTTCTGACAATAAATCCCCCTAAACCCTAAATGCTGGTCCTTTAAGTAAGAAAATAACAGCAGACCAATCATTTTATCAAGGAAAAATGTCACTGTTTCCAGTTTCTCAAATGTGAAGATTTGCTATTTTCCTCTGGTTGATATTAGTATACATCAAATATCTTTGGGTTATGGACTGTTGATTGGACAAAATAAACAAATCTGTGATGTTAACGTGAGCTATGGGAAATTGTGATGGCCATTTTGAGCTATATTTTGACATTTTGTGATAAACTATGAATTAATCTAAATCATAATTGCTGAAAATATTCTCTTCTAATAAGTGTTTCAGTCTAATTGTTTCTGCACAAAATAGGTTTATTAAAAATGTCATTGTCAGATTAATCAACAGCCAAACTATTCTGTCCCTGAGACTTGAATCCAAAGCGCACACACATACACAATCAACAAAACCAATGACAGAAACCCCTCAGGCTATCTTTAATCTAACAAACCAAATAAAATATAGTAAAATATGTGTCATTTATTTTCCTGCCTACGAAAAGGAACTAACCACAACCCAATAAGCATGTAAGAGCAGCCTGTTGCTTTAGGAATGGGTATTAGCAACCAACATGAGCCTTACTTGGGGGCGGCAGTAGCTCAGTCTGTAGGGAGTTGGCTTGGGAACCGGAGGGTCACCGGTTCAAGTCCCGCCATGGACCAAGAACTGAGTGTGAACTGGTAGCTGGAGAGGTGCCAGTTTACCTCTTGGGCACTGCCGAGGTGCCCCTGAGCAAGGCACCAAACCCCCAACTGCTTGGGAGCAGTAGCCCCATCACTCTGACATCTCTCCATTGTTGCATGTTTGTGCATGTGTGTGTTCAGGTCTGCATGTACCCTGTATAAGTTAACAACAGAGTGAAAAAATTGAATTTCCCCTCGTGGGACTAATAAAGGACTATCTTACTTTGCAGTTATTTATGCTTATGGTTAATATGCTGATTTTTCCATGATCCTCAGACCTAGGAGGAATAGATGAGGCTAGAAAGAGTAGCCAAAACAAGCAAAGGTAACTCACAGAATCCTGATCTTTTTGGCTCTTTGGGGCTATTCAAGCAGTTGTAACCCCTTTTTACAATGTGCGGGACTAAGCCCTATTGTTTGACAACAGCACCCTAAAACATATGCAGCAGCTCACCATTTCTGCCCTTAAATCCTGACTGGCTTGAAAAAGTCCAAGGTGAGCACAAATAAATCTCCTGACTGAAATCAGAACTGTAGGATCTTCGACTGACATCTCGGGTTTTATGCAAACATGAAGTAGTAAGTTAGTAACTCCAACTTCATGTCATCATGTTGGCCCATATCACACTCTCTCATCTTTGACTCTCATTTGAATTGTAAAACTGAAAAGCGATGCAGGAGGTTATTTGGTCAAGTTTTTAACATTTAAAAAGAAATTCAAAACAAGTCTGTCTGCCTCTGACCGAGACAAATTTATTCATTTCATTCATTCATTCCTTTCATCCTGTCTCAATTACTCTAAGTCGTTTCACTCTGTGCTACATGTTATAGTTCTGTGAAAAATTAAAAAAATCATCTGCAACTGATTAAAAATGCAGCTTTACATTTCAAATGATTCAAAAGCTTTTATTTAAAAAGAACACACATTGTAACCCTTATTTAGGCCATTTTTTTACTTAAGATCTTGTGACCTTGGTAGGCCTGTCCTCAGCCTAAAAATTCTTGGTCTACCAACACTGATGTAATCGACAAATCTCTAAAACTGACTTTCTCCGCAAAGAATCACAGAAAAGCAGCACTTTAAATTACCAGAGATTATGATATGTTTCTTGGAAATAAGTTATTCAGTATGAAGAAAGCATAAATAACAATAATTGACAAAGAAATCTTAGTCAACAAAGACTGAGACTGAGTCAAATGTTCTGAGAGAAAACTAGACTTCTGCACATCCTCACGTATCTGTCTTCAGGCTTTAATAAATCTAGCCCGTGACGGGAGACTTTGACCAATCACAGATCATTTCAGAGAGAGCGTTCCTATTGGCTGTGCTCCGGCTACAGGGTGGTCCTTGGTATTTCCTCAGCTGATCTCAACATGGCTGCCGGGTAACAAACTCACTCATTTTACAGCTAAACAGTAACTACGACACATTTCGAAAAACATTTGAGGAGAAAAATAGTGATTACAATAATGGAATATTGATTCACATTTGATCAGCGCTGCCTGGTTTTACCATTTGATCAGTTTGCCAGTGACTTTCATAGATGGAAGCTGGATGCCAGACTCCAGATCAGTCCTGATTGGCTGTTTTCCTCCGGTCTGTGAAATCTTGCAGATGCCAGTAAGAGCATCAGAGGACACCGGACACAGAGGCACATGATTTTTTTCAGATTGCCTGTCTCATGCACCACTGTCAGGATATAGTGACCATTTTGTCACTATGACTTTTTTATAATCATACTTTTTGCTCCAATCCAGCCTATTGCTGCTTTAATATCTTACTCTCTGCTCATAAGAAGAATCTGTACTCTCAGCAAAATGTGCAACAAATGGAAACTGAACTCCAACTTTAAATCTGTGCAGCCCCGTACGTATGTTTTCAACAGTATTTTGACATGTCATAAAATCACATCTTTAAACATAGCTGTTCCAATTCATGTAAATAGTTTGCATATGTGGTGTGGTCTTGTCCCTTGTTATAATTACTGAGTCAACAGATGCAGCAACATGTATCTTTAAAATAGAGAGTCTAATATAATGGACAGCAGGGTACTTGCACAATGCTTTGTTTCTATTATTATCAAAAGACAGAAAGATAAAAACATTGTATGGAGACTTAGACTACCACTATGACCTAAATGAGTTGAGTGGTGTTGTGCATGTTTCCTCCTGCTGCAGACAACTTTGTTTCATCGACTTTCTTACCTGGTTGTCAAACTTCAGTGACTGTGTGCCCACAAGGAAACGAATCGCATCAGTTTCAGCTGTCTGAGCAGTCAGTGCTCGTGCCTGCAAAGTAAATTCAAAAATAACATGACTTCCATTACATAAAACGTTTTCATGTAGAGTAGAATACAATATGGAAAAAAAACATATTGCTGTAGTGATATATTCCTATCTGCAAACTAACACTGTAATATAGAGTAACTAAGAATTGCTATATGTGAAATATAGTAGAAAAGAGCTAGCTTTCACTCACTCGGGTACATAGTAATGAATGGTTTGACAGTACCTGAAATTCGAGACCATAAATAACAGGAGCGTCGTCCTCCATTTTTAGTATGTTGACAGTCTAAAAGATTGCAAGGTTTTTATATTCTTTAAATGTCGCCTCACGATGAAAGCACTACAAAAATACAACTGTGCTACGTACTGCACTAAACACAACACAGTTAGCTGCGCTTCCGCGATTGAAAAAGTAAGTAAACATGAAGCGTGTGGCTAAAATACGTAACGAGAGTCGTGCAACGGTGATTGTGCCTTTAAAGTTACGTAAAGAAGTCAAGAATACAAAAAAAAACGACGCAATGAAATTTGTCTGCTCTGGGATACCGTAGATCCTCTTTTTCGTTTGGAGCTGCGCATGCGTAGTAGAGTTATATCTGTCAGTCTGTAGGAAGGTAAGAAACATAATCGTGTTTGTGTTTCAGTTTTTGTTTGTGTGTCTTTTCGCAGTGATCTGGATAGCACGGTAGTATGTTTGGTACGTGTTCCATTAAAGCGTTTACAGCTATTAGTCGATCTTGTATTTTACATTTGCAACCAGCTGCTAAGCTAAGTTAGCGTACGAAAGCCAGCCGGCTAATGTAGCATTAGCAAGCTAGCGAGTACCAAACAGACAACAATCCTCCGATATCTCCGGTAGTGGCTCTTTCGTGACAGCACTTAAAGCGTGCATAAAAGGCGTGAAACGGACTACTTCTCTGTAGATGTAACGTTAGCTCAGTGCTGACGATACGAGCTTGTAAAAACAGCGTTTGGATAGGAAGTGAGCCAAGTGACTAAGAAAAATGCTGCAGTGTTGTACAGTATCGGACATGATATCAGTCTGTCACTGCTGATATATCAAAAGGGTAATGTCATTTATTGCTGTGTTGAATTATCAGGAGCAGTATGATGGATAGTGGGGAGGCTCCTGCTCAGCGTCCAGTCACCTTGGACATCACAGTGGAAGATGTAACCAAGGAAGCTCCAGCCCCAGACCCTCCGGAGCCAGCTACCAGTCAGACCCCTTCCAGAGACCATCTCGTTCCCCAGGAAGATAGCATCGACTTGGGCGGGGAGTTTGCCACCCCTCAGGAGGACAGCAGCGCTACACCTTCAGAGAGCCTGATGGACAAGCTCAACGACCAGATGATGGAGAGTGTCATGATTTCTGACTCCCCTAATAACAGTGAGGAGGACGATGCAGCTCCTATTGACTCCTTTCTGGATGGAGGGGAGGAGGAAGAGAATGCACAAGACCTGACAGGCGATAAAGAGGAACAAAGTGAAATTGGACAGAATACAACTGAGATTAAAGTTTCAGTGGAGGAACAGGAGAAAGGTGGTTCTGTGGAGAAAGTAGACAAAGACACAGAGGAACAGACAGACACACAAGAACAAGTCACGGTCTGTGTTTCACCTCAAGGAGATACACAGACCCCACCTGATCTTAAAAGTGGGGAACCAGCACCACAGGAAGCTAAAGGGACAAGCCGTAAAGATGAACCTGTGCCGGTGTGCACCATATTCAGCCAGGGCACCCAGCCAAAGTCTCTGGTGCCGGATGGCTTCCAGCCGACCCTCATCAAGTCCCCCAGCTTTAGCATGGGAAGTGGTGGAGGAAGTGATGAGGTAGTGACCCCCAGCAAGCTTACAGCCCCCCTTGTATGCCAGCCCAGCCCCAGCCTCAGTAAGTTCTTCACTGACAATGGACAGGTCAATCCAGCCTCCGACTTCTTTGATTCCTTTACCGCCCCCTCCTCCTTCATCTCTGTTTCAAACCCAAATGCTGAGATGCCTCCGGGCCCCAGCGCAGCACCCATAGCCCCCACCCCTGAGCGCCAGCTCTCTTCCACCTCCTCCTCCATCTCCACCCCCGGAGGCCCTCTGGACTCTGGTGCTCCCACCCCTAGTTCAGTATTTGGCCCTGCAACTACTGAATCCACCACCAAGGTCCAACCTCCTCCACCCCAAGCAGCCCCAGCTCCAACTCAAGCCCCTGCCCCCTCCCCAGTCTCTCAGCCACAGCCCTTCAACCAGCTCCAGGCTGTGTTCTCAGGCAGCGATGACCCATTCGCGACTGCGCTGAGCCTGAGTGAGGTGGACCGACGCCATGATGCTTGGCTGCCATCTGAGGAGACCAGGAAGGTGTTGATCTCTGTTGCCACCCAGCAGTACAACTCAGCCTATGTAGAGACCAGCAGACTCACCATGCCTGGACTCAAGTTTGACAATCTGCAGGTAGGACAAGCACTTACCGTAGGCAGCAAAATGCTTATTATACAACATATGTCTTTAGAAAACCCTGGGAGAATTTTTTTCCTCTTACAGTACGTCTCATATAGTAAAATATGTTGGAGATGGATACCTTTTTTAAAAGGGTACTCCACCAATGTTTTAGTTCTCTGTACATGGTTACACTACATTTTACACTACTCAGCCCATGAAAACAGTTGTTTGCAATTGGAGATGACATATTTTTAAAAGAAAGCCTGCATTACAAACTAGATTTATGGAAGCTGAAAGAGGTAGATGATCACCCCACGATACAATATTATCACGATACTTAAGTCATGATATGATTACTCTGTTCATCTCTGAGTTTTCATTCACATATCTTGAGGTCAGAGGTCAAGGGACCCCTTTGAAAATCGCCATGCCGGTTTTTCCTCATTAAAATGTACCGTAAATATGGAGCATTATTTAGTCTTCTTTCTGACAAGCTAACATGAAATGACATGGTTTGTACCAATGGATTCTTAGGTTTTCTAGCTTCATATGATACCAGTATCTTCACTCTCGCTTTAAGACTGAGAACGCTACAACCTCTGAAAGATTGTTAAGAAGTTGATGGATTATCTAATAGAAGAGTGATACTTGGTGTCTGTGTATCAATACAATATTGCTACACAAAATATCACAATACTATGCTGTATTGACTTTTATTCCCCCATCTCTCCACTTCTCCACTGATCATCATTTTTCACCATTTTCTGTTATTTTATAGATCAAATAACTAATCATTTAATCTAGAAAGTAATCAACACAATCAATAATGAAAGTAATAACTAGTTGTAGCCCTAATTTATAATATCAATTTTATTATTGTACTTGGGAAATGTAGGATCAGGTGTTTTTGGAGCCACTAAGACGAGGCTTATTTTTAGTCATGAATTATATATATACTGAAACTATGATTTTGAATCATTGTTATACAAAATTTTGTCATTTGAATTTAAGAAAAACATGTTTCTTACAGTGATCGTGATATCTGAAATGAGGATTGTTATGATATTTAAGGCTGCAACTTTTCATTATCAGAATTATTTTCAGAAGAGATTCTGTCATCATTTTTTTATCAAAACAAAATGTCAAAAAACCTGCCCATCACAAATTTTGAGAGCCCATGGTGACATTTTTAGATGCTTTGTTTGCAAATGGCCAAAGCCTGAAAACACTTGAAAATACACCTGAGAATATTCAGCATTTCTGCTTGATTATCAACCCTATTGTTGCTGAATAATTTTGTGACAATCGCCTTATCAATTAATGAATAAATTGTTTGAGCTCTAGTGATATTGGGTTTAATAACAATACTCAGCTCTAACCAGAAGGGCCCGGTGTACCAACCTTTATGCAAGTGATGGAAATGATTACACAACATTATTATAATGTACATTATTTTGTGCATTGTTTATAAGATTGCAGTGATATGTTAACCTCTTACCATCACCTCTTTTAAGAGGGGTAGAGGTGTGGGACAGGGGATGTCCAGGGGGAGATAAAAAGTCAACAGATGTCACATAGAAGTCTTGTACATCATCTGGAAGCTGAAACATGAAGATTAAGTTGAGATGCAGCTCAGCACTGTGCGTCAAGTTGTTCTAGTCATTAATAAGAAAAAAAAAAAAGATTTAATAAATTAATTAATTAAATAAAACCGTGAAAGTGTATCAGAGTGTAGAACATGAAATGATTAAATGTTTGTGATGCTCTTTAATGTCTTATAACTTGTTTCAGCAATTTTTGGCTGACACTATTTGTTCCACACATTTGGTGTTAAATTTAACAATTTTTTCCACAAATAATAAAAATGATCAATAATCACTCCAAAATACCACATTAAGACACTAAGACCTTAAGGAACACCATAGAAAAGGGTAACTTTTTTAACATTTTGAGGCAAGTGGCGATTGGAAGGTGAGCGCTTGTGTGGTGTAAACTGCTCAAAAACCCCCTTATTGTCAACATAGCTAGGAAAGCCATCCATCCTCTGAATGATCTCTAGTTTGTGGTTGTAAAGGTTTTTGAGGGTGTGATTATCCTAGAGGTCACCGCAGGTCATTTTATACAGTGAGGTCAAGTTTAAAAAAAAAAATGGTCTCACTGAAACTCAATTAAATGGCTCCTATGGGGACTAACATCATCACACATGGACTCATTGGACTCTCAGCTTTACAGTGATACCCAACAACCTCGGAAAGACAGAATAACGATGGGTCGTCGTTTTAATTTATTAGCACAGAAACAGAATAGCGTTAAGCTCCATGTTTAACAAGTTTGACCATTCTACAGTGGTCTTTAGACCGTTGCAGAAAGACAGTGGGTTCAGTCAGACCTTTTTCCTGCTGTGGCACAATAGATAATATGGAGGCTGTTGTCACTTGTCTAGCACATATACGTGCACCCTTCCTTGGCTCATGTGTCACTATATCATGTTTATTTCTCTAAACATCCGCTTAGCTGCTTCAAAAGCAACATTTGTCCGTTATATCAATTCTAATGAAACACCAATTCACTACATATTTATTCAATTGAATCTTATGGTGTACATCCACCTCCCTGCTCAGATTGTGTTCATTATCCCCTTAGTGTGTTTGAATGCCTGCTTGAATAAATGAATAAATTCAAGGATTTTTCCCCCCCGTCATCTTTGTGTGTTTTTGCCTACTAAGAGCCAGTTTTCAACAAATAAATTTGATTCACTCTCAAGCTGGATTAAAGATAGCATTTTCTGCAGTCTGGTTTTTGTTCCCGTTCTATTTGGGCTGAATATTGTTTTACTGATTACTGAGTAATTCTGTCCAATTGTAGGGATGCCCAGATCAAGTTTTTTGTTTGCTCCAGTCCAATCAATTTAATATAGAATAAGTAGTGAAGTGAGTTTTAAATCCTGCAGGTAGTATTCAAGTTCTTAGGGTAAACAGCAGCATGAAAAATCTCAGTTTCTACTTATACACGTCTTGTATGGGCTTTTGCATGATGTTAAATGTCTGTGTGTTTTGCTGCAGGGCGACGCTGTGAAAGACTTGATGCTTCGTTTTCTGGGAGAACCAGCAGCAACGAAGCGTCAGGTCCTCACCGCCAGTTCCGTGGAGCAGTCCTTCACTGGCCTCAAACGGCTCATCGTAAGTCACTCACTGTACTCTTTGTGTGTGACTAATCTGTTGATGCTCACTTCTGACGTTTATTCTCTGTGTGTCAGTGCCTTTACTATTGTAGTGTAGTCATCATTACTTTAGCTTTGGTGCTAAGTTTTGCTCATTTATTTGGTTTTCGCATGACTTATGTGCAGTTGGAACAACCTCTGAGCTTTTTCATTCTTGACCCTGCAAGGAAACTGCTGTTGGCAAAACAATCCCTCTTCAAGGTCCACTTATGAGCTTTAAACTTTATAACACAGTCTGTATTGGAAGATGAGTTTTGCCTAGTTGTCCTGTTTAACGATTGCATTATTCTCAATGTGTACAGCTCCATGACTACTGAGCTATCTTCATCTCCTGATGAGGACCATATAATATGGTTGAAAACTCCAGACCAAGTGATGGTTCATGTCCACAGGGGTGTTTTTATTATTATTATTATTGTTATTGTTATTATTATTATTATTATTATTATTATTATTATTATTATTATTATTATTGTGAATGATCGCCTCACTTCCCAGCATTGGACGCTTGATGGGCTGCCACTACACACAAGGCACCTGATTGGACAAGTGCTTTCCCTCGTGGGTTGCTGCTCCCAGCTTTCAAACTGGAACCAACATGGCGGCTCATATGGAAACTTTCCTCTCTTATATCATGAAAATAGTCCACCGAAATGTGTTTCTGAGAACATTTTATGCCAGAAATAAGTCATGCAGTTGCTGAATCAGTCTTTATTTTGGATCAACAACGGTTCATTTTAAAGTCTCGAGGGAGTTTCCAGAGGCGACGAGTTGTGCTGGATGCCCCTGAGTAGCTTAAACCTTATCCAAATGAGGAGCGGCCAATGTGACAACCCCATCTCTCAAATCACGCCACCAGAATACATTGCAAGGCTGCTTATGAATAGGAAGCGTGGAAAGGACGCAGACTGTGGACATGTATTATATGTAAGTAGATGTTGAGAGGACATTGTTTTGTCAGCAGTTTCTTGGCATGTTTAAGTCAAATCATATGATAATAGGAGATTTCTTACAATGTGCAAGTTAGTGTAGTTCACATAAAACTGTAGTAGGAAAAAAAACAAACAACAAATGCATGTCCAAATTAAACTTAAAAGTTTTACACTACAACAGTGACAGTGTACAGTATATTCATTCCCCACCAAAGACACCTTCAACTGTTCATCCTGTTAGGGGTCGCGGGGGGGCTGGAGCCGAGCTGGCATTGGGCAAAGGCGGGGTTCACCCTGGTCAGGTCGCCAGTCCATCACAGGGCGCATAGAGACAGACAACCATTCACGCTCACATTCACACTGACGGGTGATCAGTTAACCTGCATGTGTTTGGACTGTGAGAGGAAGCTGGAGCACCCGGAGAAAATCCACGCTTACGCAGGGAGGACATGCAGACTCCACACAGATGGGCCCCATGCCGGATTCAAACCTGCTGTACTGCACCACCATGCAGCCCACCAAAGATACATACATCGCATTATTTCTTTGACTGTATACAAATATATTTATTGTCAGTATATTAGTACATGGGCTGCACGGTGGTGCAATGGTTGGCACTCTTGCCTCACAGCAAGAAGGTTGCATGTTCTCTATGTGTTAGCGTGGGTTTTCTCCAGGTTCTCCGGCTTCCTCCCACAGTCCAAAGACATGCAGTTTAGGTTAACTGATGACTCTAAATTGCTCGTAGGTGTGGATGTGAGCGTGAATGGTTGTCTGTCTCTATGTGCCCTGCAATAGACTGGCAACCTGTGTAGGGTGAACCCCGCCTTCGCCCGTTGCCAGCTGGGATCGGCTCCAGCACCCCCACGACCCCTAACGGGATAAGCGGTTGAAGATGGATGATGCTAATACATAATATTTGGACATCACAGAGGATGATTAAGTGCAGTAAAATAATGTTAAGGGCTGGGAGGCTGGTTTAAAGGACACCCTACTGAGCCTGCTTTATAGGCCCAATGGATGCAGAAGATCGCCGGATGATCCGGGTACTTTTATACTCAGAGGTCAAGACTTGTATCACTTAGCAACTGTCATAGGAATGAATGGGGCACCAGCTTTAATGCTGTATACAGTTGTCTTTTACACCCATGAATGTAACAAGCGACGGAGAGCGAGCTGTACCCAGCATGCTGTTCAGCGGTGTAATAGAGGTCCCCTGTGAAGACGGCGTGTACATAATATACACTGTTAATAAGTATTATGTCCTGTAGATCTCAAGAGCTTGCACTCGACACTGCACATCCTTGGTCCTCATTAATACACCTGCCAAGTCAATCTGACGAACAGCTGTCTAGAAATCGAGAAGGACAGACATACAGGCAGAGACTCCCTCCATTTTTGTTTGATGTAAATATAGAGAGGCAGGATCCCTCCCTCTCCGGTGGCCCACCATGGGACCTTATTTTATTTAAAATATGATCAGTAGTCAACGGTGAGAGACCAGTATTTTTTTGATCCCATTTAAATTGCATTATGAATCAGACATACGGTATTTGTCAATTTAAAAGATCATTTTGCAAGTCGAGAAAGTCTTTGCCGTTGGTTTGTCATAGTATCATTTTGTGTAACTGCTCGGTGAACTACGTCTCTCTTCTCGCATAATACACATCACCGACATTAACTGGCTAACTTAGCTATGACCAGGCACAAAGGACACGTTATCTGACCTGATGTGTTTTATCCAGTGGGATGGATCATGCCCATTGCTGGTGTGAGTTCATCCCAGTAGGAAACACACAGGCATCAAAGCTTGAGAGAGAGAGGCATCACTATGGCACCTTTGGGTGTGTCGTCTTTCTAATGATGTATTTTCACTGATGCTACAACAGCTCAACATCCCATGGTCTCTGCAGCTTTTGTCACTCAGCTGGTATAGTCACTGATTCTCCTGAAACCGCTGGGTGGTGGTCAGGGCTCAGCGAATCATTGGTCTCCTTTCTCTTCATATTAATGCTCCTCTGCTATTCTTCTGCCGAGCATAAAAATGCCCGTCTTTCTTTGTGACCATGCAGTCCCGCCTCACTCCCTCTCCTGCTGCCTTCTATCTATCTCTCCAGCCTTCATGCGTTCCCTCCATCATAACTTCTGACCCACAAGTGACCCTGAGAGACAGTTGTTATTTAAAACATATGCACAGCAGCAGCAGACAGTGTGATGGAGAGAGGGGAAAGAGGAGAGGAGAAAAGGAGGGGAGGGGTGGAGAGATGGAGAGGAGAGATGGAGAGGTGGAGATCCACTCGGCTCACAAGTTCTTTTCTCCTGCTGTGCCCATGTATTATGCATGGGACTGCTGTGCATATTTCAAGGGCCTTCTGGACTTGGTGTATATACACACACACCTACACCGTATAGAGCAGTTGACTGCAAGCTGAAAGTACCATCTTGTGTGTGTGTGTGTGTGTGGTGTGTGTGTGTGTGTGTGTGAGTGTATGTAAAAGGATCATACGCTGTCTGCCAATTGGTGTGGGTGGCTCCCTAGAGCAAGAGGCAAAGGAAAGGAGAGAGACAGTGAGCCAGAAAGGTAACGTAGGCCTACAGGAGAGATGTCAAGGAACGACAAGCAACGAAAAAAAAGAGTAAGCAATGTTGTGTGTGAGAGGTATGGAGGGAGAAGAGGGCTTCACCTGGCCCTAAGCACACACTCTCACATTTTACTTAGGAATGCGGAGAGCTACTGTGGGTGTTGAATAAGGGCTGTCAGTCGATTGAACTGTTCATCACTACTAATCGCAAATTAATCACATTTTTTTTATCTGTTCAAGATGTACCTTGGGGGAGATTTGTTGAGTTGAGGTTAATGATGTCAACATGGGAGTGGGCGTGTATGCTGCTTTTTGCAAAGTATATACTGTACATATTTATTATTGGAAATCAATTAACAGCACAAAACCATGAGCATAAAAAACATGCACAAATCATAACATGGCAAACTGCAGCCCAACAGGCAACAACAGCTGTCAGCGTGTCAGTGTGCTGACTTGACTATGACTTGATCCACACTGACTGTGATTCACTGAGCCGCTACAACTTAAAAATCCCAAGTTAGTGTTTATGCGTTAAAAAAATAGCGGTGTTAAAACGAGTTTGCGTTCAAGTGTTATTATTGTGTTAACTTTGACAGCTCTCATATTAAAATGTTGCATTTGAATTTAGTACAATCAAGAGTTGTTATTATCGTGTGTTCGATTTTCTTAAAGCATAATTAAAAGCAAAGCGTAAAACTAATTTTAATGGTCATTTTGGACAAAAGCTTCAACTCAGTGATTTTGTAGAATTGTGATGATAGACAATATGGTAGCATTGTATTGATATACGGACGGTAAGTATCAATCCTTTATCATATAAATGATTAACCGCTTAACAATCAACAACTGTATCATAGTAGATGCATGAAAATTGCATAATTTGCTGTTGAAAAAGGTAATAAATCAGTATGATTGTATCATAACTTAAGTCTTGTGATAATTACATATCGTTGGTCCTCTGGTGAGTCCCACTCCTACTGATTACAGCTAAATGTACCACATTAACAACGTCATATTTTCAAAGTCATGTCATGTAGTTACAAGGACTAAAGTTTTCTTTTTGTATTTTCACATCAGTGATACCGATGGTCTTATGTTTCACTCTTAATAGTATTACATATGTATGGAAAAGGCTTAGCTTTTGCCTTGATGAATATTTAGCCACCGTGCTACATTGCTCTTCATGCCTCATATTGCAAATTAGCACGATGTCACCAGGCATCACCAACGACTTTTTTTAAAGCAAGAAAAACCTGTATAATTTGATACTTGTGATCCCTGAAAGGATCTTTTTTTAATTCCCCTCTTTTTCGCTGGGAGTCCAAAGGTCAGTCAGCTACAGAGCAGCTCTCTCGCTGCTCCTTGAAATTCAGTGTCTTGTTCAACAACACTTCAATAAAGCCGGTGATTGTCGACACAGCGACTTGAACCCGGGGCCTCCATCTGAAGGACATCTCCGCTCAGTGCATCATCCAGCGTGGAGCCAACACATCCCGCTCCCTAAAAAGGAGCTGTGTTAGGTCTTGATCAGAGCAGCCCCCATGTGACGGCTTAGCTGACATAATAATCATTGACTGAGTCACTCCCACTGATGAATGAATTAGACACCATCTGCCGTCTCTATCTACTACCAGATCTACTCAAATTCATATGATTTACTTACCAATAAATTATGAATTATCCAAACTTGGGAGATCAAACAAACTCATAGATCAAAGCTGTCCTAGGTGATGTAGCGCAGTAAGCTGGGAGGGGACGCTGAAATTGGGAAAATGCGGCTGTGCACAAGCAGAACATACACACTAACTCGCATACATGCACAGAGAAGCAGACATGTCCGTAATCATGTGGTCATTAAAAGTGTAGCCTGGTGCAGCTTCGTGTTGTCGAGACAGCTGATCGATCACATAGAATCTGAGATCCTTTAATTAGCACGTCATCATCTTTCCTTCCTGTGTGATGGTATTCACGTCTGGTAGTAGTACTGTGTACTGTACTGTACTGTGTACTGTACATTTTACCAAGTTTTAAACATGTTGTGCTATAGTATGTTTGTTGTCAGCTGTGATCATCCTTCTGTATGGCCTTGTGCTCGGATGAAGAGTGTGTAGAGCTTTATTCTGCTTTGTGCATGCATGCATGCGTGTGTGTTGTAGATCCCTGCTATGAGCTGGCAGAATGACTCATGCTGCAGAGTCTGGATGTGACTGCACCCACTGCCACCGCACACTCCCTCGGTTCATATACAAACACACACACATGTGCCCTGAGTGCATATATGAGCACTGAATACAAGGCCTGTGTAATGGGAAGAATCTGGCAATACGACATGTACCGTTCCATATATAGCGATACCGTTAGCAAGGCGATATTGCAATTATTTAAATCTAATTTTACAAAAACTGAAATAGTGTAAAGAATATGTCACCATTAGAGACAGAACGAATAGATAATAAGAAATGAATACTATAAACTTTTAATAGAAAAAAATATATAAATAAACTAGAAAAGCACTCGGAGAGCGCAGACCTCCGCCAAGCACCATAGTTTCCCCCCATATTGTAATTCACTCCAAAATAAAAATCCTACATTTTTTAAAAAGAATTTTATATCGATGGCAAACATAGAACATATATACAAGTCACAACATAAAACTCACAATACATTAGGCCAAAATGTAAGAGTACCCCCATTTTTTATATAAATTGCTATAAAATCTGCCATCTGGATCAGATCTGGATCAGCCTTTGGGATTTGATAGAAGTACACGTTGTAAATCCCTGAGTCAAATTTCATGAGCTTTGGGCAACAATTAACAGAGATATTGAGAAACAATGTTTTGGGTCCCATTTACCCCAATGTTAACGAAAATTTCAGAGATCCAGATTTCCATGAATCCAGGATTTCTTCTGGATCACCCCCAAAATTAAACCAGTTCTTCCTTTTCACATTTTCGACACACCCTGAAAATTTCATCAAAATCCGTCCATAAGTTTTTGAGTTATCTTGAACACAGACAAACAAACAAACAGACAAACGCCGGCAAAAACATAACCTCCTTGGCGGAGGTAACAAATAAACGGACAGAAATATGTCACAATTTATCAATTAATAAATGGCTACATTAATTGTGTTAAATATTATTTTGCAACATTTAATAATAACATTTATTTATTTATCAAGTTAATTATTTATGTATTTATTTTTGATTTTGGCAGGCTCTGTCAAAGTTTGCGTTATGCGACAGTCGGACCCACATTCACGTTTATCACAGTCCCCGTAACATCCAACATCATCGCACTGAACAGGACACATACACTGAAAGGGTGCATGTCTCTGCAGATGACTGAGTTAACCCCTTACCATTGTGCCCCCCTATTTCACACAGATGTCACATAGAAGTGGTGTACATCATCTGAAAGCTGGGAACCTAAAGACTAATTTGAGACGCAGCTCAGCACTGTGTCAAGTTGTTCTAGTCATAAATCTGAAATTCCTTCATTCATTAAAATAGATTGTGAAAGTGTATAGGGGCTTAGAACATTATGATAGAAGTGTATGATGGCTGTTCCCATGCTCATTTATGTCTCATAAGTTGTTGCAGCACTGTTGGCCAGCTTTCTCCAGTGTGTAGGAAATGAATTTGTTTTCTGCTGGCCAGAGTCGCGTGAGGTAGGGTCGGGCAATATAGAAATTTCCCTGCTGACGATATTGCTATAAGAAAAACGACTATATGATGTTATCATCTAAAAATAGCTGAGGAGAGATGAATTTAGATATAATATCTATGGACTGGAGATGCATACATTGCAATACATATGTGGCCACAATGTGTAGACAGTTAACAGTATTTTACACAGTGATCACAGATACAATTAAGTGGTGACTAGTAACTGACCTCATACAGTCTCACCACCGTTTATATGCTGTTACCTTTGATTGAGGGCTGACCGCCCACTGTGGGAGGAGCTCTGGTCCGGCTGCTCTCTGTGGAGGGAGTCAGTGGCAGATTTGACTCATTGGATGCACAGTTTACAAATGGCTTCGTTCACTTTCTCTGGCTCTCCTTTTTTGTTTGGTTTAAAACCAAAGAATCACCGATGACCCCCCTCAAACAAGCGTGCAGGAGACCAGACAGAAAGACGTTGTGCGTTCGGCTTTCAGTACTTTTGTAGCCTCTAACTTAATCTCCATTATACCCTGTTTGTACTCTCAGATATCTGTTTTATTTTACCGTTCCGCTGTTGCAGCTGTATAGCAGCATGGATTGGAGTCATGTTAATTTGCTGCTGATGGAAATCTAACATTTCCAGATTTTACTGCTTCATAATAAAAGTTTTTAAATAACAAAAAAGGGGGATTTTTATCGTGACAATTATAGGAATATAGGCCGCTTCTGTCACAAACACACACACTCCCTCGCTCTCTGTAAATGGTAAATTGACTTGCATTTGGTCAAAGCGCTTTACACTACATGTCAGCATTCACCCGTTCACTCACACGTTCATACACCGATGGCAGAGGCTGTCATGCAAGGTGGCAACCTGCTCATCAGGATCTAATCTAAATACTAATTCACACACTGATGGCACAGCCCTCAGGAGCAATTAGGGGTTAAGTGTCTTGCTCAAGGACACATCAACCTTCCGATTGATCATCCACATCAACTCTGCTCTCTGAGCCACTCTCTCTCGCTCTCTCGCTCACCCTCTTTGTTGACCACAAACACAGACACTCACTAGCATTAAGCACACAAGCAATGCACACTTATTACTTAAAGGAGTTCGCTACTTGTATAACACATTTAAGTTTAAAAAGCAACTTAAAAATACATAATTCCCTGATGCTTTGCCACGGTGGGGAGTCATCTCAGGCCCACCAGTCTACCGGCGGTATCCCTGTATTCAACATAACTGAATACAGGGATATATCGTACTGTTGTCATGGCCATGTGAGGACCATTATTTTGGCCAATTAATATCATGTCGAACAATAATCTTGTTATATCACCCAAGCCTCGCATGAGGTCTCCATAACTTATTCGCCAGAGACATACTCGTATTTGGCACCTGGCATGTGTTATTTTTGAACCCTGAGCCCAAGGTAGCATCTTCAGATTGCTTGTTTTGTCCAGCCAACCATTTAAGAAGCCCAAAGATATTCAGTTTATAAAGATATAAAGTAGAGAGAAGCAGAAAAACGTTCACATTTGAGACCACATAGTACTTTTGTCAATGTAAAAACAGTTTACAGAAAAAGAGAGGGGATCTGTCAAATACGGAAAAGTGAGAATTATTGGGTGGATACCATTTCTTACACAGATTTAATGCTAAATTTAACCATTTTTACCACTTGAGAATTGAGAAAAAATGATCAGCAATCTCTCCAAAATATCACATTAAGACACAAGACCTTGAGAAATGAAATGGCTACTATGGGACTAACATTATCTCACATGAATACAACTGGGCTCATTGAATTCATACGTCTCAGCTCAGTGATACCCAATGTATACAATTCTAAGGGGACTCCAGTTTTAGGCACTTCAGTATGCAGTTATGTAGTAAATATTCAAACAGACCATTTTACAGGCAAAAATAACAAAATGGCAACTGCATGTGATTATTATGAAGTGGGCATGTCTGTTAAGAAGATACACATATCTTGAGGTCAGAGGTCAAGGGACCCCTTTAAAATGGTTGTGCCACTTTTCCTCCCCAAAATTTAGCCTAAATTTACAGCGTTATTTAGCCTCCTTCCTGACAAGCTGGATTCCTTAGGCTCTAGTTTCATGTGTGTACCGTCACTTGAACTGAACCTGCAACAGCCTCTGAAAGACAGTAAAGTCGGTCAAGACTTTACCAAAATGTTAGTGTTCCTAGCCCACAAATCCTACACAGTCTTCCCAGTCTGATTTGCACTTTTTTGTATTTGATAATTCAGTTGGTGTGGTCAACTAGGTCAGCAAAACGTGGCCGTATTTCACTCCTGGCCCAGTTCATATGGACTGTGAGGACTGGTTCAAACTGATACAAAGCTTTCAGCTGTTTTACTCTGTTTATGTTACTGTATGCAGTAGTATTGGCAAGAATCTGGCGATACGTATCATGATATCACAGATTATAGTATATCATCGCATTACTCGATTTTCCTACACACATAATATGCAGTGACTCTCTTTAATTCAGTTCTTCTTCTTCTTCTTTCAAAAAAATATTCGCTAAGTTTCTTAGCACTAGTTTGTGTGCATTGTGTAAAATGTGTGCAGTTATAAGAAGTGCGATGAGGTTGGTTGGCTGTCCTGGCCTCCCCTCTGCTTCTCTCTTTGTCTTCCCGGTGACCTCTGTGCTGTGGTCAGCAGTCGGCTGGTCTCTGGATCAGCACCACCCTGGGCTGGACTCATCTGTCTCTCTCATTAGCAATCACCCCCCTTCTGTCGTCCTCTCCCTCTCTTTTCCTCCTCCATCTCTTCCTCCCTCCCCTCTGTATTATCCACCAGAGACTCTAACCCGTCTTTCCTCCCACACTGTGATGCTGTCTGGGCCGAGGGCCAGCATACTGTGTGCGTGCGTGTGTGTGCGTGCGTACGCGTGCATGTGTGTGTGTGTGCGTGTGTGTGTCTGTGTGTGTCTGTGTGTGTATGTGTATGTGTGTGTGTGTGTGTGTGTGTGTGCGGGACATAGAGGCAGACAGACAGAGACAGGGACATAGAGACAGACAGCCAGACAGAGACATAGAGACAGACAGAACAGACAGACAGACAGAGAGAGGGACATAGAGACAGACAGACAGAGACAGGGACATAGAGACAGACAGACAGAGACAGGGACATAGAGACAGACAGACAGACAGAGACATAGAGACAGACAGGGACAGAGACGGACAGACAGAGATAGAGACATAGAGACAGACAGACAGAGATGGAGACAGACAGACAGACAGAGATAGAGACATAGAGACAGACAGACAGACAGACAGGGACATGGAGACAGACAGACAGACAGACAGGGACAGGGACATAGAGACAGACAGACAGAGATAGAGACATAGAGACAGACAGACAGACAGGGACATAGAGACCCACCTTGGCGGGGTCAGACAGACAGGGACATAGAGACAGACAGACAGGGACATAGAGACCCACCTTGGCGGGGTCAGACAGACAGACAGGGACATAGAGACAGACAGACAGGGACATAGAGACCCACCTTGGCGGGGTCAGACAGACAGAGACAGGGAACATAGAGACAGACAGACAGGGACATAGAGACCCACCTTGGCGGGGTCAGACAGACAGAGACAGGGACATAGAGACAGACAGACAGGGACATAGAGACCCACCTTGGCGGGGTCAGACAGACAGAGACATAGAGACAGACAGACAGGGACATAGAGACCCACCTTGGCGGGGTCAGACAGACAGAGACAGGGACATAGAGACCCACCTTGGCGGGGTCAGACAGACAGAGACAGGGACATAGAGACAGACAGACAGGGACATAGAGACCCACCTTGGCGGGGTCAGACAGACAGAGACAGGGACATAGAGACCCACCTTGGCGGGGTCAGACAGACAGAGACATAGAGACAGACAGACAGGGACATAGAGACCCACCTTGGCGGGGTCAGACAGACAGAGACAGGGACATAGAGACCCACCTTGGCGGGGTCAGACAGACAGAGACATAGAGACAGACAGACAGGGACATAGAGACCCACCTTGGCGGGGTCAGACAGACAGAGACAGAGACATAGAGACAGACAGACAGGGACATAGAGACCCACCTTGGCGGGGTCAGACAGACAGGGACATAGAGACCCACCTTTGCGGGGTCAGACAGACAGAGACATAGAGACAGACAGACAGGGACATAGAGACCCACCTTGGCGGGGTCAGACAGACAGAGACAGGGACATAGAGACCCACCTTGGCGGGGTCAGACAGACAGAGACATAGAGACAGACAGACAGGGACATAGAGACCCACCTTGGCGGGGTCAGACAGACAGAGACAGGGACATAGAGACAGACAGACAGGGACATAGAGACCCACCTTGGCGGGGTCAGACAGACAGAGACATAGAGACAGACAGACAGGGACATAGAGACCCACCTTGGCGGGGTCAGACAGACAGAGACAGGGACCTAGAGACCCACCTTGGCGGGGTCAGACAGACAGAGACATAGAGACAGACAGACAGGGACATAGAGACCCACCTTGGCGGGGTCAGACAGACACACCCCCATAATCAGTGCAACGACCCAGCTGCTGCGTCGCACTTTGATATCATTGCCGTAACCTTTACTTGTCATTATCGTAACCTTTTTACATAGCTGTCATTTCCGCCACCAGTTACACTTGCGAGCCGGGGTCGGGGTAATGCACCGTCAGCTTCTGCAGCGCTGAAGGGCATGTTTAAACCTTAGTGCTGGTTGTTTTCACCTCGCTCTGTTTATGTTGGCAGCAGCCATATGCTCAGAGCGATTGTTAAAGCACAGAGGGTGCTTAGCCTGTTGGTCTGCCAGCACAGAGGATGACGATCATTCCACTTTATCACAACTTGGGTCTTGTTTTTGTCCTTTTTGCCATCATTCCTCCCGGTGATCATAACAGTACACTTACCAAGTTATTACCGTGACACTGAGATCAGAAAGTGGCGCCACTTTTGTTTTAGTGGTATTCGTACGCTGATTCTCAGGCCCTGTTCAGACCTGGTATTAACATGCGTCCTCGGTGATCCGATCACAAGTAGACAGCTCGAAGCCCGGGAACACCCTGCACGCCTGACGAGCGCGTGGCGGCGGCGTTACCTCACGGCTGTGTGATTAACGCATCTGCGTTTCTGCTGCTGCTGCTGCTGCTGTTCTATCTACACACAAATTGACCCTGATAATGACCATATCATGTCATTATAAGATGGCATTTATATAGAGAGAAATGTCAAGAAATGTGAGCTCATTTGTAAATAATAGTAATAATCCACAATTAAAATCCTGTATTATGTTCATTCATAGAGCCCTGCAAGTCACTCCAAGTTCTACAACACTGTCCTGCACATATTTCAGAATAAAAGCCTTGTGTTAACAAAAGGAGTTCTGCCCACAGAAAAAAACACATTTGAGCAGTTTTATTTTGAAATGAAAGCAGGAAATATTGATTTAAAAATACATCTCGACTTTCTTTCATGTCCGTAACATTTTCTACAGACATTGAAAGCCTAGTTATGTGGCTGATATGATGTCAATATACAGTCAAACGGTCACTTTTACTGTCTGCTGCTGCCGTGAAATGCGCACGGCTCGCGTCAAAAACAGGCGAGACCTCGAATCTCTAAAAGACACTCAGCTGAGCCGCAGTGTGAACGCTCTAACCTGTTCACATGGACGCCGAAATGAAAAACAACAGGCGACGCAGCCGCCACGCGCTCGTCAGGCGTGCGGTGCTTTCCAGGGCTCAGTACGTCAGTTCACACCTGGCAGAATGCATCTCCACGTCTCGAGCGACTTGTGATCGGATCTCATTTCGCCACTCTATATGCAAATAAACACACGTCAGGAGTTGAGTTCTCATTAAAACTAAAATGTTACTGGTATGTTACCTGCATATCAAATTGATCAGAGCACAGAAGGCCAGATATGATCGATTGCTGACAATGTGGCATTTAAAAGGCTATTTTTAGGACTGTCAAAGTTAATAATGCCTTGATGCAAAGTTCATTTAGTTAATTTCTTTAAAGCAGCAGTAGGCTAGATTGGAACAAATAAGATTTAAACAAAAGTTTGGAGGAAAACAACCAGAGTCAAGCTGGAGCCTTGCTGTCCCTTAGCAGCGCTGATCAGATATGAATCAATATTCTGTTACTGTAATGACTATTTCTCATGTAAAATGTTCAGAATCATCTTGTAGTTACTGTTTAGCTGTAAGATGATAAAGTTTGTGACCCGACAGCCATGTTGAGATCAGCTGAAGAAACCAATCAATCACCGCCTGAAAACATTTTACATGAGAAACAGTCATTACAGTAACAGCTGCCTCTGTTGAGTGAACAGCCAATAGGAACGCTCTCTCTCTGAAATGACCTGTGATTGGCGGGTGTCACGGCCCGTCACAGGCTAGATATTTTAAAGCCTGAAAACAGAGTCATGAGGAGGTGCAGAAATCTTGTTTTTACAATGTGCTGAGAGGTTATTATGGATCTTTTTCCCAATGATGCCAAAAACTTCCTGTCTACTGCTGCTTTACTCAGAGCACACAAGGCCAAATGTAATCGGCTCCTCATTTAAAAAGCTATTTCTTAAACTCAGTGCTCACTCAGTATAAAATTTACTGCATCACTTCCAGCAAATTTTTCAAAGAACAATGAGGGCAAAACAGCATCACCAATCTGTTTTAACCAAATATTACTGTGGGATGCTGCGTATTCAAAGTAAGTGCCTCGGTCAGGGTTTTTCATGGCAGTCTGCGACACAAGGCCTCTTGTCTTGAGTGTTCACGTCCAGATCGTAATGTTGTACAGAAACCATTGAGCCGGCAGTTTGCAGAGATGCATGCTCAAAAGAAAACAGCACATTTCTGGTCAGAAGGAGAAACACACCTACTTTTAAACATTATGAAAGACTTGGGTATCCACAGGTTTTTGGATATGCACATATATCATGGGAGTGATTTACATTAATCAGAATATGCATTGCTGAATGTGAGCAGGAATATTAGTGGAGTATTTATTTTCATTAGCCATGTAAACCACTGAGAATAAGGGAAAGGGACTTTTTCCTGAATATTGTGTGCATGTAAACATAGTAGGTGATTGGCCAGATGTGCGGAGGTGTGTAGGAGTTGATCTTTTCTCTCAGCCCGTCTTTTTCGTTCTTCATAACATGTTCCTTTGCTTTAGTTAATCGTAGGACTGACAACCGATTAAAATATTTAATCGAGATTAATGGCATAGGGCTGCACGGTGGTGCAGTGGTTAGCACTCTCGCCTCACAGCAAGAGGGTCGCAGGTTCAATTCCGGCTTGGGACTCTTCTGTGTGGAGTTTGCATGTTCCCCCCGTGTAAGTGTGGGTTTTCTCCAGGTACTCCGGCTTCCTCCCACAGTCCAAAGACATGCTGTTTAGGTTAACTGATGACTCTAAATTGCTGTAGGTGTGAATGTGAGCGTGAATGGTTGTCTGTCTATATGTTGTCTGTCTCTATGTGTCCTGCGATGGACTGGCGACCTGTCCAGGGTGAACCCCGCCTTCGCCCAATGCCAGCTGGGATCGGCTCCAGCCCCCCCACGACCCCTAACGGGATAAGCGGTTGACGATGGATGGATGGATGGATAATGGCATGATCGTCCATAGTTAATCTGGATTAATGACACATTTGTTATCTTTTCAAAATGTATCTTAAAGGCAGATTTGTCAAGTATTTAATACTCTTACAACATAGGAGTGGACAAATATGCCGCTTCATGCCAATGTATGTATATATTTATTATTGGAAATCAATTAACAACATAAAACAATGACTAATATTGTCCAGAAACACTCACAGGACCTGCATTTAATAAAAAAAAAAAATGTGCGAAAATCATAACATGGCAAACTGCAGCCCAACAGGCAACAACAGCTGTCAGTGTGTCAGTGTGCTGACTTGACTATGACTTGATCCACACTGACTGTGATTATCATAAAGTGGGCATGTCTGTAAAGAGGAGACTCGCTGGTTCCCATAGAACCCATTTTCAGTCACATATTTATCTTTTCTCGCCAAAATTTAGCGAAAGTATGGAGTGTTATTTAGCCTCCTTCAGGACAAGCTGGTATAACGTGGTTGGTACCAGTGGATTCCTGAGGTTTTCTACTTTCATATGATATGTAACTTCACCGTAGCTTTAAAAATGAGCCTGCTACAGCCACCAGAAGATAGATTGCTTTAGTGTGTGAAAGAAATTAGCCTTAACGATTTGTTATCGTGTTAACTTTGACAACCGTAGTAGTTTATCCACGTGATTATCACCCGTAGCCGTTCTGTGTCCAGGTTTTTTTAGCTGCTCTGAACAAGTATTTAAAAAACTCTCTTCCCCATCAGACTTTGCTGTACTGATGTCACCGTGTTCCCAGATCTCAACAGTTACTTTTGTATGCAGTGTTATCAAAGCTGACTGAAATGATGGCCAGTCAGTAACCTTACCAAATCGGTCAGCGTCAACTCCAGGTCTGGCTGTGTTGGGAAACTTCCTGTGTGTGTTGTACTTTTGGGAGTCGTTGGATCTGAATCAGACCCGAGACAGACGTTCTCTTTAACACAGTCTTCAGCAGTACTCTCAGAGGAACAGGGAAGTGGGACGTTCTGTTATTGTTGACAACCAAACCATCAAAAGTTATCCAGTAGCCCACTAGTCAATCAGTGGTTAATATTACCCCGAGGAGCGTCACTTAGAACTTGGAGGCTGTGTTGAGCCGTCTTAGGGAGTGTTATGTGGAGTTCTCCTACAAGCCACGAGCTAGTACGGTGTCTTCACATAATCTGTTTTGCCAGTTTGTGTCTCGGCATCTCTCAGTGATACTGTTTGAAGAATCCAGCGATTGCCTGTGGGAGACAAAATGACTGCTGTGTGAAGTTCATCTCAGTACAGTAGCCAAGCGGGCCGTCCTCCAGCTTCAGGACAATATTCTGTCCCCTGGTTCAAGTGTCTGTAGACCAACTAGAGGCATCAAAGTAAAGTTAGCAGTTGCAGTGACTGGCATGCACTTTTAACATATTACAAATGTTTTTTTTTCCCCCCACACCCTCTGTGTAATCCAAAATGCCGGGCCTTAATTGAAGTTGTACAGGAGCTCCCTGTGTTAACCAAAGCTGGTGTGAGGAAGCCTTTTTAAGTCTGATTCGCCTGGAGGCTTCGGATCTTGTGAGAGAATAAGTGGGCGTGCGTTTGTTCATCAAGCTTTGTTATGCTTTTTTCTTTTTTTTTTTACTCACTAAAGGAAAGGCTCACTGAACTTATGATCGGCAGCACATTTTAGAAGCCTCACCCCTTTTAAACTCGCAACGAGACTAATTATGTATATATGTGTTTGCGCGTGAGCGAGAGGTAGAGGTCATTTGTGTGAGTGGGTGTCAGCATGTAGGAGGTTGTGTGAAGCACTGTAATATTACTGAAGTCAGATTTGTCGGATACAGGCGATGAAGTTGTTTTATTATATTTTATTATTTCTTGGTAGGGTTGGTCAGTTATGGCAAAAAGTCGTAATCTGGTATTTTGGTCAATATTGAGAACACGATTATTCAACATGATTATTCTCTGGCTTTGGAAACATGCATTTACAGTAGAAAAAAAATAGCATTTTAAAGTTAAATGCATAAATCTGGTGAACTTTGAGAGCAAAATGAAGGTTAATGAAGAACTCTGTGCTCTTGTGAACAATGTACTCATAGACATATTGGTTGTATAGATATGAAGGGTGATAACATGGCAAAAAAAGTCACATCCGCAAAGCGTGGTAAATGAGACAGTGTCCACCTTCACCCCGGGCCTTTCACCGTTGCACCACATGGAGGAAAAGCACCTGGCGAGATACAGCATTGGAGGCTGGCGCCCGTTCTATCCCTGAGAGATGCTCAGTGGTGCATGAAGCCAAAATAGCTCAACTGCGTGATAAAGTACCTGGATCTTCTTCCGCATTCGTCGGACTCATAGAGCAGGCGCAGTAGCATTTCCTTTAACTCCGCCTGCCAGACCTAGGTCCAGCCTCAGTCTTAGGCTCATTCACCTGAATGGAGGAAGGATAATAGTCCTGTATTCAGCTATTTGTGCATTTTACAACTTTTAGGACTGAATGATTTAAATTCAAGTGTTTGTACTGTGAAGTCGATTTACCTCAAAAAAAATCCTGGACATCTCTTTCCAAATCCAAGTCTATAGGAAAGTCTTTTTGGGCTCAATGGTATCACATGATGGACACGGAAGTTGTAGCACTACCATTTGGCCACTATGTAAATGTGTTTCACAGCCCAGCGCTCCTCCTGGGGCCTTGTCTTCGACCCGCCAAGCAGGGCGAAAGTGCACCGCTGTAAAGGAAAGGGGTGCACTGGATTTATTAGCCAAGACAAAACAAGAGCATCATTGCAAAACTGAATGAGCCGCAATAAATCTGTGATGAATTAATCAATTAATTAATAAAAATATTGGTTGTATAGATATGACTTGTGTTGACATGGTCCAAAAGTCACACCCGCAGAGCTTGATAAATTAGACAGGGTCTGTGTTTCAAGGCTGGAGAGAGGGCACATCGAGTCCACAGCCCCATGAAGCTCCAAGTCCAGGCGAGCCACCTTCATGCCAGGCCTTTCCAAACCGATCTAGAGCTGGTCGCAGCGCACCGTCACAGAGGAAATGCCTCTGGCGAGGGCCTGCCGGCACCAGGTAGTGGCCGTCCCTGACCCATTAAGCGGGGCGAAGCCTTGTAAAGGACAGGGGTGAGCTGGATTTATAACACAAGACAAAACAAGAGCATCATTGTTAAATGGAATGTGGCACAATAACCGTTTTAGCACTATTATCTTGTATTAAAAACTATTGGAAACTAAAATTGTACTTGTCAAAATAAAGGTCTACAGTTTGCCTCTTTGTATCGCTGAAAATGTTGAGCTGCCTCGGCGGCTCTTGGTTTTGAGCACTTACCTGTGGAGCCATCTTGAGTGGCACACTGCCACTCTGTGGGGTCTTCCTTCTGTTGTCTGGTGTCTTTGTGCTGTGTGGAACAAAGGCAGGTGTCGTAGCCACCGTCCTCAAAAACAAGCAGCGGCAAACAAAAGAAATGGCCCTGTTGTGCCAGAGACATGCCTACACAATCCCAACACACACCTCTGCAGTCAATTCCTCATTAATATGACTCACAATAAATCACCATAGTAATGCCTCTTCATTTGATTTGAGGGGATCTGATTCTGCCTTATTGCGGAGTCATTTGAGAGCAGCTAAATTATTAATCACCGTCAGCCTATTGTTTTTCTATTTTATGTCCTCCCAGTGCCCTTTCTGCGTTAACTGACATCATTCAAACCCACAGAATGACAGCGTGGTTTGTATGCATGGATGATGGCATTCATGACAGCCTATCATAAAGGACTTTGTATGCTCTTAAATTAGTTCACCTGAACTTTTTAGCCATGCTAGCAGCTGGCTCTGGAGACGCTAGTATTGGTTGGTCGGTCTGCCACTTTGGTCCAGGCTGAAATATCTGAACAACTAAATGATGAATTGGTGTGAAATTGGGTTCAGAAGATGAATCTTAATGTCTCTGGTTTTGTTTGTTGCACCACTAGCTCTTCAAAGTTATCCACCAGATGGATTGGCATCAACTTTTGTTCAGTCATTTGTGGTTCTCAGACCTAATTAGGGCTGTCAAAGTTAACATGATAATAACACGTTAACGGAAACTCGTTTTAACGTCACTAATTTATTGCGAGCTATACTAGCATCATATGAAGCTGAAAGGAATCCGCTGGTTCCAACCATGTCATACTAGCTTGTAGCAAAGGAGGGTTCACATATTTGCCTAAAACAAGCTTATTTACTCCCATGTTGATAAGAGCATTAAATACTAGACAAATCTCTCTTTTAATGTACATTTTGAACATAAAAAAATGTATACTTAACACGATGATTTGATGTTCCTTTAACCGTGAGGTTGACATTTGTAGTTTTGAGTGTTTTTACATTTATTGCTGGGGTGTCGGACTCAATTTCATTTCGGACCACATCAGCATTATGGTTGCCCTCTAAAGGCCGGCTGTAAATATGACTATATGAATATATCTACTCTTGATCATATTACAAAATTGCCTCTGCATTTGATTATTATCAGTTTTAGTAATAATTTATTTAATAACTTGCTCTGAAAGCAGAAGCGTAAGAAAAATAGTTGGAAGCAGAAATATCGTACAATTAATAAAAAAAATGTTCAGTAACAAACATGCTTATGTGTCAATATATATGCATGCACATAGACGCAAAAATACTTTATGTGGCCACACACACTCACATTTCTATATCTTATTATAACATAAATCCCATGAATTTGTGAGATTAAGAAACCCTCATTGTTACCTGTCCATCAAAGATCAAGTTTTCTTTTCTTGGACATTTGGTACTATTCATAATTTTTATAAGACCCCATCACTCGGCTAGAGCGTCGCTGCTGGACACTGGTGATATTGAGATGCTTCAGTGCGCATGTAACAAAATCAAGATGCATTTTGGGACATGTAGTTTAAGGACATCGCACTTCTGTAAAGCTCCACACATAGTGTTGTGTGTTCCTTCCAGATAACTCAGTTTTGGTTTCATCTGTCCACAGAGTATTTAGAAGGTAGTGCTGTGGAACATCCAGATGCTGTTTTACAAACTACAAATGTGCAGTGTTGTTTTTGGACAGCAGTGTCTTCCTCCATGGTGTCCTCCCATGAACTCCCTTCTTCTTTAAAGTTTTACTTATTGTAGATTAGTCAACTAAAATGTTAGCATGTGCCAGAGATTTCTGTAAGTCTTTAGCTGACCCTCTAGGATTCTTCTTCACCTCATTGAGCATTCAGCGCTGTGCTCTTGTGGTCGTCTTTACAGGACGACCACACCGAGGGAGAGTAGCAACAGTGCTGAACTGTCTCCATTTCTAGACAGTCTGTCTTACCGTGGACACATGGACATCAAGGCTTTTAGAGATACTTTTGTAACCCTTTCCAGCTTCATATAAGCCAACAATTCTTGATCGTAGGTCTTCTGAGAGCTCTTTAGTGCGAGGCATGGTTCACATCAGGCAATGCTTCTGGAGAACAGCTAACTCAAAACTGATGTGTTTTTTATAGGGCAGGGCAGCTTTAACCAACACCTCCAGTCTCATCACATTGATTGGACTCCATGTTGGCTGACTCCTGGCTCCAATTAGCTAAGTCATCAGCCTAGGGGTTCACATACTTTTTCCACCCTGCACTGTGAATGTTTACATGTTGTGTTCAATAAAAACATATAATTTTTGTGGTATTTGTTTAAGCAGACTGTGTTTGTCTGTTGTTGTGACTTAGATGAAGATCAGAACAATTTCATGACCGATTTATGCAGAAATACAAGTAATCTCAAAGGGTTCACATACTTTTTCGTGCAACTGTATGGAGAAGAAGAAGAAGATATTCCTTTATTAGTCCCACAGTAGGGAAATTCAGTTTTACACTCTGTTGTTCATACAGTACATATACATGCGTCAATGGAGAGATGTCAGAGTGAGGGGGCTGCTCCTGACAAGCGCCCAGAGCAATTGGGGGTTCGGTGCCTTGCTCAGGGGCACCTCAGCAGTGCCCAAGAGGTAAACTGGCACCTCTCCAGCAACCAGTTGGTCTTGGTCCATGGGGGACTTGAACCGGCGTCCTCCGCGTCCTAACCCAAGTCCTTACGAACTGAGCTACTGCCGCCCCCATGCGTGTGGATCCTCATGCTGAGTCCAGCTGTGCACATCTGCAACAATTCAAGCTGTGCTGGCAAGCTGTGGTTGTTTTTGATGAGACAGTGTTGCACGGTTAAAGGTGATATCTTGCAGGTGCCCTGGTTCATTAATAGTCATCTGCAGCACTTCATCTAGCCAGCACACTGCGGAGGTCTCTTTCATTTTACCATTCTTCCTTCCAATATTAACGATCCTTCTGAACAAATAGTGCTCAGTATGTCCTTATGTTGTTGTGTATTTATATTGAACAGTAGTACTGCTAACAAAACAACGTCAATCGTGGTGGGCAAAACAATGCATTTCCCTTAGCAGCTTCAAAATTGTCAGTGTATTACATGTCATCCCCCTTATGCTCTCCTCAAATTCCCTGTCTGTTTGTTGACCATGTACTATCAATTAAAGCCAAACATCCCAAACGAACCAACCCTCCCAATGGTCTGCTGATGGAAAGCTTTTAATTTGAAGCAGCAACAAAGGGAAATGTTTGATTTGTATTAGCAGCAACTTAACACAGCTCAAATACAACCAGTAAACAGTGAGGCTGATATCTGTCAGATGAAATTACAAACATAAGAGTGAAACCTCACTCCAAACCACAGTTTCTTGTCTTTTATTTAGAGAGATGTATATTTTCTCCAGTCACTACCATAACCTCAGTGGCAGACACTGTTTGGTTTGAGGGAGGAGATTGTCAGGACAAGTGTGGCTCAGTTTATCCCCAGTTGTGGAAATGCATGTGATCACATATTAACACAGCACAGTGTGGTGTGCGGCAAAGTTGACCCAGTGAAACTGAAAAGAAAGCTCATAGACTGGATATGAGGAGTGGATGTAGTCACCGTGACGCCACCCATTGGTTTGTGGACTACAGTTTTGGCCATCGACCTTGGTTATTGGCTCTCGCTCTTTTGTTTTTTTGGAACACGAGAGGTGAGGCACAACCAAATGCTTCATAAGACATTTTTAGGTGACCCAGATTTATGATCTATTTGACTCTAAATGGGACCATAATTTACTAAATGAACATCATGCTGTATTGAGGAAGGCTTGAAACTAGCGATTGCGACCATAAACGCATGCTTACAATGTTTACTGTGGTAATAAATCAAGTGAGAAGTAGACTTATTTCTCATTGACTTCCATCCAAGAGTCACTCCCTACTGAATATTAGAAAGATTGCAGGTTTAAGGCACTTACTGGCTTCAATTTTCAGAGCGTGAGGTTTCCCCTTGGATTAGATAAGAATATGAATTTCAGTAAGGCAAGACTCTGTACGTTGTAAATGTTAGATTTACATGTTGAACCCAGTCCAGTCTGTGATTGTTCTTGCACTTTTTTTTTTTTTTTTTTTTTTATCAGAGGGGTCAGAGCTCAGGTTTGAGATGACACAGAGCAGAGACGTCTGTCATTATCTCGCTCATGAGCGCTCACAATCACACACTTTCTTTAATGGAGACTGACCTGGTGACCTTCTGGTCACAGCGGAGCAGCTCTCAAAACCCAAAGCCTGCCTGCTGCCTCCTCAAATCACAGCTCCTGTGTTACTGTACGCCTGTAATGGTCGGTTAGGATCGGTATGGTTCAGGACCTGAAATTATAGGCTGGTGCGAGATAATATCAGAGCAGAAAGCTATGCATAGCAGCGATGCTGCATAGTTATATAAGGCCTGAGCTGAAGTCGACTTTCCCAGTTTTGGGGGGGGGGGGGGGGGGCTCTCTGCAGCTCCCTCGGCCCTCAGCTTTCTTCTCCTCATCTCCTGCTCTCCACTCTGCTACCCACTGCTCCTTTTTTCTTCTTCCAACTCTTTTGGCCAGGAGTTTATGCTTTTTTTTTTCTTCTTCCTCTTCTTCTTCCTTCCACTATGGCCAATTTTGACTTCTGTGCTCCTTCACTACGTGTAGGACAGATTTCCTCCATCCATCTCCTGCTTGTCCTCTGTTGAACCTCCTTATCCTTCTATGCCCTTTCTCAGCTCTGTGTGCGCGTGCATGTGAAGCTACTGTACATCGCTGCTGGCTGTTCTCATTTTCCCTCCTCACGCCGTATCCCAATTTCACACAGATACCTAGAAACTCCCGCTCGCACACCTGTCTCCTTATGCCCTGTGGCTGGGCAGTGGTGTACTGTAGCATACTGTAGGATATATGTGTGTGTGTGTGTGTGTGTGTGTGTGTGTCTGTGTGTGTGTGTGAGTGACTGCAGCTGCTTTTGGCCATCCAGGCTGCCTCCTCGTTTTCAGCTTCATTTCCCCCCCTAATGAAGATTCAGAGGCAGCGCTGCTACTGGCACAGGGCAGGAGAGGGAAGGAGGGAGGGAGGGATGAGGAATGAGGGATAGGGGAGGTAGCAATGACAGCGTAAGAGAAGGGAGGCAGGAGTAAGAGTCAGAGGAGATGGAGGGAGAGGAAGCGCCAAGATGGAGGGAGAAGAAAGTATGGGAGAATCCAGAGGAGGCGAGAGAGGCAAAGGAGGAGGTGAAGGGAAGGAGAGAAGATGAATGGGGAGGAGAGGACAGCTACAACAGAGGAAAGAGAGGGAAAAAGCTGATGAGTTTTGTGATAAAGATGACTAGAGAGAGTAGCCCTCTCTCTTCCTCTCTCTCCTAATTAGCTCCCTGGCTGTGATGAATGGCGCAGCACTTAGGACCCAATCGGCGAGCCGACCTTGTCATGTGTACTGATGGGGTGGGGTGACTCTACCCCCCTACCCACCACCTCCCACCTCTGTCCCCCTCTTACCTATTGTACCACCTCCTGTGGAAGCAGATGCTGCTAATATCGAGGTGTGTGTGTGTGTGTGTGTGTGTGTGTGTGTGTGTGTGTGTGTGTGTGTGTGTGAGTGGGCGCTTTGTCCTCCAGCCTCGGCGGCTGGCAGTTCCAAACGTCGCTGTAAACACTCTCGGTTGTGCACTTACACCCACACCTGCCTCATTTCATATGTGGTGCCTTTTGTTTTACAGCATTAAATGTCACATTATCGGTTTAGAGTTAACGCTGTCATATAAGATGATTAGCAAGATGATGGAACGTCCCCTAATTTTGCGTCTAAGCTGTTGTAAATGTGAAGTTAAGGCCTTAAGAAAGGCCTTTTTTTCATACGTTGTGTTTTTGAAGTCCTGCTCTTTTCCTTACTGCTCCACTGAGGATTCCCTCAAATACGATCTGTGTCGTTGTTTTTCCCATTGGGGGTTTGTGGCGTGAAATTTGATATTAAAAAAATAAACCCCCTTGAGTATAGAATAAAGTACACTTCAATTTGGGTTTATAACAATAGGCTTGTTATTTTTATTGATTTGGCCAGCAATTGTCTGTAACAATTAGACTGTACTCACCAGCTATTTGCTGGGATCTGGGAAGGCTGCAACATCGTAAAAATAGGGCTGTCGATCGGTTTGAATATTGTTCATGATCCTATATAAATCTTATAGGGAGATTTATCAATTATTTAACATTGGAGTGGGCAAATATGCTGTTTTATGCAAATGTATCCATCCATCTTCAACCGCTTATCCCGTTAGGGGTCGCGGGGGGGGGCTGGAAACGATCCCAGCTGGCATTGGGTGAAGGCGGGGTTCACCCTGGACAGGTCGCCAGTCCATCGCAGGGCACATAGAGACAGACAACATATAGACAGACAACCGTTCACGCTCACATTCACACCTACGGGTAATTTAGAGTCATCAATTAACCTAAACAGCATGTCTTTGGACTGTGGGAGGAAGCCGGAGTACCCGGAGAAAACATGCAGAACATGCAAACTCCACACAGAAGAGCCCCAAGCCGGAATCGAACCGGCTTTTGAAAACCAATTAATAACACAAAACAATGACTAATATTGTCCAGAAACCCTCACAAGTTCTGCATTTAGCATAAAAAATATACTCGAATCATAACATGGCAAACTGCAGCCCAACAGGAAACAACAGCTGTCAGTGTGTCAGTGTGCTGACTTGACTATGACTTGATCCACACTGACTGTGATTATCATAAAGTGGGCATGTCTGTAAAGGGGAGACTGGTGGGTACCCAGAGAACCCATTTACATTCACACATCTGGAGGTCAGAGGTCAAGGGACCCCTTAGCCTACTTAGTGACTAGCTACTGTGACCAATAGATTTCTCTGGTTTTCTGGTTTCATATGATGCCAGTATCTTCTACTTTAAAACTGAGCTAAAACGTAAAAATTGCAAGTTGCCAATCATAAGGTCGGCGGTTCGACCCCCGGTACCGGCACCTTGCATGACAGCCTCTGCCATCAGTGTGTGAGTGTGTGTGTGAATGAGTGAATGCTGATACAGTAAGTAGTGTAAAGCGCTTTGAATGGTCAGAAGACTACAAAGGAGTTATATAAATGCAAGTCCATTTACCATTACCAACAAGCAATATGAAGACATCGCTTTGGACTCTGGGAAATTGTAAAGGGCGTTTTTCACTATTTTCTGATATGTTATAGACTAAATGTTTAATCAATAGCTTATAATGAAAATAGTTGTTAGTTACAACTCTACATGAGTAGTAATAATAATCACAAAGGTTGGAAACAAATCATAAGGTTAGACAAACTTATTTGGAAGAGAAAGCAAACATTAAATTTTTTGCCTATAATGTCCAAGGTAAATCTATCAACCATCAGGTCAACAGTTTGATCCGTCAGGTGCAACTTTGGCCAATTGTATATTGCATAGTTGTACAGGCAGCTTTCACGTGCAGCGAGTAATTATTTCCAACATTTTCAGGTGCGCTGACATTGGGGTTTACCTCCAAATAAAGTGATTCAGATAGTCTGTCAAACCAGTTGGCATTCTTACAGCCTGTCTTATTGCCTGACAGGTCGTAAACAAGTGTTAGACAACTCACAGTCCACTATATTTTATATAGACTATGTTTTATCATCATCTTGCCCAGTTGTCATGGAAGTTTCAGTTAAGCAGAGCACTTCTAGGATTTCTTGTGTGCAGTGGCGTAACAGTCGAGCGTGACACTTGTGGACAGTTGATGAGGAGTCCTCGGCTGTCTGAGTTCCCTCCTTCATTCCCTCGTTCACTGCTTCCTGCTACAGTAACACACACGCGGTAGTTTACTCTATAGTGAGCAGAAAAATGAGTTTTCACACACTTCTGAATCGTCGTCATTTTGCATCATCATTACCGCTGTAGTGTCTCACATCTATTGAGTCTCCACACTACACACTATTAAAAATGACACATTGCATTGTGGGATTGTTAGCAGAAATAGTGTGCCAGAGTCACTACTTTACGGTCAAATAAAACAGTGGATAGTAAATGTAGTGATTTTAGACACAGCCTCAGAGGTCCTTAGACTTTGTAGTGATTTTGCGACACCCCTAGGACTCGGCAAATAATTTGGCGAATATAATATATACGGCTTTCCTTTACCAAAGAAATTCTTAGTCAACAAGTTTGTCGACTAATCAGTTGTAGTAGTAGTATTTTTATTCAGTCATCACCCAGAATACAATAAGTAAGAACAGTATAATCAGTATTAACAAAGTCAACAGTCTTTGTATTAAGTCATGACTGAATAGGCACAGGCAGAAGCAAAATGCTTATATATGCCTAACCTATATACTTCTCAAATTAAGCTACCCTCAAGAAATAAAACACACACACACTGATTTGTTAATTCAACCAACAGATCTGTAAAACAGAGTTTTTCTAGAACAATCACACAAAAGCAAATAAGTCAATCTGCATGAAAAAAGCTTTAAAAACAGTGGTAAAAGTGGTATTAATTCAAATTGAAATGTGTTTCTGACGATCACTGTGAAACAGGTCTGAAGTATTTTGGTTTGTAGATTACTAAAAGTTCCCCTGTGTCTGAGAGTACAAATGGGAGTAAGCTAAGCATACGTTTAATTGGTGTTATGATTATGAGGGGACCTGGACTAATCGACTAAGAGGAGGCAGTGCTATACAATATTATCATTACTGACAGATAATAAATAAGACCCGCGTTATAATAAAAAGCAATGAAACATTTGTCCTTGTGTGAGAACACTGGAGATAGGCATCTTGATAAAACGTGGGTGGTTCAATAGATAAATGTGAGTAGCTTGTTAGAGATGTGTCCTCATGAGTGTGTTTGTGATTATGATTGCTGGAACCGCATAGATTTGTTTTAGCCCTAGGTCTTCTGTGTTTCCATCAGTCAGTCATGGTGTGTATTTCAGATCCAGTGTGCTATGTCCCCCTCTGCAGAGCAGTAAAAACTGGCGGGCTGCGGTGGATCTGACGGGCCGGCTGCTGACAGCTCATGGTCAGGGATACGGAAAGGCTGGCCAGCCAACCTCCCACACCACCGACTCACTGCAGGTAAGACGCCAGCGACTTCCTCCTCATCACTCCATTCGTCTGCCTGTCTCTCTGTGTGCTGGTGGACAGTGAAGCCAAAACATGTCTTCTTCTAATGATTAATGTAATAATTCCCAAATAGCACTTGAATATAACATATTTTTTGCATTTAGTTGAAAATAAACCCAATAATGTGCTTGCACATAAAGAATTATGTAATGAAATGTCCTCATTGATGTTGTATAACCGTTTCACTGATTATTAAATACCCCATTATTTTGTAATGAGTTCATTGCATTTCCAAACTGATGATACAGTTATGCTGATACTACCTGTATGTCGAGTTTCACTTCAGGGGAACAGTGTGTTAGACCACTAACACAGACCTCTGTAAGAAAAGCACACTGTGAGATATGTGTTGCTAATGTTGTGTATAGTGTTACGGTGTATACGGTGTTGCTGCTAGCACACTTTCATGCCTGTGTTTGTAGAGCTCTATCCAGAAGATGGATGACTGCATAAGCTCATTAAGAAGGCCGCCCTGTGGTATGCTCTGCGCATGAGACTTTAAGTTAATCGACCATGTTGCTGCCTTGTGCTCCACATTACTGCTTCTTTAACCTTTTTTTTTTACCACCACGTTTTAAATGTATGTTTTTTTCTGTTTGTTTTTTTGTTTTTCTTAATGTAATATGCATCATAATCATAGACTGTGTATAAGAAGTGGATGTGTGACGTCACCCGTTGATTTGTGGACCGCCGTTTTGAAGACTCAAGTTTGGCATTTTGGCCGTTTTTTGCAGCCAGAAGTGACACGAGAGGACGGAGCTAAGCACTACCACATGCTGAATAAGACATTTTTAAGGCAACCAAAGCATTACAATGAGGGCTGTGAAACATAACAACGCATTTTAACTCAGTTTTAAAGCTACTGGTATTATATGAAACTTGAAAGCCTAAGGAATCCATTGGTATATGGTATTGGTAATCATGTCATACTTGCTTGTCGGAAAGGAGGGTAAATAACACTCCAAATTTGCGCTAAATTCATTTATTTAATTTGGAACTCTTTGCAAATGAAATAAAGTATTGACCGAGTCAATCTTTGCATCTAAACTATTAATTTACTCATTAATAGAAAAGGGGTTCCCTGAGGAAAAAGACTGGGAACGACTGCTTTGCACAATCAGCCTACATTGTCTGGAGGCCTCCTGTGTCCTCTCCTAGTAAAGATGTTAATCTGTAAACACCTGACGCCACTCCACTAACTCAAGCTCCCACCAACATCTGAGAGTCCGTGTTAATGAGGGTTGTGGTCTTACAAAGTCAACATAGGGGTCAACAGAACGGTTTCTATGGGGCTCCCGTGCTGATCTGGAGCTTCTGGATCCTTCCATGTCGATAGTCAACTCTAGGGAACACAGCTGCATGTGTCTGGGCTTCTGTCCAAGTGCGTAGCTGCCCTCCAGATGTGTAGAGGCTCTACACGGCATGTACTGTACAGTACTGTATGTTTGCTGTTTAACATTAATGGTCAGTACACATCTTTAAGGCATCCTCAGCAAATGAATACTAGTCGTTATATCATCACTTTCTTTAGTCTTTAATATCAGTATCAGTATTGGCCTTAAAAAATTCAGTCACCTCTTGGGCTCAGGAACAAAACACTGCATCAAGATTGCAACCCCATAATGTCATTGTTCAATAATGTAATTTCATTTTAATTTTATTGATTTAATAAATACTGCACCAATGTAAAAGCCAGTAATGTAATGATGTATTACATTATAGATAAAAAATGTTATGACCGTACAGTGAAAGTCAAGACATTTTATTACATTATTGAGCATGTTTTTGCATAATTGGATTCTGGCCAAATTAACTGGAAAATAGTTCCAGTTTTGGGACTAATTAAAGTCGAGATGAAATGGAAAATGCCTTTTAACCCTTTCAGATTACCTCCCAGGTCATATTGTCCGCCTGTTTAATATAATATGCAAAACAATTGCAGATCAGTTTCTTAATATTTCTTCCTGTAAAGCAAACTATGAAGTGTGCGTACCATGGATGTATAAAGAGAACTGGGTACAGCATTGCAGGGGGGCTCCTGGTCATTCCTATAAGAGATGCCCAGTGGTGCATGACGCCAAAATGGCTCAACTGCCGAGTGATAAAGTGCTCGTATTTTCTGGCGATCTCCCACATCCGTTGGACCCATAAGGCAGGGTGACGCTGTACTTCCACCGTTTGGCCTCTGCTAAAATTTGCTTCCATGTCCAGTATTTTTCCATGGGGCTTGGTGCGTATGTAAGCTAATACCAACCAGTTTCGATCAATATTATCATGATATCCAGCCACCAATCAATCTACAACTTTTAGGGTGGAGGCTCCATATGGTGCTACATTCTGGGCCCACCCAGTCAAATGTGAAAGATTTGATTTAAGTCCTCCTTGTAGCTGTATGTCTCAAATATTACATTTAGCTTGGACTTGAAGGATGTTTGAGTCAAAAGACTAAATGCCTCATTTCCACTGCATGGTACAGCTCGACTCACTTTTCTAGATTTCGGTTTCCACTGTAGTTAGTACCCCGTCAATGTAGGCAGGATTCTTCATGACCACGGTGGAGTTTTGTAGGATGCTTTTTTTTCCAAACATGAAAACCTGTGATTGCTGTTGACGGTAGCTTAAATAGCTTTAATTTGTACAGGATGTCCCATGTTGCGCTAGTGATGATTTTCTTTGACCAATCAGTGGTCTGCTGTGTTTTAACTCCACCTTCTATTATAAGCTTGGAACCTCGACCAAGGCGGTACCAAAAAAGTACCCGGTGTTATCCTCCGGTTTTGCTAAAGGAAAACCAAAAAGAATGTTTCCAAGGGAGTGGAGCAGTGCCGTACCACACAGTGGAAATGTGGCAGTGGACACACAAAAACACACTGACAGAGTCTGACTGCTGACCGACAGAGGGCGGTACAGCTGTGACCAGATGAGATCAGACAATTTGCATGACTATCTTTTTTATGTTTCTTTTGTACAGTAGGCAGAATATTTTTTGGTCTCATTTGGCAAAAATTGCATAAAAACCTTTCAGCATATCGTAATTCAAGTGTTCTGAGAGAAACTAGACTTCTGCACCTCCTCGTGGTTTTGTATTCAAGCTTTAAAACACCTAGCCCCTGATGAGAGTAGAGAGACGTAGAGAGTTTGCTGCGACTGACGGGGGTCACAAACATTTTAATGAGGAATAGTCATTACAGTAACCGAATAGTGATTCGTATTTGATCAGCGCTGCCTCGGTTGACCTGGAGTTCACGAGTAATTGACAGCTGCTCAGAGACGACAGGCTCCAGGAGCCATTAGGAGTACCGGAGGACACGGAGAAACAGGATTACTTGTCTCATGCACTACTGTCAGGATATAGTTTCCGTTTTATGTAGAAAACTTTTTCTAATCATTGTTGCTCTACAGCTTTTAGATCTTGTCTTATTCATTTAACGAACATGGAGGTGTGTTTGTGTGTATTCTAGCTCTGGTTTGTGCGGCTGGCCCTCCTCACCAAGCTGAACCTCTTCCAAAACGCTGAACTGGAGTTCGAGTCCCTTGGCAACCTGGATCAAGCAGACCTCTACTATGAGTACTACCCGACTGTTTACCCCGGGAGGAGAGGTATATGCCCACACTCTCAGCTAGTATAAAACCATACCACCCTCTGTCCTTCAGGGTCATTATTATTGATCTTTAAGTAGGAGGAACATTTTTGGTATTGATCACAGAAACTTTTATTTAGAAATTCTCCCATTGTAAAATTCGTTTCTAATCTCCTTTCATATTTCTTTTGCCCAAAAGCTGCTGCATGAATTCTGTCTGAAAGCCGACTGAAGGTTGAATAGCACTATTCATGATAGTGCCAAAAAGCTGCGCTGAAACTCTTTATCTGTGAGCTTTGAATGTATTATTAGCCTGCTCTCCAAAAGGATTTTGCATTTTACCCACGTTTTTTAGGATACACAAGCATACCACCACTGTCCTATTAAATATTCAAAGGAAAGTTTCTGCCAGGAGCTTGATATTAGACTGTATCGTCGAGAAGCTCCAACAACTCTACTTGTCTCCAGCAGTTCTTTGGTTTTGTTTCTCCTCTTTTTACACTGCATGAATTGCTCTCTAATGTATTCCCATTACTTTGGATCTGCTTCGCCCCTCGGGCTACCACAGTGAAGGCAGAAGCAGAGACACAGCTGCATGCACACACACACACACACACACCACACACACACTCATACTAAAAAAAAGCCCACTTGAAGCTACACTGCACAGCCTTCTGAAGAGAGCACCGATTGACTTTCCATTGCTCAATTTAAATGCTTTGCGCCCCGCTAGGTGCTCGCAGACAAACTGGCACGAGTTGTGTAGCCTGGCATCAGAAGTCGAACATTTCTCCGGCCCAACGCTCGCATCGACTATCTATTACTCACGATCACACTCTTTGAACGCCTTAAGAGATGGCAGCCCGTGTATCACCCTCCAAATACATTAGGATCGACTTGGCACCCGAGAGGGAATCAATGTTTGTCAGTTATTAATTTGTTTGCCAGATGAAAAGTTGAGTCCAATTTTTTTTTTTTTTTTTTAAGTCCAGAAATATTAAGACCTGAATGCCACTTGGCTGACAAGTTGGATTCAACAGTCAACTGGTTTAATATCAGCCCAGCAAAAAAAATGAATATTCACACTAGACTGGTTGTAATGTAATTACTGTTCACTTTTTTTAAAACTCTCATGCAACCTTCACTCTTTATACATCTCAGGTTCAACCAGAACACAGTCAGCATCTGACTCCCAACGCTAACACTCTGGCCCCGTTTCCACTGCAGGAACTTTCCCCTGGAACTAAGAGCCTTTTGAGGAACTCATTGCATTTCAACCGCAGGAACCAAGGTCTTTACCGGGGCAAGCGAGAGGGAGACAGCATGGCGGTGCTGCGAATGAGAGAAAGAAAAGTTATTTTCTGATTGTTTCACGGCATTATCATTCTAAAGCACTAATAAATGACCGTCAAACACTCAACAGATGAGTTACTATGGAGGCAGACGTTTGATTTTCTTCTGCTGCATTTCATTAATTACATCCAGCGTTCATCAGTAAACATATACAGCAGTAAATGTTGTCGTTGCAGTGAAACAAAACCTAACATTTATATTGGTTTATTGTTTTTCCAACGTGTTTTTTAGGTGAAACGTCGGGCACGCATTGCGCCGCCTTCAGAGTGGCAGCACGTCGTAGCAGCTCTCTCTCTGTTTTTACTCTCTTGTCTTTTTTTCATAACTTTTGGTAGCTTTCTACCACTGTTATTGGGTGTAGCTCTCACTTAACAATAGAACTACACACCAGTGTAAATAGTTTGTAGAAGTTGTATTTTTTCCCGAATTTCCCTCCGGGGATTAATAAAGGTTCATCTTATCTTATCTTATCTTATCTTACACTGAACGTCAGGCTGATGAGTGTGTTTAATGCGGTGACCACCAGCAGCCCTCGTCCAGTCATGTTGCTGTTTCAGCAGACTAATTTGCCTAATCTTTGCAGGTCTTTAGACAACAGTGGAAACACAGACAACAGTGGGATGAAGGAACCTTTTAATTCATTGAAAAGTAGTTCCAGGGACTAAAAGTCACCGGAACTTTTGGTGGAAACCCGGCTTTTATCACTCAATATATAATGAGCTAAAACACCACTAACAATAGGAGGTTATGTCAAAGCAAGTAACAATTTGCCTATTTGGGAATGAATACCTAAGTGTATTGCACGATGTATTTGGCCGTGAGAAACTACATTGTGAGTGTGTTTTTCAGGGCCAGATTCAGCTCCGGGCAAACGTTGTCGAGCTTTACTTTATTTTTCACCTTTTCTCTAACTGAGAATGTTGGTATTGACAGTAGTAGACATACTCAAAAAAATTTTTTTCTGCCCTGTCCTGCATTCAGATGTTTACTTCAAGTGAAGCGTGAAAGAGAGGCATTATCAGCACCATGAACTTAATCATGGACTTTAAGAAATCTATTCAAGGTGGAGCTTTTACGTCTAATATGATGCTGGAGACTCCAAGTCCTGAGAATCTAAAGGTCTTAGATGGAAATCTTAAACATGACTTCTTGTGAGCTAACCCAGTTCGGTTTACAGGATACATTTTGTGTATCCTTCAGGTCTAACGAATGTGCGGAAAAAAGTCATGTGTATATGTACAACTGTAGAATAACCTCATGAGTTCACAGAAATATAATTATATATTCTCAGTGGTAGCTATGGCCCTGATTGTGACTGCAGCGAACTACTGCAACTACTGTATATAATATAACTACTGTATAAAGTGTTTATTTACACAGTTTATTCAAGAGGCATATCTGTACTAGAGCTGTCAAGGTAACACAATAATAACACGTGAACGCAAATTCGTATTGACGCCACTAATTTCTATAATGCAACTTGCAATATTTTATTGAGATTGTAGCAAGCTCAGTTTTAAAGCTAGAGTGAAGATACTGGCATCTTCAACCATGTCACACTAGCTTGTCTAGCTACACTTTGATGAGGAAAAACTGTCATGGCCATTTTCAAAGGGGTCCCTTGACCTCTGACCTCCAGATGTGTGAATGTAAATGGGTTCTCTGGGTACCCACCAGTCTCCTCTTTACAGACATGCCTACTTTATGATAATCACAGTCAGTTTGGATCAAGTCATAGTCAAGTCAGCACTCTGACACACTGACAGCTGTTGTTGCCTGTTGGGCTGCAGTTTGCCGTGTTATGATTGGAGCAGATTTTTTATGCTAAATGCAGAACCTGTGAGGGTTTCTGGACAATATCTGTCATTGTTTTGTGTTGTTCATTGATTTCTAGTAATAAATATGTACAGTACATACATTTGTATAAAGCAGCATATTTGTATTAATATTACTTTGTAATTAATGATGATTGACTATGGGCAATCGTGGACAATGGGCAATCGACTGATGGCCCTAATTTGTACCATCAGCTCCTGTACCACAACTGCCTTCAAACTTTGCCAGAACAACGTACTCTCCAGCAGGGAGTAAAATTGGATGGTGTGACACAGATAATATAACAGCTACCTCTATTTTGGACACTCTTGGCACTTCCTCAAAGTCAGAACTGTCATGGCGATGTGCTGTTGGTCAGTGGCACAAATTAGCTTGTCTATTAGTTCACCAAAGTTGAACTTGAACAAAAAAAAAATCCACGAGGAACTTTTTGCGAGCAAATCCACCAATCCAGACAATTGCATGTAAATAAACTGATAAATAAAAGCCTCTCTGGTGGGAACTGGTCATATCTCATGCTTTAGTGTGTTTTCTTGCATGTGCTGGTAGAGCATAAGATATAAAGATGGGCACCCACTCTTCAAAATATTGCTTTATAGTGCCACTACTAGTCAGAGCTTCACAGGTACCTTCATTTTTAGTTTTAGTCCCGAGTTGTTTTTATTTTAGTGTTAATTATAACAGACACTGTTAAGGTAGTAAAAGTCTTAATTCTATGTAGGTCAATTCAACTGTCAATCGATTCAAATATTTAATCATGATTAACTGCATGATTGTCCATAGTTAATAGTGATTAATCCCAAATTAATCAGCTGTCAGTGATGTGTGCTGACTTGACTATGACTTGCCCCAAACTGCATGTGATTATCATAAAGTGGGAATGTCTGTAAAGGGGAGACTGCTGGGTACCCAGAAAACCCATTTACATTCACATATGTGGAAGTTATAGAAGAAGAAGAAGAAGAAGAAGATCTACCTTTATTAGTCCCACAGTGGGGAAATTCAATTTACACTCTGTTAAACTCATACATGGTACATGCAGACCTGAAACACACATACATGCATTAATGGAGAGATGTCAGAGTGAGGGGGCTGCTCCTGACAAGCGCCCCGAGCAGTTGGGGGTTTGGTGCCTTGCTCAGGGGCACCTCGGCAGTGCCCAAGAGGTAAACTGGCACCTCTCCAGCTACCAGTTCACACTCAGTTTTTGGTCCATGTCGGGACTTGAACCGGTGACCCTCCGGTTCCCAAGCCAACTCCCTACAGACTGAGCTACTGCCGCCCCCAATGCGGGGGCATTGTTATAATGTTTATAACATTATAACAATGTTATAACATTGTTATAACATTTATAACAGTTTTTCCTCGCCAAAATTTCACAGAAGTTTAGAGCGTTATTTAACCTTTTTTTACCAACAAGCTAGTATGACATGGTTGGTACCAACGGATTCGTCATGTTTTAAGCCTTCTACAGCCTCCGAAAGAAGGAATGCCTTAAAGAAACAAAATTTGCGCTAATGTGTTATCATCACGTTAACTTTGACAGCCCAAATTTTGAGTCGATGAAACTTGCCGACACCCAAGTGAGACAGAATCCAGAATGAAACCAAGAGAGAGCGCTGTCCAGTCAGCATGAAGATAAAACACTGCAACAGAGGGCAGTGCTAAAAGAGACACTGGGGTAAATGGGGGAAATGAGTGTGTGTTGTGTGCTCTAGATGGGTTAGATACACAGTACGAGCAGATAGAGGAGAGAGATAGAAATTGAGATACGTAGACGGGCAGAAGCGGCAGCCAAAGATGGACCAGCTAGCTGAGCTTCAGGTCTGATGACAATATCAAAGAGACCCTGATCAAAGTCTGGGAACTCACCTGAATATAGGCTCTTCCTCAGGGGTGTGTGTGTGCGTGTGCTGTGTGTGTGTGTGTGTGTGTGTGCGTGTGTGTGCGTGTGCGTGTGTCAGACAGTGTGAATGATGTAGAGGCAGAGAGAGACAGAGGGATGAGGCAGAAAGATGAGTGATGGAGCTGTGCAGCACACACACAGAGAGAGATGAGAGGGTTTAATAAGCAGCCATACGTAGCTCAATGCCATCTGTAGGTTCCTGCCTCCAGGGCTGTGTGCTGTCTGTGTGTGGGTGGATGGGTTTATATTCTCATCTCGCGCTCTGTCTTTCTGTCTCTCCCCGCCTTCCCTCTCTTTTCTCTCTCTCTCTCTCTCTCTCTCTCTCTCCTGCTATGTCCTCATTCCACCTTGTTTCTTATTTTCCCTCTTTCCCCTCACACATTCCCCCCTCTGTTTCCCGTTTCCTTCTTGTCCTCCCTCTCCCTCCCTCTTTCCCTCTCCAGGCTCCATGGTGCCGTTCTCCATGCGGCTGCTGCATGCCGAGCTTCCCCAGTACCTGGCCAAGCCCCAGGAGGCTCTGGACCGCCTGCACAATCTCAAAACCGTCTGCTTCGCTGTTAGTATCCACACGAACGCAGCCTCTGGATGAACATAAAGATATGCATACTCTGTAGTATTCACACAATGAAACTACACACCCACAGAAAAGCACATGCACCTGTGTAAACAGCCAAATATGGGTGGATTTCAGAGTTATTGAATATGCAGATTCTAATACTAGACACATAAAAAGCCTTCAGCGCTGGCGGTGAAGCAACTCTGAAGTTTGAATCCCCCCCTCATTAACAGATTCTGGAGAACTTGGAGAAAGGCTTGGCTGAGGATGGCAGCATGATCACCCTAACGCAGGAGAACAGGCAAGGTAAGTACACACACACAAACACAAACACACACATTTGGCTACAGACCTGGCCTCAGTCCCAGACTGCATCACACTGTGGGAGGAGAGTGAGGTCATGAGCCCCAGTGGGTAACACACACACACACACACACACACTCAGAGTCAGAGGCACACCTGGTGCAAGACTGCAGCATACCTCGGCTACACATACACACACTTTGAACCACGTATACACACCAATGCAGTGCTCTAAAAGTGTTTAGCACCTCACTGCTTCGGTACTCGCGCTGAATATCAAACGGCCTCCTCAGCCCTTCACGCCAAACAGATCAATACAGATCAATCCTATCCAATCCACTCACATCTGCAAGTGTGCAGGGGAAATAGGCAGGCACCCTCCTTTTGAAATTCACCAGTTTCAGGTAGACACGCCTCCACGCGACCTGTTGTAAATCCTCTTCAGTGCAGCAATACATCTTAATGCAGCGTTGTTAGTCGTATGTCTGCAAGCCCCATGACCACTAATTCAGCAACTTTTCCAAGTCAGTTTTTTTTTTTCTTTGTCCTTTTTTAAAGCTGAAGTAGGCAGGTTGGAGTAAATATGATTAAAAAAATATATATTTTTACGAAACGATCACAATATCCTGACAGTAGTACATGAGACAGATAATCTGTGTCCTCCAGTGCTCCTAATGGTATCTGCAAGATTTCACAGACCGGAGGAAAACAACCAATCAGAGCCGAGTTGGAGTCCATCATCTCTGAGCAGTTGTCAAAAGTCTGTGACCCAGCAGCCATGTTGCAAACAGTTGAGAACATAACAAGCACCGCCCACCAGCCAGAGTAAACTTTCTCATTTTATAGCTAAACAGTAACTACAAGATGATTCTAAAAACGTTTGAGGAGAGAAATAGTCATTACAGTATAGTTTGACTGTTTGATCGGAGTTTGTGAATGATTGACAGCAGCCTCTGTTGAATCTAATAGGAATGCTCCTGTGATTGGCCAAAGTCATGGGTTGGATTTTTTTAAAGTCTGAAAACAGAGCCATGAGGATGTGCATAAGTCTAGTTTTCCCTCTGATCACTCAAATCACAATATGCTGAAAGGTTATTATGGGATTTTTGCTCAAAATGCCAAAAATATTCTGCCTACTGCAGATTTAAGCGACTACAAGCCATTTAATCAGCTAATTCAAGGCGATGAACAACAACAAGCCACTTGGTGAAGTTGAGCTAAATGTACCAAGACACTTGCGTATAATTGGGGAAATTGGCAGGGTGACGCATGTACCAGTGTATGTGTGAGGGTGCGCCGGCTGGCAGCAGCCCCCCCCCCCTCTAAAAGCAGTGTAATAGCTGTGCCCTCTGTCTCTCCTCTCTCTACCCACGCAGACAGTCGACAGTCAAGTCAATAACACAGGGCCTTGCCTTCACACATCAGACCCCTACTGAGTGATTAGCTCTTCTCCCCACACACACACACACACACACACACACATGTGCAGCGATGAATACTAATAGGTTTGCACACTAACTCTTCCACAGGGTGCACTGTCTGAGGGAAAATAGGAAAGCGGAGTGTGCCGCAGTGTCTTCCTCACCACCTCGCCTTAAAATAAACCCTGGTGTGGAAGGGGAGGAGGAGAGGTTTAATGAGAGGGATAAGAGCAATAAATGGAAGAGTGGGGGAAAAGGGTGATGGAAGAGGGACGCCCAAAGAAAGCAGGTGGAATGAAAATAGGAAGTCACCCTTTTAAGAAATAAACCCTCTGTGTCTTCTCTCCCTGTTTTCAGTGTCTCTAAAGCTGTGGAGGTCTCGCCTCAGCCGGGTCATGTACTCCATGGCCAACTGTCTACTGCTGATGAAGGTGTGTGTGTGTGTGTGTGTGTGTGTGTGTGTGTGTGTGTGTGTGTGTGTGTGTGTGTGTGTGTGTGTGTGTGTGTGTGTGTGTGTCTGCCTGGATGTGTGTCTGTGTGTGAGATTGGAAGATCTCTGATGCCAGGTTGGTGGAGGATTCACAGTGAAATCCCCCCAGACTGACCACTAATTGGATTCTTGGTCAGTAAGAGAGAGAGAGAGAGAGAGAGAGAGAGAGAGAGAGAGAGAGAGAGAGAGAGAGAGGTTGGGGTGTAGATTTGATCAGACTCTAGAGAGAACCACAGTGCCATCTACTGGTGAAAGTTAAGATTACAGTGTTTTTCAATTTTTGCTTTGGCTCAATTTCAGTTTTCAATGACTCTCCATACCATACCAGTGATTTTACATCAAATCTGAAATAGTGAAATTGGGGCTGTGAGTCGATAAAATTAAGTTCTTCTAATTGCAGATTCATTGCATGATTGTCCATAGTTAATCGTGATTAATCACAGATTAATTACACATTTCTTTATCTGTTCAAAATGTACTTTAATGGAGATCGACATGGGAGCGGACAAATATGCTGCTTTATGCAAATGTATGCATATATTTATTATTGGAAATCAATTAACAACACAATGACAGATATTGTCCAGAAACCCTCACAGGTTCCTCATCTAGTATAAACAATATGCTCCAATCATCACATGGCAAACTGCAGCCCAACAGGTAACAACAGCTGTCAGTGTGTCAGTGTCCTGACTTGACTATGACTTGATTCAAACTGACTGTGATTATCATAAAGTGGGCATGTCTGTAAAGGGGAGACTGGTGGGGACCCAGAGAGCCCAGACAGTTTTTCCTCGCCATAATTTAGCATAACTTTAGAGCATTATTTAACCCCCTTTTGCGACAAGCTAGTATGACATGGTTGGTTGGTACCAATGGATGCTTTAGGTTTTCTAGTTTTGTCTGCCAGTATCTTCTCTTTCCTCTAACTTTAAATCTGAGCCAGCTACAACCTAAAAATCACAAGTTGTGTTAATGCTTTAAAGAAATGAGTGACATTAGAACAAATTTGCAACAGCGCGTTACTATTGCATTAACTTTGACAGCCGTAGATGACTGATTGTTGAAACACACTCGGGTTGTGTAGTCCGTCACTGTCAGCTCCACAGTTTGAATATCTATGTGCGGAAACGCTTTGCAGACTTGTCATATCATTATGCACTTAAACAGTGTTAACACGTCACTATATTGAAAGGGTGATGGAACACAACTCACGCAAGATTCAAGAGTCTGCTAATTTATTTTTACATTGTGGGTAAATCAGTGGAAAGCAATACCTGTCTGAAAAAGAAGGAAAAAAAAATCTGAAAATCTATTGCATGCTTTGGAAAATGTACTACAATAATATTGTCTGTACATTTGTTGATGAATAATGAGGCTGCTGGGATGTTTTGTTTTTGTTTTTTATTGTCAACAAATCCCGTTAATAGTCAGAAATCAACTCGGGCTGACCTGAATGCTTCGAAGCTTCAACCGTTGCCATGGTTATCAACCTGCAAATCAATATTCCAATGCTTTAGTTCAATTTTTTATATATAAGTACGTAATAATAATGTATAAGTCCCCATATAGCCCGTGATTGAGTAGTAATCCCACAACATTATTCTTTATTCATATTTAACATGAGTTATTATTGCTATTCTCAGACAGATACGGCTGTTTGTTGTGTGTAGAGGTGTGTGTGTGTTCAGCAGTGCGGCAGCGGCGTTGTTCAGGCCACTGAAATGGAGGAGATGGAGACAGACAGAAGAACATGTAAGTTAGCGGCATCATGCCGCGAAGCTTCGGTGAGTAATATGCAAAGGTACTCGAATCTTCGCGGCATGTTGCCACAAACTGACATGTTCTTCTGTCTGTCTGTCTCCAAAAAAGCCCCAAACATGATTTTCTGGACAGCCCAAAAACAAACAATGTGTCCGTCTCTCGAGACTTTCTGAGTTCCCTAACCAGTGGTTCTCAACCAGGGGTCTGGAGACCCCCAGAGGTCCTTGAGGGAGTTCCAGGTTGTCCCCAGAGAAATGGGTTATACAGTATTTTTTCCCACTATAAGGCACATTAAGCGAAACAAAACGGTCAGATAAGTCAGACTTCATTCAATTCATTTAATAACTCAATAACTTCAATAACTGTCAACATTTTTCAGTTGTAACACATGAAATACTAAACAATACACTCACTTTTCAGTTCATTCTTCTTCCACAAATCCATCAAATCTTTCATCATCAGTGTCTGAGTTAAACAGGCGATTTTAAGTGCGCCTTATAGTGTGAAAAATACGGTAGTTTATTTTCACTATTTAACTCACTATAGAAGTGATCCCAATGCGAGTAAGAGTTATAGGAGGGATATAAATCATGTTTCACTTCCGCCATGTTTATCTCCCCAACTGTGGTTTACAACTCCATAATTCTGGTCTTAAGGCCCAGACTGTGCGTCGTCCCGCACCCGGTGGCCCGTCTGACGGCCTCACGTCGCCTTTTTCTTGGCAAAAAAATTGCACCCAAACACATCGCAAAGACTACCACCGACAGCCAGCTACCACGTCCGTTCTGCACCTGCGCGAGAGGAAAAAACTCTCCATGCCAGCAGGTCGCGTTGGTCTGGACAACGAGCACATATTACAGAGAAGTGAAAGTAGCCTGTTCGTTCCATTGCAGCGGAGCTACACTTCCATCAGTTTGGACTGAAAGCGACTACCAGACGCTAGTAAAATATCCACCTACAAAGTAGTAAAGATATTCTGTTTGTCTGTCCGAATTTTAACGTAAATGTAATTTACTGAAATGGCCTGTGGTGAACAAAAAAAATATTATAAATATAATTAGTGTTTTCAGTTCAAAACGGTGGCAGCAGCTGTTATAAAAACATCATCTCTTTGCTTCCATACTATTTGATCTGTCATTCAAAAAGGGAAACAGGAGGACAGAGGACTACGGATATACAAGTTGTTATGTTCATGAAACAAAGTGTCTACCGACCATTTTCACCACCTCTCATTCACCACTTAGCTTCATGTCGCCATGAAAATATCTGTGTATCGGAATGATCAGATGAGATGAAAATGAAAGTGAGAAGAGCCTGTGTCCTCTTGACCTCACTTGTTGGCTTGCTTTCCTCACTTTCTCTTCTTGTGCACTGATTCAGAGTGATTTCTCTCACCGATGGGCTCTGCCGCCGACTCAACATAATGAATCGGCCAAAAAAACCCACAGACACAGGCCGACTTAGAGCCAACAATACAGAACACACTGAAAAAAGTAGGCCGATGAACGCTCACCGACCGCCCCAAACTGTCCGACGGCCTACCATCTGCTTGGTGGTCAGGGCCTTTAAACATACCTCACAACCAAAATCTTCCCTGGTCCCTGAAGTGAAATCTTTTGGGTGTACGTGACCTAATGTTTAGCAATTTAGGGGTGTTTTTTGTTGAGTAATGTACTGTATCCTCTGATGAGGGTCTGACAGAATGAAAGCTTAGTATTAAAGAATCGAGTGAAATACTGCGTAGATCTCAGTGTGTGGAAATCTTTTCTATTATCAGTTGAAAGGATAGTGGTGCATTTGTTGGGGACTATTTTCAGCAGCAGATTAATCCACATTTGGTGCTCTTCTGTGGCAGCAGGGTGGTGTTTGTAGGATTGAGTCAAAGTATACTCCAGTGTGTGTTCATGCTAATGAAGGAATATGTCACCCAGTGCAACATTGTGATTCACTGATGTGTTTTTAATAGTTTTGGGATAATTATGGAGCTCTTTGGCACAAGTACAAATATCAGGCTTTGGATATATAGCACTTCGATTTTTGTCTTGTATGCTGTATGATATTTTAAGTCTAGTTTTGTTAAGTATTTTGGACACTGAAAACTGAGCCAAAGTATTCAGTAAAAGGGTAATACACATGTACAATGCACACTTTCTGTGCCTTGTCGCAGCCCAGTACACACTCCCTCTCCACACACACACCTCGCTGACCTCTCTCCATTGGCCTGCTCAGCAGTCCAGTCACCGTGTGAGCGATGTGTAGCGGCGCAGTGTGGAGGTGGGAAAAGGGTCACACCGGCCAGCTAATACTCCATATGTTTGATTAATGCCCTCTCTCTCTCTCCACGCCTCAGCTCTGCTCTTCTTTACCTCACTCGCCCTCCACCTGTCTCCACCTCCTGCGGTTTACCTTACTCACTTCTAACTCTTGTCTTTACTTCCATTGCCCTCCCTGCTTCGCTTTTTTGCTTTTTCTCGTTAATCTCTCCTCTCTTTGTTTCTCAGGACTATGTTCTGGCGGTGGAGACCTATCACTCCATCATCCAGTATGAACCCCAGCAGAGAGTGCAGCTGCTCAGCGGCATAGGACGCATCTTCTTGCAGGTCCGCATATTAACACACATACTGTGCTGCTACAGTGTGAACCCTTTCGAATTTTCTGTATTTCTGCATAAAAGTGACCTAAAATGTCCTAAAACTAAACACAGAGGGCCCAGCTCAAACTTAAACTTTATTTTATCGTCACATACATAGCATACTGTACATACATGAAATTTCAGAGTTTCTGTTCCTAAACTGAAGCTCAACACAAGGTGGGCCATGCAGCAGTCCGACGGTGAAGCTAAACACAAGTCAGTCTACCAAAGAGTGGTTAAAGCAGAAAAAAAATCTTATGTCTTGAAACGGCCGAGTCAAAGTCCAATAGAAACGTGGAAAGACCTGAAGAGAGTAGTTCATGCAAAGAAGCCAACCAAGCCAACAGTATCACTGAGTTGAAGCAGATTTGTAAAGACGAAAGGGCCAAAAGATCAAACTCAATATTGACAGATGCTCAATATTTTGCAATACACTTATTCGCTTATTTGAGTGAGAGGAGAAGATCCATGCTGCTCTCATCTGTTAAGAACAAAGCTGTGTCAATTAGACAGGTAATGATGTTCCTTTGCGTCCTCTGGTGATCCTAAAGGCAGCTGCCAGATTTCACAGACTGCACGAAAACAACCAATCAGAGCTGAATTGGAGGCTGTCGTCTCACAAACTCTGATCATACGGTCAAACTGGGCAGCGTTGATCAAAAATGAATCAATGTAATCAATGTTTCTGTAATGACTATTTCTCTCTTTAAATGTTTTCAGAAACATCTTGTAGTTACTGTTTAGCTGTAAAATGTTTGTGAAAGTTTGTGACCTGGCATCCATGTTGAGATCTGTTGAGGAAATACCAAGCACCGCCCACCAGAGTACAGCCAGTATCTCTGAAATGACCTGTGATTGGCCAGAGGCTAGATTTTTGTAAAACCTGAAAACAGAGCCATAAGGAGGTGCAGCAGTCTAGTTTTGGCAGGGGGTGCCACCCTCCGGGGGCGATAGTTCCCTTCTGGAAAAAAAAAAAAAAAAAAAAAAAAAAAAAAGCTGATGGGTGCCTGTCCTCATTTTCTGCATTGAAGTAACAAATAAAAAACAACAGATAAATAAAGGAAGAAAGAAATGCACTTTTTCACCACTGTAACTCTGTTTCTCACTTATTTGTTAATAAAAATGTAAATTGTAGTGAAACTGATTAAACACCTTTAAGCCAACAATAAACACTTATTTATATTCTAATGAAAACAGTTAACTTTTTCTAAACTTAATTTTTGTCTTAAAAACAATTGTGTGTGTTTGATGTGTGCTGTTTTAAAAGAGGGACCAAGTGGACTATAAGACTATAAGGCTGTGGGAAAGCACTGCGTCATGAAACTCTCCCCTAAGGCCTTGTACTTTTAGTCTTTAAGTTAAGCTAGGCTAACCACGTCCTGACTCCAGCTCTGTACTTAACACACACATGCTCCTGTCACTTAGTATTATCTATGCAGAAAATGAACCGGACTTGAACTTCATTTGTAACTCCATTGTACTATCATCAGAGATCTATTTGTTTTGTCATCATTATTCCCTCTTGTGATGCTCCCTGTTCTTTACTGATGCAATAAGTCTTAAGTTTTCCCAGAGGGATCATGAAATCTAATCTTAATACATTTGTGTTTGCCTCGTTTTACAGTATACACATGCGGATCAGTGGTTAATGTGCTGTTGCTGCTTTGTTCTTTGCCAGATCGGAGACGTTAAAACGGCAGAGAGGTACTTCCAGGATGTGGAGAAAGCCTGCCAGATGACAGGAAGCCAGCCCAGTCACACCACATGCGTGCTGATGAACAGGTACCTGTGTTGTGCATTTAGCACCTCCATACAGAGCCTGTTTACTTTACACCGCTCTGGATCATTTTCACTCAGTGGTAGCAGCGCTTCCTTCGGGGCTTTTTGCAGGTTCTTGCTTCCTGCGTGTGACTAAGCACAGGAGGTCACCCCTGTGGCCTGAGGAGGTGTATAGAGGGTGAGGCAAACTTCAAGTGACAACCTCAATCTCACTCACACTGGGTGCACTGATGTTCACTTCACAAAGGCGGGTGATTATATCATCTTGCATGTCATGTTTTTCATAGCATTCTGTTGAGCTTTTTAGTTACACGCTTTTTAAGTTGTTTTTTTTTAATTACTAGTACTACAGGACAAACTGTCTGAAACAAAAGTCTCAGCTGTGAATAAAGAATAAAAAAGCAGTTGTTTATTCAGGAAAATCGGTTGTGAAATCGTCTTGTACTCCACACGCCTCTGCAGTACAAGGCAACTTTTCACTCACTCCAGTCTGGGTCACCATCCATATCAAGACATATATAAATGCTAGGGCTGTCAGTCAATTAAAGTAATTCATTGCAAATTAATCACGTTTTTTATCTGTTCAAAATGTACATTACATGGAGATTTAGATAAGATATTCCTTTATTAGTCCCACAGTGGGGAAATTTACAAGCCAAGTATTTAGTACTCTAATCAACATGGGAGTGGGCGAATATGCTGTTTTATGCAAATATATGAATATATTTATTATTGTAAATCAATTACAACAATAACAGATATTGTCCAGAAACCCTCACAGGTTCTGCATTTAGCATAAAAAATCTGCTCCAATCATAACATGGCAAACTGCAGCCCAACAGGCATCAACAGCTGTCAGTGTGTAAGTGTGCTGACTAGTTGACTATGACTTGATCCAAACTGACTGTGATTATCATAAAGTGGGCATGTCTGTAAAGGGGAGACTGGTGGGTACCCAGAGAACCCATTTACATTCACACATCTGGAGGTCAGAGGTCAAGGGACCCCTTTGAAATTTTTTTTTCCTGCCAAAATGTAGTGCAAGTTTGCAGCGTTATTTAGCCTCGTTAGCGACAAGCTAGTATGGCATGGTTGGTACCAGTGAATTCCTTGGGTTTCTGGTTCATACCATACCAGTATCTTCACTCTAGGTTTAAAACTGAAAATTTCAAACAAAAAATTGCAAGTTGCATTAAGAAATTAGCGACTATAATATTAATTTACATTAACGTGTCATTATCACATTAATTTCACAGCCCTAATACAAATATAAAAATCTCTCTTCCCCTCCCCAACCCGTTTCTCAGCTCGTGGCCGGAGTCAACGACAGGTCCAGTTATTTAGCATGCTAGATCTGGAATGTTTCTGTGATGCGTCTTTGAGCAGTTCACACATGACGCTCGAGTGCCGATGTGTGAGCGGGGAGCCAACGCCGATTTGCCTCTGATCTGCAGCTTTTATGGGGAGCTCCAAAAACTAAAGGATCTGGTGGTGTCCAGAGATGAAGTTGCAGATTGCTGCCAACTGAAGGTTATCCTGTGTGCTAAGTGTGTGATATAAAGGGCTTATTCTAGGTAATGAAAAGAAAACATACTTAAATTATATTCCATTTCTGCCAATAGACACTGGTTCTTTTAAATATAAATCATTCAATCAACTTTGGCCTCATCATATGTTCTATAAAGACAATCTGCCCATTGTAAAAAAGTATTGTCACCAACTTCCAAGCAATGATTAAGTGACTCAGATGTTATGTTTGATTTCACTGCTGTGGATCTTAAAATCCCACTAAAACTACCATGGCTTCTTTCACAGCATCCTTTAGAGGCTAGATTATTCTCCGTCTATGGAGCAGCTCCACAATGTTTCTTCAGATGACATTACCAACAAACATCCTCTGCCTGTTTTCCCTTATTTTGCTGTGTTTAGGACGTTTCTGGCCGCCAACCTCTATGAAAACTAAGCAACCAGGTGCCAAATTGTAAGCAAAAAGGAAGCTACAAAAATGGCAGACACAGTGCCGAAAATATTCTGAAACACGAAGTAGACACTTGTTCCAAAACCAGAGTGAATCTGGGGTTTGCTTTCCCGTTCGCTGCCAAGGGGCCAACTTTGAATGTAGTGTTTACAAACCGCAACCAACAAATCCAACTCATTCTCCCTTTAAAGAGGTTTACAAATAAAACTTGAATCTGTAGAATATTATGAAAGTAACATTTGTGTTTCCCATTATTACTGGTGTTCCATTCATGTACACTATGTACTTTAGTCTGGGAGTGGAGGCTGCAGATCAGGGCCTTTGGCTTTGAAATGACGTGCAGTTATTACATATAGGTGTATGTTCGCTTGTCCACATACTTTTGGCCATATATTCATGTCTTCCACTGCGTCCATTATGACCGTAACATAGCATAGGAGGAGCTTGACTGAAAATTTCCCTTTCATGTAGTAATTAGTACTGTTTCTAGATGTAATGTTTGTTTGTGCTTGTGTTTTCCAGGGCCTTTGTCTACCTCAGCCAGAACAACTACGCTGAAGCACACGCATCCTTCGCTGAAGTCTTGAAAATTGACCCGAAAAACCCTGTTGTAAGTGCTACCACAACACGTCTTTTACTTTACAACAGCTTTAACGCACCACCTTAAGTCAAAGTAATGTAAGAAATGCAAGTTAAAGTCAGGCCAATGGCATGCATTGTGCAGTGGATCTTAGATAGTATTGGATTTACTTAATAATCCACATGCAGAGCCATTGTAAGAAGTATGTAAGACATGTCACCCATTGGTTTGTGGACTGCTGTTTTAGAGCCTTGAGTTCTGCATTTTGGCTGTCGCCATCTTTGTTTTTGCAAGTATGTATGGCGTTGTGTGTATGTGTGTGCATGTCAAGCTCTGACAGAGTGCAGAGGACAGAAGCAGCACCCGAGACGTTAAATGACACCAAAACATGGTCAAGACTCAAAGTTTTTAGAACATGACTAACATGATTTTGGTGCAGATGTTGACCCGCCAGTGTGGCGGACAGCCTTCAGAGAGTTACTCGCCAAATGGAAAATCTGGCCCTTGGCGGGTGTTAATTTCGGACCCTGATTATGACGATGAGCATAATTGTGGTGCCTCCCCTGCACTTGTTGCCCTACGCACAGCGCATAGTGGGAGTGGCGGCCCTGCCTGTTCTGTTACCTGACCCACCAGATTGTTGAACCATCTGAGAAGCCATCATTGGAAACTGATTGGGGAACGGCAGGCACTTTCAAAAAATACTTGTCAGATGATTGGATGAACCATCTGTCAGTCAAACTCTTGCTGAAGTCAACAGCAGCCTCATACCAGGTAGAAGGGTGGAGTTAATGAAAAGTTCACACTCAGACTCTTCTGTCCTCACCCATCTCCCACCCTCTATGTTCCCAGGCCAACAACAATGCAGCGGTGTGCCTGCTCTATCTAGGCCGTCTGAAGGAGTCCCTGGGCCAGCTGGAGGGCCTGGTGCAGCAGGACCCTGCACTTTACCTTCACGAGAGCGTCCTCTTCAACCTGACCACTATGTACGAGCTGGAGTCGTCCCGCAGCACCCAGAAGAAGCAGGCTCTGCTGGAGGCCGTGGCCTGCCGGGAGGGGGATAGCTTCAACACGCAGTGCCTCAAACTGGTCTAACAGGCAAGAGTGGGCAAACACTGCTGCATCCAGTGTGACAGGGAGTAGGATCTGTAGAGGAGTAGAAAGCGCTTATGGGAGAGTGGTGACAGAAATATGACGTTTTAGTGCTTGGTTTGGTTACCCAGAAGCATGTTGATGCAAGATCTTTCAGAATTGTTTTTATTGGATGTCGGAAGTGAAGGTGCACATCTTCCGTCACGCCAGTGGGCACGGCAAGCACTCCGATCCTTCTGAAGGCTGATCCAGTAATGAATCACAGATTTACTTGAAACTGTGGCCAGCTCACACAAGCTGGTGGATTAACATTCTGGAGGACAATACCCCTTCAAAAAAAATCCTGTGTAGAACATTTTACAGATGAAACAGTTTGACATTTTGGGAAATGTGCATATTTGCCTTCTTGCCATGAGTTAGATGAGCTGATCGATACCATATCTGCACCATAAATATTGAGCCCGAGGGAAATGCAAATGTAAGACAGAAAAGTCTTCAAAATCTGAACTGTTAAACTGGAAGTTATGTCTGCATCAGTATTCGTAAAGGATATGTAATGTATTTTGTAGGGAGTTCGGCTTGTTACCAGGCTTTAGTTTGCTCCTCCTTCTCTTTTCCACGTGCACATGTGACATTCATTTCATTTTAATCACAGTGAAAAGGAGGTTGTTAACCAGCTTTTTACCTCGCTGTAGGGAGTTTTATTCATTTTTCAGGGACGGCAATATTATGTGCTTCTTCACAGATTAACTTCTTACAGTAAAAACAGACAAGCTCACCTTGTAATGGTCCCTCAAGAGTGTCCCGAAAAAGAAACGGTCCAGCACATAATCTCCAGTAAAACCACTAATTGCCCTTTCTACAGGCTTCTACAGGCTTTTTGCTAACTTAAAGGGATAGTTTGGGTGTTTTGAAGTGGGGTTATATGAGGTACTTATCCATTGGCAGTGTACTACAGTAGATGGTGGTTGACATTTTAGACATGTAAATAAAAATTAGTGTCAGTTTAAGTGTACGCTGTAGACGAATCCAATGACCGCTTTGCCGTGTTTCGCGATCTAGCTGCGCCACCATTACTGCGGGGGCGTCATAGTGACTGCTAACCGTGTAAACTGGTGACTTCAGGCTGAATGTGTCCGTGGTTGTTTATAGTAACTTACGGAAATGCTCAGTGTAGATAATAAACACAGGTGAGTACTAAACATAACATATTAAAGTCAAATTGAAGCCTTTTACAAGAACGTAATATCCTGTTCGTGTTTTTCAAGAACTGTCACTGTCACTATGAGCAACCATGACGAGTCACCAGTTATCACGGTTAGCAGACACTTTGCATGTGTTGTATTTGTGATGCCGACCTATTAATGATGTTTACTTTGCGGTCATTAGTTTGACCTACTTAGAGCAACTAACATTGTATTTCACAATAACACCACAGTTAAATGATTAAGTTAATTTGTTCTGTGGGACCACTGCAGCCCATCGACCGTGCCATTAGCCCGCTAACGTTAGCTACACTAGCTAAGCAGTGTTAATTTAGCTGACGTTACTTGTTTCAGGCTAATATTTGGCAGCTGACAGCTGCTCATGTTCATCCTAAACTCTTACACATCGTTGTTAAAAGCCACGTTATATAGAAAGTAAAGGTAAAAGTAGAAAATACACTTCTGCGGACAGCTCGCATTCAAATGTACATGTATTGTACATGTGGCTACTTGTGTACTTACGGTATTTTCACTGCTTTACCTCGCTGACAGACAGCCCTTTACACCGGAGAATTGTCTCCATTTATGCTCTCGCTAAAGCCACCAGACTCCATTTTAAAAACCTGTACTGACTTTGGTTAGTGCGGATTCACCAAAGTCACACAATAACACACAAACTAACCGGTCAAGGCAGCGCCAGACCAGCAACCCTCGTGTTCTACGAGGTAAAATTACAGTTTTTTTAAATGGAGTCTGGTTGCTTTTGCAAGAGCATAGATAACAGCTTCAGTTCCCTGTCAGAAACACTGATGTATATCTGTCTCAGGGCAAGGTGAAGTGGTGACAATATTCTAAATATGTCGTACATTTAAAGGGATATACATGTTTTTAAGTGAGCCTGTCTTTCAGGTGTCTAAATGCTGTTTTGCTGCTGCCCCCATCCACAACAGTACACTGCTTTGTTCCCATGCTGGTACTCCTGTCAGATCCTCCAAACTGGGTGCGCCAGCCTTCATCAACTGTAGGTAATACACTGGCTATGGATAAGTACCTCATACGACCCCACTTCCAAATGCTCAAACTATCCCTTTAAGCTAACCAGCTGCTAGCTCTAGCTTCATAATTAGCGTGCAAACATCGTAGAGTGGTAACCAGCCTCTAAATCTCTGCAAGAAGGCAAATAAAAGTGTTTCCCAAAACTCAAACTATTCCTCTAATATTTTATCAAATAAATTGTAGTCACACCACCACAAAGGAATTATTAAATTAAGCATTGAGAGACTGGAGGAGACCTCAGAACAGAGCTGTACACTGCACTACAGACTGGTAGTGGTTTTAAGGGAGCTGCAGGCTCATAATGTGAGTCTTGACACGGGCATTATCCTGAGCTTCAGTATGCTTAAAGACTAATAAACTACCACAGAGGTCCACAGCAGACACCTGTAATACTGGATTAACCGTCACAGACCACTTGATTTCACCTGCCAGGGTATTAACTCGTGCAGTGAAACCAGATAAGCCCTTAAGATTGCATCATATTCTTTTCACTAAACAAAACTGTAAAATCCAAAATTGTACATATCAGAGATTTTTTGTTTGTTTGATTATATCAAAAATGATTGTCTTGTTAAATCTTTTATTGATTTGTCCTGGTGGATCTTTAATTATCACTGTTTATATATCGTGATGATCATATTTATGTATATTAAATTTTGTTTTATCCTAAATAAAAGTGTTATTTTAAAGCAACATGTTTGTGTTTACTGTGGGAACGCACTGACCTGACTTTTCCGGTCAGTTTTCCACCGATAGTGATACCAGGCGAATACGGAGTACCGATCCGATACCGGTGTTTAATTAACCAGGTGGAAGTGACTGGGATCATTATGTGAAAGGAAACATCAGGCTGGACTTAAACATCGCTTTGCTAACTTTGTAAAACAAAATGTAACAAATAAATATACATTTGGTGAATTGTTCTTTATTATTAAAATAATAAATCGTACAACAGAATTATAATTCAGATGTAAGCCTTTTTATTGCAGCAACAAAATGGTTAAAACTTCAACAGGAATTAAAATTACAGTATATAATGTATACAAGATTCATAGAATTTAATTGAACAGATTAGCACCATTGTCACCCAGTTCAGCTATTAGTCAGTATCGTCCGATATCTGATCAAGTATCGGTGCATCACTGGTTTAATGGAAAGAGAATGGGTGAGAATGGAAAGTGTGATGGCACCCAACACCAAAGAAGAAGAGAGAACAAGGCACTACAGGTTGTCTCTGTGGCGAAACAAGTATTCAAGTAAGGGAAGCTCCATTACAAGTCCTGCATTCAAACTTTTAGTCTAAGTACATATGAATTATGCTTAGGTATCAAATTTAAAGGCCCCTTTAAAATGTTATATGCTATATTATTGCCTTGTCAATCCTGATGCATTAACACTTGAATGTATCTGGTTGATGTGATGCTAATGGACTTTATATGTTGTTGGGTAGTCTGTGTGTGCACTGATTTTATCTAATCATATGTTTTGTCTGTAGAATCTATACTAGAAAAACAGGATCAACTGGACAGACTTGTCGGTTGAGTAAATATACTTACTGAAATCCTCTAAGTTTGCCTACATGTAGGCTACATCATTTCATTCACCACTAAACAGCATCGTAGTGCATTAGACTACTCCGCTACAGGAGAAATTTAATGATCCATAATGTACTTTTTCTCAACATTCTAACTCTTCCAATATCAATACCAAAAGAAAAATGGTATCGTAACATCTCTACTAAATGTACACCTACATTATTACCTTACACAATCGAGGCCCTGATTCTAGTCTAAGCAGCTCTCTCTCTCAGGATCCCTGCAGCGAAGCCACGTACTTCTGACGGATGTCAAAATCATCAGCGGGCCGGTTGTAAGCTTTCCACACCGGCTCCCCCACAAACAGCCTCATGGCTTTAGTGTAGTCCTGTAGAGACAGAAGTGTTAAGATTAGGCCTGTCAAAGTTAACCACCCAATAATAACACATTAATGCAAATTCATTTTAACGCCACTAATTTCTTCAACACATTGGGTGTACTGGCTCAGATTTAAAGCTAGAGTAAAGATACCGGCATCAATAGAAACTACAAACTGTTCACTAGCTAGCCGGAAGTTAGCGGATCAGCTGCTGTTAAGTAGTTTGAGTGAGAATCGGGTTTTTAGACCAACAGCCTGAAGAGAAACAGTCCAGGTAAACGTGTTGTAAGTACAAACTCAAGCTTCACATGCCAGTAGCAACTGTAATGACAATGCTAAGAGTAGTAACACAGTAGTGACACATCCCACAGCTGCAACACTTTGAGAAACTAGCAATGCATTAAGCATGCATCCTGTGCATTATTTTTAATATGTAAATGATAATTACATTTCAAGTGTTTGGTAATAGAAATAATATTTAACAATGCACATCTGCACCTTCTTGTTTGTATTCTGCTGTATGGACACACCAGGAAAGTTGTGTTCTCAGTATTGCATCTAGTCTTATTCAAATTAGGGATTCGACTTTTTCAGTCCCGATACCAACAGCAATACCTGGTATCGCTGTGGGTGTCAGCCAATACAGAGTACCGATCTGATGCCAGTGTTTAATTAATCAGCTGTATGTCTCACTGTGTGTGTTATAAAAATAATAAATAGTAAATCAGAAACTTCAGCAAAAAAATCTTTAAAATTAACATGAATTAAAGTTCCAGCATATAATGTATGTAGTATGTAAACATAGTACTGAATTGAACAGATCGGCCCCATTGTCACCGATATCTGAGTCAGTATGACTCAAATAGCTCTGGTCCAGTATCAGCACATCCCTGATTCAAATTTTATTCTTTTTTGCATTAACATCCACTTTCTCCTCATGCATCATTTAACATTAGAGTTGTTCGTCCAATAGTGCCCAAAATCTGGATCAGCTATCGGAGCCATAATTACCATAATTTATTAACACATGACAAATCAACTTGTTTAACCGGATTTTAATTATTCTACACCGCTCCAAATTATTCATACATGTTCAGTAGTAAACAGCTGTTAATAGTAATAAATATATATATTTTTTAATCACACTGGTATCACCTCGGTACTTGGTATCGGCATGTGGAAGGAAATAATGGTATCCATGACATCTCTCATGTTCCTTTAAAGGAAAATGGCTTCATGTCACTGAGGGTTACACTCATGTATGCTACGTACGGTCTCGTCCAGGGTGAAGCGGTGGTAGATGCCGGCCGGCAGCGTAATCATGTCCCCCTTTCTCATGGCGATTCGGATCCATCGGTCGTCCTTGTCCCTGACGTCAAAGTAGGCCTGGCCGTCCAGGATGTAGCGGATCTCATCGTCCAGGTGCAGGTGCTCCTCAAAGAACATCTTCAGCTGAGAGTGCAGACGCAAAAAGACAAAGAGGCATGAATAATAACGGTGGTTTCTTCACTGAACTGTACGACGATGGTCATTTAACACTGATTTCCCACAGGTCATAAAATCCTCTGATGCAGTGAGGACATTTCACTTCACTCTCGTTCTCCAACAGTGTTTCTCTGAATAAACCAGATCATTCTGATTTAAAATGTTGCTCACCTTTTCCTCATAGTTAGGTAGTGTGTCCTTGTGTATAGAGATAATGTCCATGTAGGAGTAGCCTTGGTCTTTACGGATCTGCTCCAGCTCTGGGTCGGTTTCATGGATATCAGCGTTCAGCTGCAACGACAAGACAGCACTTCTGATCAGACCTTTAATATCAGACTCAAATAATTGGACTGGATATCAGTGACAATGGGGCCAATCTATTCAATTTATGTTTATAAAATTTACATATTATAATTCCAGTCAATTTTGATGATTTTTTTCTTACAAAGTTGCTGGTGTATTTTAATGATAAATAATTTAATTAATTTATAACTGTGTATTTATGGTTACATTTTACTTTACAAAGTCAGTTAAGTTGAAGTCCTGATGTTTCTTCATGCAGACATGAGACATGCAGATTATTCATTAAAGTACAATAGAAGCTGTAGTTGTTGAGGGTCCAGAGGTTAGATACCCGAATACCGGGTTACATAAGTACTTAAACAAACTTCCTGTAACTGAGTAAAGTAGCCTGCATACAGGAGAAAACACACTTGGACTGTGGCTCACTGCTCGGCGCATTAATGGCTGACGGATCTCACCTTCCAGTAAAACACTCCCAGCTCTCTTAGCGCGTCCAGGGACACGGGCTGATCCGGGTCCAGTCTGTGGGGCTTCCTCTGGTCTTCGTCGGAGCTGTCCATGTACCAGGCCTCCATACTCATGTTGGACGTGTTTACCGCTGATCTGCTCCGTGTACAAAACACTGACAGGGACTCGCGCTGCTGGCTTTGCGCGACACGTGACTGCAGCCACCCTGACCTCACTCGCTAGCGTTTATATAATCCACCGTGTAGTCCACCATGTAGTCCACTCTGTAGTCCACCATGTCCCACTGCTGAGGTGTGGTGGGAGCATAGACAGAGCGCGCGTGGGAGGCGAGCACACTCGCTGCAGATCTACTTGTGTTGTTGATGCGCTCTCAGGAGTCACGTGATACCACTTCCTGTTGGTCATGTGACTTGTGTACTGTCCCAGATTTTGGGAGGACTGCAAACCGGGGGGCCCGACTAAAATGGGAGTTTAACTAACATGAATTTCACACGAGAAAATGTATTTGTATGTCTTAAATGGAAATAAAGACATATAATAATACAAAAAATAAGACTGATGAAGGATTCTAATCATATTTCATGGTCTGTGGGCAGAACTCCTTCATTTGTTAACAAAAGGCTTTTATTCTGAAATATGTGCAGGACAGTGTTGTGGAACTTGTAGAGCTCCATGAATGAATATAGTACAGGATTTTAATTGTGGATTATTAATATTATTTATGAATGAGCACACACCTTTTGACATTTCTCTGTTTAAAATAAATATAAATGACATTTGTAATGAAATGATTTGGTCATACATGGTAAGAGAAAAACACTGTTGTCAATTATTATATTTTTGTTTGTAGACTTGGACCTGGGCTGCACGGTGGTGCAGTGGTTAGCGCTGAGGGTCATAGGTCAAATCCAGCTTCTGTGTGGAGTTTGCATGTTCTCCCCGTGTAAGCGTGGGTTTTCTCCGGGTACTCCGGCTTCCTCCCACAGTCCAAAGACATGCAGGTTAGATTAATTGATGACTCTAAATTGCCCGTAGGTGTGGATGTGAGTGTGAATGGTTGTCTGTCTCTATGTTGTCTGTCTCTATGTGCCCTGTGATGGACTGGCGACCTGTCCAGGGTGAACCCCACTTTCACCCAAAGCCAGCTGGGATCGGCTCCAGCCCCCCCGCGACCCGGTTGAAGATGGATGGATGGATGGATGAACTTGGTTGAACTGAGAGTTTGTGTGAGACAGTGCACACAGTGTTGTTGAAAATGACTGGCCCGTGGTATTAATACTGCAGGAGTCACTTTTTGTCATTATCATGTTGCTGTCTGACATTTACAGTAAATCTGTGTGCCAGAGAGTGAGAGGAAGGATGGGCCAGTTCATGGGTGTCCATGTGTATGATGTGGCTCTTTGCAGTAACAGTAAAAAATGTGGCTCTTAGTCTCTGACTGGTTGGCCACCTCAGGCTAGATCAATTTTTTCAGTTTTCAGTATAGTTTTTATGCATATTTTACATGATGCATCTTCAAAATGCAGTTAGGACAAAGTGGAGGACACTTAGCTAAACAATATATAAAGATACATTTTGTGCATATTCAGGGATTTAATGTCCTGGGGACAGAGACAGGAACAGATTCGGCAGAATGGCCCATTTTTAATATACACTTAAAGGGACTGTATGTGTTTTTTTTACACACATCTACATGTTCTAATCTTTTTTTATTGCCAATGTGGGAACGGGCCCGTTTTTGAGACCAACGTCGAGGGGAAACTGGGATCAACATCGGCTGGACCTTTGGTTCATAGAGGGTCCTTCGTTTGGCAAACTAGCATTACTGGCAAGTAGCTGAAATAGTAATATTGTGGTTTTAGCTGGCTAATATTGATAACATTAATCAATAAGATGCTCATCAGTTGCTCACACAAGCAAGCAAGACAGTGACTGTCGTCGACTTAACAGCCACGGGTGTCACTGTTAACAAGCAGATACTTAGCCCCTTTAACTTCAGGGTAGACATATTAGAAACACACAAAGGATAAAGTCCAAATCACATACTTTATCTTTTGACTTTTAGTACGTACTGCATCTGCTCTTACAAAGTACATACTTCTGCATGCAGTATGCATACATCTGGGACATACTACTTTGTCTTAACATTGTGGTATTTTTGGCATACTGCATTTGACACAATCTTTTTCTGGCACACTAAATAATATGCTGGTATGGGTAATGAAACACGTTTGCGTCCTCTTTTGAAGGAGCACAGAGGCTGATGGTGACTGTGTTATGGAGCTTAAGTGGGTTTAATTGATACTCGTGTTTTGGATGTGCATTTATGTAACGTGGGATTTAGTGTTGGTGTGATTAGTTGTGTTCATGTTAATTTACAAGGTGGTCACCATGACCGAGGCCTGTGTGGAGATTGATAGTTTCCTGGCAAAGTGTCTGATTTGTGCTGTTATGTTCAATGAAAGGATTGGAAACTTAAGAATCCCTTCACACGATCGAATCCGACCATGCAGCTAACTGCAGTAGTTGAGTTTGATCTTTACCAGTGGAGTGATCACTAGTAAATACTGCTCTCCAGTGTTCACAGTGGCAAACTACAACTCAGTAGTGTTTTAGTAGGAATAATTAAATAATGGAATATAATAATAACACCGCTATTATAATTATTACATTCAAACATGTTGTTATAGCATTGTTTTTTCTCATAGGTAATATACTAATAACATGATACTGGTAGTAATCTCTTTATATTGGAGTTTAGTGCGTATTCTAGGTCTAGGACTAACTGTTGAAGAAAAACAAACATATTTTCCATAGATATATTAATATATAATAGAACAAGTGCTAGAATGAAATATAGAAGAGGTGTGTCCCATGTGTCAATATAGTATTGACTTGTGATATTGATTTAGAGACACTAGGTCACATTATATGAAAGCTATTGAAGAAAGACCCACAAATCTTCCATACAAATATTAATATAAAATAGAAGAAGTACTAAAATCCCGTATAAAGAGGTATGACCTATTTGTCAATGTAGTATTGATTTTTGAGGTCACATGGCATGGAAGCTATTGAGAAAATAGCATAATTTCCATGAGTTTTTAAATAAAAATATTAATATAAAATAGAAGAAGCTCTAAAGTCCAATATAAAAAGGGGGTGTGCTGTGTGGCATGTGCAGTATTCATTTCTGAAATTGATTTTGAGTCACTGGGTCACATGACATGGAATTTATTTGGAAAAATTAAATTTTTAAAACATTTATGTAAAAAATTACATATTAGGCAGAAAAATAAATGTGCAAAATTAGCCCAATTTAGTATCATTTTAATTATAATTTTCACTAATGTGGGCATTGTGAAGGCATTGATAAATGGCAATTTCAGGTCAATTAAACAGTAATTTATTGATGGTCCCTAAGTCAGTCTCCGTCGGTTACCTGTGAGGGCTCCAAGGTGAGCTGACCAACTTATCCAACATATCCAACTTAAACCTAACTTCACCACAGTTTGCTTTTTGACTGATGTGCAATTAAATCAGTATTTCACAGCACTGTTTTTTGGAAAATGGATTTATCTAAACATTTTTACCTGAAGCTGACCTGCTGATATGTTGAGTTATTTTTCGATATCTAGTCTAGATTGTACACTTGAGAGCAAAAGTCAGAATATCTCTGTCTCAACTGCTTCAGATCTGGCCAATCATTTTTTTTTTTTTTAAATCCGTCTCCTTCAAGTCCCTCAATGTCATGAAAGCACAACACTGAATTGATGGAGTCAAGTCAAGTCAATTTTATTGCCCAATATCACAAATCACCAATTTGCCTCAGGGGACTTTACAATCTGTACAGGATATGACGCCCTCTGTCCTTTACAGTACGACCCTGTCATCCCATGAGGAAAAACTCCCCGACCTTAAAAAAAAAAAAACTTTTAACAGCGAAAAAAAAGGAAGAATCCTAAGTGGGAGCAAAAGAGGAGGGATGTGCAATAGATGTTGTGTGCACAGAGTAACAACATAATGAAAATACAACACAGACAATCCATCAAATCTGGATGGGTTTTGGATTTAAAGGCCTCCACAGATTCAGACTGTCTGATGTTCACAGGGAGGTTATTCCATTGTTCTTTCTCACTTTCTCATCCTAAAGCCTCCTACAGTTGACACTGAGTCAAAGACCTGGGTAATATACTGACAAACCTCTCTCATTCCTATAATAAAATACTGATCGTTGAGCTGGTGCTCACAATAAGTGCTCACAAGATATGCAGATAAGGCCAAACACCAAACTATATGAGAAAATAATGCAATTAAGACAACAGGTCTCTATATTATAAGTATGTTCAAGCTTGAAGTGATGATAGTAAATGGTTATAGTCTTGGTGGATTTTTAAATTAATTTTTCATTTTGGTCAAACTCCCTCCTCAGTTTTAAGCGAACACATAATAGAGTCATGAAAGCCACTAGAGGGCACCATACTTCACTAAGAGACAGACTGCACCCCACCTGCTTCACCTGGAGGGTGTTACATAAATCTGGCCAGGAGCTGAGAGCTGTGAACATGAGGATGGTCTAAACTGATATGATTGATTTCAAATCAAGCAGACAAAATGTGAATATCATGTGCAGGAATATGTCGTAGCCGCTCCTCTTCTGCGTCACAGCCTCAGAGGCTCGGCGTCCTTCATTTCAAGGTGAAGCCAACACCTCGGCCGACAGGAAGGGGAGACGTCATGAGGATGTGTCATATTAGCTGGCACTACTTGCTGGGTCACAGACGTAAACAGAACTGTGTGTGAAAACTGCTCACAGACCAGGAGGCATTTATTTCTTCATTTGCCACAAAGCACACAAGAGATGCTCTTCTGATCATTTTTTATAATCATAAATTAGAAATTTATAAAGACCTTTATTCACATTTTGTTTCAAGGGCAGAAATAATGAATGTACTTTAGAGGAAAAATCTTTAGTTACCGTTATTACTCTATTTAAGCTGAGTCCAGTCCCACATAAACCATCAGGTTATGATGTACTGACAGCTTCCCTGTGGGCTCAGCACTTCAAACTCCATGTGATCAAAGAAATGACCCAGAATATGTTGACATACTGTCTCAGATTCACTAATGAGATCTGACTGATCTACACGATCTGTTCCATAAATCCACTAACAAGGTAGGATATTCATAATGTGACAATTTTATAACAAAAACGTGAATTAAAAAAAAAAAACAGAAAGACAGATTACAGTAAGTCTAATGGAAGGAGACGGCACAGACAAGTCTGGTCCATGAACCAATGTTTGAGTAAGCAGGGTCTCCAAAAGCAGAAAAGAGCTTTAATTTTACTGTGTGTTAAACTCCTTTTCTCTCTGGATATCAATACCAAAACATAAAGAATCTGCTATATTTAACGGCACTAGTTTCTTTCACTCACTTTTACTGGTAGAGTGAATCATTAGAAACTAGAAAACCTAAGAAATCAAACCGACCTGAGGAATCCATCGGTCCTACCTATACTAGCTCATCCCAGCGGAGAATAAATAACACTCCCCTGACCTCTGACGTCCAGATGTGTGAATGTAAATGGGTTCTCTGGGTCCCCACCAGTCTCCCCTTGACAGACATGCCCACTTTATGATAATCCCAGTCAGTTTGGATCAAGTCATAGTCAAGTCAGCACACTGACAGCTGCTGTTGCTTGTTGGGCTGCAGTTTGCCATGTTATGATTGGAGCAGATCTTTATGCTAAATGCAGTATTTGTTTTGTTTTGTGTAGTTAATTGATTTCCAATAAGAAATACATACACATATTTGCATAAACCAGTATATTTGTCCACTCTCATGTTGATAAGACTATGAAATACTTAACAAATCTCCCTTTAAGGTACTTTTTTTGAACAGATAAAAATATGCGTTAACTAGTGATTAACTATTTTAATCGATTGACAGCCCTAGTTCAGCTCTAGTTTCATTCAGTACTTGTGAGGATTTCTGGACAATATTTGTCATTATATTGTGTTGTTAACTGATTTACAGTAGTCAATAAATAAATACATACACTTGCATTAAGCAAGCATTTTTGCAATCTCCCTTTAAGGTACGTTTTGAACAAATAAAAAATGTGTGATTGTTTGATTTTGCGATTAATTGTGATTATATATACATACATACATATATTCACGATCATGACTAATTGCAAAATAATGCAGGAAGTGGAATGTTGGACCACTAACATTTGGTTGACCTTCCCGCCCTTCCTTTACTTCCTTTACTTCCTGAACTTGAGTTGGTCCATCCAACTATATTCCACACAGTACAAATCAAACTATAATACAACAGTGTAATCTTTTCAAAGTTATATCTGACAACACAAATCCTCCAGATATAGTTCCTGAGAACAGGATGTTATCACATTAGAGAGGTTCAAGGATAAAACTTGCCAAAGGTTGCCAGTGTTGGTCTGTGTGAGGTGTTTCCCCTCCTGGTTTCTAGTTGAAATGATGTCACCTATCGACCCATCAAGTTATGAACAGACGTTTATTATTTGTGGAAATGCACATCCCATTTATACCATATCTGCTGCAGTTTGGGAAGGAATGTAACAACCACACTGACACCAGGACTTAATGTGGGACCATAAATGCCTCATTTAGTTTCCTCTCTTTATAGTTTCCTCTCTTTAAGGGATAGCAGGTCACTTTACATGTGGTTTGTATGAAAGAAATCATTGAAATCATATGACTTTTCTTCACTGATCTACGATAAAGCAAATGACTCAACATGTGAAATTAAGAAACAGTAAACTAACAATGAGAGTGCAGTCACAGATGCTATTTTTATGCTCATTTTCTTCCCATGAACCTGTGCTGTATTGTATTTAGCAAGAAAGTTTTATAAATACGGTGTGCATGTATCATCAATTCCCCCTTTCATTTAGTTAAATTAAACTAAAGATTTAATTTTAATTAAATTTAGCACCTTTTCTGCATGGCTGTTTTGTTTTAATGGTCTGTAATTTCTACTAGGCAACATGAGAAGTAATAAAAAATGGTGTTTATGTATGCAGGAACATAGTAATGCGCATCAGTAGTTTAGTTAACATTTGATTTTTAAAATATGACCCACAAATATGGAGGACGGAACCTGCCAAAATAATAAAAATAAATAAATAAATAAATTATTCAAAAAAGAAATTTGTCAATAATATTAAAAATAAATTTTGCCATTAATTCATTGCTAAAATGTGACATATTTTGATTTTATGTTTTGCTTTATTTATTTATTTATCTTTGTATTAATTCCCTTATTTATTTACTCTTCTGTTTACATTTCCGTTTTCCTTCCTTCCCTTTACCTTTGTACATTTTTGCATTTATTTGTTTTTTGCATATTTTTTTGCATTCTTTTTTATTTATTTTATATTTATTTTCAAATGCGTGTATTTATTTCTGTATTTATACATGTATTTATTTCTGCACAATTTTTCCCTTTGCATCACATCACATTTATTTCCTCAAACTTATATATTTCAATAATCTTTTGTTTACACATTTCTTTTTACATTTCTTTATGCGTTTCTGTCTCATTATACAAATGAGAGGGCTGTCACTCAACATGTGTCTAATGCTATATGTTAGCTAGCTCGCTAACAGTGTTTGCTTCTGCTTATCACGTATTGGGGACAACCCATTGATAAATAAATGACACATTTTATTTTGAGGAAATTCAAATTTTTGGGGCAACAGTGCTGTCAGTTTTAAAGAAATAGCAGCCAGTTTATTATTGAGTTGGTTCCATGTCCAAATCCCTGCATAGGTGAATTTTTATCACCTGCTTCATCCAACAAGACATGTTTTATTTCTTTACCATCATCACACATCACCCACCATACTGTATAGTAGATGTCACTAAAGCCCCGCAGGGCAATTCAGCCTGGATTTGTCCTGGACTGTCCATTTTATGCGATCCTGAAACAACAGTCTAGATTTTTTGGATTGATTTGACCAGGAGACAGATTTTGGAGGTGCTTCACTGTGATGAAAGCCCCAGTCGGTATTATGTAAAATGTCTTTAAAGTGGCAGTCCTCCATGTGCCAGCTTTCTGCAGGGAGGAGAACACGCTCGACACACACAAGCACAGTTTTCTGTGATGGCCAACATATCAGCCCACACTGCTTCTTTCTCTGAGCTCAAGCCCAGGTTTAAAATAGCTCCCGCTCCCTCTCAGGTCTTTACCATGATATTTGTGATGGTCTTACATAATCGGCACCTCCTGATCTTTTCTTCCTCTTCATCCTAGTGCTTGTATCCCATTCTGCCTGCCTATATCTGTTTCTCTGTCACTCTCTTTTCAGTTGCTTTGACAGAGAAAAACTGTCAGAGTCATTTTCATGGCAAAGGTATAGCCGGTTTGCTCCAGCTCAGACAGACTGGCAAACATTAAAAATCCTCCTATTTTCATCTTTTGTTGCTGCTTTTGTCCTGCTGTAACTGAAGAATGAATCAATGTGCTAATGGTCCTGGATTTTGGTTATTCTACATGCACCAAAGAGCCTATTTATTTTGTGACAACTTCATCTCTTGCTATCCCCCACCAGCTGCCAGCCAATTTCCTGCATGCTGCAGAGCTCTCTTATTACAGTCTAAAGTTAGTCGGCCAGAAACATGACTCAGAAACATAACAGGTTAGCAGTAACAACTTTATGAGGTGGTAATATGTCAGTGTTGTTTTACAGCTCATTCTGCTGCCCTCAAGTGGCCAAAAAAGCAATTAATGCAGCGTTAGTCTTTAAAGTCAGAGTAAGAAACACAAGCAATACAACAATCTGACAGGTTTTAAATAAACCTTCAGGTTTCCTTGTGCAAATAAGCCTTTTTCACAGCAGACATTTTCAGTGTTACTAATATCATTAACAATGGCTATGTTGTGTTTCCCAGAAACAGTGACTGAAGCAACGTAGTGGAATTTAGCCATTGATCATTTTGTCATTTACACCTGAACACAACACCCAAGAACACTCTGATGCTAGTGAGGTGTTCAAGGTTCAGGTTAACAAGATATATTCAGACAGGTATGCAACATGGAGTTATTACACAAAAAGGACACACTTTGAGAGGAAGAAAAAAAAGAAAACTGGTCCATCCATCGACAACCTCTTGTCTTATTAGGGGTCGCAGGGGGGCTGGAGCCGATCCCAGCTGGCATTGGGCGAAGGCGGGGTTCACCCTGGACAGGTCGCCAGTCCATCGCAGGGCACATAGAGACAGACAACATAGAGGCAGACAACCATTCACGCTCACATCCACACCTACGGGCAATTTAGAGTCATCAATTAACCTAAACAGCATGTCTTTGGACTGTGGGAGGAAGCCGGAGTACCCGGAGAAAACTCACGCTTACACGGGGAGAACATGCAAACTCCACACAGAAGAGCCCCAAGCTGGATGCGACCCTCTTGCTGTGAGGCGACAGTGCTAACCACTGCACCACCGTGCAGCCCTACTGCCAATTCAGAGTCATCAATTAACTTAAATTGCATGTCTTTGGACTGTGGGAAACCAGAGAACCTGGAGAACACCCACGCTAACACATGCAAAGTGACCATGGTCGTCAAGCAAAACATGCCAGTCAAATCCAACATATAAAGAGAGTATTTTCCTCTTGAGGTAACTGTTGGTGCAGCAGGAGATCCTTTATCAGAAAAAAAAAAAACCATTCATGCTCATGATGATGTTATTTTAAATAAAATTCAACCCGGCTTTTCTTATGGTTTAGGAATGGTTCAATAATATTGTGTTATCTTTGACTTCAAAATCACGGCAGTGTTAATAATGTTATGTTTTGTTAATTTGTGCATGTCAAATATCAATTTCTGAGCAAAATATTGCAACGACCTCTTGCCCCTAACTTTCTTTTTTCCCCCCTGTGAGACCGAACTTGCTTCCACCTCTTGAACCACTGGGTGCCAAATGAAGCCTCATCACCATGATCAGCTGGCTAGCATCAATCCAGCTAGCATCAATCCAGCTAGCATCCAGCACATCTGGACTTCCATGACAAAAGATCTGAAAATGGGTTAAGATTTCTTTTCCTGCCTGGCAACTGCAGGCCAGTCTTCTTCCTCCATGATACCTTAACAAAATAAACATGCTGACATTCTGTATTTGATCATTTCTTTCTATTCTATCTCAGCGTGGCAAATTACAGGACACATTCAGGTGTCCATAAATTCTGATGATGATTATTAATATTATTATTATTATTATTTGGGAGTGTTGTTATCAGTGATAAGAAGCACAAATTATATGCTTACAGTTTGTATGGCTCTTCACTGTGCAGCCAGAGATACAACCTTGAATCCTGATGCCTTCTACTTTATATTCTTGTATGCTTGTGTTTATTGTGTGTGTGTGTGTGTGTGTGTGTGTGTGTGTGTGTGTGTGTGTTGTTCTGTGTGGGTGCTAGCTGTTTGTATGCACTGCATGTGTGATGAGAGGAGTACGAAAGGAGCTGCAGAATCTAACACACTCACACACACACATAGACAACAAAAAAAGCCAGCAGCCGCCCACACACACACACACACGCCCACAGACTCAAATACACAACAGCGATGTGAAGAATAGATGCCCAACAGAGAGAGAGAGACACTGATGCACAGTATACTCTGTTCACATTAATACTGCGTGTATGATCATCACTGACAGAGTGAAGACCACAGTTGAAAGAGCAGCAACGGACTAAACTCATTTATTTGCTGGGTTTCCCTGCTGTAGGTCGTTTAAATGCAGACGTGTTGTTAATGGTCAGTGCAGCAACATCTTGTCAGTGGGAAGATAAAGAAAGAAAACAGTGTTTTTGTGACACTACATGGTGGTGCTGTGGCATTTTCATTTGGCACAGCTTTAATTCTTGGCTGTTCCTATTTGATATGTTTTTTATTGAAGTTCTGGCAACAATTACATATACCTCCAGTTCGAAATGTGTTCATGGTTTAATCCGTTTGATGAACAGATCATGAACAGATCCTCTCAACCAGCTACTGCAGAGAGACCGTCCTCTCCACAAGAACAACAGCATCACATACACTGAACAAAAAAAATATATAAACGCAACACTTTTGTTTTTGCTCCCATTTTTAATGTGCTGAGGTCAAACATCTAAGACTTTTTCTATGTACACAAAAGGCGTATTTCTCTTAAATATTGTTTACAAATTTATCTGAATCTGTGTTAGTGAGCATCCACCTCACAGGTGTAGCATATCAAGATGCTGATTAGACAGCATGATTACCGCACAGGTGTTACTTAGACTGTCACAATAAAAGTCCACTCTAAAATGTGTATTTTTATCTGAGACATTTCAGTGTGGACACCGTTTGCCTCACACAGTCCAACACATCTCATTCACATAGAGTTGATCAGGTTGTTGATTGTGGCCTGTTGAATGTTGGTCCTGTCGTATACGCCGATCCAGAGCATCCCAAACATTCTCAATGGGTGACATGTCCGGTGAGTCTGCAGGCCATGCAAGAACTGGGATGTTTTCAGCTTCCAGGAACTGTGTACAGATCCTTCAACATGGGGCCGTTATCATGCTGCAACATGAGGTGATGGTGGTGGATGAACGGACAACAATGGGCCTCAGGATCTTGTCACGGTATCTCTGTGCATTCAAAATGCCATCAATAAAATGCACCAGTTCTCATTGTCCATAGCATACTCGCTCACCCACATGACACCATACATGTTGTCTGCCATCTTCCCTGTACAGTGAAAACCGGGATTCATCTGTGAAGAGAAAACCTCTCCAAAGTGCTGAGCTTCCCTGAGACAGTGTCTGACAGTTTGTGTAGAAATTCTTCTGTTATGCAAACCGATTGTTGCATCAGCCGTCTGGGTGGCCGGTCTCAGACGATTTGGTGGATGTGGAGGTCCTGGGCTGGTGTGGTTACACATGGTCTGCCGTTGTAAGCCCGATTGGATGTACTGCCAAATTCTCAGAAACAGCTTTGGAGACGGCTTATGGAGAAATAAACATTCAGTTCACGGGCAACAGCTCTGGTGGACATTCCTGCAGTCAGCATGCCGATTGTACGCTTCCTCTCAGAGCCCAAAAAGTAGTGCAAGTAGTGTGATATTCCTCTAACGATGGAACTATATAATGACATTTTATTCATTTCTGTCTACATACTATAACTTTTTTATCACTTTTGTCAACATGACTTTTTATCACTTTTTTGATGTACTATACTATGACTTTCTTTTATTATCTTTTTCAACATCTTCAACTTTAATATGACTTTTTCTTGACATGCTATATCATCACTTTTTCATATTTTTTTGCCATACTATTCTACTTTTTCATCTGACTATACTGTGATTTTTTTTAAATATAATTTTCTTTCCAACATATTATACTATGACTCTTTTTTTATCACTTTTTTGACATACTTAACCATTACTTTTTCAGAATCAGGGTGCTGTAATTTATCAATACAAGTTCATCTTTATTTTTGTAAAATAATTGGTGAACTCTTCATTCTAACGTTTTGTATTCAGGAACAAATATAATTAATGAAACGTTACTTAAAAGTTTTCTGAATCTGCTCTTTTGGAGCAAACAGTTCCAGATGAATTAAATGTTCAGCTTTTTTTAGAGTTATCTATAGTGATAATAATAATATTATTATTATTAATAATAATGGTCAAAACGCTGTGAAATTGCATACTTAAGTCAGATATTCTTTGGGAAAGACCCTCAAACCCAATATCTGTCTGTCTGGTGGTGATTCCAGGCTATAAGTATCCTATAATATATTATAGCGTGATCCTACAAATAAGACATGAAAGTACTTTAACTATTAACACTATATACAAACACACCACCATAACCCTATAATGCTCCAGTGTGAATATTATTGAGTCTTCTGCTATAGAAGATGCGTAACCCAAGTATAATAGGAGCAAAAAGCCACAGCTGTTTATAACTGACAACACAACCTGGTTAAAGAAATAATGAATAAAGGAATAAGTCAACAGAAATTGATACCAGCTTCCTGGGGGCTTGGCTGTAAGTCGCTCAAAGGAATACCTGCAGACACTACTCAGGGCTGAAACAAGGTACTGCCAATTTTGTTTATCAAGTAACTTTAATTTACAGGTAATGTCCTATAAAAGCACCATAATTGCACACACCTAGGCTCAGTGTGGTGGTGTTACAGATGGCTCTCTTCCTTGGCCAGCACAGCTGTTTTTGGTGTTGTCTGCAGCAGACATTTCTACACACCCACACATGCCTAGATTACCGATTACTAATTTCAATATTTGTTTAGTTGTCTATGGTTACTTTGTCAAACAAATATGCATTTTATTGTTGTAAAACTCATCTGGTCTCCCATTTTTGTTGCAGCCTTTGAGCCAGGTTGCAACACTGTAAAGACAGTAATGTTCGTTGTAAGATGCAAATTAAACATTATCTGTCAGAATATATATATATATATATATATATATATATATATATATATATATATATATATATATATATATATATATATATATATATATATGTATGTATGTATGTATATAATAATGACAGTATTACTATATATATATATAGTAATACTGTCATTGTTATTATGGATATCATAAACAACATTTTTATATTTAATCACAATTAATTGCATAATTGTCCACAGTTAATTGCATTTAATTACAAATTAATCACACATTTCTTCTGTTCAAAATTATCTTCAAGGGAGATCTGTCAAGAATTTAATATCCTTATCAATATAGGGGTGGGTAAATATGCTTCTTTATGCAAATGTGTGAATATATTTATTATTAGAACTCAATTAATAACACAAAACAAAGATGAATATTGTACAGAAACCCTCACAGGAAAACTGCAGCCCAACAGACAACAGCCGTCAGTGTGTCAGAGTGCTGACTTGACTATGACTTGATCCAAACTGACTGTGATAATCATAAAGTGGTCATGTCTGTAAAGGGGAGACTGGTGGGTACCCAGAAAACCCATTTACATTCACATATCTGGAGGTCAAAGGTCCAGGGGCCCCTTTGAAAATGACCATGACAGTTTATCCTTGCCAGAATTTTGAATAAATTTGGAGCATTATTTAACCTTTTTCACGACTAGTATGCAAATAAGTAAGCTAATCAGATATTCTTGGTTTCAAAAGATTTCTTAGGTTTTATAGTCTGTGAATAAACACTCTGAAGACACATTGTCTTAAAATGAAAGGGTAGGTCGTCATTATGTGTTCACACATGTGACTGTGGCCTATAGAAATAAACTTCGTTTGAAGGTCAGCTGAACCAATTTTATTCATAAAGGTCAGTTTACTTGTTATGAGGAGTCTGGGAAAAGAGTGTGACAAAAAAAGCCCTGAAGATTTCACCAAGAGCTCAGAGACAACAAATTTAGAGCAGAGAGCCTGATTTACAAATTGGGGGATGCCAGTTTGAAAGGTGTGGACATTTACCAGGCAAAGAAAGTCTAATGAGGAGAGAGGTGTGTAAAATCAGCCATCTCTGGAGCTTGACTCATACTGGGGATTAAAAGTCAGGCATCCCTGCCTCTACAACAATTAAAAAAATAATGTGATGCTGTTTCTCGTATGTACGTCAATGAAATTGCTGGAATATACCTTTATGTTTCAGTAAGAATTACACTCTATCATGCTAAAGGCCTTTGCCTGTCTTTATTTTTTACGTTTTCATCATCTGGCTCAGAAACCTTGCACATTGTGTCCGATGCGTCATTGCAAAAATTTGTGATACAACACAAAACTGAATTAATTATTACTAATTAATTAATAATTACTTATTACTGTGTAATCTGTCCTACACCCTTGTTTTACGACAATCCCTGATTTTAAGCTGTTCTGCAATCATGTGCCACAATCTATTTTGAAATCTCTGTATTCTTTCATTTCTTTATTGTAAAATGCTTTGTTCAGGGAGATGAAGTCAATGTTTATCATGATGATTTATAATTTTGCGCGACGTTTGCACAGACGGAGGCTCTGAGTTGTTCCTCTTTTGCTTGTTGACGGATGCGATGCAACTGTCCACTGGTTCTTAGGATTACTTCACTGTTTGCTACATTAGACATTATAGAGGTTGTAACAGGATCAGCGCAGCATGGTAGTTACATGTTTTATCTCCCTCCAAAGTGTCATATTCATTTGTAGCACTTCTGCACCTCCTGTGCATGAATACACTGCCCTGTTAGTCTGCATTCAAAGGAAGCTTTGTGTAGATCCAGTCCACATTGTTTTTACATCACGATCAGATCGCTGTGACACAAAGCACCCTGTTGCTGCTGCTGCTGGAAAAGGAAAGAAAAGGGGGTCATCTGATTGGTCATCACTGGCAAGAGCTCCCACCACTGCTATTGATAATATAGTCCATCAGAACTCTTTCAAACTGTACTCTAGTTGCTCTGCACACCTTCCAGCCCACAACCACAAATCTGTTACGACGGGCTGAACAGGCAGGACAGGACTCAAGTGCACAACTCAGAGAACAGCTGGGTGTAGAAAAACGCTGGGTCTTTATTACAAAACAAGGTCGGTACACGGAAAGGCAAAACTTACAGGCTAACAAATCCAGTCTGGCAGGCAATACTCAGAGTCGAAAAACAAGCAGAGGTCTGGAATACGGAAGTCATACACACTAGGAAGATCGCTGGTAGGTTAGTCTCGGGAGAACAAACGAACTGGCACAGAAGGGCAGGTGGACGCAGTTTAAATACCCGTGAGGGGAGTGACTAACTATGAACAGGTGGACACAATCAGGGGCGGGGGAGACGATCGGACGCAGGTGAGTGGAGACGAAAAGTAGGTCAGTGCAGTCATTCATTCAGAGGGGCGGGAGCATGCAGGGCAGGAAGTGAAGTGCACTGAAACGAGAGGGAGGATTAGGATTTCACAATCAAACAGGAAGTGCTCACATGAAATATGAAAAAACAACAGAAACCCATCACCGAGATCTGACGGACGTCACACAAATCATTAAACATACCCTACGGTATGTGGGGGGTTCTGTGTTGTTCCAATGACAAACAATACGAAATGACACACTGTTGTTGCAGAATAGTTTCATCCTTGATTTATGTTATGTTGTTGCAATTAGAGCTCTCAGAGTTAACACAACTGCTTTTTTCAGGGGTTGTAGCAGGCTCAGCTTTAAAGCTAGAGTGAAGGTACTGGCGTCATATGCAACCAGAAAACCTAAAGAATCCTTTGAAACCAGCCATGTAATACACCACTCCACTACCAGCTTGTTGTGAAGGGGGGTAAACATTGCTCCAAACTTAGGCTAAATTTTGGTATAAACTGGCCTGGACATTTTCAAAGGGGTCCTTGACCTCTGACCTTCTGTCTCCCCTTTACAGACATGCCCACTTTATGATAATCACAGTCAGTCTGGATCAAGTCATAGTCAAGTCAGCACACTGACACTCCTGCAGCAGTTTGCCAAAATTTCTTATGCTAAATGGACAATATTTGTCGTTGTTTTGTGTTGTTAATTGCTTTCCAATGATAAATACAGTATATAAATATATTTGCACAAAGCAAGTATTATTGAGCATTAAATATTTGATAAGATCTCCCTTTAAGATACATTTTGAACAGATAAAACAGTGATTAATTTGGGATTAACTATGGACAACAATGCAATAAATCACGATTCAATATTTTAATTGATTGACAGCCCTAGTTGCAATATAGCACCACCACACTGGTGGCAGTGCTTAGTACAATATCAGTATGATATTATATAATATTATATAATATAATATAATATTAGGATGAGATAGCGCTCCATTCACTACAGCACATCATCTTTTTAAGTTGTCATAGACAAGCAGAGATTTCATAATGTGTTTGAATTTTTGATATTTGTCTGATCCAGTCATAAAGATCGTTGCTTTGGGCTTGTTGGAGGTAGTGGAGCTGTGGAGGGTCATTGTATAATGGTAGGAAACGTATCCTCACTCTCCAATCTGTCAGATATCACATTTCTCAATCAATAAATATTGAACAGATGGGAATATGCAGAGGCTTTTCCTATCATAACTGATAACACTTCAACCACAGGTGCTTTCCCTGTGTGCCTTCGTTTTTCATCCACAGAAAATGGCTCTCCTATTCCCATCATGATATCAATGTGCATGTAGCATCGGGTATCTAGCCAGAAAGCGGACATCCAGAAGGTAAAGTATCAAGGGAGTAAAGTAATAGTCCAAACAAAAATTCAATTAACATTAGTCCAGCATAGTTTTAAATGTTTCCCATGTTTTCATGTATGAAAAGACCCAAAATGAACACTGTAAGTGAACCACTTCATTGCCATTAGCAAATTGTTTAACCAGCATTTGCATATGAATGATTCTGTCCAAGGCTGCATGGTGGTGTAGTGGCTAGCGCTGTCGCCTCGCAGCTAGAGCAAGAAGGTCACAGGTTCAAATCCGGCTTGGGGCTCTTTTGCCCCATTTGCATGTTCTTTAAGCGTGGGTTTTCTCCGGGTTCTCCGGCTTCCTCTCACAGTCCAAAGACAAGCTGTTTAGGTTAATTGATGACTCTAAACTGCCTGTAGGTGTGAATGTGAGCGTGAATGGTTGTCTGTCTCTATGTGTCCTGCGATGGACTGGCGACCTGTCCAGGGTGAACCCGCCTTCGCCATATGTCAGCTGGGATCGGCTCCAGCCCCCCGCGACCCCTAATGGGATAAGTGGTTGAAGATGGATGGATGGATGATTCTGTCCCAAGCTTTTTGATCCATTTTACAGTCTAAGCAGTTGCTGTATAACATGCAGACTTTTGCTAAGATGCTAACATAGCTCCTCAGGTATTGATGGTGTTATTTTTCTCAGTTTGACCATCTAATGGTGACAAACTATTAAGGCTGTAGGGACTATGGCTGTTGGTGGTTGTGTGCTGGTTTAGTTTGAATATGCCGAATTGTACTTTTGTGGGTTATTATTGTATTTGGACAATTAAACTAGGACAGCTATGTGCTAAGGTCAGTTGTCATTTATTCACACAGTAAATATTTACGTATTCTGCAGCCCGATGGAAACACCAGTGTCAAACTCAGCCATTTATAACTGGCAACTGGATCACTGCGGACACAGATACCATCTGATACCAATGTTATTATACTAACAAGCCTTGCCTCACAAGCCTTGCTGGAAGTGGGAACCAAACATCTGATTTCTTCTGCAGAAGTGAACAAAACTTTTTTAATTTTTTAATAATAATGCTTAATAATACTTTTATTCTGCACCTGTTGAAAAGCTCTGTTTTGTTTTCTTGTGTTTTTTTTTTTTAATGATTTGTCTACATAATAATGTTATCAATATAACTTTTAATGTGTTTCCTAACATACAGCACCAGCACCAATTTCCTTTACACAGTATGAGAAACTCTGGTCTTGTTACGGCTGGAGAAACAGGCAGGCTTGGACTCAATTGCAAACACACTGAAGACAGGTTGTAGCAAAAGTCAGCGTCTTTAATTCAAGCAGGAGGTCGGTACACAGGAATCAAAAATACAGGCAAACAAATCCGAATTAGCAGGCAGAGACAAAGTCAAAAAGAACAGTTTCTAAGGCATGAGAAGTCAAAAACACGAGGAAATGCTGGGACGCTTGTACACTAAGTAGGCAAGACGAACTGGCACAGAGGGAAGGGGAGACGCACATTAAATACTAGTGAGGGGAGTGACTGACGAGGCACAGGTGGACACAATCAGGGCGGGAGAAGACAATCGGACACAGGTGAATGGTGCTGGAAACTAGGTCAGGAGGAGGTGCTCAAACGTGCAGGTGGGAAACATGCGGGCAGGAAGTGAAGTGACCTGAAACGACAGGGAATGTTAGAATACAAAATAAAACAGGAAGTGCAAACAAGGAGCATGCAAACAGAGACACAGAGGCTAAGACCTGATACTTCTAACAGGTCTAAGGGTCACAACAGAGCCTTAAGAGCTTGTGAAGAGAAGTGGAAACATACCAGTGCATAAATGTCTACATTTTTGTCCACACTTTTCTTTTGAATCTATTCTTTTTTTAGACTGTTTTTTCATTTTATTGACACCAACAGTATTGAAAGGGGGAACAGAGGGGATGCCATGCAACAAAGGGCCCCAGATTCAAACCCAGGGTCGCTGCAGCAAGGACTCAGCCTCAATACATGGGGCGCCCGGTCTACCAAGTGAGCTACAACAGCACCCCATGTTTCCATTTTCAGCTGCTCATAGACGGAGCATTGTGTGTGGCACCAATCCATAACAGCAAATGTTTCCTCCTCTCAGCAGAATGTAACTTCACCGTCATCTCAAAGGCATGTGCCTGAGGGACTCAGTAAGACTTGTCAAGCAGCATGTGTGAGGCTTCAAATCACCACAAAAGATGAGCTCTGCTCCACATGCCTCTGCTTATTTTTTTGGATTCAATTTCTTAAACCTGGAATAACTTTTTTGCCCACATGGGGGCAGTGGAAACAATGTCATCATCTTTTAAGTTGACGTGACATCTTGTTCGTTAACAGTTGGCTATTACACATCCAGCGGTTTCAAAGCAACATCAGGATGTCCACCTTAGGAATGTAATAGTCACTCTCTATTAGCTCTGTTTTGGTCTCCACCAACTCCCAAGGGCAAAGTCTGTCTCTTTAGCTGCTAATGGTGCCTTCAGATGGGGTTGCGTTTACCGTGTTGATGGGTTGGGTCCATATGAACGCCCCCCTCATGTCATATTTACGACCTCATAAGTGGAAAGTTTCTGAAAGCTCAGAGTTCACGACTTGTGACGCGTTTGTTGACATTTTGAGAAATTTATCTATGCATAATAAGTTAATATTGTGCAGTATATTGTAATTTTAGTCAAATATTGTTTTTCTTGGTAATTTTATAATATGTCTGAGGAAAATGTTGATATTCTCAGTGACCTCATCTTTCTCCTCTGTCATTATGCCTTTGTATTCCCTTCATGATGTTACCCACTAGCTAGCTTTGCTAAAGGCTTCGAGACTCGGACAGTAATGTTAATATTGCCATTGCTTAGCAGCGGTGTTCTTCTCGACTTAACCATTTGAACGCAATTCATGAGTTTCATTTCAAGGCACCATAACTGCTCCACTATGTTCACCAGCTAGTCTCTAAAATTACATCCACACTAATACTAAACAATCTCCGTCCAGAAGAGCGTCTTAAGGCCGTTTCAGCATTAATCTCCATCCACACTACCACACCTGAAAGCGTACACCCCATGGCCGCTCCATGTAGGGTTGATAATGCCGCTAGACATGGGACTCGTCACAGAAAGCTTGAACAATAGCTTTCCTCCTGCACATTTAGGCTGTAGCAGCATTATAAAATGAAGCCTTTAACTACACAACAGCTGCTAGCATAGATATCACGGTCAGCAAAACTTGTAATTCGTTATCCATGTTGAAATTAACCGCAGTGTCATGGTCCTTTGTTCGAGTTTGTTTCCTGTTTCTAGTTTGAAAGTCCTCTCCTCTTGTGTCCTTACTGCCTTTATTTGTTTCCCGCCTTTTTGATTGTCTGCCCCGCCCTAATCACTGTCACCTGTCTCTAATTAGTTCTGCCCAAACCTCACATCCTGTTCTCACTTTCTCAGTCACCATTTATACCACCTCAGTTCAGCTTTCATTATGCGTGGAGTTTTGTTTGCCTGCCGGGGCGGCAGTAGCTCAGTCTGTAGGGAGTTGGCTTGGGAACCGGAGGGTCACCGGTTCAAGTCCCGCCATGGACCAAGAACCGAGTGTGAACTGGTAGCTGGAGAGGTGGCAGTTTACCTCTTGGGCACTGCCGAGGTGCCCCTGAGCAAGGCACCAAACCCCCAACTGCTCGGGGCGCTTGTCAGGAGCAGCCCCATCACTCTGACATCTCTCCATTGTTGCATGTTTGTGCATGTGTGTGTTCAGGTCTGCATGTACCGTGTATACGTTAACAACAGAGTGAAAAAATTGAATTTCCCCTCGTGGGACTAATAAAGGACTATCTTCTTCTTCTTCTTCTTCTAAATGCCTGCATCGTGGACTGTTAGTTTGTAAGCCTTTTTGTTAATTAAATATCTTCATTGACTCTGGTTGTCTCTGCATTTGGGTCCTTCCGGTCTGTTCGGCTCGCTGCCAGTGAGACACTGGTGGTCAAGGCTGATATCTTTTGTTTTCTTTCAGAAAAGGTTCACGTGATGGGGCGTGACCGATCAGGGAAGGACACGTCATGACTGTGAACGTGGGCATCTGCATCATTGTGTTTAAATGTCTACATTTCCTCCCCGTCCAGACTAAAACGCAACAATAGTTAAAATGGGTCAGCAGCATTTTCAAATGTCTCCCAGTCTGAAAAACTGTGGTGTGGATGTGTAGTGTGGATGCTTGGCATAAAAGTAGGAAAAATTACATGTTTTAAAACAAAAATGTATAGTGTGGATGATGCCTAATCGTGTCTGCTGTTTGGTGCTGACCAGGCAGTGTATAGTGGGGTTTTGGTGAAAACAGCTGCCTGCTGTAGCTGAAATCTACCAGAGCCAACAAAATAAAAGAAAGTTGTGGGCCGGACAGATAAATAGTGAGTTGAAACTAAAGGCGAGGGGAGCCACAGGTTCATCGCTATGAGCGACCCCTGTCACATTGTTTTTTGATACACTGTTATGAAAGATATAGTATATTGCCACTTTAATAATATTAAAAGATGTATCTGCAAAGGGTTTGTATGATCATACTGTCGCTGATCATGCTGTCATAGCCTCCAACCGGCTGCATTTCACTGCATCGCTTATCACTTTCTTGGAACTCTCTTTGCAGTCTTGATAAAATGAATCATGCACATGGGAATTCAATCTTGCCCACTTTCACACCTCCACACACCTGGCTAATCTGCGCAAAGTGGGTGTGATTATCAGATTGAAATCTCCAGGCAGTTTGGTATGAGTAACATGAAGCATAAGAAACCTACTGACTAAACATGTAAACATGTAAACTTTCCCTGCAGGAAACAGCATCAGATGAACAGCCACACCAGTCCCAGACATGGTCGTGTGAAGAGAGTGAACAACAATGAAATACAACAGCCTGTACATTTAAATTTCAGCAGGAAAGTTCTTTATACTCAGTCTCCCATCTTCCCTGAAAAGTTTGCTCAAATTAGTTCAAGAATTACAGTAAATCTGGTCACATATTTTTACAGACTGTGTGACAAACAGACTGTCATCTGGCCCAATAAATCACCACAGTCCCTGTGGTGACTGTGGAACTGGCACATAGATTAACTATTCATAAAGGTGCTCTCTCTCTCCCTCTCTCACTCCATCTCTGGCCTTATTCAAAGTGCTCTAATTAATCAGCCTTAAATAGATGGACAGACCTACATTACTGACACAACACAGCTCCTCATACACCATGTACTATTTAATACACAGATGGCACCACACTGCAGGCTGTGTGTACTAGTGTGTGCACTGCTGCGTATATGTGTGTTGGGCAACTATAAATTGTGTATCATGATGCATTACAGTGAGTCTTTTCCAAGTTATGATTGATTAAACAGATTAATGCCTTTGATATCAGTGAAATCATTCCTGGTAGTTAATCATGGAACTGGAGTTGAAAAGCAGGTTTCGGATTCCTCGTGTATGTAGGATGGTTAGAATAATTAGTTTATTACAACGTGGATGCCATCATTTCTATAGGTTTAAGCAACTGACAAAGATCGAGGAACATTATGACATTGCTACGATAAAGTCTACCAGGCCAAGACACATGAGCAGTCCAACAGGCTGTAAACTAGATAATAGATATCTAGATTACCAAATCCACTTTAAACTGAGGAGTTTCGAAGCAAAGAGGTGAAATTCCGGTATTTTCTGACAAAACGCTTATTATATTTATAACATTTTATTGTTCAACACAAGCCATTTCGATAGAATATGACAATAGAATGGAAATAATTTTATTTATTTCTATGTCACTTTTAGATGGACGTTTCACTGGCATCCAGTCGTCGCTTTTCGTCAAAATGGTCTAAGCGTGGCTCTGCTGCTGAGCGCTGATGTTCCAAATTTAACTGCCTTTCACCTCTTGGCAATGTTTGTTTTATGCTGAAATGTTGCTTCTAATCCCTCACTGAACAAAAAATACAAATTAAAATAGTCCAAGAGGGTTTTCACCTGACTTTGATGTTACCAGATCTTAGTAATTAACAATAACAACAAGCTGTAAACACAATGTTAACATATTATCACATTAGCCAACAGTTGTCTGTTTACACATTCAGCAAACACAGAGCAACATTAGCATTCATTTGGAGTTTCTGGTCAAGATTCACTGTCCTTTTACCTCTGTTTTGGTCTCCACCAGCTCTAGAGATAAAACTCTCTGACTGCTAGACAGTTATTGATAACTATAACGAAGCTTTATTACAGGGTTCTTTTTGTTAGGTTATTTTTTATTTGAATATATTGGTTCAGCTGGGTTAAGGTCATAGACTGCATATAAGAGGTGGATGTATTCACAGTGACTTCATCCATTGGTTGTGGACTACACTATTGAAGCCCTGAGTTCTGCGTTTAAGCCGTCGCCATTTTAGTTCTTTGCAACCAAGAGCTACGTACAGCCAAATCCTGAACAAGACGCTTTCTGACAACCAAAATGTTAACTTTGAATGAACTGAAAACACACTGTGAAAAGGTTTAAGTTCTAAGACAAAAACACTTGCTACTTAGGCTGTAATTTGCAGTACTTGGAGCTACATGCTAATGTCAGCATGCTAATATGCTCACAATGACAATGCTTGCTAACATGATGCTTACAAGGTATAATGTTAACCATCTTTGTTAAGTATGTCAGCATGCACAAATTTTCTAATCAGCACTAGATGGTGATAGACTAGGTGAAGCTATGTGCGGTTTGTATTTGATCATAAATCACATACTGTATGCAAGATGTGAATTTAGTCACCTTAACATCACCCATTGGTGTGTGGATTACCATTTTGAAGCCTTGATTTCAGTTCTAAGTGAAAACACGGACAACTCCCAGACTGAACAATGCCGTGGTAGCGACGTGTTAATCACAAGGTAGCTACGCCCTAAAGCATCCCCTGCTTTATGGTCTACTTGACTGTAAATGGGACCATTATTTATTAAATTAATATCATGCTGTATTGAAGAAGACTTGCAAGTAGCGATTGAGACCATAAACTCATGTTTACAATGTTTTCCAAGGTAATAAATCAAGTGAGAAGTAGGCTAATTTTCTCATAGACTTCTATGCAATCAGACTTCTTTTGGCAACCAGAGTCGCCCCCTGCTGGCTGTTAGAAAGAATCAAAGTTTAAGGCACTTCAACAATGGTTTCACTTTTCTGAACTGGAGTTTGCTGCCTGGTTAAAGTATAGTGTAGGAAAAATAGTTGTCGTGTAATCCAAGCATTGATTTACCACTTCCTGAGTAACATGCAGGGTTAAGACAGCTGAGACAGACACCAAACAGACCAAAGCGAGTCACATTCCACCATCAAGTTTAGTCTTTATTTGTACATTAATGCATTTCAACAAGGCTTGGGAATACGGCACAGAATAATATTTCACATAAATTGTCTTTATCCACTAAAAAGTCCTCTCAGGTCTTAGTTCTTAATCACCACTAAGCTTTAACAGTGATCAGCGTTTATATGAACAGCAAAGTATTACGCGCATGGCCTGATATTACTGAATTTTACAAAAGTCAGTGAAGGTGTAAAGTAATTTATCCTTAATATATCACAGTGAAACTAGATGCCTTGCCACAGTTTAATGCAAGCGAAAACCAAAGATTATTTCATTGATAAAAAATAGTACATACAGATATCAGGCTCATCCTCTCATTTGGTCCAATGTGTGAGTTACTAAGACAAACATTCCTTCCAGCAGACATGTAAAGCAGCAGGGTTAGAAAATACATTATTATTCCAACAGAAACCGGGTTTTCAAGTGCTACACAGTGTAGTGCCAATTGTTTCATAGGGTAAAGATCCCAGACAGGTTACATTTAATGAACAGTGTCATGTAAACAGCCTTTTCAGAATGAGACCTCAGCCAGAACCAACTGTATGCGTAGGATCGGTGTAGCATAAAAGGTAGTGTGGACTACTAGACAGTTTGTTCAGATAGCTTTATAAATGCCATGGCCCTGTCCCATTTCTACAACAAGAAGCAGTCAGCTTCAAATAATCAGCAAAGCTCTCCATACATGTTCAAGTTGACATGCCAGAGCTGGCAAAGAACCACCGAGAAACTGCTCGGAGCTCGACTGTGGAGCTGCAGGGGAAAGCTGGCTCTGGTAAACTTGATCTCCAGCCATGTTCCAATGCAATCTTTCACATAGATTAAAAAGATATTGCATCAGTGAAAATTATCTCTCATAACACATACACCCGCTCAATGTCTTTATATTGCTCATATGTGAAATGTGGGTGGAATGTGTCCAAACTGGACACTTCCAAATAAGAGCTAATTTTGTCGTGTTGCTAAAACTCCCCGGTTCTAATATGGCACTCACAGATCCCGAAATGCCAGGTTGGATTACAAACGTGACCCAGGGCCCCAAAAGTTCCAGGTTCACACCATGTCAAAAGGTCTTTGTCAACTTGATTAATTGCTACCACTAAAGAAGCATATCAGTTAAGGCAGGTCTTGTGTATTAACTTATTTTGTGATCAATATATATTTCTATTACTATTTTAGTTTATACCATGATCACTGAGAATTCCTGATTCTGATTGACAGGTCTGGATTAACACACTTGTATTTGTTGCTATCATAAAATAGTGCACCTGTATGAAGCCTAGGTAAAAGGCTTAGGTAAAGAGCTTGGAGCTGTGTGATAGAGCGCTCCAGGGATGACGCATCTTTGTAGGCGACCCAGGAAGTTAGCGTCACCCTGATTCCCTCAACAAAAAGCCAGCGAGATTATTCCATTGGGTTTTGCTTTGTTAACACACCTTTATGATACTTACACATTTTGTTCAGCAAGATAATTTCCACCAATGAACACTTATGATTTTTAAAGGGTGAATGCAATTGGCAAAAGTAAAAAGCCAGTCTACAGGGTGTGTGTGTGTGTGTGTGAGAGAGAGAGATAATAGTAGCTCATCTCTATTCTTGTAAGTTGTACATGGTTAAGACTTTAAAGCAATCAATTTCAAAACTTGCAAGGATGTTAAAAGTCAAGTGATTGATTTGATTCTTTACAGGTAATACTTCACCCACAAAATAACCATTTGCTTATTAATTACTCCCCCCGCATTACCTTGATTCTCTGTTCAGTGAGGAGGCATGTAAGAAAAACAAAGTTTCTTCAAGGATTCAAGGTAACACTGGCTGAGAAATGGATGTGGTGGGTGAAGTATTCCTTGAAAGGAGCGAGTGGTGGAGTAAGAGAGAGAGTGAGTAATGTTATCCACTCCGGCCCAAGCAGGAAAGATTAACTACTTTGATTAATTAGGTTGGTTTGTCTGTTCGGTGCTACTGTAAAAAATATGGTAGTGCAACATGGTGGACTCTGTAGAGAGGACCCCCTCCTTAAGCAAATAGAAACCGCTTATTCTACGGGACAAAAAACACAACATTTCTTATTATCAGGTGGTTAAACACTAAAAAAAAACATACATATTAATATTATACTTGACCTCTGCCAATATCCCACTCATTGTTAGACACTGGTCCTTTCAGGCCTTTTGTTGGCAAGTAGTGATGGTGTAAGTGGCATAATACCCTCTGAGTTATCAGTGTAATGCAGTACAGTAATGTGAAAAGTACCAAGTAGTGTCAGGGATTACAATTTGAAATTCAGTAATTAACTGCATCATTACAATTACTAACTCCTGTAACGCTCCATGACTTTCACAGTTGGGGGTTGCCTTGTCTTTCAATCAGTTTGGTGGTCCAGGACACGCTAGCTTCTCACAGGAGCTACAGGTGAAATACGATTCCCGGTAAATCCAAAGTTGTTTTATTCACATGTTGTGTGTCCTTAGCTGGCTTGCTAATGTTAGCCATACGTACACCTAAATTCAGAAAACAGCTTTTGATGGGTGAGTGAACCACGCAGATGAGGTTGGGACTTTATGGAGCCTGCCAAGTTGTCGGCCTGCCTGCTTTTTAAACCATCATTTCTCTTTCTATATTCCTATGTGTTAGGCAAAAGATAAAAGGTTTAAAGTTTAAAGGCACCTTTGACAGAGCTGGGCAGAGTATGCCTAATAAATGTAAAATAGCAAGTACTGTAACACATTACTTTTGCTGCTGAGTAATTGGTGAAGTAATGCAATTACTTTGCAGTGAGTAATGGTCAACTGATTACAGTTTTCATGTAACACTGTACGTTGTACCTTCCACTATTGTAATGGATATCATGGAACAATTTGTTCATATGGTATATTTAAGTTTATATGGTACACATTCCTGCATAAATTTGTGGTTAATCAAGTTACCACAAACTGACAATCAAAAACAGGAAAGGAAGTTTGTGCCCAGGGGCCCCCTAACAGCTTAATCCAGCCATGCCAAAATGTCCTCACAGATCACTTTTCATGTTTTGAAGTTTGGGGTACATACATGATTAAAGGTGCTCAATATGAAATTCAGAGTTGCCTCCACGCAGCTCTCAACATGGCGATGGCTGAGCCGGCAGCTCGCAGCTGGGGGGGGGGGGTCTAGAGGGTGGGACGGCATTATCAGCGTATCTCATACCACCGTATGAGAGCGGTGCAGAGCGGTGGCCATTAGCTAGCCAGTGGTGCACGCTCACATGCACGAGCATGCACAAAAAGGCACACGTGGCCATCCCGCTATGTAAGCAAGGCATGAAGAAGTTCAGCTAACAATATACACAGAGGAAGAGAGACGTCATTACTCCTAACTTTACATAGACAATAGTTGTTTGCTGCCATATTATGCTCTGGATATCATATAGAGAACCTTTAAGAAAAATACAAATCGTCAGAGGCTGTGGTCATTTTAAATCTTCATCAGTCATTAGTTCAGTCCTGGTTACCATTCACCTTCTAAGACATCCTGACAATCTTGCAGCTTTAAAAATACAAATGCATTCTTCCTCCCTGGATGTGCTTGTGAATCTGTGCTTGAAAGCACCAGAAAATATAAAATAATACATAATAATAAACCCATCAGTAAACCTGACACTTGCATTTAGGGTTCTACCAAATCCTGTTGGTTTACCCAGAGCATCATCATTAAGAATAAGGACAGGCGAAGCACGTCAGTGTTCAGAATGGCAGTTAAAGCTGCACAAGGCAATGGTTCTCATTTGTGAAAAACAAAACAAAAAAAAAAACACCCATTTTACCCCATCAATTGCATTCAAGAAATATGGCTGCAGCATCCCAACTATAGTCACCCTGCAAATACTAGTGCCATCACCTTCAATCTCAGCACTAACATACACTAATACTTGGCTTGGATTTCATCATAATTATCTCTCACTGCCCAATTTGAAATTCAAGTACATGTTTAAAATAGCACAACTACACCTGCTAAGGGAACGATTTGCTTGCCAACTTCCCAACAGCCTTTCATAACCACATCATATTGTAACAAGATGTATTATTGTGTAACTGACAATAATCTGTCAACCTGCCGTGTTCTCTTTGTCACATTCGTAATAGAATAACAAATCTGATAGCTCTCTTTTAAAGGTGTCTACATGTGTCATTTTTAACATCGGTGAATGATGACTGCATTCATTTTGAGACATTAGTATGATTACTCAACAACAAAACCACTGCTGGGATGACTGGCAGCTCCGCCAGCCTACACGCTGCACTTTACATTGTGTGCCACTGACATGGATTTGGAGGAAAATCTACTGGATTGCTTCACTTTCAGAACAAACAGAGCAAAATCTGTCAAATGTTCTCACTTTAACAAATGCTAGATGGGAGTGAGAGGCAAATGGGATATAAAAAAAATCATCTCCCACATGTTCATCCTCTTCAGTAAAGCTGAAGATGCCACGGAGGCGAGGAGAGGCAGGAAGCAACGGGAGCGAGGGGATTATGGGAGATGAAGTCACTGGCACTTAAAATAACACCGCCGTGGGACACAGGCTATCAATCATCTCAACCGTGGTTTCATTGTTTATAGCAATTATACAAAGCTACCTGATGATAAATCAATGTTTAAAAATGTTACACATAGAACCTCTAATTGGGTGTAAGACTGCATTTACAATTCGTATTTGGCTGTAAAAATAAAATTAAATTCAGCCGTTATTATACACACCACTCAGGCAACACTTTCCACACAGGAAACAGAGAATATAGCATGAATCTGTAAGCATATTGCTCAATTATTACATTCACAATTTCAAATCTAATTGCTAAATAAAACATTTAAATTAAATGTTATTATTAAATCCTTCCATTATTAGTTCATGTTTTTCATTCCTCACACATATATATGTATGTGTGTGTATACATATGTATATACATACATATATATATATACATATATATATATACACACATACATATATCACTTTATATTTATCTCAATGTTTCAAAATATATTATTGACACACTGTTAAATACACTGTAAAGGTTGGATGTGATTATAAAATACATTGTACACTGTCAAGTTTGACCTCAGTCAGTTAAAAGTCTGTTTTTAAAGTATAGATATGAAGCAATAAGAGCAGTTACAGTGAGGAGGAAGTGTAATTTGATAGAAGGCCTGAGACACATTGACATAGTTAGATCTTTATAAACTGATATCACAATGACGGAGTACGACATTGTAATAATGTTTAAATACAGGCGACCAAGTCAGATCTCATATGTGAACTCTGTTTTACAACGGACGATCCTTGTTGTGTATATCCTGTACAGTACATTCAATAGAATAAAAAACCCACAGAATTATTCATATTTCTTACTTAGATAGAGAATAATGTGAACTAATAAATCAACCCTGTTTGACTGCTGACAGGAATGACGCTGTGCATATCTTCGCTAAGTGTCAGTGGCCGCATTTCCACATCATCTCAACCTGAAGGTTTCTGTGTAGCCTGAGTCTCACACCGTCTCAAACATGAAGTCACAACCTCCAAGAGCTCTGTTTCATTCTCTTTGGCGCCACCTACGGTGATAAGCGGTAATTGCAGGCGCGTTTTGGGATTTCACTTGCTAGAGAGCACCGCTTGTGTATTTTCCTGGGAATGTCGCCACAGACACCCAGTTTGTGATACTGGTCTTTCATCGGTGGACCATAGGCTCAATCATCGTTGTGTTAACTCATTAGTGACTTAACAGACGTTTATTTAAATGAAAATCTTCGCCATTAAACTGATTACACTGTACAGTATATGATAACGTGTAGGCTAGTCTAAGAAAATGCAACAATTCACTCGTCTTTTATGCAGCCTTTAGAAGGTCATAAGAAGGCAATGGCAGCAGCTAGATGCAAAATTCAAAATTTACAAGCAAAAAATCTGTCGTTGTTCCAGCCACCAGTTTCTACAGAACAAGCTGGAGATCTACCTTTTGGCAACAAACTCAGCTTCAGGCATTGGAGGCTCCACCCAAATGGTCACAATAAAAATCTTCAAAAATCAGCCAGAAGATGATGAGGATGGTGACGATGATGAGGATGATGAAGATGAAGGGGAGGGTCTATGGGTCTCGCCTCCTCTCAGTTCCGTGAACCTTCCCAGTGATGATGATGACGATGACGATGATGTCATTTCCTTCTCTTTCTCCTTTCTGCTTCCTGTGCAGACTGACCTCTGTGTTGGTTTAAACTGCCACGTCACCTTCTTTGTTGTAGACGACTGCTCCACTGTTGTCGCCTGTTTCCCTGGCGTAGTGACATGCTGGGTTGCCATGGGAATGGCTGGTGGATCTGCCAGGCTGGTGGTGACCCCGGTGACCTTCCTTGCTTTGCCGTTGTTATTTTTGTCGTGTTCTGTGAAGAGCTCACTCAGCACTTCAGGTTCGGTGGTTTCTCCGAACAAGTCCCAGCCCGGTTCAGCAGGCGGCCGCTTGGACCGTGCTACGCCAGCAGATTTGTTACCAGCAGTGGAGATTCTGGAGGAGCGACTGGGATCGGAGTCGGACAGGTCCGAGTCCCAGTCACTGTCCCCTGCCACAGATCCGCAACCCAGCACTGACACATCAACAGGGCCGGATCCTGAACTCTCTGAGTCTGACTCCCTGGAAAAACACCAGACAGAATCTGAGTCAAATATTGAATGACAGCAATACAGCGAGCAAAGTAATCACTGTAATTTACAAACTGTCTTTAATTAACATGGGAGAATTCAAAACACAGAGGGACATACACTATCATTTAAAATACTCTACAGTGAGTTTTTAATGGAAATGAGATAAATTGTGTTTGTGAATCAAAGCGTGCTTTTTCATGGAAATGGATTTTTTTAAAAATGCCTCAACAGGACATCACAGCATATTAACTTGGGAATCACTGAAGGCAAGTTCCTCAAACTGTTCCTTTCAACATCGGAGAAACCTCCCAATCCTGACAGCAGTTCTCCTCCCCTGCTCAAAACAGCCTCGGCTAAGTCACATCTGCCTTTAGTGAGATGTCTGAAAGTTTGCCTGTTTCCCCTCCTCAGGGCCTCCCCGAAGAGTTTTTGCATTTGCAGCATAGACTGTAGCCTATATATGAGATATAAGATGGATAACACATCTCCACCAGCCAAAATATCAGGATACACGAGATGCCATCTTGCACTTTTGACATAAGTTGGAGGCCCCCCCCCCCCCCCCCCCCCCCCCAACAGCCAGCAGGGGGCGACTCCTCTGGTTGCAAAAAGAAGTTTGATTGTATAGAAGTCTATGAGAAAAAGAGCCCACGTTATTTGATTTATTACCTCAGTAAACATTGTAAAGATGAGTTTATGGTCTCAATTGCTAGTTTCGAGTCTTCTTCAATGCAACATGATGTTCATTTGGTAAATTATGGTTCCATTTAGAGTCAAAGAGACCATAAAGCAGGGGATGATTTAGGGCGTGGCTACCCTGTGATCATTTTACAACCCTTTGTGCTTAGCTCCACCCTCTCGTGTTACTTCTCGTTGCAAAAAACAAGATGGCAAAGGCCAAAAATCAACATGGCGATGGACAAAATGACATGGCTTCAAAACGGCAGTCCACAAACCAGTGGCTGATGTCATGGTGACTACTTCCACTACTTAAAGTAGTACAGTTTATGATCCAAACATTTTGCCTCCTGTAAGGTATTCCAGGCACATCCAGCTATGAGGAAACCCTGTGGAAGACCCAGAATACACTGGAGGGATCTCAGAGGTAGACCAGGTCGTCCACCAAGCGGAAGGTCGTAGTTCGATCTCCGACGCCTCCAGTCACATGTCAAAGTGTCCTTGAACAAAACACTTAACCCCAAATTGCTCACAAAGGCTGTGCCATCAGTGTGTGAATGATTATTTAGGTTAGATCCTGATCCTGATCCTACAACACTGGCACCATGCACTGCAGCCTCTGCCATCAGTATATGAATATGTGTGTGAATGGGTGATGACATGTAGTGTAAAGCGCTTTGAGTGGTCCGAAGTCTTGAAAAGGGCTAGATATGTAAGTGCAAGTCCATTTACCATTTACCATATCCAGCTTTGTAGAGGGTTTAGCTTTGTAGCTCAGGTCAAATTTCTCCATGATAATAATAAAGTATATCTATCTACATATCATATCTGGACTGGAACCTTCTCAGAGAAACACAATCTGCTCTACCTTACTTAGCCGACTGCAACCAGGACCAGGGTAAGCAGAGCAGAAAATGGATGAATGGAAAGATGGATCTGTAGCTAAATTAATAAACGTGCTTTGAAATGCTGATCTAGCATTTAACCACCAATGTAATGCACACAAAGACATTCACATACCTGCCGCTGTAGGGTGCGGTTCCTGCAGGGCCCAGTAGGAGGCAGGCTGGAGCAGCCAGGTAGACAAAGCTGTCAGTGCACAGAAAGTCCCCTTCCTCTGGTTTCTGCGGCACAAGATGAGTCGGCTTGGTGTTCCATTCTTTGTTCGACTGGTCCAGGTGTGTTTTCATGCTCTCCAGATGTTGCTGTACACTGTCTTGTTTCACACCATGGCTGGGAACTTCTGCCAGTGTGGTGACTTCACCCTGGGAGGCGGGTCTTGCAGACACAGCAAGGTAAACAAAGCTGTCCGATTGGACAAAGGGATCCAAGTCACCACAGTCCAGTCCTGAGCTTCTGACTGGCTTCTGATTAGGATCTAGAAGCTGTTTGATTGGTTGTTTTGAGGGGGACAGAGGAAGAGGAAAGTCACCTCCCATGAGGGTCACTTTTTTCCTGGGAGGTACCTCTTCACTTTGTGGAGCATTTAAAGTCTTGGAGAACTCAATGTCTTTAAGGTCGAGTGGGGTCTTCATGATTGAAACCGTTCCTAACTTTCCAACCCTCCTTCCATTCTTATCTTTCCCTCTCTCTTCGGTCTTCCCATGCCCTGCTTCCTCTCTTCCACTATCTCCTTCTGTGTCTTCATGCAAGGAGGTGTTGAGAAGTGATGGGTAGCACCACTGGAGCTCTGCACTCTCCTCCCTCCCCCATTCCTTTAATCCTACATCGTCCCCGTCTTTCTCCAGCGATGTGCTGCTGCTGCCTAGGTCAGAGCCACTGATTGGCTGGTCGCTGTCAGAGCCGGCCTCCTCCTGGCTCTGATTGGACAAGGAAAGGAAAACGCCACTGGAGTCGGACTCCAGCGTGAGGTTGGAGTCGGGAGAGCTGTCCTCTTTAGTGGAGCTAGAAAAAAGACAAGGCAGCCAAATGACTGCTACATCCCCATGTACGTCCTGTGACTTCTAAAGCTCTCTATCTATTATTGGTTATGACAGATCTAATTTATCATAACCTACTTTTCAAGGCCATTGATTTGTTTTGTCTTTAAATCCCACAGAACACTTTGATTTTTTTTTATGCCTCTAACTGGAATGCTAACCCAGATGTCTTGGATGATGGACACATCATTATGAATACATAAGCTCTAATTTTTCTGATGACATGACGTGATTTCCTCTATGTCTTCATTATGTTAACAATACAAATGATCATGACGAGTTGATTGTTAAATGATCTGCCAAAGCCAGATTCAGTAAAGGGGCACTTTGATAGTGCTGTTTTCACACCTTCTTCATTTGGTGCGAATCAAATGAATTTACTTTTACAGCTCACTCTGGCATGTGTGATGTGTTATCTAACACCTGTATTCACTTCATATGAATCCTTTTTATAATGGTCCGGACCGGTGATTCTCAAAGTGGGGTCCGGGTCCCCCAGGACTCCATGGCACTCTGCAAAATAATGTGCTACACATTATAAAATTGCTGTACCATTACAAAGTGCATATCCACAGATGGGAACCATTAGTGACAATAAAACAAGCATATTGTGCCCATTACTACCACCCACAGTAGCTTTGGCTTATCTTAGGAAACTGATCCACAGTATATGATTGTGACACACAGCAATAAGTTATTATTTCTAAACTGAATCACTAACTGAAAGTCAGCTTTAGATTGGTAATATAAACATCTGGATTTATTAAGACTATGCCAGACTTGCTGCTGTTTATTGTCTGAAAGCTTTTCAGATCAATTACTTGAAATGTATAAATTAAAGTTTTATAAGTGGTATTAACATTCAATAACATTGCCAATGTCTCCACTGTGGGACTAACAAAGGATTATCTCATTTTATCTTATGGCATCTAAGAGTACAAATGCTAGTAAGGATAAGGTAAGGATTAATGAGTGTTAAGATGAAGAGGAGGTCCTTGGAAATTTTTCTCCCATGTAAGGGGTCCCTATTGTAGGATGTTAAATGCTGCTGTACCACACTACACATTCAAAAACTAGTCAATATTGTAGAGTCAACACAGTCCGGATTTGAATATGGACCATGTGGACTTGATGTTAAGAAAACTAGGCCTTAATGTGTCTGTGTTGCATGCTTTTATTTTGGTGCACTTCCTGTTTTATTTTGGCATGTTTAATCTCTCCTCTCGTTGCAGATCACTTCACTCCCTGCCCTGCATGTTTCCCTCCTGCACGTTTGAGCACCGCCCTCTAACCTAGTTTTTCCTCACAGCTCACCTGAGTCTGATCGTCGCCCCCGCCCCTTATTGTGTCCACCTGTCCATAGTTAGTCACTTCCTTCACTAGTATATAATGTGTGCTCCCCATTCCTCCTGTGCCAGTTCGTCTTGCCTGTTTCCAGTGTTAAGCGTCCCAGCATTCATCTGATTATTAGACTCCTCGTGTTTGACCTTTTGCTCGTGTTTTTTGACCCTGCCTCAGCCTTCTGATTTGGACACTTTTGCAAGTTTTGATTCCTGTGTACCGACCCTTTTTGTATTAAAGACACCGAATATTGCCTACCCCTGCTTTAAGCCTGTTTTTGCGTTTGAGTCCAGTCCTGTTCTTTGCCTCATGCATAATACTTGAGCTGGAATGCCAACAGCAATTTGGGGCTTTCATAAATGTAATTGATCAGATTAATGACTGCCAGCCTTTTTTAGCATTTAGTACATGGCTCTGTTGAATACTTGACTGTGACTGGTCAATCACGGTGTTTTATGGTCCAATATTTCTTTATAACAGACCATTGCTATGAGTGCAGTTCTGATCTCAGACTCCGGTGGACCATTTTTGTGTCAAATTATTGATTTTTTGAGTAAGTAACTGTGTACTATAACGATTAATGTACAGCTAGCAGACCATTGTTGTGAAATAAACCCCTTCAAGGCAACATCTGGGTGCTGCATCACCCTGTCGGGGTTTATTTCACAACAATGACCTGGTAGCTGTATATTATCCCTTACTTAGTGCCTTTCATGGCCGAGTTATTGTCTCAGCTCATCAACACTGTACTGCTTATATGTACTGAATATGCCTGTTCTCATCCCAAACTATGGGCACACACTCTGTTTTACCAGCTATGTAATAGAAATTCATAATGAAATGTTCATAATAATGACGGATGAAAAGCAATGAAATAGCAACATAGTGCATTTGGTAGTCCATCGTGACAAATGTATGAATGTGCTCTTGCTGAATCACCCACATTTATAAACAAATCTTTAAAAAGCTGGATTCTAATGCAATACACCTTTTGTCAAATTCAGCCAATAGCTCCTCACGGTTCGCTAGATGTCCGTTCTGTGTGCACACTGAACAAAAAAGCTGGTGTTCATACACCTGGCTCTGTAAATGGCTCGGCCCAACAAACACAAGGTTTTCATCCAGGAGACCGCTGTTTGTGTCCCATTTGTTAAGTTTAACTTTCACATTACAATCAGCCGTTCCCGGTTAGGGTTAGTCCCACGTTCATTTCCACTGTACAAACATTTTGAGCCCAACCATGTTTTTTCCTAAATCTAACTAAATGGTTTTATTGCCTAAACTTAAAGCGATGCCAAGGGCCATGACAAGTATGCAACAAGTTAGGATGAGAACGAGTTGCGCTATGTGCCGTCGCAGCACCACTAGCACATGTAGACGAACGGCGCCCGCCTACCTCCATGTCGTTCACCATGGGAGCGGGAAGCCCCAGCAAAGGGGCGCTGTTCGTCTGCATGCACTGCCCGCTCTGCGGTTACACAGAGCCAGCCAAAAACTGGCAAAGCCTCAGCCCAACGAACCTTGGGTGAGGGAAAAGGCAGAAGAACTGGCAGCGAGCCAGTAAATAGTGGAGCAATCCATTTCACGACTTTGTATTCTTGTAAAAAATATACAAATGCTGACAGAGTGCTTCAGGAATGAGTCCTAAAACCTGGAAATGAGTTAACACTTCTGGTTCCCTCAACTGGAAGCCAATTGGTTTTCAGTTAGATGCCTGAAATAAGGTCTGTGGTTAACATAAAATGCATCTACAAATACCCCACTCATTAGTTTTGAAACCTTTACATGTTTTCTAAAAGGCGGTTGCTAAATGAGACTAATAAACCTCATCTCACCACCTTGTGTTTATAGTTGCACTTACACAACTGTGATGTTGTTCGTTTATAGCTTAACATAAGCTTTTCTGGTGATTGCAATCACAATTTCAAAATCCTAAAAGTGGTGTTAATTTGTGGAGATTATCTCGCTGAACAAAACATGTTAGTATCATAAACATATGTTTGCCACAGAGCTTATTTTCTGCAATAATCCAAAACCCAATGAAACAATCCTATTGGCTTCTTGTTGAGGGAACCATGCTAACTTCCTGCTTGGCCTACAAAAATATGTCATCATGGAGCACTCTATTAGATGTTGATCTGCATTAGAAATAAACAGAAAATGGGTTAATCATCCACTTAAAGTGATCAATTTGACACGCGCAGACATGATCACTATACAGTAAGTGGACTCCGCCTTTAATAGACAAATTGCAGTGTTTAAATTGCTGCAGTGGCCGAAACTTAAACAATAGTACTGAAAATAGTACTGATTTACAAAAGTAAATGACTTTGAAATTGGAGCAAATTAATAAATTCTGAAAACAACTAAAGGAGCCTTGTACTACTGTTGATGCTCTTTTAATTGTGAGAGTTAGATCTATTTTAATCTCTGGGACTGACTGATTGTTTAGCTTTCTTTTTCCAATTCATTCGCTGTCACTGTCCTGATTCACTGATTACATGTGTTGTGCCTCTAGGCTCGAGTGCTGGGCCACTACCATTTTGTTCGTTCACATCACTCATAGCTCAGCCTCAGGATGTTTAGTGCATTTCATTTGCATTTACTTACATGTAATAAGATGCTGATATATTTCATTCCTCTATTAGTATATATAAAAAAGAAAAGAAGATGAAAAATGAAAAGAAGAGAAAAAATGGCATCCAAATTGATATTTTGTTGTTTAAATCAGCTTTGCAGTTCTTAGAAATATACAGTTTTACATGTGCCATGATCCATGTCAACGTGGTGACTCTGGCACCCACAAAATTATGGCTTATATCTTTATTCGTGCACCTTTATAGATATTTTATATTTCCTCTCTGTAAGTTCTGTCTTATTTTGCCTCATCAACTGAACTGAAGATCCAGTGGCATTATGATCCTGTGCTTTTATAACCCCATCTAAAGTTGACTTTGGCCAGATTTTCAGTATTACTTCACTGAAAGCAAACCTGGATTTTGTTTTTGCCCTGTGTGACGAACTTTCAGTCACCCGGGATGCATGAATTACCTCGTGCCAGCAGTTGAAGTCCCAGCAGATTTGGTTGACCAGTCAACAGGAGGTCTGTCTGTGTCTGTAGCTGGTGAGGCTGTAACACTGAGCTCCAAACTGACCTGGGATCTGCTTCCCACTCCTGGAAAATAGAGAGACACACAGATTTAACACACTTCAACATGAGAATTAGAAGAACATGAGAAGAACAATTACATGTATATGATTAACTCATTTATGAGGCTTAATATTCAGGATATGGTGATTAAAGCTGGTGATTGAGCACACAGAAATCGGGTTATAGTACATGAGACAGCACAGTTAAGGGGGGAGAAGCCATTCATCACTCTCCACTGAATTGATACTGCATGAAGGTACCTCCTTGTCAATTCTTTTTACTAGTGCAATGGTTCCCAAACTGTTTCATGCCAAGGACCCCTAAACTAATACAAATTAGACCACAGACGCCAATTTGAACATTTTGTCCCAGGGTCCCCCATCTGATAGGAGCAAAACAACCCTGTAGGATGCTCTCCGACTCTGAAGTCCAGAGTTTAACTTGTTTGGTGACAGGGTTTGTTTGTTTCAGTCTTTGTCTTCAATTATTCCCCTTTATGCTGGGCATCCCCCCCTCAAGGACCTTTGAGGGTCCCCTGACCCTACTTTAAAAACTATTGTGTACTGATGTTTGGTTCACAACCACTGTGCACACTACAGAGCATTTGAGCCATAAGCACATGAACTACTCATTACCTATTTTGTCAAATTGCTCCCAGTGTCGACCTGGGCCTTACAAGTATCTTAAGGCTGAGAGGATCTATGAACTATCTGAGAGGTGTTATTGAAAAGCATTTAAATATACCAATTTAATATTATGTAATTCATATATCATAGATGGTGTATCTTTATTAGACAATTAAGGCTGTCAAGGTTAACATGATAATAACAAGTGAACGTAAATTCATTTAAATTTCACTAATTTCTTTACGCATTAATTTTAAGTTGTAGTGGGCTCAGTTTAAAAGCCAGAAGATACCAGTATCATCTGAAACTAAAAGAAACTCAGGAATCCGCTGGCCATACTAGGTTAAATAACACTCCAGGGTTACGCTAAATTTTGGCGAAGAAAAACTGTCATGGCCATTTTCAAAGGGGTCCCTTGATCTCTGACCTCAAAATACACTATGTGAATTAAAATGGGTTCTCTGGGTCCCCACCAGTCTCCCCTTTACAGACATGCCCACTTTATGATAATCACAGTCAGTTTGGATCAAGTCATAGTCAAGTCAGCACTCTGACACACTGACAGCTGTTGTTGTCTGTTGGGCTGCAGTTTGCCATTTGAGCATATATTTATGCTAAATGCAGTACCCGTGAGGGTTTCTGGACATTATCTGTCAATCTTTGATGTTTTTAATTTATTTCAAATCATGAATATTACATTTGCATAATGCAGCATATTTACCCACTCCCATGTTGATAAGAGTCACTATATCCTGACAGTAGTGCATGAGAGAGGTAATCTGAAAAAATATGTGCCTCTGTGTCCTTTGGTGATCCTAACGGCATCTGTAAGCCTTGCTGTCTCTGAGCAGCTGTCAATCACTCTCAAAGTCCGATCAAACAGTCAAAATAGGCAGCGTTGATAAAATATCAATCAATATTCTGTTACTGTAATGCCTATTTCTCTCCTTAAATGTTTTCAAAAAACATCTTGTAGTTCCTGTCTTGCTGTAAAATGAGAAAGTTTGTGATCCATGTTGAGATCTGTTGAGGAAATACCAAGCACCGCCCACCAGCTCGAGCACAGCCAATAGGAACACGCTCTCTTAAAATGACCTGTGATTGGGTCTTGAGTCTCTTGTCAAGGGCTAGTTTTCTAAAGCCTTATAAAAAGAGCCTTGAGGAGGTGCAGACATCTAGTTTTGAATTACAAAATGCTGAAAGGTTGAAACGTGTTTCCTACTGAAGCTTTAAGGTACATTTTGAACAGATAAAAAGATGTGTAATGAATTCGCAATCGCGGTCAACTACGGACAATCAAGTGATTAATCACGAATAAATATTTTAATCAATTGACAACCCTATTAGACATAATTTATGACAGTGAGACTGACCTATGTGTCCAGGGAAACAGGAACCCTATTACATTAAAAAGACTTGACTTCTGATGGAAACAGGATAAGTGAGACAAAAGCAAAAATGGATTGCATTGATGAGAAGTTACAAGTTTTTTAATGTTCAAGTCAAGCTCCAGGTTATGGTTTACGGCCATACCACCCTGAACACGCCTGATCTCGTCTGATCTCGGAAGCTAAGCAGGGTCGGCCCTGGTCAGTATTTGGATGGGAGACCGCCTGGGAATACCAGGTACTGTAAGCTTAAATTAAATTGGGGGTGGCGGTAGCTCAGTCCGTAAGGACTTGGGTTAGGACGCGGAGGTCACCGGTTCAAGTCCCCCCATGGACCAAGACCAACTGGTTGCTGGAGAGGTGCCAGTTTACCTCTTGGGCACTGCCGAGGTGCCCCTGAGCAAGGCACCGAACCCCCAACTGCTCTGGGCGCTTGTCAGGAGCAGCCCCCTCACTCTGACATCTCTCCATTGACGCATGTATATGTACTGTCTGAACAACAGAGTGTAAAAACTGAATTTCCCCACTGTGAGACTAATAAAGGAATATCATTCTTTCTTTCTTTCTTTCTTTCTTAAATGGGCAAAACAGTAATACCATACAATATTTATTGAGTTTTAGAGATTCAGGTTCCTGTGATCCTGTAAGAGGGTTTTCCCTTACAGTACCTGTCTCATTGTTCCTTTATCAAGTCAAGAACTGACGTCAAAGTCCTGCTCCTTGTATACAAGGCTCTTCGTGGGCTAGGACCAAGTTACACCGCCAGCTCCCTCAAGTAGTATCTGCCCCCAAGAACACCTCGATCATCTGCTGCTGGTCTAATTGGAGGTTCCCTTCAGTAGTCGAAAGAAATGTGGGGATGCATCATTTGTTACTCATGCCCCTAAACTCAGGAGCACCTTTAGATATGAGGGAAGCAACTCAATAGATTTAAAAGTAAGCTAAAAACTTATCTGTTCACCTTAGCTTTTAATTATCTTAATTAGCTTTAACACTGCTAAGCTGTGCTGCACTATTACAGTTTTTTTATTTTACGTGTTTTATTTAACTTATATGTATGCTTATATATGTTTACTCTTATTCAGTTTTAACACTGCTTGGCAGCACTATTGATTTTATACGTGTTTTATTTAAATTCTAGTGTTTTATTTTTCCATGTTTTAAAATATTCTTATGTTCTTTTTAATGCTCTTCTTTATTGGGAAGCACTTAGTACTCTTAGCACTTATAATATTCACTGTCCTGATATTAATGAGGAGGAAATACTGGAAGTTAATGCCTCTGCCTGGCAACTGATTAATACATGAGTTCAGAATAATGAACAGTTGCTCTTTGCTGGTAGTATTTCACCACCTGTCATTTTGGTCCATGTTTAAATGAAGTAATTCACAGTGAGTATCTCAGCCAAACAACACAGAGCGATGGCTGAAATCAGGAAAGTGTGTACAGTGTATACAATACTGTATAACAATACTGCTGTTTTGACTGGTCATATGATGCAAAAATGTGAATTAATGGGTTTCACTGCAAAATGTTTCACACAGTACAATATGAAAACTCGTCTGTTCATTGTTCCAAATGAAAATGTAAAATCCACTTCTAAAATTTTAGCAGCTCAAAAATCCCACTTCTTTTATTTTACTTAAATACAAATATCATAGTCATCTTAGTTTTCATTCATGCAGCTTGAAATATAAATAGTAAGATTTCGTAATTGTCAATATTCTGTTTCATTTTGGAACAGAAAAGGTATGCGGTTATGATGACGAGATGGCTCATATTTGTTAGCATTTGCATTTATTTGTATAATAAGAGTGTGCATTAACTTGTAGGTAAGGCTGAATTTCATGAGACAGAGGCAAGCAGACTCAAGAGTCACAGTGTGTGTGTGTGTGTGTGTGTGTGTGTGTGTGTGTGTGTGTGTGTGTGTGCATACTTGAGAAAGACAAAGGGGGAGAGAAGGTGGACTTTTGCACACAATGTTTCTGTAGCCTAAGCTATAACTTACCGGGAATGCTGATTTGTCACTTTTTGACCCACCCAAACTCGTGATATTTTTTAGTAGGCTCACCCGAACCCGCCCGTCCTATGGGTTGTGGGTCAACCTGTGTACTTGAGGAACTTGGTGACGACAAAAGGGCAGGATGGGGGGGACAATGGGTCAATGGGCCCAGCAGATTTTTGATAACCCTGATGATGTATTCAGGGGCTTTTTTCCAAACACGACAAAGCTCTTCCAATGTAGTCGTCTCCACGACAAATAAACTGACCATTGTATGTAAAATCAATGGAATTCTGCTGTAACACAAAAAGCTGAAGTGTATAACTGCAGGCAGCTGAATGAAAAACAACATGGAAAGAATGAAAACAAATGTACATAGAATCCAACTAACCTGTTAAGAGAGCAGGTTTCTCTCTCTGTGGTCCAGGGTGTGTTTGGTACATGTCAGCTCGTTCCCTCTGTGGCTCCAGTAGTGACTGGTATAAATCCTGGGTGTCCCTGTGAGGCTGAGACAGGTCTAGGTGCTCCAGGTCAGAGTCCAGCTCCCTGGCTCTTCTTTCCAGCTCTGTCAGGCTGAGCTCCGAGGCCGCAGAGGAGGGGGGGTGAGAGCCCCCAAAGCCAACTGGGGGCCGGAGAAGAGGCCAACGTTGCAGGGAGCCTGAGAGGGAATCTGTATCACCACCTCCTCCCACAACCCCTTTCTCCCAGCCGTCCTCCCACAGTGTGTTGACCATGTCAAGGACAGTGTCCCAACTCTCTAACCCCCCTTCCTCTCCAAATGTGCCTCCCTCTCCTCCCTCCACCATACTTTCTTCTTTCGCTGATTTAGCTACCACCTCCTCCAACTCTTGTCCATGCCACTCCTGTATTCCATCTTTAGTCTTCATTCCTCTATCCTCCACCTTTTCACACATTATTCCGATCTCCCTTTCCTTTTTCACATTTTCCTTTGTATTTCCATCGTCTTGCTCTTTCCCTTCAACCTGTCTCTCTAACTTTTCCCGCATGGTTTCCTCCACCATTCCCTCACTGGCAGTAACCCTCTCTTTCTCCTTACCCACTTTGTCCTCTCTTTTGTCTTTCTCTTCTCTCCTCATCTTGTCTCGCTTCTCTTCCTTCCCCTTCCTCACCTCCACTTGAGTCTTCTCCTTTCTCTGCTCTCCCTGTTTCTCCTTGCTCCTGGATCTCCTGGCTTCTCCTTGCTCTCTGCAGACCCTCCATTGTTCCAAATTCTGCTCCTTCAGGGAAGCCCTGCCAACGAAACTGGACCCCTGGCCTAGGTCTGGATGGGAGGGCTCTTTAAATGAGCATCGTCCCACCATACTTGCAGCATTCATAATGGTTGTTGTTAGCGGGTTCTCTGAGAAGTGGCCTGGACAGGGTTGGAGGTGGGCATGTGGGCGCCTCTTCTCCAATGCTGAGAGGACAGAGGGGAGAGGAGGGAGAATAGGGAGGTTGTGGAATGCCCCACCCTGCCGAACAGTCCTCTTTCTGACAATGATTCGGCGAGGCCAGGTGGACTCGATGCCCTCAGCGGGGACTGGCGACTCAAGGTCTCTAAACCCTCTGCTTAGGTGAGGGCTGACCACGCCTGGTCGGAGCCCTGTGGCCGTGCCAGGTCGAGCCCTAGAGCTGGACTTGGATGATTTGGACTTGTGGGATTTGGAACCTTTCTCTACATGACTAGATTCAATTTTATCAATGTCCAAATGCTTTTTCTCAGTTGGATCTGCAAGTGCAGTATCAGTTTCATCCACAGCCACAACACTTATCTGGACTTTATCTGTAGGTTTGCTCCTGTTCTGGATTTCATTGACAACCCCAGTCTCAATATTACTTTTAGTCCCTGTCTCTCTACTAACCCCAGCCTCTAGTACCACCTCAAGCTCAGGCGTAGGACCAATCTTAACATCTGTTTCAATGCTAGCTTCTACTCTGGATTCTGCAGAACCAACCTCATTGTTAACTGTAGCTTCACCTCCAGCTTCTCTTCCAGTCCTGTTCTCCACCTGCCTTGCACTAGTTTTAGCCTCAACCTCTGCCTCCATCTCTGGCTTCATCCCTGTACCATGTCCAGCTCCAATCTCTACATTATCTCCAGGGTCAATCTTGTTCTCTATGTCAGTCTCAATTAAAGGTAGAGTCTCAGCAACAGGTTCTGGTTTAACCACACTCTTTCCGTTTTTTTCTCCACTCCTCATCCCTCCCCTGTGTCCCTCCTTGTTCACAGCTGGAGCCATATTTTCTATCCCCACCCCAGACTGCACTTTCCCTTCCAGATCCCGTCCCCCTGGTCGTGTTTTCACCTGGGAACCCATTCTTGTTTCAGACCCATTTTTAATGTTAGCCCTAGATCCGTTGTCATATTTGTTCCAACTTTCAGCTCTATGGTGTTCTTGTATTCCAGCCCTGATTTCAGCCTCTGACATGTTTCCAACTTCACTTACTAATCTCGGCCCACACCCAGATCTGCTGTCCACTAACACCAAACCCACACTCCCATTGTCAAACTTTGAAACCATACCCCCACCTACACCATCAGGGCCAACCTTTGACCCGGCTCTATTCCTACCCACAGCGCCGGTGCCCATTCTGGGGGCAGCACTGGGGGAGGGTGAAGGTGAGGGCTGGGGGAGCAACAGGGGTGTTGTGTCTAGAACCTGGTCGGGCTCTAAAAACACAGAGTCTCTGTCTGAACGCAGAGGAACTGGTCGACCATATCCAAAGGTCCCAAACGTTGATGTTTCCCTCCTCTCCCTTTCTCTTGCCCTCTCCCTCTCTAGCCTCCCCCTCTCCCTCTCTCTTTCCCACTCTCGCTGGGCCCACCCTCGCTCCAGCTCCCTTTCTCTCTCCCTTTCCCATTCCCTTTCTCGCTCACTCCGGCCCCATCCCCCTCCCCTATCCCTCATGTCCTGCTCAAGGTCATGAGCGGACAGTTGGACCAGCGGCGCACGGTAGGGGGATCGTCTGAGCTCATGGGGTGGTGACAGCCTGAGGCTCTGGGTTTGGGAATAATGTCTCGGCTGAATAACATGGGGAGGAGAACATCGCAAACTCTGAGATTGACTGGGACGAGGTTTGGCAGGGGAGAAAAACACCGGAGTATGGTAACCCGAGGACAGAGGTGAGCCAGAGAAGGGGGAAATGAGGGGGGAGGTAAGTGAGGAAGACTGGCCCCCAGGGGGAGGGTATTGCCCTGGGTTCAGATACCCCCCTCCTCGGTCCATCATTTCGGTTGTAGTAAGCTCCAGACACTCCAGGTGTTTTGGAGGTGTTAGGACTTTCCAGGAATGTCGGCCATCTCTGCTCTTTGTACTGTCTCCATGGTGATGGTGGTGGCTATGGTGATGTTTCTTGGATGAGGAGGAGGATACTCCTGGCGCTGAGAATGATGACACAGAGGGAGAAACTGATCGGTTGAAACATCCTGGAGAATGGCAGCCTCCACCATCAATATCCTGAGCCCCAAGCTTCAATGAATCATAGATGGCTCTTTCATCCAGTCGCCGAACAAACGAAGGGTTCGGAGTTAGAGAGCGGGGCTGTGGATCAAACATGTCAGCCGGGGACCTGCTAACCCTTAGGGATCCACTTGCAGAGTAACTAAAACTCCCTTCACCTCCACCATCTCGCCTTATGGACCCTCCAGGGTGATGGTGATGGCTGTCAATCTGTTGATTGATGCACATGGTGTCATAGATGGATCGTTGGGGTACATAGCCATCTCCATATCCTCCTTCCATCCCAGCTCGCCCTCCCACTCCCCCATCCCCAGCTCCGTGTTTCTCCAGGCAACAGGAGCTCTTCCTGAAACACCCGGGACGACTAAGAGGCTTGCCCATAATTGGTCGGATGGCTGATGGTGGGAGGGGTTGCTGGGAGGCACGTTTGAAGCTTGAAGAGTGAATTGTGAATTTGTTAATTTTACTAATTCTAAAAAATTCCGCTTGCAAAATACACTTCAGAGTGTGTAAGATGCATGGCAGCTGGCTTTGAGAGGGCCACGGCAATATAAACACATTTTTGCATTTTCTTTTAAGGTAAAATACTGAAGCATATTCCTTCTGTTTAAATGACAAGTCAGGATAATCTTCTTCTTCAAAGTATTTGCACTGCAGCAAAAAATCTGCTTGTCAAAATCTCCATGACATAAAAAACAACGTAAACAAGATATTGTCCAAATAAAATATTCCAACCAGAAATGAAGAAAAACATGAAAATATAAGACAAAATATGTCCAGTTTTTATGTCCACGGGGTTGCTGTTCTTAGCTCATCTTCTCTCCCACTCTCATCCCAGCATGACTGCATTTGTATTCATTCTGGTTGTCTATTATTCTGGCTGTCCGTTTAGAGCCAATTACGTCTTTATCCAGTGGCGCGTTAGTCAGTCAGACACAAAGCAACAGAGAGGCTGAACATAGTGGAGGGAGGATTGAATCCAGTCAAAGCGTCTCCTTTCATTCTGGCTGTGTTTGTTGATTTCTTTCGTCTGTGGAAAACAAAGCAAACAACAAAAGATTTGAATGATAGGCACCTTGAAATTTCTCTCCATAAATATCAAAGTGAGTGGATATTAACATATTCAGTATTAACATATCAGTTAACAATCACTAACAAGTCTTGCATGTCCATTGACCCTTTGCTATGCCCCACCCCTCCGCTGCCATCAGAGCTGCCATGGAGCCCACGCTGTCACTAACTGCACCCCCTGAATAAATATTATCTAATTTTTGGTTCTGGCAACAATTGAATCGAAGGCAACTGGATTTAGATTTGTCTCTGAAGACGTTTCGCCCCTTATCCAAGTGGCTTTATCAGTTCAAATGCTACAGTCTGACTAGTCCCCACTAGTCTGACCAAGTCAGACTGCACCTCATGCAACATGAGGTGATGGTGGTGGATGAATGGCACAACAATGGGCCTCAAGATCTCATCACGGAATCTCTGTGCATTCAAAATGCCATCAATAAAATGCACCAGTGTTCATTGTCCATAACATACGTCTGTCCATACCATAACCTCACCACCACCATGGGCCACTCAATTCACAACGCAAACCGCTCACCCACATGACACCATACACGTTGTCTGCCATCTGCCCTGTACAGTGAAAACCGTGATTTATCCGTGAAGAGAAGACCTCTCCGAAGAGCCAGATGCCACTGAAGGTGATCATTTGCCCACTCAAGTCAGTTACAACGCCGAACTGCAGTCAGGTCAAGACCCCAGTGAGGACGACGAGCATGCAGCTGAGCTTCCCTGAGACGGTTTCTGATAGTTTGTGCAGAAATTCTTTTGTTCTGCAAACCGATTGTGTCATCAGCTGTCTGGGTGGCTGGTCTCAGACGATCTTGCAGGTCAAGATGTGAAGGTCCTGGACTGCTGTGGTTACACGTGGTCTGCGGTTGTGAGGCTGGTTGGATGTACTGCCAAATTCTCAGAAAAACCTTTGGAGACGGCTTATGGTAGAGAAATAAACATTCAGTTCATGGGCAACAGCTCTGGTGGACATTCCTGCAGGCAGCATGCCAATTGCACACTTAATCAAAACTTGTGACATCTGTGGCATCGTGCTGTGTGATAAAAGTGCAAATTTTAGAGTGGGCTTTTATTGTGGCCAGTCTAAGGCACACCTGTGAGGTGGATGAGTTATTTCGGCAACATAGTGCTCACTAACACAGATTTAGACAAATTTGTGAACAATATTTGACAGAAATGGGCCTTTTGTGAACATAGAAAAAGTCTTAGATCTTTGACCTCAGCACATAAAAAATGGAAGCAAAAACAAAAGTGCTGCGTTTATATTTTTGTTTAGTATATAATATCCTCTATGTCTCTGGATGGAGCATTTTAAAATGTGAGAAAATAACTCTGCAGATGTCATCAGAGTTTGCTCCGATAGGTCGTGAGACAGAAAGCCAGTGTTACCAATGTGAAATGTGGGTTTTTACCAAGCAAGGAAGGAAAGACATTTTTAAGTTGCATTATGGGATTTGTGGGAACCAGCCTTTAGAACTTGACCCATATCAGGGATTAAAAGTAGCAAAGCATTTTCTGAGTCTATTGATTAAAATCACTTCTGTAAAATGATGTAGTCAGGTCAAACATCACCAACCCAGGACCTCCATCCATTGGTGGGTTACCAGTGATGCTGAGAAGAGAAGAGAAGCTCTGCGATTAGAGGAGAATGAGACGGACTTTCAAAATTGTTGGTTTAAAGACGTTTTTGACACCGGTTTTTCTAAAGGTTTTCACTTTTTGTAATTCGGGAGTGAAGCTATCACTGCAAAACACTGTCAGTACAAATGTATTTCAAATGTAACAGTTTGAGTTTTTCTTCAAGGACAGGCTGAACACTGAGTTAGGAGCTGTTATGTAGCCCTAGCTGAACCATGTAACATAGCAACAGTCTTCATAACTTAAAGGGTAATAACTTTAAAGGTAAGATAACAAAAAAAAAAACTCAAATGTACAACTTAAATGTACATTTGTAGACCCCACCAAAACATAGGCTAAATATTAAGCTACTAATGCCCTACTTAGATAATATCTCTATTTTCTCCCAAGTACAGGTTAAACACTAAACTAAATACTGTAACTGTAATTGGCTAATCTTTTTGGTCAATTTGGTAGAAGTATATATATATGTATATATATATACATATATATATACAAATTACATACCAACAGTCTTCACAAACTACAGAGAAAGTAGCTCCTCACAGCCAAGATAACATAAGATAAAGCTATTATTGTACTTTATGTATTTCTCCCAAGAACGGGTTAAAGACTGAAGCTGTAGTTGGCAGATCTCCTTGGTCACATTCACAGTTCTCACAACCTAAAGGATGAAAAAGTCTTTACAACCCAGACAACAGACGATAAGACCCTCAAATTTTCTTTACGTAGACCCTTTTCTCTCCATGATGAGCTGAACACCAAGCCAGAATAAATACTGAAGCCCTTGTTGGCGAGTCCCTTTGGTCAGTTTTTTAGAAGTTATACAAGAACATATCCCAACATTTCTGGCAATCATTAAGGGTAAAAAAGCTGTCCATAGCCAACGCAACAAAAAACCTCAAACAACTCAGCAAGCGTTTTGACGTTGGGGAGATGTTAATGCGACAGCCCGCACCAAGCAGCCTTAAAGACCCATGCAAATTTGGTGCCAAAAATAAAGTCAAGATGACGTCAATATTCCTTCAAAGCTGTTCCCTCCATCAATACGCGAATTCAGAAGCTGAATTTTTTTTTCAACATAGTGTGACACTGTGAAAATATGTTTTGAATGTAGACTACCACACTGGTTCATCTACAGCAGCTAGCCCACTAACTCCAGATTCGTGGGCAATAACAACAGTACTTGATGTACTGGATGTTGTACTTAGTACTTGATTGACATGATTAGCTCTAAACACTGGTTTACAAGAATCCACCAACACCACAACAATAAAGCATTTAAAACAGATTTTGACCACAGAAGCATGGCATCCACCACACATACTTAAATATCTGAAAACCCTGTGATAACACTACCTAATTTCACTACACTTAAACCAGTTCGGAAGCGAATAAAAGTTAAAAGAGGAATTAATAGTCATTTACTGGTTTGAAAACTCCATTTAGAAATATAGAAAAGACCAGATTGGCATTCGCATATCAACAAAACATCTTTAGCAGGCTTTCCACAATAGTCCTGAAGTATCCATACTGATACCAATCTCAAATGTCTAATTTGCATGTATTAGTGATGCCTTCCTCACAGATTAGTTAAGTTCCATCAAAGGAGCCTATTGATAATTGAGAATCATTCCTAGTCTCTCTATCTCTTTCCCCATCTTTTCAATGTCCCTTCGTTCTGAAGCATCCTCTCTCCTCTCTCTCTCTCTCTCTCTCTCTCTTTCATCACTGCTGCTGCCACCTGCTCTATTTCCCCCCCCAATCAATAGAAAAGCCAGAACCTTATCAACATGGTCACAGTCATTAAAAGCCATCAGTCAATCCAGTCCGTCGATCTCAGTCCCATCTTGTTAATGTCTCCTCATTCTGCCTCAAATCAGCATCCTCGTTTGTTTTTCTTACCGGCATCTCTGCCCCTGTCGTTTCTCTCTCTCTCTCTCTCTCTCTCGCTCTCTCTCTCTCTATCTATCTCTGCCGTTTTTTGCTTTTTCTGACGCTTGTCTCCCTCTCTCTCCCCCTCTTTCTCTCCCTCTCTCTCTGCTGTGAATCATGCCTTCTGTCAGAGGAAGGTTTTTTTGACAAGCGCTCTCTCTGCCAACCAACACACCAACGCAAACCCTCCTCCTCCTCCTCCTCCTCTCCTTTTCACTCTCTCTCCCTTCTAGCTTTTCTGCTGTTCAATTCAGCCTCCCTCTACCTCTCGCTCTTCTCTCTCTCTCTCTCTCTCTCTCTCTCTCTCTCTCTCTCTCTCTCTCTCTCTCTCTCTCTCTCTCTCTCTCTCTCTCTCTCTCCTCCCATTTACACTCCACACAGCTTCGGGGCTTTAAGAGCTTTGGAGCTGCAAAGAGACCAACTTCTCCTCTCCAGCTGCCTCTCTTTTCTTTCTTCCTCCATTTCATCTATCTCTTTCTCATGTCTAACTCGTCTATTCTCTGTATTGCAATCCTTCTCTCTCCCCCCTTCTCTCATTCCCTTCTAGATATAGTTTGACCTAAGTGGGTTACCTTGGGAAATCATCACCATCAGACATTTTAGAAATGAGGTAATGAATGAGAAGAGGAATGAAGGAGGGCTAGATCTATCCATCTATCCATCTATCTATCTATCTATCCATCCGTCTATCTATCTATCCATCTATCCATCCATCCATCTATCTATCTATCTATCTATCTATCTGTGTATCTATCTATCTATCTATCTATCTATCTATCCATCTATCCATCTATCTGTGTATCTATCTATCTATCTATCTGTCTATCTGTCTATCTATCCATCTATCCATCTATCCGTCTATCTGTCTGTCTATCTATCTATCTATCTATATTTCGGTCTCCCACACACTCTTTTCTTCTCTGGCTCTCTCCATCCCTCTTGTAGCCCTCTCAGTTTGCCCTCTACCTCCCACTCTTCACCTCAGCGTTAATGCAACACGCATCACTGTGGAGGCGGCAGGGAGAGTGAGAGAGACAGAGAAAGAAAGAGCAACAATGGGTACTCACATACTGTACAGTGCAATTTAAAAGCGTCGTCATCAGGAATATCATTCGACCATATACAGCTGTGAGGAAAAACGGGCTCTATTTTTACCCTTAACAGATGTTGCTGTAATGTATTGATCGGTGGTACCATAATGTATGCTTTGTGCTCCTACCTATCTGAATGGTTGGCTGTTAAATATGCTGTTCCAATCACTCCTAGAATGATGATCTCTGGTGCACAGACAGTGATTGTTTTTTTTTTGTTTTTTTTGTCTCCATTTGCTGTAAACAAGGAAAAGGAAGAACAGAGCCTGAACAGCAGCCACTATGCACCACGGAAGAAAAGAGTGCCACCTACAGAAACACAAACTTCATCCAAATTAAAAAAAAAAAAAAAAAAAAACAGGGAAGAAGGTGTCACCATGCTGCCCACATTGTTTGATTGACACATGGATAGACTGATCTCCTGGTCTCTAGTGAAACAGAAGTACACTGCAAAGGAAACTGTATACCTCTGCCAAGGATTCACATTCCTGTAACTGTATTATTCATGTTGATAATAGAAGACGGTACTTAGGAATTTTGCATCTGGGTCAGGACCTGCATCAAAATCAGAGCCCAAAGGGTTGTGGATTAATGGGGTGGCACCTGTTTTTCCAGCGCTCTGTTTGCCCTTGATAGGATCAACAGTGTTTTACAGCACTGAGATTCTAGTCTAGTCTAGTCTACTCTGGACATATCAGCCGTAATCTCAGAAACCGCTTGCTGAAGTGCTGATTGAAGTGTGCAAGCTCAAGTGAGGCGGCAGTAGCTCAGTCTGTAAGGACTTGGGTTAGGATGTGGAGGACCCGGGTTCAAATCCCCCATGGGCCAAGACCAACTGGTTGCTGGAGAGGTGCCAGTTTACCTCTTGGGCACTGCCGAGGTGCCCCTGAGCAAGGCACCAAACCCCCAACTGCTCTGGGCGCTTGTCAGGAGCAGCCCCCTCACTCTGACATCTCTCCATTGACATGTATATGTACTGTGTGAACTGTACTGTGTGAACAACAGAGTGTAAAACTGAATTTCCCCACTGTGGGACTAATAAAGGAATATCTTTCTTTCTTTCTTTTCTTTCTCATGCAATCGCTCCTCTATGCAATGTGTCGTCGAACTGTCTCAGAGTTTATTAATACTCATTACGTAACTGTCAAGGTTTGAAAGATGTAACGCTTGTAGGTTATAATGCAGAAACCCTAACCTAAGCTAACCTTAACTCTTCAAGATCAATGTCTACCTTTAGCTATTCCAGATCAGTGTCTAACCCTATTTGAGATCAATTCATGCTGTTGTTCGCAGTGTTCCCAGTGAAGACGTCCAACCTACGTGAAACAGGCAGAGTGCTTGTCTGAAATCACACTCATCCTGGTTCTATTTATGCACACACGCTCCACCTCAAACCTATTTTCATTGGTCAAAATCGCTTGTAATATAGCTGGACAATTTATCACGCTCTATTTGTTAAGAAGAGATATATGAACCAAAATGGCCACATGGTGGTGTTACTTGAGCCACATCTGCACCAAAAATGAATCCCTTACTTCTTGTCTCATGACCTACCTTTCCATCAAACTGTCACTGAAATCTCTTATCTACTTTAACATGTCCTGCTAACTAAGCTCCAACCGCCCAGCAGGGCTAAAAACATCTTTTTAGCAGTCCTAAATGATTATCATAAATGATGATGAGTATGATAAGTTTTGACTATTGTGTATCAGTGGAACAAAATGTCTTGCAATGAAATATTCTTGCAAGAAACATTAGGCTCACTGAATGCTAAGGCAGTGGATAGTTATGCAACAGAGGATATATGTGGTTCATTATACAAAGAGGATGTACACTCAGTGTGCATTCAAATGATTTAAACGAAATCAGTATAAACACAGAGAAATACCATGAAAATTGTCTGTGATTTCTGAAACTCCAGGGTTTCAACTGCAAGCTGTACATGGGTCTTGTTAAAATTGGGCCAGTCATTTCCGTGATGTTTTATGTGATTGACAGAGACGAAGACTGACTCACACTCCACTTTATTATGCTTGTTCGCTATGTGAGCTCAAGTGGTGTTGACTCTGTGAGTGTGTTGAAGAGAAAGACAAGCGGGAGATAGAGAGAGGCAAGCAGAGACAGGAGAAAGATCTCAGTCAACACCGGAGAAAGTACAGTCTGAAAGAAAAACTGTGAGTTGGTCTGAAAATCTGGGGCTGGGGTTTTTCTTTCAGACTGCAAAGCCTGGCGTGTCCACACTGGGCAGCTGAGCATGTTGTGCTTGATAAGACCAACACCTGTGAGAACGTGCTGTCAGTAATTAGGTTCAAGCTCATGCTTATGTTTCCTCCTGTTTCTTGAGGGTAAATGTTTGACCTTTGGGGCGGCAGTAGCTCAGTCTGTAGGGAGTTGGCTTGGGAACCGGGGGGTCACCGGTTCAAGTCCCGACATGGACCAAAAAACTGAGTGTGAACTGGTAGCTGGAGAGGTGCCAGTTTACCTCTTGGGCACTGCCGAGGTGCCCCTGAGCAAGGCACCAAACCCCCAACTGCTCGGGGCGCTTGTCTGGACCAGCCCCCTCACTCTGACACCTCTCCATTACTGCATGTATGTGTGTTTCAGGTCTGCATGTACCATGTAAGAAAGAAAGATATTCCTTTATTAGTCCCACAGTGGGGAAATTCAGTTTTACACTCTGTTGTTCACACACAGTACATATACATGCGTCAATGGAGAGATGTCAGATTGATGCGGCTGCTCCTGACAAGCGCCCAGAGCAGTTGGGGGTTTGGTGCCTTGCTCAGGGGCACCTCTGCAGTGCCCAAGAGGTAAACTGGCACCTCTCCAGCAACCAGTTGGTCTTGGTCCATGGGGGACTTGAACCGGTGACCTCCGTGTCCTAACCCGAGTCCTTACGGACTGAGCTACTGCCGCTCCCATGAGTTAAGTTAAAAACGGAGTGTAAATTGAATTTCCCCACTGTGGGACTAATAAAGGTCGATCTTCTTCTTCTTCTTCTTCTTCTTCTTAAACTAATGCAATGTTTGCTCCACAGCAAATTTTTGCCTTGCATTACTTACGTGCAAGTTTGCTGGATCATTTGGAGGATGATCTTACTTCTATATCGATACCAATAACGTTTCAAAATTTGTCCATCAACTATGGCCAAAATAACCATTATTGCTACTTCATACATCTGAGAAACAAACGCTGTCGTGTCTGGGCTCATATCATCATCCGGAGGCGCACGCAGTTCGGTTAAACAAGGTGTGTACTGTATTCACAAGTCACACATTGGCTAAATTAATCTAGTTTACTGGCAGTATGAACCCAAAATAAACAGATGATTTAATTATGATAAATGGAACAAAATGATGCAGCAATAACTACATAATATAATGTCTGGATGGCAAAATGTCACTTCTGTTGCCAACATGCAAGTGCACATTTTTGAAGACATTGGCTGTAAAAGGGTCTATGCTGATGTTAGCTTTTAGCTCAAAGCACTGCAAAGTACAGCCTAATTAGCATGCTATGCTAGCAGACTCTAGTTTAATGATAACATGTTACATTCATATGGACACCTTTGGTTAACTTTACAGTCTCTCTTGAATTGATGTCCTTTAAATCTATTTTTCCTTTCTCTGTGGAAATTGTAATCTGAGCACCACCCTGACCTAGATATGCTAAATCGGACAGATCTAGAAAAAGTATATGCACATTTTATTAGTGCATGTGAGAAGATAAAGTTTCCCAGTAGTCTAAGTAATAGTTTCAGTTGTGTTTTGAAAATCGGAGAAACATGTTTTAACCACCTAAAAGTAAGGCTCTCTTAAAAATACGATATCCGTTTAAGTGTACACTTAAGCTAGAATATTTTCACCATCTTCATCTTGTCGTCAGACAGACTTTTCTTCTCTTTTCTTCAGGGAACTGAACCGAAAGAGAAACTCTATCTATACTGCTTTTGTCATCTGAGCCTGCTGGCTTTGGAGAGAGCATAGAGACGTTTCACTTTTCACTTCACTTTTTCCTGATGGAGATGGAGACGACCTCAGCTTTATTATCTCCATCGGCCGTCTCTGTCTCCATCAGGAAAAATAGCCTCATGCAGTATGAGCAGACAGCTGCTCTAATCATTTATTGCTCCTCATTTATGTTTGAAAGACAGTCATATCCCACAGCCAGCTCCTGGTAAACAAATGAATCACCCAAACCAAATGCTCAATGTCCATTTCAGCTAAAACAGAAAAGAGTGGCTTTGTTCAGAAAGCAAATAAAAGACAAAGACCTGGCTATGAATGTCTTCAGAAGTACCATAGTAGGCTTCTGGCACAGCATATGGTGGCCTGCAACTGACACAAATACCACAAATCACATTTTCACAGTAGGTGCAGGGAGCTTGCCAAGTAGAGCGGTGATCATTAACTATACAGTATAGGGGATTGATAATAAAGCCTTTGAGTTTTTGTTATCTTTTTACCTGCTATTTTGTGATACATCAACAAACCTGGCTGATAAAATATGGTCATTTGGTCCTACGTGGTATATCTTTAAATGTGCATCAGTATTTTAATATGAAGCTAAAGAGACATCAGGCATTCATCAGGCACTGATAAATATTTCAATTTAAGCTGTCAAATTAATGCAATAATCATTTTAACATCACTAACTTCTGTAACGTATTTTAACTATAACGCATTGCAACTTGCAATTTTTAGGTTGTAGTGGGCTCAGTATTAAAAGCTAGGGTGAAGATACTGGTATCAGATGACACCAGAGCCATACCAAACTAGCTTGGGGTTGCACGGTGGTGTAGTGGTTAGCGCTGTCGCCTCACAGCAAGAGGGTCGCAGGTTCGATTCCAGCTTGCGGCTCTTCTGTGTGGATTTTATGGGGGCGGCAGTAGCTCAGTCCGTAAGGACTTGGGTTAGGATGTGGAGGACCCGGGTTCAAATCCCCCATGGACCAAGACCAACTGGTTGCTGGAGAGGTGCCAGTTTACCTCCTGGGCACTGCCGAGGTGCCCCTGAGCAAGGCACCAAACCCCCAACTGCTCTGGGCGCTTGTCAGGAGCAGCCCCATCACTCTGACATCTCTCCATTGACATGTATATGTACTGTGTGAACTGTACTGTGTGAACAACAGAGTGTAAAACTGAATTTCCCCACTGTGGGACTAATAAAGGAATATCTTTCTTTCTTTCTTATTTTGATGGGGGCTAACTAATAATAAATAATAATGACAAATTTTAGTGAGGAAAAACTGGCATGGCCATTTTCAAAGGGGTCCCTTGACCTCTGACCTCCAGATATGTGAATGTAAATGGGTTTTCTGGGTCCCCACCAGTCCCCCCTTTACAGACATGCCCACTTTATGATAATCACAGTCAGTTTGGATCAAGTCATAGTCAAGTCAGCACACTGACACACTGACAGCTGTTGTTGCCTGCTGGGCTGCAGTTTGCCATGTTCTGATTGGAGCAGATTTTGTGTGCATATAAGTGCAGTGAGGGTTATACAATACTATACATTTGCATAAAGCAGCATATTTGCCCACTCCCATGTTGAGAGGAGTATTACATACTTGACAAATCTCCCTTTAAGGTACATTTTGAATAGATAACAAATGTGTGATTAATTTGCAATTAACCACGATTAACTATGGGTAGTCATTAAATATTTTAATCAGCTGAGAGCCTTAATTTTCATATATCGAAATGAACTTGATGATAATACTGGTTAGTGTTTGTGTTTTCAGCTTGTCTCATTGCATACCTAGTGGCCAAGTAAAGCAATTAATGCACCTTTAATCATTAAACTCAGGCTTTGGTTGGGTCGGATTTGTTGTGGCTGCATCATTGTAACCTCCACTGATATAATGGGGCAGTCTAGATGAGCATTTCTGTGAACAGTTGTGACGACAATGATATTTTAATGATCCCAGTTCCCTCCTGACAGCATGGTTAGTGATGAAACAGTGCCTAGAAAAGCACTGACGATGTCTCATAGTGTGCAATGGGCTTTGTTCTATAATAGTCCACCACCATGGCGACCACTACTGTAACTATGGCGTGTAATGCTCTGTACCATAGCTCCCTCCAGTGGTTGCTCTCTGCTCGTCGCACAGCTGAGTAGAGTTTGCAGAGTCTAAGCATGTATGACCACCTACAGTATGTTTGCACAGGAAGCAGCTGCACAGTCACCACACTTGGCTGCATTGTGAACGCATGGCTGTGTATGTGTGTGTCATGGACCGCATATGCATGTCCACGCGCCTCAGGTTTTACAGTAAATGCAAATGTGAATGAACCAACGAAGACAGTGACCTTTGGACCATGCCTTTGTAAACTATGTTCGAATTTAACTGATGTGAGTTTCTCATTAACATCAATATTTTGTGCTAATATTCAGATTTTGTCTTTGGTTTTGAGTGTTTTACGGTCGAAACGCCTCTGAAAGCTGCATGCCGACATATCAGTCCAACCCCGAGAGTGTTCTACTCAGATCTAGACATGAAAAACAATTTAGTGTTTTGTTTTTTTTTAAAACAAGTTTAGGAATGAGAGGAGGTGGGAGGACCAGACATCTAAAAGCAGTGAGTTTTAATTGTGAGCATAAAAAGGGGGAGGTATGAGGAGGCAGGAGGAGAGGAGGGAGAAGGGGGAGTGAAACTTGCAGGAAACATGAAGTTGTGCATTCCACAGTTTGGAAAGGGGGAGCATCTGGAAATCTTTAAAGGAGAGGGGAGGGGAGAAGGGAGGAGAGGAGGAGGCTAACAGAGAGTCTGTTAAATATTTAGGCCACATATGCAGAATTTTAGCAGGATCGTGTTTCTATATGTTCTTTTTATGAAAAGACGCAGAAGTTAACTTCACTACTTTAAACGGTGTAACAACACTAGGCGGGACTGTCAACAGTAGAACCAGAAATCAAGTTGTAAGTGAATATGTCACAGGCAGAAAAAGACAGAGAGCAGGGGAAGTCTGACCGAAGTGCTCGGCCTCTTCCTGCCTGACGATCAGCTCAGGAAGTTGAGGCAGAAACAGAGGGGAGGGCTGACAGAGGAACATATTTTCCCTTTGCCTTTTAGTTTTTCCTTATTCAGCCCTGCTGCGATCAACAGGACGAAGAAAAAGGGGGGGGGGCAGAGAAAAGGCGGGGTTTTCGATGGAGCACAGAGAGAGACAGAGTGACAGAGAGCAGTCCAACACTCAATCTGTGGAAATATGATGGAAGCCAGCGTCGTTTCCCAGGACGCAGGGTGAGTGTGTGAGCTGTCTGTACTGGGTGAAAATACAATGCAGAAGCTGTAGTCTGCAGAAACTGTGTGTGTGTGTGTGTGTGTGTGTGTGTGTGTGTGTGTGTGTGTGTGGTTCTAACTGACTGTCATGGAGGGGAGAGAGAGTTGGGGGCTTGAAAATTAGACAGCCAGAGTAGGAAAAACAGATGTGGTGACTCACCGACTGATATTTAGGTCAAAAGCTTCTCCCCAAATCAGATTTTTAATGCATGGATTGCACCAAGATTGGTAACTCTTTTGTTACAGAAATGAAATTTGGAGTTTGTTTCATGTGGGAGAATGCAGATGGCTGAAAGCTGCCGCTGACGACCTGAAAAAGGCACATCACACCATTATGAGGCTTGTGGGGATTTGTTAGCATGTTCGATTTTAAGTGTACACAGCTAAGACTTTGAACGTCAGCCAGTCTTTAAACATTGTTTAGGTGACAATGTGATTTAGGATCATTATTACTTGATTATTACAAGCTAGCTGTATAATATTCCCCCTTTAACAATGAAGTTATCAAATAAGAATGATGACTTTTTTATTTTTATTTGTGCCAGGACTGTGTAGCTTGTTTCTTATACTTTCATGAGATTGTGATAACCGTGAAGGTCATGTTAGGTCAAGCAAAGTCAGGGGTGGATGAGGTATTTATGTCCCATAAGCTGGGTTCCCACCAAAAGCAGTTGGTCTACTTTTAAAGGAAATAAAAGGTTCCTTCCGCCCACTGTTGTCTGCGTTTCCACCGCGGTCTAAAGACCTGTGAAGATTCGACAGATTAATCCGCTGACGTATGGAGAAGCAACATGACATGAGGCGAGAGCTGTAAACTCGCTCAGCAGCCTGACGTTCAGTGTGTCTGCCTGAAAAAAATGAACCCCAGAAAAAATAAACATTAGGTATTTGCTGATGCATGTTGGATGTAATGAATGAAATGAAACAAAGAGCGTCTGTCTGCACAGTAAATCATCTGTTGAGGGTTGTTTATTTGTGCTTTAGCATGCGACCAACATGAAACTATTAGAAAATAACTTTTCTTTATGCCTCACAGCACCGCCGCACTGTCTCTCTCTTAAAATGTTACCAGGGACCTAAAAAATGTCCCTGGAACTTAATTCAGACCCTGATCCCTGCGGTTGAGACACAATGAGTTTCTCAAAAGCTTCTTAGTTCCCGGGGGAAAGTTCCTGTGATGGAAACGAGGCTTTACTGAAGTTAAAGAATACTGCAGTATAAAAATACTCCATTGCAAGTAAAAGTCCTGCATTGAAAATGTCACTTAAGTAAAAGTGCTTAAGTATTTTCGGCAAAATCTCCTTAAAATATCAAAAATGAAAAGTAATATAAAAAGAGTGTTACAGTATTACTGCAATCATTATTAATGATCAATACGTAGCATTTTACTGTTGTTGCTGTTGTTCAAGGTGGAGCTTATTTTAACTTTTTTAAATAAATTGTTGGGTATCATGTACAACAATCATATTTTGTAATTAATCTGGAAAGCAACTAAAGTTGCCTAACTCAGGTAATTGGTACTTAAGTACAGAACTGCAAAGAAAGCTCACTACATGTTAGAAACACTTACTCTTTGACCCTTTAGAGCCATATTACAGTACTGAACTAACATCTTCCTGACTATAATAATATGTGGTAAATATGAGCATGTTATGACCAAACAGTAATGAAGAAAAAAGTCAGTGTGATCCAGAAAAACTGTGCTGAGCGTTTTACTGACAACTGCAGTGTTGCCGTCCCAGACAAGATTTAGCTGACCTCATGGTTATTCTATCCTTTTCCTGTGAGCAGCGTTATGAAAGATAGAAAAAGATATTCCTTTATTAGTCCCACAGTGGGGAAATTCAGTTTTACACTCTGTTGTTCACACAGTACATATACATGCGTCAATTGAGAGATGTCAGAGTGAGGGGGCTGCTCCTGACAAGCGCCCAGAGCAGTTGGGGGTTTGGTGCCTTGCTCAGGGGCACCTCGGCAGTGCCCAAGAGGTAAACTGGCACCTCTCCAGCAACCAGTTGGTCTTGGTCCATGGGGGACTTGAACCGGTGACCTCCGCGTCCTAACCCAAGTCCTTACGGACTGAGCTACTGCCGAGTGGCACACACAGGATTTTTGGGGCATATTCTGTAGACATGCGAGTTCCTCAATTTTGCCAGATATTCTTTTTAAATTCACAGAAGAGTGAACTCTGAAAAACCGGATTTAAACAGATCATTATCCATTGGTTCAAGTAACAGATAGTATAAAGCGGCAGATCAGAAGTATGATGCTAGCTCATGTATCTGTGATTTTAATGGATGTTTTAAAGGGTTGGTTCACCCAAACTACACAAAAATATAGTTTCTCACTCACTGCTAGTGTTATCTACCCATGCAGATGTGATGACATGTCTGCCTCCACTTCAAAACTACAAAAAAATTAAAAAAAAAATAAATGAATGAATAAATAAATGACTTGATAAATAAATAAATATTAGCATGATCATTACATTAAATGTAGCAAAAATAATAAAAATAAATACATCCATTAAATAATTGATAAAATCAGATATAAATTCATATTTCTGTTTTAATTTGCCTCTTTATTTATTTAGCATTGTGTTAATTCCCTTACTCTTCTGTTTAATTACCTCTTTTATTTATTTACATATTCACTTTCATTAATTTCAAATCTATTAATTTATTTTAGCATTTTTTTAATCTTTTCATCTAGTTTTGCATTTATTTTTTTATTTATTTAGTTTTGCATTTATTTTATTTATTCATTTATTTAGCATTTACTTTTTATCCAAATATTTATTTTTTGCATTTATTCTTTATTTTTATATATATTTTTAATTTTTATTTATTTACATATTTATGTATTTATTTATTTCTGCACACCTTAGCATTTAACCCTGTTATTTATTTCCCAAACTTATTTATTTCTTCATTCTTTTCTTTACACATTTCTTTTTACATTTCTTTATGCATTTCTGCCTCTTTATTCAGTCATTTATTTTTGATTTTGGCAGGCTCTTTCCTCCATACAAAACAATGGGGATGAATGAAATTTCTTTGTGCTGCTCATCACATTGAATTTTTTTTGTTTCTTTGTTTTGTTTTGTTTTATTTTAAATTTGGCTGAACTGACCCTTAATACCTCTAAACGACTTAAGGTCTATTTAAAATCACAGTATTGATACAGGCTGCAGGTTCACATAGCCTGAGGTTTCTTTGTTTCTCGTTAAAGTCAACATCTACTGTATATTTACTTCACTGTTTCAAGTGATTCACTGCTGGCTTTCAAAATGATCATAGCGCTGAGTATTGGCAAGAATCTGGTGATACAATCATGATACTGAGATTATGATTGAATATATTGCAGTATATTGTGATACTGAGCAAAAACTATTTTATGCGATAAGAACAATGGCATTGCAACTACATTAGCATTTATCACAGCCCCTGTAAGGCCACCATCTGCCAGGAATCCTTGCATGTAAACTATTAAATTTTGTGTTTTTGAGAATCAATACAGTATCACGAAACAGTGTCACAATACCAGAGCGTATGGATATGATGTGGTGGCGCCCCACAATAAAGTGTTTCTCCTGCTTAAACACAAGGCTCAGCTGTACGTATGAACAGTTGAAAGGCGTAAGCAGCGTATAACATCATTCTGCTTGTGATACAACACAAAGTTTGCCAACAAACTATCCACTTTTGTTTGTGTTTGTGTAGCTAGCAAATCTGAGCTCAAAAAGGGGGAAGTAAGCAGTCTGAACAGCGCTGGAAGCCACTGCATAAAGTCTAAAATTGGACTGATGTGGTCACATTGTTTTCTCATTAAAAAGCTTGTATTTTGCAAACACAGCATCTGAACTGACGCAGTAGTAACCTGAGTTAATATCAGCATGCAGCGGTGGTTGCATCTCAGTGGAACTGGCTTAAAGATCAAACAATTATAGATGGTGTTGTCATATCTCGGAGCTATACAAAGTAAAACCACCAGACCACACGTGGTGTTAACTTCCAGCTGAAGTAGAGCTAAGTCGGTTGCTGACTGGTATTGCTGCAGAAACGTCAATACGACATCATTGTCAAGCTACCTATAGTGTAGTATCTTTCTCCTGCTGTTATTATTATTGCAAGTTTCTACTTCCTTTCTGTTTTCACACGTAACCACAGTGTTTCCTCTTCCAGTGGCAATGTTGTACGTAACCCTCTTCTCTATTCCTGTTTTTCAATTCAGTTTTTGAAGAGCAAAAATTTTGACGAGAGCAAACAGCCACTATGTGTTTCAGTCAATTGTTCAGACAAGTTAAACACTCCTTCCATCGCCATCCAAAGGTACAGGAAGCAGTGATGAGTGTCTCCATCACTGAGACCAATGCAAAACACATCTCAGCGCTATGCCAACAATCCAGTACATGAAAGATACATATGCCGCAGCTACCAGCGAGATACAATTCAGTTCACCCCTACGTGATGTGACATGATTTGATTCAACACAGTGTGATTCAACACGATATGATGCGATTCAACACGTTGCTAAAGACTATGATGCAATGCAGTTCTTTATGTTACAGACAGTTCGATTTTATCTCTTCATATCTTCTTAAGTAAGCAGCAAATCATAAGTTATCTAAAAAAAAATGCTTTTTTTTGCATACTTATTTTTCTAGTACTGCAACACAGAAAGGATCACATTTACACGGTTTCTTTTTGACCTCTACCCTCATCACAAAACACATCCTGCTGCACCAAATGTAGCACACTGAAATAGTCCCCAATAAATGCTCTAGCTCCTACGGTGCCCAGCTGTTTTTGCCTTTTTAAAAATGAAATTATACTGTATAATTGTAACCTAATTTTAAAGCTGCATTAATCAATACTTTTATATTAACAAGGCCTCACTTAATTACATGTAACGTGTCACTTGTAGTCACAAACCCACAGAGAATTATCAACAACTCTGCAGTTGTCCTCACCGGTACCGAACGTTTTATCATGTCTCCGCTCACTGTGTTCCCAAAGCTTCCATCAGTGTTGCTTCCAGCTGCAACGGGCAGCTCCATTTCTAGTGAAAAACATCTGATACATAGCGGAGAGCTTAGCAGCGAGACCAAAACGAGCGAGCGAGTTAAAAGGAGAGGGAACATTGGGCAGAAACTCCAAATACATGATAATGTGTAAATAGGCAGTTTGCCATAACAACTTTATAAGGTGACAACATGCTAATGGAGGGCACTTGCTGCTCTCAAGTGCCCTGAAAAAATCCATTAATGCAGCTTTAAAGACTTACATAGTAGCTAAGCTGCAATGTGCCAAAAACTGCAGTTCTTCAAATGACCACTTGAGGCTCCAAAAGCAAGCCAATCCCCATAGACCCCCATGATACTATGCCCAACTTTACAGCACAAAAAAAAAGGTTTCTCCATTCATGACAACTGTGGGAGTGAATTTTTATATAAGTCACAAGTTTGATTTATATCAAGTCTTAAAGTTAGGCATCATGCTGCTTTGAATGACAGGTGGGTGGTGCACTAGCTAGAAGAAGAAGAAGAAGATAGTCCTTTATTCGTCCCACGAGGGGAAATTCAATTTTTTCACTCTGTTGTTAACTTATACACGGTACATGCAGACCCGAACACACACATGCACAAACATGCAACAATGGAGAGATGTCAGAGTGAGGGGGCTGCTCCTGACAAGCGCCCCGAGCAGTTGGGGGTTTGGTGCCTTGCTCAGGGGCACCTCGGCAGTGCCCAAGAGGTAAACTGGCACCTCTCCAGCTACCAGTTCACACTCAGTTCTTGGTCCATGGCGGGACTTGAACCGGTGACCCTCCGGTTCCCAAGCCAACTCCCTACAGACTGAGCTACTGCCGCCCCAACAACAAGCTAGCTGTCTGCTCTGGAGTTAAGCTGTGTGTGACACTGACAAGATGGCGACGACCTTTGAGCTTCACCACAGCTGTTCAGGGACCAATGGGTGACCACACCCATATTTTATAATAACCAATGCTAGGTTCTAAGCACCACAGCGAAAGTCAGGACTTTGGGAGGTGTTAAGAGATGGGCTACCATGTTGGATTTGGTGTTTTCATGGAGATGGAGGACAAGAAAAATATAAAATAACCAGCTCTACCCTTTAGGCCTATGCACTGCAACAGCAGCTGTCTTTCCGTTGCAGCAGATTCCTTACAGCGAATGGATGGCTCCTGGTCCTCTCAACAAAGGTTTCAATTATTCACAGTAATGAAACACACCATGTGTGACAGACTGCATGCAGTACACAGGATAAACTTGTGTTTCTACAGTCACTGAGAATGAGTCACGTCCTGGTGACCAGATGCTTGTTTCTGGAGGCAGACGGAAGATATAAACAAATCCTACATATGTTATTTCCATCCCTGACCTTTAACCTTTTTTTTCCTTACAGCCACACAAGCCCTCTGACAGAACCACTTGACACTCCATCCATCCCCTCTCCTGCCTCCATCCCTCCATCTTCTCCCCTCTCTCCACCTTCCCTGCCCTCCTCCAACCCTCCGGTCCGGCCATGTCGACCCAAACCGCCACCTCCTACAGTGAAGGCCTCCCAGCTCCCCTCTTCTCCTCCCCTACCTGCGCCCACTCCTCCAACCCTTGCTCCTCCTCTCTCTCCTGTTTCTAAACCTCCTCCTCCTCTCCCTCCTGTCTCCAAACCTCCTCCCCCTCTCACCTCCAACCCTCCTCCTCCCTCCATTCCTCCACCTCTCTCCTCCAACCCTCCTCCCCCCTCTGTTCCTCCCCTTGTCTCCTCCAACCCTGCTCCCCCATCTCTTCCTCCTCCTCTCTCCCCTATCCCAGTCTCTCCATCTCCTCTGCTTTCTCTCCACCCGACTGTCTCCTCTGATCTTACCCCCTCTTTTACTCCTCCTCCTCTTCCTGCTCCATTATCACCAACAATCCCATCCCCCTCATCTCCACCTCCCCCTGTTATCCCACCATCATCTCCAACTCCTCCAGTGCTGAGTCCTATAGATCGGCTGGTTGGGAGCGTCTCGGTATGGCAGCCCAAAGGACTCAGCCTCGACCAAACCACTAGTATAGTGGAGAAAGAGATGGCTGGGGTGAGACACACAATATTACACACTGTTTTCACCTCAAATCTTTGAATCAGAGTAGAAAAAATATCTAGTTTTAGATGACAATCAACTGGAAGGTTTTAGCTTCAGCAACATCAGTAGCAACAGTATTGGACACTCAATGCCCTGTGATACTCTGAAAGTTTTCTCTGAAGATTTCTTTACACAATGACAGCAAAACACTATATTTTAGGGTTCCATAATTTTTTAGTTTTCAGTAAACTAACAGCACTTTTATGGGGAAATGCAGACAAAGTTAACTGTCAACTGCCCTAACAGAACGCTCCAGAGCCCAGTACACAAACACTGTAGTTATAGTAGGTGCATAAAATTGAAGAATATGCACTCACCAGCCACATAATTAGGTACACCTTGCTAGTAAAGGTTTTTGGCTTCGGAGCTGCCTTAATTCTTGATGTCAAACTTTCAACAAGGTGTTGGAAACATTCCTCAGAGATTTTGGTCCATATTGACATGATAGCATCAGCAGTTGCTGCAGATTTGTCGGCTGCACATCCATGATGTGAATCTCCCGTTCCACCACATCCCAGAGGTGCTCTGTTGGACTGAGATCTGGTGACTGTGGAGGCCATTGGAGTAGACTGAACTCTGTCATGTTCAAGAAACCAGTTTGAGATGATATGAGCTTTGTGCTTGGTGCATTATCCTGCTGGAAGTAGCCATCACAAGATGGTACACTGTGGTCATAAAGGAATGGACATGGTCAGCAACAATACTCAGGTAGGCTGCAGCATTTAATCCATGCTCAGTTGGTACTAAGGGGCCTAAAGTGTGCCAAGAAAATATCCCCCACACCATTACAGCAGCAGCAGCCTGAACCATTGATACAAGGCAGGATGGATCCATGTTTTATGTTGTTTGTGCCAAGTTGTGACCCTGTCATCTGATTGTCGCAGCTGAAATCGAGACTCGTCAGACCAGGCAACGTTTTTCCAATCTTGGTGAGCCTGTGTGAATTGTTGTCTCAGTTTCCTGTTCTTAGCTGACAGGAGTGGTACCTGGTGTGGTCTTTCTATCATCTCCAACCAGTCTGCCCGTTCGCCTCTGACCTCACATCAACAAGGCATTTTCGTCCACATAGCTGCCGCTCACTGGATATTTTCTCTTTTCTGGACCGTTCTCTGTAAACCCTAGAGATGGTTGTGGGTGAAACTCCCAGGAGATCAGAAGTTTCTGAGGTACTCAGACCAGCCCTTCTGGCACCAACAACCATGCCACCTTCAAAATCATTTAAATCCCCTTTCTTCCCCATTCTGATGCTCGGTTTGAACTTAGGCACGTCTATATGCCTAAATGCACTGACTTGTAGCCACGTGATTGGCTGATTAGCTATTTGTGTTAACAAGCAATTGAACAGGTATACTTAATTATGTGGCTGGTGAGGGTAGACCTGAAGCTTAAAAATATGCTTCAGGTTGTGGTAACACACGTATATCACCTTGATATCGCCTTGTGTGTAGACAAGCCTTAGTTAGGTTCTCTATGTGATATCCAGAGCATTAATATAGCAGCAAACAACTGTTGTCTGTGTAAAGATATGGAGGTATAATGTTACATAGTTGAGGGCCTTTTAGTTCTTCCTCATGCATATGAGCGTGCCCCACCGGCTAGCTAATGGCCTTCTCTCTGCACTGCTCTCATTTGGCAGTTACAGCTGATAACCACTGTGGAAGCATAGCACCCACCCTCTGGTTCCCCCCAAGGTTAACACTATTATCTCTGTCAGCACAGACTGTTGTTTGCACTGTTAGCACCGCTTGCACTGTTAGCGCTGTTAGCACTGGTAGCGCTGTTAGCACTGGTAGCGTTGTTAGCACTGTTTGCACTGTTAGCACTGGTAGCGCTGTTAGCACTGTTAGTGTTGTTAGCACTGTTTGCACTGTTAGCACTGTTAGCACTGTTAGTGCTGTTAGCACTGTTAGCAGTGTTAGTGCTGTTAGCACCATTTGCACTGTTAGCACTGTTAGCGCTGTTAGCACTGTTAGCACTCTTAGTGCTGTTAGCGCTGTTAGCACTGTTAGCACTGTTAGTGCTGTTAGCACTGTTAGCAGTGTTAGTGCTGTTAGCACCATTTGCACTGTTAGCACTGTTAGCGCTGTTAGCACTGTTAGCACTCTTAGTGCTGTTAGCGCTGTTAGCACTGTTAGTGCTGTTAACACTGTTTGCACTGTTAGCACTGTTAGTACTGTTTGCACTGTTAGCACTGTTAGTGCTGTTAGCACCATTTGCACTGTTAGCACTGTTAGCACCATTTGAACTGTTAGCACTGTTAACACTGTTAGTGCTGTTAGCACCATTTGCACTGTTAGCACTGTTAGCACCATTTGAACTGTTAGCACTGTTAACACTGTTAGTGCTGTTAGCACCATTTGCACTGTTAGCGCTGTTAGCACTGTTAGCCATTGCCATGTTGAGAGCCATCCATATTTTACGCCTTTAAAAAATGCACCTATCGCCGTTAAAGTTCAGTAATTAACTCTTTGTAACTCATTTATTGAATCTGTACACAAACACAAGAGAAACAAACTGGGTTTGGCCACTGCCCCACCCCTTTAGGAGACTAGCGGCATGTCCTGAGTCCATTAACTCCAATGGGAGAGGTGAACATGAACACAGATTATAACTGATTCTTTCAACCCATAGTCACCAAACCACTCAACCATATTGAGCACATTTTCCACAAACCACATATCTTCCAAACATTCTGACACTAAAATGGCATTTTTTTTTTCAGATAGACATATCAGGAGAAAATTAACTTTGTTTGCGACCTTTCTCTGTCTCAGCAACACATTCTCGCAAGATCTGGCAACTAATTGCCCACAAACGCCATAGCTAACTAATTTTAGTAATGCTAAATATGTCTGTTAGCTGTGTAAATATCTAATGTTAACAAAATAAATACATTATGCACATATAATCTAAGCTGCTGGGGTGGGGGGCTGTTAAACAACCATGACCATGGCTACTTAGGAGACAGGAAACGTATATCATTTCCAACCATTGGCAGAGCTTGAAATGAGTGATATCCATAGTTAATGTATTTGAGCTTTATAATAATCCTCTCATCACACTCTCAGAAAGAAAGCAAATGTAAGCATATATCCTAAAATGGCAAACTCTTCCTCTTAGCCCAAGTAAATATTCATTAATTATTCCTTTCATACTGAAACTGTTCATTTCCCTGTTTGACTATAGATAAAGTTTACATTTTTGTAACGCTTGCTGTGCACTGACTAAATTCAGTTAAAGTTGCCAAATGAAAAGTGTCTCAGTTTTCCATAATCACATAGTCGTTTCCAGGACTCCTCCCATAAATTTACAGTTACATATCATTTTCTGTCTTGGACATCATAGGAAACTATGGGACTTAGCATTTAAAACCCATATTTGTCGAACTTGTTGTAGGTGTGTTGTTTTTGCTGTTGCTCATTCTGTGGTATATGAAAAAGTGATGCGATCCATATCAGATTTATGTTTGTGATGTTGCATGATGTATGTGTTTGTGTACATACTTGATTCAGCATTTTACTGTGCATGCTCTCCATTCTGACCTCAGAGTTGTAACCACATGTTGACATCTGCAGGCATTCCTGGTTCACAGCACAGAGGACAAGGGCAGGACACTGTCAGTACGGCTGCCTGATGAAAAAGGGGCGCCGCTCGTTCACAACCTGACGGTCAAACAACACAAGACATGTACGCGTTACACAGCCTCCTGCCTCAGAGAGTGGAAATACAAAATGCATGATATACACAGATAGTATTCATTCTTAAATTGTTTTCTGTCACAGTTCTCCACTTAGAGGGCTCCTCTCTGGTTTTTGATGACATCTTCAAATTGATCTCCTTCTACTGTGCCAGCAGGTAACATATACAATGCACCCACATAAGTGCACATGTACATACTGTATACACATAGAGATTGCACATACACAAAAAAGCATGTGCATGCTCACACTCAAGGCCTACATATACAGTAAACATACACAATAAATACATATATGTATATATATTGTATATATATATATCTATACAGGGCACTAAACCTCCATAACATGCAACATGCATCCACACATTTACACCAAAGAAATCATATGAGACACATCTAGACAGAGACGGAGCCACATACACAGACAAATTGTATTATGTCATATTATTTAAAGTCCCTGGTTACACTTATTTCTGGCTTTTTATTATCAAATCCACCAAACAGGGACATTCTGGCCATCCCACTGAGGTTACCCACGGCTATTACTACGGCAACAAGGAGAGAGGAGTTAGAGGTCATCTCTGCAATGGGTGCAGGTAGATAAATCTACATCATTAATTCAGTCTACATCATTGGGTCAGTGCTGTAGCAAAGAGCAGGGTACAGCAATAGAAGACGGAGGATAAAAAGGAATCGCAGCAATACCACTTAGCAGAAATGTTTAAATGAAAATATATATGAAGGACAGCATGTATGCAAATGTACAGACACAGAATGAATGTACACTTTGAAAAACTGAAAAGTGAATATGAAAAGAACGAAGCACTGAGACAATCACAAAATATATAACAAAATAGAAAAAACATGAGGATAGCATGAATAGGCCGTGTGATGAGTATATGTGATGTCTAATGTATAGATTATACCATATTTACCAATCGTCATGGGCATAAAGAAGTGAACAGGTTCACTGTAAAAGAATTATTACAAATGTCCTGTGAGACTGTATTATATTATAACTTTTGAGACGTATATCCTTAACGGAGTAGTTTAACATTTTGGAAATATGTTAGAGTACAACAGTCGCATGCCAGTCATAAAATTTAATCTATTTGATTTGTGCACATAGACATGAATTTCCCTTTTATTGTGACACTCAGCACAAATTTCAACAGTGTATTTGTTGCAGAGGCTTTTTCTGTGTATGCACTCATGGGGCAACTTCCACAGGAATGAATACAGATACTGAAAATTTCACTTTTCCAAGTTCAATAATGAACCATCAAGTCAAACAGAAAGAATGTATCCATATGACAGATAACATTTCATATAATCAAACAATTAAAATGACTAATGACATGAATGATTACAATGACTGTCCATGATTAATCACGAGTAATCACAAATCAATACCCATTTATTATCTGTTCAAAATGAACAAAATGTATCGTAAAGGGAGACGTGTCAAGTATTTAGTGGAGTGAACAAATATACTGCTTTATGCAAATCTATGTATATTCTTCTTCAAATCAAATACCAATGCAAAAAAATAAATATTGTCCAGAAACCTTCACTACTGCATTTAGCATAAAAAAATATGCTCGTTCATTCACATATCTGGAGGTCAGAGGTCAAGGGACCCCTCTGAGAATGGCTATGAGAGTTTTTCCTCACCAACACACTACCACCACAATATATAACCATGATCTGAAAAATTAATACAAAGCAACTTTTTTAACGCTGATTCTGTGTGTTGCAGATTTCTGGACATCCAATCTGAACCAGCAGGCAAAGGACCAGGACCTGGTTTTGGATCAGAACCACAGCCGACTGTACCTGTATGTCAACCCAGTCACTGTGGAGGAGAGCCCCAACAAAGACCTGAACTACTCCTCCATCTCTAAACCTGATATCATCCCCAATCAAAACATCACCTCTTCCCTGCAGAATGGAGAAGCCCCACAGAGGATCGGCACAGAAGTCAAAGGTCAGACTAAAACCACGACCAAACAGGAGACCAAATACAAGCGCCCCCCACCCCGACCCCCAAGCCTGGGCTCAGGGACTGGGATGGGCCTCCTCTTCTCCTCTCCCCCCTCGCTTCACATGTCATCTTCTGTAAGTCCAGCAGCTGAGAAAAAAAGAGGAAGGAAAGGGAGGAGTAGGTGAGAGAGAGGAGAGGAAGTCACCGTCTACATCACTTACTCCATCAAGGCCTCCCGTCCCTCTGCAGAGCCGAGCTGCTCCCCCACTGCCTCCTGCTCCTCTCCGTCGCACCTCCTCCAAGAAGAACACTGACCGAGAGGTAGGAGAGGGGACGGAGAGAGAGAAGGGACAAAATCCTGCAAAGAAAAGTGAGAGAGAGGGGGGAGGAGAAAGAGGAGAGGAGAAAACAGGAAGTAAATCAGGTCAGCTGGGTGAGAGTGCTGAGCAAGAGAACAGTAGACAACATCACGAGGAGGAGGTGAAAAAAGACAGGGAAAAGAGAGAGAAAGAGGATGAAAAGGAGGAGAAAGAGGAGAAAATGGATAAAGAGGAGGACAAACAAAAACCCAGCTCCCACTGTCCGTCATCAGTGAAGAGACCGTCCCGTCCAGTCCCTCCGCCAAGGAGGAAACCATGTTCCCCAGATGCACCTATGTGCCCCAACCAGGTTGGAGGAGGATTAGCCAATCAGACTGCTGGGATGAGGGTTCCCCCTCCCTCCCCGGCGCGGCGGCCAGATGTGTCGCTCTACTCGCCACAGGGGGGTACTGTGCTCGTAACCGATCCAGACTCCCGCTCTACCAGCAGCACAGAGGAAGAAGGAGAGCTGAACCAGGAACAGGAGCAAAACCACACGTAGGTCTGGAGAGGCAAAGTACGCTCTGTATATATATATATATATATATATATATATATATATATATATATATATATATATATATATATATATATATATATTCACACAGTATATATATAACACTGTTTTTCACCTTTTCTGCATCGCACAAAGACACGGTGGTTGGAACCAAAGATCTCAAATTTGGACTCATCAGACCAAAGCACAGATTTCCACTGGTCTAATGTCCATTCCTTGTGTTCTTTAGCCCAAACAAGTCTCTTCTGCTTGTTTCCTGTCCTTAGCAGTGGTTTCCTAGCAGCTATTCTACCATGAAGGCCTGATTCACACAGTCTCCTCTTAACAGTTGTTCTAGAGATGTGTCTGCTGCTAGAACTCTGTGGCATTGACCTGGTCTCTAATCTGAGCTGCTGTTAACCTGCCATTTCTGAGGCCGGTGACTTGGATGAATTTATCCTCTGCAGCAGAGATGACTCTTGGTCTTCCTTTCCTGGGGCGGTCCTCATGTGAGCCAGTTTCTTTGTAGCACTTGATGGTTTTTGCGACTGCACTTGGGGACACTTTCAAAGTTTTCCCAGTTTTTCGGACTGACTGACCTTCATACCTCTTGAAGCTCATCAAGAGAATGCAGAGTGTGCGAAGCAGTAATCAGAGCAAAAGGTGGCTACTTTGAAGAAACTAGAATATAAAGCGTATTTTCAGTTGTTTCACACTTTTTTGTTAAGTACATATTTCCACATATGTTAATTCATAGTTTTGATGCCTTCAGTGTGAATCTACAATGTCAATAGTCATGAAAAGAAAGGAAACTCATTGAATGAGAAGATGTGTCCAAACTTTTGGTCTGTATTGTATATATACGTTATATATATATATATATATATATATATATATATATATATATATATATATATATATATATATATATATATAGACAGATGGATAGACAGATAGATCAATAGATGTTTATTAACACAGGCAGGAACTTTGTACAGGGTTCAAATCATCAAAGCATTTTGAGTGATGCATATATATTCATCTCTATATGACGCCTCACTGCACAGAAGGTCTCAGACGAGTGAAGACTGGACCTCATAATCAATTGGTGTCACTATGTCGGTCAAAGGATTCCAAGTCACGAGTCATGCTTCACAGAAAGTTCTATATTTGCATGTCTCTATAAGCGTGTCGTGTCACAAGGACACTGAATCAAACACTGTTGGAGAGGGTTAAATGTAAGACACATTAGATGAGGAAAAACTAAAGAAAAAGACTTACTGTGTATTTCTTTCCAGTCGCCCTGCAGGGAGCCGCAGCCCCAAGGTAGCAGTGAAGAGAACCCCCACTACTGTTATGTTGGACCGAGCCCGATACCGCCTGTCCACCGTCCTCACTGGCCTCATCAGCCATGACCGCCGCCTCACACAGCGCATCGTGGAGCTGGCCAGGGACCCTCTGAGCTACTTTGGTAACCTGGTGAGTACACTAAGAGAGAAAGACCTTCAGCTGTTTTGGATTTTGAGTTCAACAACCAGCTGATATATTCAGATTTGGATAACTCTGGATAACAACGTCTACCAAAATTCTCAATTACAAATGAATCAAGTGTTCATATTATGCATTTAGGTGAAAGAGCACCGTGCATTCACCCTGGAGACCATGTCGAACCACTCTTCCTCCACTGAGCTGTTGCAGGAGATCAGACAGATGATGACCCAGTTGAAGAGTTACCTTCTGCAGAGTACGGAGCTGCAAGCCATGCTGGAGCCACAACATCAGTACACACAAGACAAACTGGGTGACTGTCAAATTGTTTTCAATTAAATTCTTTGTTTTATGTGGGACTAGTTATATGGGAACTTTTATAACATGTTTATGTCCTTTGAATATTTTACTCATATATGTATATTGTTCTACTTTGCCTGTGAACAGTTGTTGGAAATCCTAGAAAGTATCCCTGATGAAATCAAAAGAGTATTCTCATTTTGAGTTTGTAAACTACAAAATTTATAACAGAAAGCCTTCGTAACAAACTGAGTGCAAGTTTGAAATATGTGGGCTTCAGGGATGTGTTAAGAGAAGTTGGGTATTTATCAGACATACGTCAGACTGGGAATATATCATCCATGAATATTCACTGTCTGTGTGGTAAATGGATAAGTGATGCTTGTGACAGTGACTGGCATGGCTAGCTAACGTTAGCTTGAGTGGGAGGCTGCTGCAGTAAAACAGTCATACATTAACATTAGAGCAGCATCAGACTGTGATCTCAGCCTACAGATAACAGTTGTCTGTTAACACGTTGGTTATTTACAGACAACACGTAGCCTAACGGGGTTCAATCAGATATGTAGAGAAGTCTGGATACGTAATATCCGGCCACTGTGTTGGACAGGGAAGACTGAAGGGACATGGTGCAGATCAATTTTCATTTATTAAAGTATCACAAATGCTCAGGCTCAGGCAAGATTGCACAATAATTATTAGGTGTGTATATAAAACAAACATTTGTATAACAAGAGATGAAGGCATACAAAGTTGTCAAAATTACAGTCCAAACAGGTCAAATTGCATTGAAGTCTATAGAATCTTCAGGGGGCGTGGCCTTGACTTTTTGCAAAGTACTTGTATGTGCCAGTCTGATGTAGATCTAACAAAAAGATACTATTGAGTTGCATTATGGGAAATGTATTTTTGGAGCTTGGCCTCTGCTGTTTCAGTTTTGACTCCTCTTTTATGTATTTCTTGTGAGTCACACTACTTCATGCTCGTGCAACATTACAAATACTGGAGTTGTCACTTTAAAGAACTTAAATGAGTCTGATTTTAAGACCTGTGCAGTCTAATAGTATCCAACAGAGCAAAGTAGTAGTCTGAGGTTTTGTGAAGCCCATAAAATAGTGCTTGCTGACACTGTGCCAGAGAGGTGCTGATTCAACCATATGGTCATTATCAAAGGCGGGGTGTGCGGGGTTGTTGTCCATTTTGCAAGATGGAAAATTTGCAACACATTGAATTAACTACATGTGTGTCTACGCAGAAAGCATAGTAGAAGCTGCTCTGTGTAAGAGTGTACTGAAGCCGCTGAGGGAGCCAATTTACCAGAGTCTGGAGAAACTGCACACCAGCGACGGCAGCCTGAAACAACTGACACAGAACCAGGTACGACTGGACATGAGCACTTCTACAGGAGACTATATACAGCACTGTATTTACATTGATACTAGCAGTAGCAGCAGTAGCAGAGATGCTGATGGTGTGTGTGTGTTGTGTGTGTCAGTCTGGCGTCCTGGGCAGCACCACCACAGCATTAGGAGTAACCACTGCCGTCCCTGAGGCCTCTGCTATGGAGAAGATCAGCATCAAACTGAACAACCTCCATCTGGAATATTCTCCCCAGAAAAAGATTGAGCTCATGCTGAAGGCCTGCAAGATCATCTATGACTCCATGTCTGTCAGCTGTCCAGGTCAGAGCAGTCCTTTGACCTCTGACCCCTACTGACATTCTGATATCACTATTGTTTATTATCAAAAAGTAAAACCTGCCAGGAGACATGTTTGCTGGGGATGGGGGCAGCAGCAAAACAGATTTTAGACACCTAAAAATCAATAAAAGTTCAAGTGTACGCTGTTTTTAGCTTTATCCTGCTGTCTGACAGTCTTTTCCGACGGGGAACTGAAGTTGATGTAGCCCCCAGACTCAGTAAATGGGTGTTGCTGGTCTACCGCTGCCTCAATCGATTAGTTTGTTTGTGTTATATTGTATGAATTTGGTGAATTCAAACTAATGAAAGTCACACAATAACACGAACAATTAACCGATAGACGGAGCAGTAGACCAGCAGCTCCTGTGTTCTGTATTGTAAAATTACTGTTTTTGTTTTTTTTCAATGGAGTCTGGTTGCTTTTGCAAGAGCATACATAACAGCTTCAGTTCCCCGCCGGAAACACACACACTGTATGGCATGTATAGCTGTCTCATAGCAAAGCAAAGTGGTGAAAATATTTCAAATACTTAAACTGATATTGATCTTTTTAGGTCAGCCTTTCTTTTAGGTGTCTAAAATCAGTTTTAATACACTATGGGTAAGTAAGTACCTCATACAACCCCACTTCAAAACACCCAGACTGTCCCTTTAATGTACTTCTTCAAGGTGGTACCCCAACAAATCTTGCTCACTGGGTGCATATATCAAGTACGTACGATAAATACTATACGTTAAATAGCAAGCATGAGCATTAGGGTCTTAGGTTGACTTACCATTTATTATTGATTTCTTCTTATTGTTATTTTTAAATTATACAACCCTTTCATTTTTATTGGAGCTAATGGTTAAAATTGTGATATTATACTTATTTTAGAGAAATAATATTCATTGTTCTTAATCTGTTTCTTTCATTGTGATTGTCTCTGACAAATGGGCTTTTTGGGCCAGTGGGCATCACGTAAACATCAACACCTGCAGTTCCAACTGTGGCCATAACGCCAAAGTTTCTTCCTATGCCAGTGCCCTTCCTGTGGGCTTGAGGTGGTCTCCGCTGATTCAAGAGACTCTTGAGAGATGGAGGAAAATTTACTTTGCCATTATCCTGTAATTGCCACCTGTTGCCACAGTGACCGAGGCTTTTCTACCCTGACAGCAATCAAATTCTGAGAGTGGCAATTTATTCTTAGTTTTTCAAATGGTCATTCTTTAAAAATACTACACATTGACACACAACTACAGCTATCTGCTGTTTTTATGTGCATGAATAAGAGTATAAACCTCTCCACCTCAAATGGAGTCCCTGTCCAATTATTGTGTGTGTGTGTGTGTGTGTGTGTGTGTGTGTGTGTGTGTGTGTGTGTGTGTGTGTGTGTGTGTGTGTGTGTGTGTGTGTGTGTGTTTAGGGCGGACCCATGGAGCTGATGACTTCCTGCCTGTAATGATGTACGTCCTGGCTAGATCCAATCTATCTGCCCTGCAGATGGATGTTGAATACATGATGGAGCTGATGGATCCATCATTGGCGCTAGGAGAAGGTAACCAGTAAACAGTCTTTCCTGTTGACGTTGATCTGTGTTTATCACATTATTGACCATGTCCTTGTGTGTGTGTAGGTTCCTATTATCTGACCACCACCTATGGGGCTCTAGAACACATTAAGATGTTTGACCAGCAGAGGTCAGCAACACGGCAGCTCAGCAGAGAGGTTCAGGACTCCATCCATCGCTGGGAGAGACGTCGCACGCTCAACAAGGAACGCATGGCCCAAGGATCTGTGCGGGTATCACACACACACACACACACACACACACACACAGACGACATGGCAACAATAGCACATTGTGTGATCTGTAAACGTCAGAGTGACTCACATGCTGAAAGGAGACAATCAGGATTTGTATGTGATGCTGCCAGTCTTTGTATGTACTATGGCTCAAAGCACAGTATGATTAAAATGCAATATTCATGTTCATCAATATGTACAGATGAACAGATGGAAAAAACACACTGATAGATGTATCATGTATTGTGCTTATATTTGAGGGAATAAAACTGAAAATAAAACACAGAAGTATCGAAACTGACTGTGAACGCTCACAGACTCACATAGAGAAACAAGCTGAGTGTTTATGCAGTTATCTTGGGGTAACTTTGTGTGTATTTCTGTTGTGCAGGACTTTCTGACAGTGTGTTGTCCAGAGATTGGAACCAACCCAAAGACTCTGGGTGTCCTCCCAACCACGACAATACAACAGCTAGCGGAGCAGTGTGCTGCACGCTTTGAACAAGGTAAATGTCAAAGATGCTGTCAGCACTGGGGTTTTACACTTATTTATATTTATATTTATATTCACCCAATTCAGTTTCTGACCTCCTACAAAAGAACATGATTTTTTTTATAGTGATAGGGGTACTCCAGCAATTTGATAATGCTCTAATTTACCACATCACATCAACATAGGAGTGGGCAGATGCTGCTTTATGCAAATGTATGTATATCTTTATTATTAGAAATCAGCTAACAAAACAAAACAATGACAGATATAGTCCAGAAACCCTCACAGGTTCTGACTTTAACATAAAAACATGCTCCAATCATATCATGGTCAACTGCAGCCCAACAGGCAACAACAGTGTCAGTGTGTCAGAGTGCTGACTTGACTATGACTTGATCCAAACTGACTGGGATTATCATAAAATGGGCATGTCTGTAAAGGGGAGACTCGTGGGTACTCACAGAACCCATTTTTATTCACATATCTAAAGGTCAGAGGTCAAGGGACACCTTTGAAAATGGCCATGCCAGTTTTTCCTCGCCAAAATTTAGCATAAATTTGGAGCATTATTTAGCCTCCTTCACAATAAGCTAGTATGACATTATTGGTACCAATGGATCCCGTAGGTTTTCTAGTTTCATATGATACCAGTATCTTCACTCTAGCTTAATGCAGTAAAGAAATTAGTGGCATTAAATCAGATTTCTGTTAAGTCGTTATTATCGCTTTAACTTTGACAGCCCTAGCTGGTATATTTATGAACTTTAGCCAGGCTAGCTGTTTTTCCCTGCTTACAATCTTTATGCTAAGCTCGGCTAACCACATCCTGAATCCAACTCAGTACTTAACATACAGAAATGATGTTAATATTCTTACCCTCATTACAGGCACCTCATTATGACCCATATTTACATTTATTGTTAGCTGCTGACCCCTAGTGGCCATATAGTAGTTATGATGGGAGATAAGGAGGAAGTCAGGTGACGTAGTATAAGAACCGACAAAGTAAGTGTAGGGACGAAAACCATGGACATAAGTTAACTTATATAACATATTCAACTTACGTCACAGACAATTGACTTAGGTGCATATCTTAAGTTATGTAACAAACTTACTTAACTAACTAACTTATTTTAACCCAAACCATGATATTTTCCTAAACCTAACCAAGTAGTTTTGTTGGCTAAACATAACCAGGCTATGACTATTTCAAAACGTTAACCATGTGACCATTACGTTTAGGTATGAGGTCCTGTTGATCTCCTTACCAGCAGGATATTTAGGAAACGCTGCTGTGGGTCCTATAATAGGGTAGGAACAAATGACCTATGTGGTCGTATGGGTGGGAGGACTTGTTTAATGAAAACCTTCCTGCCGTTGTTGTCAAGCAGAGGTTGCAGTCGCTGCTAGGCATCAAAATGAAAGTTTAATTGTTAAACTCCTTGAACTGCTGCATTACTGCTAATATTCAGATCTAGAAACACGTAATATTTGAGTATTGTTTAAAGAGGATGCATTATGCTCACTGTCAGGTTCATACTTTCATCCTCTGTCTGAAACACTCTGAGCTCCTGCCCCTTACCAAACTCTTCAGACTCCACTCCAACTACTTTTTTTTTGCGGGCATGTCAAACTAGCCACTAGGCAGATATTATGCAAATGTGTTACTTGATGACATCACCACGTTACAGAGGAAAAGGCGGGACTTGAATCGGGAGCGTTTCTGTGGGAGTAGGAGAGTAATTCCCTTTGGCCTGGACTTTAGGCTTTGTAAATTTGGAGACCTTTTACATGCTCAGCCAAACTATATAACACAATTAAGGAAAGGGAAAAAGCATAACAAATGAAATTGCCCATTGTTGAGAATTTGTTCATCACTACTATTATAGTATCACAACATTATCATGATTGGTAACGTCATGCCTCGTTGTTTCTTTCCCCCAGACTCCTACATGCTCAGTTTGTATATGGATGGTGTTCACCAGCCCCTGGCTCCTACAGAGGTGGCCCTCAGTGTTAAGAACAGTTCCCAACCTGGAGCCTACTGCTTTGTCTATCACCCTATCAACCAACCCGTCAGCCAGCGCCAGCCCGGCCGCTGCTGCCCCACTGACCCGCCTCCAGCTCCTCCTGCAGAAAGCTTCTTACCAGCCGACTTCACAGCTGTCGACACGGAGGAGCCAGAGACGGAGGAGGAGAGCCTGATCAGCTTGTAACTGCATCACAGTGGCAGCCGCTGTATCGCTATTGGTAACTACATCATTGGGGTGACAGCATTACTGTGGTGACTGCATCAACAAACAAAATCCAGTGTTATTATCTCAGGTCGCACTTGAAATGTTGATCTAAGTGAAACTTAAATGAAGAAACTATAACTGATGTGGGTTAACGAATGGAATATATGACAAAATATCATATGTGATGAAACATTGTAGTCTGCACTTCCTTCTTCTGAACTCATTTTACATGCATCACCATAGAGTCCAGAGGCCAAACTGAAATGACACAACAAAGAAATCAATGCCTGATTCTGTATCTCAACGTGGGGTCTGGAACCCCAGAGACTGCAGGAGGTTATGGTTTTATAGAATGTATGAATATACTGTATGTTATTGTAACACGCACATATATGATCATGTTTATACGGTTTATGCTCTATGACAATTGATGCTACTCTCAATGTTTAAGACTGTCTACTGAGGTAGATTACATTTTACGGATTATTGGTTCAGGATAATATTAACAAAATGAACATGTAATTTCTTTACAAACGTCCATAGCATTCAGATCAGTACTAGTATTATTTTCATTCCAAAATTTCCATATATATATATAAATACTGATTGTCTTGTAAATAAACTTTTAGCTTAATGATGAGTTGCAGTTGTTAACAATGATGATTATATATTTACATATCTCAAAAAGGGTTCCATTATCAAATAATGCATAACAATTCACAAGTGGTTTATAAGCCATTAATAAGACCAACTTATGGGTTGCCAGACTGTAAAAACTCCTCATGATTGGACCGTACGAGCACATACTGTACCTTCTGAAAAAGAGCTGCAAAGGATCTGGACCCAAATCAGTTTGTTAGCATCTTATTAAGCATTTATGAATGTATTGCAAACATTTATAACAGGATTATTACCACATAGATAAACACAGGCCAAAGCAATTTTCACACACTGGCACTCCAGCAATTTAATAATGGACTAATGTATCACATTTTTATCTGTTCAAAATGTACTTTAAGGGGAGATTTGTATTTAATACTCTTATCAACAAGAGAGTGGACAGATATGCCTATTTTATTAGTTAACAATCAGTTAACAATCCAAAACATTGACAAATATTGTCCAGAAACATTCACAGGTTTAGCATAAAAATATGCTCAATCATAATATGGCCACATTTGCTAATGTGCTTTGGATGTATCAGTATACTTCAAACAAAGTGCGACACTCCATTGGAAATGAGTACGCTCCATCTGACAGCTTTTGGACCTTGGCCAACAATCTGACAATTACAGTATGTCCCTAACCACATTTTACTCAAAAGCTTCTCCTAACAGTACTAGATGTCAGTGGTTTCAACAAGCTTTAATGTCAAAATGGTTAAAAAACAAATAAACAAACAACAACAACAAAAAATACCATGATTCACTTAACTTTCTCCAGCATTTGATCATTGGTTTAACGTCACTGCCAGCTGATAAATACATAAATAACTGACGATGGCACCGATGGGAGTTGACAATCTTTCTGAGAACATAGGTACTAAGGTGACACTACGTTGTGCCTGAAGCTTGTTACCCTCTGTAAAATCAGTGTGTTACAGAGCCATTGTTAGGGCCAGCTGCTTCCTGTCGCAGGTCATTATTTCCAGCAAGGTCCATAATGAGGTACTTCAATGCTAACAAGCTTCCTACGTGCCAACAAACTGCAGAATCTCCACCATTACACCGTTTGTCTTGTTTCCATTTTCAGTAGGCATCCACATGCTGGAAATATTTATGGACCCAGGATCAAAGTATCAAATACACATGTGCGAATGGACACATGCAATTTTTTTTTAGCACTTCCTGTGAAGCTGATTCCTTTAGTCTACAGATGTTTTTCCCAGGATGTCTTGGTGAGAGTGAGATGACAGACATTGACATGATGGAATTGTTCATTTTTTCATTTTCATACTAGATATAGATGCAATGAACACATTTGTAGGACGACTTTCAAGTTTGTTTCCATGTGCATTTTCTGATATAAATCCCTCACCTTAGACATATTAAGTCATTACCTAATGGCCTCAGGACTTTAAATAAGTATGGTGTGCTGGCTACTGTTCACACTGAAAAAATAACTCAACCAATCAAACCTTTGTTGGTGCAATTATGAATGGAGAAGTCCCGAAAAATGGTAACATGCATTGATGAAGATGCTCTCATAGCCTCCGTGGCGACTGATTATGACTGTCTTGACTTGCAAAATTCTGTTTTAAATTGACAGGCTGTAAGATAAGATAAGATAAGATAAGATAAGATAAGATAAGATAAGATAAGATGAACCTTTATTAATCCCCGGAGGGAAATTCGGGTGTCATAGCAGCATCAACAACAGTACAGATGAATACAGTACAGTAAAAAGTAAAAGAGAAGGTGCAATGAAGGAAAAGAAGGTGCAATGAAGAAAATTGACAATAAAATAAATAAGTAAAGTGCAGCAGGTGGTGGGTATTGTATATGCATAGCATATATATATGTAATTATATAATTATATGTAATTATACACATTTGGTCCAGGAATAAATATGGAGTAGTACTATTTTAACAGGAAACTGATGCTAATCTGCATACAGTGGAGCTGCCATTTTATCTAATATATTTTGCATCATACTGACAGTGTTATTGCCACCGTTAAGTTAGCCTGTTCAATGGTCTGCAAAATTGTCTGATTGTTGACTATAAATTGTATCTATTACAAGACCAGCATTTTCTTGAAGATGCTCTTTTTATAAGGCTTTGAGGCTTTGTGCACTGCCAGCAGGGCGGCAGGCAAAGTAGGGGACCTAAGGATGTTGTCCCTGGCATTGCAGACAGGTTCTGGATGTGGAGCTAGCAGTATCACCTAATCTAGATATGGTGCTGGGTTTGGCATATAATAAAAATTAAATAAATAATCCAAGGGTTGTTGGGGGTTGGGGGGGTCAACGCAACTGAGTTACAACTGTTTACCTGTGGATCTACGTTCCAACCCTCACCTATAGTCATGAGCTTTGGGAAGGGACCGAAAGAATGAGATCACAGATACAAGTAGCCTAAGTCCTTCGTTAGGTGGCTGGGCTCTCTCTAATACTGTGTTTACACTACGAGTCACAAAGCACCAGGCCACAAGTCATTTTCAATGGAAAACAGTGACATGAAGCTACGAGCTGACTCCCAACATTTGTTGCTGTGCGACAGACTACAAATCATCCACATGTCCTCACATAGCTTACTCAAGATAAATATTTATTGTGTCATAACATAAGAATAAAGCTCATATTGGTTTACTGTTGTCTGCTTAATTTTGGGGCATCTTTACGATGAAGTATATACAGTAACAACAGCCAGAACCAGCTGTGGACTGAGAAAGTAGAGAAGAAGAAGAAATTGGCAATCCTGTACCACACACACCAATCAAAGCAATGGGTATTCCTGACATGCTATACTATATATATATATATATATATATATATATATATATATATATATATATATATATATATATATATATATCTTGGGACTCTTCTGTGTGGAGTTTGCATGTTCTCCCCGTGCAAGCGTGGGTTTTCTCCAGGTACTGTTTAGGTTAATTGATTACTCTAAATTGCCCGTAGGTGTGAATGTGAGCGTGAATGGTTGTCTGTCTCTATGTTGTCTGTCTCTATGTGTCCTGTGATGGACTGGCGACCTGTCCAGGGTGAACCCCGCCTTCGCCCAATGCCAGCTGGGCTCGGCTCCAACCCCCCCACGACCCCCAACGGGATAAGCGGTTGACGATATATATATATATATATATATATAGGTGTTTGGGTGTTATTGTTTGTTTGTTTTTGTTTTTTTGGTAAATTATCTTCCCAGTATGAATACTTGAAAAGTCCTTATTTAAATCATTAGGTCCCAAAATGTACAAAATGCACTAATAGCTGAATCCAGAGAGTTATTTTCAGTCCAGCCTCAGTCTGGGAGGTGGGGTTAAAGGAAACATTCGTGAGCTTGCTCTATAGCACATGTGTCAAACTCAAGGCCCGCGGGCCAAATTCGGCCCGCCACCTCAATTTATGTGGCCCGCGAGGGCTTTTAAAGAATATGGAATGCATATCATTCAATTCTATGCCGCTTCACAGAAGTAGTGTCCTTTAACTACATGTCCCACAATGCATCTCGGTTTTTTTGACATGCGCACTGTAGCGTCTCAGTCTCAGCGGTTTCCAGCAACGGCGCAGTGTTGCCAATTAGCGACTTAGTCGCTATATTTAGCCAGTTTTCAGACCCCTCGACCCCTCTTTCAAATAAGAAATTAGCGACAAATCTAACGAGTTTTGCTGGTGTTACTGGAGACTTTTTGAGACTCTCATGAAAGCAGGTATCGTTCTTCCTCTTCTCAGTGAGCAGCGGGTGCTGCCGTGGACCCCTCCCCGGTCCCAAAGCAGTCACAAGCGGCACAGTCTCGTCAGCAGTCCCTCTTAGCTGCAGTCTCTGTTCACCCCTCCGCATCCAGACTGAATGAATCCCGCCTGCACAAAGCCGCAGCTGGCTGATGGAAATGTAAAATTTTGGGAATCAAACCCTGAATTTAAAAATACAGGAAAAAAAGAAGTTACTCCGCCAGTGTCCCCTTTGGGTCACTTTTGCTGGTCCCAAGCCTGGATAGAGGAGGAGGGTTGAAATGTGGTATTAAAAAAAAAAAAAAAAAAAACAGAACTGACAGAAGAAAGTTCGTTTGTAGTTCTAAACATATTTAGGGAATTGTTTTACTCACTTTGTCTTCAGAGCTAGTTACTAAATAAATTATTACTAAAACTAATAATAATCAAATGCAGAGGCAATTTTGTGAAATGATCAAAAGTAGATATATTTATATACCGGTGGTCTTATAATTACAACCGGCCCTTTGAGGGCAGCCATAATGCTGATGTGGCCCGGGATGGAATTGAGTTTGACGCCCCTGCTCTATAGGACCAACGACTGCGGAAGATCGCTGGAAGATAATTTTATACTCAATAGTCAAACTTTTTTTTTACATCGTAAGCCACTGAGCACTGAGCAAGGAATGACCGGGGCCCCGCCACCAACACTGTATTCAGTTCTCTTTATACATCCATGGGCAGCAGACAGCTATTTTCAGTGACAACAAACCAAAAACCATCACCAAACAGCAGACAGACTCAATTAGCCACAAGATGGCGAATATACTGGAGTATTTAGCATAGATAATTACCCTCAGGGGTTGGTGGAGACCAAAACAGAGCTAAAAGGAGGGTGAAGGTTTATCAGGTAGACACAAACATGACTCCAAAGTGCTCAGAAGTTCACTATATCAGGTCAAAAGGTGGAAATATATCAGTGTCAAGTCAGTTATTGCAGGTTGAATTTAATATAACTGTATATTCATATGATTTTGTTTTGTCTCATCTGGAATATTCTATGATGGACATCGTAAAGGATTATTTTTAACATAAACATCTATTTTTTTCTGCGTAAATAGTCTTTGAGAGAAACATCTAGTGTTTGGCTAACCTGCCACAGAGTATGAATGAACACATTCACACATCATGCACACACAAGCACTATAATGATTTTCAGTAATAAGATGGTGGGCTCTCCACAACAGCACCATGACTAAGAGTCTCTGAAACAGGACACTAACAAGCTAACAGCACTTCCACTAGGGCTGTCCCCTTGCACGCTAAACTCAAAGTTGGTTTGATCTGGTGAAAGGTGTGTATGCTTGTGTGTATGTGTGGGTGGGTTAGGGGGATGGGGGCTTAAAACACTCCAGTCCAGGGTATATAAGTATGTACGACAAGAAGCAGATACTTTTCAACCGCCATAGGCCTGCACACAGCCACTTACAGAAGCAACCAGCAGTCCAAGCGCAAAAAAAGTGGAAATCCAAGGTTTTATCCAAACTTCTTTCTATTTAGAGAAGACAGAAGAAATAAGTGATAGATAGAAAGCAGTAACAAAGTACATGACTACACATACAGTAGTCCGTCGCCGTGATTAGTTGTTCCCTCTGGAACACACAGTACCTACGACGCCTGACCTTTAACCTCTGAAGTCCAGCCTTGAGAGACTCCTCATCGCTGGTACGAACTCCTAACAAATAGACAGACAGACCAACACGTCCACCTGAGAAACAGGTAAGCAATCAGCCAACTACCAGCCTACTAACAGCTTTAACAAATCCCAGATGCATGAAGCTATTTTCACTTTAAGCTGCATGTTAGTCTATTATTTTTTTCCCCAAGTGCCTTAAGAATGCATTTATAGAAATACTATTTGTTTTTGAAGAGGTAAAAAAAATGTGTCACATTGACTGTGCTGGAGTATTCTGAGAGCAGTGTTTAAATTTGCTGGTTATGTCTAATATAATTAAACATTTAATTCAAATTTATTCAGATATTTTCATAAAACAAAAATGTAAAAAAAAAAAAAAAAAAAAAAACAACATGTGTCAGCTGTGTGGAACATGCATACGTAGTAAATGCAGCAGCATGCAGGGATGATGTCACAGTCATTTCTGGCTCATTTTAGGTCCTAAAATTCTCCAGCAGCTCCCAAGTTGTCAGGTGAATTTCAGGAGATTTCTGTTCTCTATTGTCAAGACTTTGGAGAAAGCTCCAAATGCGTTAAGTTAAAATGAATAAATATTCTAAGCCTATTTATTTTATTTTCAATTTATGGTATACTGAGCCTTAAAAAACTGGTTGAGAAAGCACATTTCTTTGGCATTTGAACCTTGTGGATAGTGGAACAAACTGAAGAATCTGCTCTGAAGTACAGAATCCCAAATGTAAATAATGATAATGTAATAATAATAAACTAGAATGTAATAGATAACAATCATAGATATAAAACTGCTTTATATCTACATTAGCAATAAGGTAGCCTTGAAGGGAGGGAGATTTTTTTTTATTAATGATGATGAAAATAGGGTTAATTTTGTTGTTAATACGTTTGAAGATCATAAATAGACAACTTGGTTAACATGTAATGTGTATTATTGTCAAGGAAGCATATTCTATTTATTTATTTATTATTTATTATTTTTTTAGGATGTCTGAGCTGCCTGCTTTCCCCCGAAAGTCCTTCCTGTTGCTTTGCATTCTGGGTATGACCTTGGTGACATCTGGCTTCCCTCAGCCTCGGCTACCTCTCAGGTGGTTACTCACTAAATCTCATCATGGCAGCAGCAAAATATGACTGTTAACGGTACAACGGTTAAGAGTGAATATGTACCAAAATAACAGACCACTGAACTAACTTTACTTATTTTGATACTCCTACATAATACAGTCAGATATGTTTCCTAAGGAACCGTAACGTTTAATATTATGTGATTCCAGAAGTCCTGATGATTCGGAGGAACCTAAACGCGATGACTGGGATGTGCTCTTCCCCTCCATCTCTCTCCGTGATTGGAGCATTCAAATGATGTCGGAGCCCGGCCTCAGAGCGGCAGCCAATAGCAAGGCAGGACTGATGAGGGAGGCCTGGCTGTTTGCCCCTGAGAGGTCAGAGGCCAGGTAACTGCATAGTGAACGCAACTCTTCAGCATAGCGTTATTATTATTGATTATTATTATTGTTTGATTAAAGTAGAAGTGTGGAGAAATGTTTGCTCTGTAACCGTCTACGATGAACACGATTGGTTTCCCCTCAAAGGGGGCGTGGTCATGAGAGCCTCCTCTGGATGACGTATTATTGCTGATGTATGCAATATCGAACTCTTATGCGTGGGTTTGGCAGCAGGTTTTGCTGTTTATTCCTGTCAGTTCTTTGTTTGTGCCCATATCTGTTACAAAGACCTCACTCTGATTTTACACCCTCTGGCAGAACATAAGATTTTATTACTTAGCTGATATTTCATTTAATGGGCGTTCGGTGGAGAGCTGGATGAGATGATACCACTCTTCCAATCAGTGCACTAAAGAAGTGAGAGCCTGGAGACAGTTATCTTACCGTAAAGACTAGAAAAACCTAGCCTAGCTCTGTCCTAAGGTAAAAACACACTATATCACTAAATAGCATGTTATCTTGTTAAATCTGTACCACAACAAATGACAGAGTTGTGTGTGTCTATCACCATTTCCAGTCTTTATGCTAAGCTCGGTTAACTGACTGTAGCTTCACATTCCTCTCATCTAGCAGTCTGAAAGACAGCAAATAAATGTATTCCCCAAAATGTCAAACTACTGCTTTTAACAGGTAGTCTCAGAGGAAGTGTGAGGCTTTATGGTGCTATTGGAGGCGATACCAAAATCAGTGAATCTTAAATACATTTAATGACTGTGTCATTGTCAATGACAGTGTCATGAGTTGTCAACTCAAGTGTCAAATGAAAGAAATGAAACTAAACATCAGAGGTAATGCTAGACACTCTGGACTGTATCCTCATCACTGATCTGGACGTCTTGGTCTGTGTGTCTCTAGCATGGAGAGGGCGTGGCCTGCTGAATGGTCATCTCAGGGCACCGGGGTGGTGAAGAGGAACATGGTGGTGGCTGATGATGCTGCCTTCAGAGAGAAGAGTAAACTCCTCACCTCCATGGAGAGACAGAAGTGGCTCAACTCCTACATGCAGAAACTACTGGTGGTTCATTCTTCATGATAGTTTAGTCTTTACAGCCCTTTACTCAGAAAATCAAACCCCCTTTCTGCGCCCTGCACTGGCAAAAAGGTTTTTAAAGGGATACCTTCAGTCTCTGGGTCACTGCTCAGACATCCAACTTATGAAATGAGGTTATTGTAGACATCAAGTCATTAACACCTGCTATATTATTAGTGTTAAAGTCTAGTATCTATTACTATTTTTTGGAGCACTTTCATTATAATTTGACGTTATTTAATTTGATGAATAAATAAAGATGCAAATTATGTTTTCAATGACTGTGGCTTGTGTTTGATTTCATGGAGTAATACTGCAGTATTAGCAGCTGAAAATAATAGTATTGTTATTCTAATAAAAAAAGCAATTTAACTGCAGTCAACAGCAGGATGTACTGTAAGTGTTTGTACTGTTATAACGTATATATACAGTAAATGTAGATGTCCATTAAAACGTTTAGCTTTCAAACAAATGTACAAAACATTAATTAGTAGTTCAACATATTGGGAGAAACACTTGTTTCCAAGAGTGAGATGACTGATCTGGAGTCAGGATGTGGTTAGCCTAGCTTAGCATCAGTCTTGAAAAAGAGCACTGTCTAAAGTTAAAAAGAAAATCTGTCTACACCTCACCAACACCCTCAAATTGCTAAAGCTATACCTCAGCAGGTGAAAAATATTTAACAAACACCAACATTTTTACATTTCTGTTTATCTATGTGTGGCCAGCATCAGATCAGGGCTCAGAATTAAGTTTGATTACCATATTTTTCGGACCATAAGGTGCACTGTCGACTTTTGAGAAAATTTAATGATTTTAAGTGCGCCTTATAGTCTGGAAAATACGGTACATTAAGGTACTTAAGACTCACTGAAACCACATAGAAGGCCACAGATCTCTAAAAATGATACAAGTGACAGTCAAATAATGGTCAAGGACGAAGGGCTTCCCCCTAGATCACAAACTTTATTACAATAGCAGCACGATTAAAGTAAACCAAACTTTAATTAACTTTACCAAGTTAAAATACAGGCCAGAGCACTACAGGATGGCTGGGTGCAGCTGTAGTCGGGAAGGGGGAAGTTAAATGGGGACAGAGCACTCACCACGCCCCATGCCCAGCACATGCACACAGACAGCAAAAATAACAAAATATAAAGGGAAAACTATAAGGTGTGAAGGATGTGCAAAATTACCACTACACACACACAGCTGGGGTGAAGCTGGGGTGAGGAACACTGAACAGGGGGCAGCCACGCTATCACCAGTCCTGCAGTACTCATGCAAAGAAAAAGACAAACGAGAAATGTGTTAAAAACACAGCACTGCTGCAATAGTCTATTAAAAGTGTCCTGGTGAAAGGAAATCAAGGCCCCAGAGGGACAAAAAAGGGCAAAATAAACCACAGAGTTTGCCATGCTATGATTTCAGCATGTTTTTATGCTAAATGCAGTACCTGTGAGGATTTCTGAACAATATTTGTTACTGTTTTGTGTTAAAATATACATATATACATGCATTTGCATAAAGCAGCATATTTGCCCACTCCCATGTTGATAAAAGTATTAAATACATGACAAATCTCTCTCTGAGGTACATTTTGAACAGATAAAAAATGTGTGATTAGTTTGCAATCAATCACAATTACGTATTTGAATCAATTGACAGCTCTAGTATTGTCCAATGGGGGAAAAAGCATCTAGGTGGCCTGGTAATCAGTAAAATCTTGGTCCAAATAGCATTAAAATCCATGAACAGATCTGGAAATATAAACAGACAGTGTGACTTACCTCCTCCTAGCTGTGAACTAGCTTCAAAGGAAACAATGCTCCATGTCTGAAGGATATTGGTGAGGAGCTGCCAAATCCGATCCTCCTGGGAAACAACAGCAAGCAGAAAGATGTCTGTTCAGAATACCAATAAGTACATCGAACACTCACTGTCTATTAGGAAGAGGAATTGTGGAAACACAACCCAAAACTCAGGCTCACTCTTTTGATTTTACTGTTGTTGTTTCACTGGTATGCTTGCCACTTATTATCGCATTTTCTGTTCCTGCAGTGATCCAACTGGGATCAATAGAAATTATTCAAAATCAGTAGACAAAACTATTGTCTTAGGAGAATAATAATAGGAGAATAGGAGAATAATATTGTCTTAGGAGAATAGTGGGCTGACACTTTCACAGAGGTTAAAACCTGGGTCTAACTCCACTTTTTGTCAGACTAGTGGGGACTAGTCAGACTGCAGCGTTACGAACTGATGAAGCCACTTGGATAAGGGGCGAAACGTCTTCAGAGACAAATCTAAGTCCAGTTTCCTTCGATTCAATTGCTGCCAGAATGAATATGACCTGGCTGAATGAGAACCTTCACAGACTTATGAGCAAACGTTTTATCCTCTCAGCTGTCACACTTTAGTCCACTACAGACTATTCTGAAGACATTTTCAATGACATTTCTACTGCTTTCAAGTTGAGCTGTTCATATTTCGCGGCCAAGACAAGACTTCCAAGACTTTCGGGTACGAATCCGTTGCCAGGGAAGGAGATTGGAAGTAACTGTGATTGACATCTCCATTGGCCAATTATAAATGTGATTCTGAGAGACGTAGGCTGGACTTACTGTTCATTGGTGCGCTATCAATTGATCCAGCTGTGAAGTGTTTTAATGTAGGTTACTTTTAATCTATGTCCTTTTTGTTATATTTAGAAACGATATTGTTTTAAATTGTGCCTGTGTGTGATTCCCATACTGAAACTATTATCCATCTCTTCTGGAAATGTACACACACCCATAAACTGTGGCAAGATATCTGTAGGTTTATCTTGGAAAATAATATCTGACTTTGAACTTCTACTAGAAAATGTATTTTTTGTTTTTAAGGTTCAACACAATATATGAGTATGGATCTTTTCCAATCAATCTCACTATCACTGTCAAAGTTTTACATTCATAAATACAAATTTGTGAGTTAAACCTCACTTTAATGTTTTCAAGAGAGAACTGGAACTATCTATTAAGACAATATCTTCTGCAAAAAAACTATCATTTCTTTATTTATATTAACCCCTGACGTGTTTTATGTAACTTTATATATATTGTTTACCTCTGTATTGGTAGCTTAATTGATCTTTCTATTGCTCACAAATTTAAAATAAAGTCTACCAAAAAATGCATTCCATCTATTCACATAATTGAATGAAAAGACTATTAAAAGGGGCAACTTGTGGAGACAAAATATGCCAATCACATAACCCACTGATTTGAATGACAAATAAAACAACTCCTGTTTGTAACCAACACAACTACTAACTTGTTCTTTACCATATTATCATACATTACCAAGATTCAAGAGACAGGCTTCAACTGATATACTTCAATAGTATTTATTTCATTTTGCAAAGACAATGTGTAATGTAATTAATGAGGACATACTATATGCATTAACCTTGGTAAATGGAAATGGACTTGCATTAATATACAGTTGCAAGAAAAAGTATGTCAACCCTTTGGGATTACTTGGATTTCAACATAAATTGGTCATAAAATGTGTTCTGATCTTCATCTAAGTCACAACAATAGAAAAACACAGTCTGCTTAAATTAATACCACACAAAAATTATATGTTTTCATGTTTTTATTGAACACAACATGTAAAAATTCACAGCGCAGGGTGGAAAAAGTATGTGAACCCCTAGGCTAATGACTTCCTCAAGAGCTAATTGGAGCTAGGAGTCAGCCAACCTGGAGTCCAATCAGCATGATGAGATTGGAGGTGTATTGTTGACTAATATGAAGCTGGAAAGGGTTACAAAAGTCTCTCTAAAAGCCTTGATGTTCATGTGTCCACAGTAAGACAGAATTTCTACAAATGGAGAAAGTTCAGCACTGTTGCTACTCTCCCTAGGCGTGGTCGTCCTGTAAAGATGGCCACAAGAGCACAGCGCAGAACGCTCAATGAGGTGAAGAAGAACCCTAGAGGGTCAGCTAAAGACTTACAGAAATCTCTGGCACATGCTAACAGTTTTGTTCACAAATCTACAATAAATAAAACTTTAAAGAAGAAGGGAGTTCATGGGAGGACACCACGGAGGAAGACACTGCTGTCCAAAAAAAACATTGCTGCACATTTTAAGTTTGCAAAAGAGCATCTGGATGTTCCACAGCACTACTGGTAAAATACTCTGTGGACAGATGAAACCAAATTTGAGTTGTCTGGAAGGAACACACAAAACTATGTGTGGAGATAAAAAGGCACAGCACACCAACAAAACCTCATCCAAACTGTGCAATATGGTGGAGGGGCGTCATGGTTTGGGGCTGCTTTGCTGTTTCCAGGCCTGGACGGATCACTGTCATCGACGGAAAAATGAATTCCCAGTTTTATCAAGACATTTTGCAGGAAAACTGAAGACCATCTGTCCACCAACTGAAGCTCAACAGAGGATGGGTGATGCAACAGGACAACGACCCAAAGCATAGAAGTAAATCAACAACAGAAGAAAACAGGCCTTCTGGAGCGGCCCAGTCAGAGTCCTGACCTCAACCCGACTGAGATGCTGTGACCTCAAGAGAGCGATTCACACCAGACATCCCAAGAATACTGCTGACCTGAAACAGTTTTGTAAAGAGGAATTATCCAAAAGTCCTCCTGATCTTTGTGCAGGTCTGATCTGAAACTACAGGAAACGTTTGGTTGAGGTTACTGCTGCCAAAGGAGGGTCAATCAATTATTAAATCCAAAGGTTCACATACTTTTTCCACCCTGCACTGTGAATGTTTACATGTTGTGTTCAATAAATCATGAACCTATAATTTTTGTAGTATTACTTTAGGCAGACTGTGTTTGTCTGTTGTTGTGACTTAGATGAAGATCAGAACACATTTTATGACCAATTTATGCAGAAATCAAAGTAATCCCAAAGAGGTCACATAGTTTTTCTTGCAACTGTAAATAACGTTAGTGTCACATATTAAAGAACAGGAACAAAGAGGATTTATGGATCCAAAATGAACCTAAAACTAACAGTAAAATACAGTAGACTAGCTTCTGTCCTTCAAAAAGTTCAAAAAGTTTAGACTTGACCTCAGACACAGAGCTGTGGATGTATTTTTCACTCTCAGCTATCAGTCCGGCCCAACGACTGTTGCAACGTAGCTGGAGATAGTCCCTTCATGTCCCACGAGGAGGATGGTAAATACTAACTTAACCTCCTATTTTAATACTGCTACTGCTAGCTACCTGAGAACTCAGAGTTTGGTAAAAGACCTGCATTTCAGTGTATGCCTGAATGTTGATAACAACTACAGTGTGCTCTTTAAGTACCATGGCAAGGTGCAGCTATTTGCTGGATTTTTCATTTGTGGCTGACACTAAAATGTATTGCTCCAAGTCACTTTTTCTCATTATCAATTTCTCCACTGCTTAATTTGATATGATGTAAATGTAGCATAATACTGGAGGAAGGATGGTGTTAGGTATTTAAACTAACTATTGTTAGGATAGAGACGTCCAGCAGAATGGAGCTAATAGTATACCTGATCAACATCTGGTTCACACAAATGTTGGTGTGTGTGCTACTGCGATTTAGTTGTTGCAGGAGGAACATAGAGAGACATAAAATACAAAACACTCGTAAATTTACATGACATGTTTTTGGCCCATGAATAGTACTGTATCACTTATTTCCACAGTCAGTTTTCAGTTAACAAAAACAATTACTATTAGTGTCAAGATCCTTCATAAAGCATTAGGAAATGTGCTTATCATGTATTTCTACTTCTAAGGTCTCATCAAAACCTCTTGGTTGGTCATCTTGTGCTTGTCCATCTAACAACAGTCTATATTGCTGTAACAATCATTTTATTTAAAGAAAAGCACCATGACAAACCATACAAAACTGTGAGAAGGGAAGACTCTTCAGGGAAGGGTTGTAGTTTTGCACCTAGTTATGCTTCTCAGCTCTCTCCATCTCCTTCATCCTCTTCCTGTTTGATGACCGGGGTTCCTGGAAACAACAGGAAAAGAGATCTCCAATCATAACTTCAAAGACACAACGTATTGCTATAGAGAGGCAAAGTCCCTCCCCTTCCAATGGACCCCATGGCACCTTATTTCAGAAAAAATAAGTACAGCAAAGCGGGAGAGACAATACTTTTTCGATCCTGTTTGAATTGTTCCATGAATCACACATATGAAGAGAGAGAATTATCAGACCGTTGTTGGTGTGAGTACATCCCAGTATGAGCATACACAAACATCAGAGCTTCAGAGAAAGTGACATCACTACGCCACTTTGGCTGTGTCATCTTTATAATGACGTGTTTTCACAGTCTGATACTTACAACAGTTTTACAATAAACTGAGAATGTCTTGATTTGCAACATTATCTTTTAAATTGACAAACGTGTGATCAAAAAGGATCAAAAAGTATTTGCCTCTCACTGTTGAGTACCATGATGATCTACCAGAAGGGGCGGGACTTTGCCTCTCTATTATTATTTGTAACCAACAATGCAAGAGTTAGTCATTGTTTTTTTATTGTTTCTCCTTTTCATTTCAGAGTTTCAAGCCCTTTTGTAATATTATGGGTGTGTAATTTCCAAATAATCTTTCTTATTAGTTGTACAGGAGTTTCTGGCCAAGTTAGCACCTCACTTGTTGGTTTCCCAGAAAGAAATATGTAATTTGGTACGAATAATTGGGAAAATTGGAATTTCCTTGATAAAACTGCTCTATTTAAACCAAAGGTCATTCATCATTGATTTATTTTTGGAAACATTACCTCAGCTGACCTGAGCTGAATTACTAAAGACTGTCTAGGTTATGCTGGGAATTCATTTGAATTCGTTATTATTTAGAAATTACAGACTGGTAACATGTTTCCACAATTCTTTCCTACATACTCTGTAATCTCAAGGGAAAGATAGTTCTTCCTTCTGGTGGACCACCATGAGACCTTATTTCAGGGGTGTCAAACTCAAATACACAGTGGGCCAAAAGTTGCACAAGTGACTTTTCACTAGCTGGAGCTACGATGACTGTGTGTTTCCTACTGGGACGTACTCACACCAGCAACGGGTCTTGCTCACCATTGAGGAGTCACTGGATAAAACTCAGCAGGTCAGATAACGTTTCATTTGTGCGCATTCATAGCTAAGATAGCAACTAGTGTTGGTGATGTGTGTTGTGTGAGACGAGATGTAGTTCACTGAGTTGTTATATCACAACAAACCTACAACTTTCTTGACTTGCAAAATTATGTTTTAAATTGACAAACGTGTGATTCATAGGGCAATTCAAACAGGATCAAAAAATGATCTGTCTCTCGCCGTTGAACTAGAACATAGTGGTTCTTCCACACATTGCTGCTGAAACACTTACCATCTAGTTTCTTCAGATTAGGTAGTCTTTTCGAGGCTTCATCCATCCAGGTTCCCTCAGCTGAATGCTTCTCCTCCAGAGGGTTTCCAACAAACACCAGGTCCGCGAGGCAGGGCAGCTCAGCTAGCCTCACAAACTCTCCTATACAACACAGAAAAGACATCATATACCTAATTAGAGTGATCTCAGAGTGCTACATGGAGGACTTGGGGAACACCAGCAAACCATCAGCACATTAACTCTGAAAAATATGAACAGCTAAAAAGGCCGGTGCTAAGAAGTTACAAATGTTTACTGGCCTCATTTAAGCTTTTAACATTGGGTCTCATGCAGAGCAAATCTCTAATTTCTCTTGATTTTCTGACAAGTCAGCTCGACTGTAGATTTGCCAAACATTCTTAACCATCCAAATGTGCTCTTACCCAGGTGTGTTGTATGATGAATCCCAAACATTTGCTTATTATTAGCATATCTTTTTCAATAACACAGAGGCACTTTTCTTTTAGATCAGAAGTCCAGTCATAAATTTGACAATGAAGAAGTGTTTTGTTCCTTATGTTAGTCTACTGTTGTGAAGACAAACAGTTGTTGACTTATTTTGCCAAATAAATGAAATGTACGTTTAAATTGAAGTTGAAAATTGGCCTCCTTGCTGTATCATAATTGTACCGAACTGAACAATGTGACCCAAAACCGTGAACCGAACTGTGAACCATCCCACCCACCCGTCCACTGTGTGACAGATTCAGTTTGGATTAAATATGAAGATGTGAAAGTGCAGATAAATGCAGATAAAGTTTACAGTGTTAGACGGCAGTAGCTCAGTCTGTAGGGAGTTGGCTTGGCAACCGGAGGGTCACCGGTTCAAGTCCCGCCATGGACCAAGAACTGAGTGTGAACTGGTAGCTGGAGAGGTGCCAGTTTACCTCTTGGGCACTGCCGAGGTGCCCCTGAGCAAGGCACCAAACCCCCAACTGCTCGGGGCGCTTGTCAGGAGCAGCCCCCTCACTCTGACATCTCTCCATTAATGCATGTTTGTGCATGTGTGTGTTCGGGTCTGCATGTACCGTGTATAAGTTAACAACAGAGTGAAAAAATTGAATTTCCCCTCGTGGGACTAATAAAGGAATATCTTCTTCTTCTTCTTCTTCAACAGATGGAATAAATGGCTGTTTAAAAAAAAAAAATATATATATATATATATATATATATATATATATATATATATATATATATATATATATATATATATATATATAAAAAAAAAATATATATATATATATACACGTATATATATATATATATATATATATACATACATATATATGTATATATATATATGTATGTAAATTTATATAAATGTTCCATAAAACCACAAATAACAGTTTCACACAACACAATTAGTTATGTCAATTACAATCTGTGTGGATTATATTTTTGAATGTAGCTTACCCCATTCTTTGACCAGGTTGTTGGACATGTAGAGGACTTTGAGTTTCTTCATGGATTGAATTCCCTTCAGTTTCTCTATCAAGTTATAGGAGATCCACAACTCCTCTAATGTGTCCCCTACTGCCTCCTGCACACACAAACACACAGACATGCAACTAATACAAACTAATATACATTCAAAGTATGTATTTAGCATATATAACTACTTCTGAAACACCTTTAAGTTGGAAAAAGTGATGAAAACTTCATCAAGAAAAAAAGACAAATCAAGAAAGACAGAAAAGAGGGAAATAATAAAACAACACTTTCATACAGTATGTAACTTACCAGCCCAGTGAGGACCTTTATGTTGTTTCTTCCTAATGACAATATCCTCAGGTTCTCTGGAGGAACACAACACAACAAAATAATAGCATCGGTGAATAGTGTGTGTGGTTATATGTATATTTATGCAGCCAGTACTCACTCAGGCCATTCAGATTGGTTATTTTTTCAATGCAGTTTGTGGACAGAGAGAGCTTCCTGTGGAAGATACAGTACAGTAACATCAGTTATTTGAAGGGTGGTTTAAAACATTGGTGACTAAACACTATCGCTGCATTAGCTGCTCAGTTACTTACATGCCCTGAGAAGTCAGTGACCTGATTGGAGTTATCGCTCATCTGCAGCATAAGTTATTTTGGAAGCATGTCCTAAGATATTAGCCAAATGGGGTCTGTGAACTGTTATGCGCCTTAGAGGTGACCGTTAAACTGCATGGTGACCTTTAGTCACTACATCTACCAACCTGTTAGGTATCTGTGTGGGATCAAATCACAGCTCCTCTCAGGGGGGAAAATAGTAGCTCCACTGTCATGGTGCATATAAACAGGAACTTTGATCAAATTAAAGCTAAATGAATCAGTTTGTTCTAAATACCTGACACACTGATTGATAATATGAATAACTGTTAGCTGAAGCGCTGGATATTTTAAAGTATCCTTAAAACATTAAAAACTTTATTACATTTGTCATATACGTACATATAGGTACATACATGAAATCTGACCTCTGTATTTAACCATCATGTATTTAGAAGCAATGGACTGCTGTGAAGCGCCGACGACACGCCCCACTACTTTAATAACATAAAGTAGCCTTATAAATGTATGCAAGTTACTAAATGCAAAAAAGTTTATATCAGCCATCCATTTCAGAACAGTAAAGGTGTACAGACTCCCAAAAAAGTACAGCAAAATAATACACAGGAGGAAAGCTGACAGCACTCAGTACATTTGAAACCAACCAAAGTGTTTCAAACATTTTGCACCAGATGAACTCCAGAATATATAATATAGTGTCAATTAGACATCTTTAACAGCTGGCCTAATACCATAATGTACCCACTAATGCATGTTTGAAGATTGCAACTGTAGAGTTAGTTCAGGCTGAATTGGTCCAAATTTGTAACTTTACTTTGAATCCAAGGCCACTTGACCACTTCAGTCCAAAGACACTCAATTAATGAGCTAAACCAGGTCACTCTCAGAGTTTAACATGGGATGGCAATTGTTAAAAAAGTAGCAGATCCTTCAAAGAGCTGCTACCTTGCTTTAGAACATACTAGACATGTCGACCGACAGTATGTGTAATTTGTTGAAATAACAGGTATTATAATAACAGGACTCACTCGCAGTTGGTGAGTGTGGAGAGAGAAGCATCCATCTTCTCTATGGGAGGAACCTGACCATACAGCTTTATGGCTGTAGTCTCGCTCACTTTCTCCCCTGACTTCTCCTCCTGTGTGTACGTACATACACGCGCCACACACACACACACACACACACCAAAAGATGCAATTACAACTACTCTACAATCATACAAATACACAATAAAATTTCACTCTATATACATGTATGAAAACAAATGAATAATTCTATCACACAGTACTGGGTAGTATTCTGTCTGTCTGCCACTCACCCATTTAGCCAGAGCTTCTTTCACAGTCGTCGCTTTGGCCTGGAGACATTACATAACATTCAATTAGACAGGGAGAGGCTAGATTATATTGGGGGCTTACAGATACTACAGTCACTTTTGACTCTGCAAATTAAAAAAAAGAAAAAAAAGAAAAAAATGACCTCTGTCAATTTAGATTTTAACCATCAGCGTATGTAATACATGCATATAAACAGGTACACTAAATGACATATAGTAGTTAAGATTTGAATCTGTAACATGTTTATGTTTTATGGTTTTCATCACTTTTTACTAAATGTCCTTACAGCAACATTAGAATAACGACCATTTTTATACATTATCCTTTTATTTCTATAATATTTTCAAGACATTTAAATTAATCTTCATGAATCTTTGTGCATAATTGTAAATAGTGATATAAAAACTGGTTTTACAAATAAGGGATTTCATGATTTTCTCTACACCCTGAAAAAAATACAGATATTGCAATCCTAATGTTGTGGAAAAAACGTTTTTGCGAATACTGCAAATAAATGGCAGCTAGCAAGGTCTGCTACATTAGCTTTGACCCTTAGCCTCTAATATACATGAATTCATCAGTAATATTGAGCTGTTTTTTTTAAAATGTAGTTCAACATTCAGTGATTAACCTGTATGGTAAGGACACACAATAAATACTTCTACTAAAAGAAAAGGTGATCTGAAACTTGTTTTGCTGAAAAAAAATATTTTAATATATTCATTTTATTTTAATATTTTTATTGTGTAAAATAATGTATATGTGAAACAATTACATTTGGAATAACTCATATTATAACTGAATTAGCTCTTTTTATGTATTGAGATCACAGTTGTGGACCATGAAGAAAAGTAGTGTTTGGACCTATAAAATGCTTCATACATTTTATTAAATCACATTATTTATTATTTTTATGTCAAGATGGTAACAACAACTGCTAACAATATATATTGATGAAGCATTGCATTGATGACGATGCTGATGACCACACAGATCTGCAGACAGGCTAACAGTTATTTAAACCCACACTGTTTACTAAGCTGTAACCTTAACGTCAGGCTCCTACTACAGGCTGCATTGTCTTTATTTTAATTTTCATTTGGGGGGGTTGTTGGCAGCTAAGTGAGCACCCATTCTAACTGCTCCTCGTCCTTCCAGTGCTAGATTTAGCAGTAGTAAAACTGGCAAACAATACACATCAATACACGTCTAGCTAGGGCAGAGCTGGCATCTCGGTTAGCTAACTGGCTAATTAAAGTTAGCTCATATGAGCTAACAGTGACAACAACGTTGTATGTAAGGTCAACGGTAGCTCTCAGACACGAAGCCACTGCATGCTCATCGAGGTAGATACAGTCAAGATCTAACATTTCGCTAAAAAAACACGAAACAGCAAAGAGAAGATGAGCCGACAACACAAACTCACCATATTGATGGTTGACGTCTGCTCTGGTTGCTATGGTACTGACAGGCGCTGACCTACAAGCTGCGCCTGCGCAGTGTAACCGGGCTTTGGGCTTGAGGCGTGACCCGGTTTGGAAACAACGTTTAACAGCAGAGGAACAAGACAACAGTGGGCCTCTTTTGTCATTACTGCTGTAGTAGTAGAGCAGAGTAGAAGTGGCTGTTTCTGATGTAAAAGACTCCCTCTTTAACTCACAGATGAAGTGGATTAAAGTTAGATCACTTATGTTATCACACTTACTGCAGCCATGGATGTTAGGAGGTCTTGTTATTTAGTTTTACACTGTTTTGAACTGTCTCCTTGTTGTTTTTCCCACAGTATTTTCCTGCAAACCTCTTAACTTAAAAGCAAAGCTCTCCGATACTGAACTTGACTTTCTGTACCTGCAGAATGAAGATGGCTCTTCACCTTAACACGATGTGAGGTCATGTGAGGCACAATGGTTCTGGTCAAGTTTTGCTGTACATAGAGACAAGAGTTGTTTAGTGAGTATGCTTTTTACTGCAGCTGATACCCCTGTATAAATCATTAAGATAACGCCCTCCAGTGACAAAGCTTTAGCATTGCTTCACAGTCTGTTGTCAGGCCTTGGTGTACCATAGCTTAAACCTTGAATCAGCTCTTGAGATTTCATTAGATTTTTAACTGGTACTACTTACTGTAACACACAACTATAATTTACAGTAATAGCACAGAATTAAAGCAGCAGTGGGTGGAAATGGAGTAAATATGATTAAAGTTATTGTTTTTATTTAAAAAAAGTCACTAAATCCTGACAGTAACGTATGAGACAGGTAATTTGAAATTTTTTAAGGCCTGAAAACAGGGCCAAGAGGTCTAGTTTTATCTCAGAACACTTGAATTACAATACGCTGAGAGGTTATTATGATTTTCTTTTCGCCCAGTGAGTAAGCTTTAGATTCTATAATAATTTATTGTACACACTTTTTTATGTACTAGCATGCAGCAACATGAGAAGGAGCACCCCAACAGTGCTGAATGTTCATGAAGGGGGAAGACATTTAATAGCAAATCATTGCTTGAAATTAAGCCAGATCAAATGTGCAAAGTTATTAAATGTAGCTGAGTCATACACCATTCTTAAGTTAAACAACAGAGGGATAAACATAATAAAAACACCTGTAGTGTAATCAAATACAATAATCCTGTGATGAATAGCACATTTGAGAAGCATAGTTTTTTCAGGTTTCTGAGACTGTTGGGCTGGTGTTGACTCAAAGGTCATTTTTAATTTAATTCAATATTTCGATATAGGTCGCGTGATGGGATTTATAAATAGGTTAACTAAATAATTTGTGTTGGACAACCACGCCACCTGGGGGAATTTCACCCCAAGGAAAATAGTTTATGGACACAGGTTCGACTGCACTCAGACAACAGATGTAGAGTTAAAATATAAAAATATATTTCTTTTATTTATACTCAATTATTTAAAAGACAACAACAAAAAAAAAACATTTAGTATACACGCTTAGTCTTCCCAAAGCTGCAACACTTGAACCACAAGTAAACAATAGGTACTGTCTTATGAGTGGTGGACCCCAAAAACAAATATCAAAATAAAATATTATAAGCAAGCAAAGTATTAAATTAAAGCAATAAAACAATCCAAATATTTAAACACAAGAAATAAAAAACACAAAGCAAACAAGGGTAAATTATTTGACACAGAAGCAAATCATGAAGTAACATACTCAAAAAAGGAAACATACAAACCTAACAAAATAATAAACAGGACATTAAACAGACCCACAGCTACATATGACTGGCACAGAGATGGATCACTCGAACATACGGTGAGAGTGAAACTCAGCAAGATGTAACACGTTGCTAAAAGTGATCATAAACGAAACAGTGCAGTAAAACAGAGACCCGCAGCGATTTCACTGCCACGACCAGATGTGAAGCAAACTTTATTTCACTTGTGTGTAGACAAGACAGCAATAGAATCCCGGTACACTGGGTGTAAAGCCCTGACTGTTTCTGATACATATTAAATGTGTTGTACTTGATCATTTTAACCATTTTTCAGTTCAAATTTGGATCCAGTATCATACCAAGGTATTTTAAATCAGTATTAATCCTTTCAATCATCCACCAAGTTCCCTTGAAATCCTCGTGACTACTTTAGCTAAGCAGACAAATAGACAGGGGTGAAAAACACAACCTCCCTTTGACGTGCTTGAATAATAAAGATTTTCCTTGGGGCTTAGTCTGGTGATAATTAGAATACAGTGAGCAGTGCAAAGAGTCCATAGAGCAGGGCACATGGGTAAGCCACCAACAGCTGCTGGCCGTCCATAGCCAGGGTGGAGATGAAGATCTTGGAGGCAGAGAGACTACACCAACAAATTCCTAACAGGGCCAGAAGTGTACAATGGATCCCTCTGTGAAAACAAACAAGGGATTTGAAGCATGAAAGTCAACCTGACCTGAATTGTAAATGGACATGCATTTATATAGTGCTTTTCTAGTTTCTTACATGTCACCATTCACACACACATTCACACGCTGATGGCAGAGGCTGCCATGCAAGGTGCCAACCTGCCCGTCAGGATCTGATCTAAATACTCATTCACACACCGATGGCTCAGCCTTCAAGGGCAATTTGAGGTTCAGTGCCTTGCTCAAGGACACTTTGATATTTGACTGGGATCAAACTGCCAACCCTCTGGTTGGTGGAAGACCTGCTCTACTTCTGAGCCACCTGAACTGTGCAGAAGAGTAGTGCCCTTGAAAAGCCCACATCCAGCCTATTTGTTAACAGAAGTTAGAGGTTTGATCTCTGAGCTGTACCCTTTACAGCACCGTAAGATATGGTAAGTGCCTTGCTCAAGAGCACTTCAGCACTTTTGCTGGGCAAAACAGTATCCTTACAGCTACAAATCCTGATTCCATCAACAACTTTTACATCCTCAGTCAGTCAGGAGTATAATAATACGCAACCACTGAATGGACTTACTGCAAAGAGTAGAAGACAGCAAATGTAGAAAGGGCCACCATGGGCAGGAGGCAGTAGCCTAGCACACTGGCCACACAGCCATAAGACACTGCCATGGAACTCATCAGACTCAGCAGAATGTACATCCCAATACTGGCTGCAGCACTGATCCCATACACATAACCGAAGTGAGCTTTACCTGCCTGAGTATATGAGAATAAAGAAACAGACAGGCTCTTGTTAATCATATCATACAACAATGAAGGCTGAATAGGGTTCTTAGTTATAGCCATATACTTGGTTAAGATAGGCAGTACCATGCTAGTAGCTCACCATGATTAAAGTGACCCCCAGTGCAGCACAGAAGAGGATGGGACCTGTGAGATCGGTCTCATTCATAATGCTGCCATCAGCAGGCTTAAACGGGTTCAACACTGTCAGCGTCTTCTGCCAGATGTGATCGAAACTGATGCCAAGTTCTAGGCAATGAACAGAAATGTTATTTTCTGGGATACCGGATGTCAGTCAGAGCTGGAGGTGCTGGGAGAAAGTCAGTCTATATAATGATATCATACTAAATGCTTGTGTGACATTGTTTTTGCTTTAATTTGAATGGCCAGGATCATTTATGTTTAATAGTTATTAACATTTTACACACATTGTCTCATCAGTGATACTATTATGACAGGGGAAACCCTGATTTTAAGCAATTTTGAACATCAGCATACTGAATGTCATTCAGCAACAGCAACTACACAGTCAGTGACGGAGAGATAATGCACGAGACCTGAGGAGAGGAACAGGGACTGAGGCAGTGTATGAAAGACCCATAACCAGGACTACAGAGAGATTTCATACAGGGTGAGGATGTACCAATGGGAGTTCAGGTTCATATGACACAGCACAATAGTATTTTAATAATACATGTATTTTTAATTTCCATTGCAGTTAAACAATAAGCCTACAGAAGAAAAAAAAAAAACACTTCCCATGCCAATGCCCCTGCTCTTTCCTGTGGTCAATACATCTAACCTCTATATGAACGGACAAGTGTTAGCTTGATTTCAACTAATGCAACATAGACAGTTATAATGACTCAAAGAAAACCTAAATTTGTGCTAATGCTGCTTTTTCTTACCCTCAAGAAGAGTAGGTTCTTCTTCAGGAGAATCTGCTCCTGTGCTTCCCAGGGACCCAGAATGCATTGCAGGTTGGTAGAACTGTCCAGGGTGCTGCTGCTCCACAGAAGGATCCACAGTACCTGACACAAAAGCCTGTGCTCCACTGAAAACAACAGTTGCAAGAAAAAAATATAGATATAAACCCTCCCTGAAAGAGTATAAAGGTAGTAATGTCATAACAATCCTCTATGTGCCTCGAATGTGGGAATATCTATCAGCAAATATTCCCCAGCTTGTTCAAGTCATTCTAGGATTTAGTAGTCCTGGTTCGGACTGAGAGGACAGACTCAGTAACGTTAGTTAGTGGTCCTGGTTCGGACTGAGAGGACAGACTCGGTAACGTTAGTCAGTGGTCCTGGTTCGGACTGAGAGGACAGACTCGGTATCGTGAGTTAGTAGTCCTGGTTCAGACTGAGAGGACAGACTCAGTAACGTTAGTTAGCGGTCCTGGTTCGGACTGAGAGGACAGACTCAGTAACGTTAGTGGTCCTGGTTCAGACTGAGAGGGCAGACTCGGTATCGTGAGTTAGTAGTCCTGGTTCAGACTGAGAGGACAGACTCGGTAACGTTAGTCAGTAGTCCTGGTTCGGACTGAGAGGACAGACTCGGTAACGTTAGTCCGTAGTCCTGGTACGGACTGAGAGGACAGACTCGGTAACGTTAGTCAGTAGTCCTGGTTCGGACTGAGAGGACAGACTCGGTAACGTTAGCTCCAATCTCCCCTCTCTGTCAGAAACACTGGAATGTGCTGTCGCCTCACAGCTCAAAACCCACCTCATCTCCAGCGACATGTTTCAACCATTTCAATCGTTTCTGCTCACAACACAGCACAGAAACACCAGCAACCCCCTCCTCTCCTCAGACTCTGGTAACCTCAGCATTTTCATCCTCCTCGACCTCACTGCAGCTTTTGACACCATAAACCACATCATTCTTCATCAACATCAACAACTACAGCTCCACTGTCTGTCTGTCCCAAATTGTCCCTCAGGGTTCGTTGCTTGGTCCCCATCTGTTCATCCTCTATCTGCTTCCCCTTGGTAACATCATACATTACCATGGCTTCCACTTCTATTGCTACGCCGATGCTGTCCAGCTCTTCATCTTCACTCTCCGTTACCACTGCAACTCACTCCCCCCTGACCAACTGCCTCACTGAGATTTTTGGATGTATCAGCTTCCTCAAACTCAACTGTGATAAATCAGACATGATCATCACTGATCCCAAATTCCTCACCAAAACCACTCACAACCTCTTCCTCATCATCGATAGCTCCACTCTGCCGCCCCAATATCAGCAACCTCTGCGTCATTTTGACAGACACCTCTCCTTTGAACACCACATTAATCAAATCACCAGGACTTTTTCCACCTTCCACCCATCACTGTCCTTCTCTGCTACCAAAACTTTGAGCCATGCCTTCATCACATCCAGAATCGACCACTGCAACAGCATTCTTTATGGCTCATCAACCAAAGTCCTGAATAAACTCCAGTACATCCAGAACTCTCCTGCTTGTCTGCTCACCTATTCCTACTCCTGTGATTATGTCACCCCTGTCCTCCAGAACCTCCACCGGCTCCCTGTCCTCCAGAACCTCCACCAGCTCCCTGTCCTCCAGAACCTCCACCGGCTGCCTGTCCTCCAGAACCTCCACCAGCTCCCTGTCCTCCAGAACCTCCACCAGCTGCCTGTCCTCCAGAACCTCCACCAGCTCCCTGTCCTCCAGAACCTCCACCAGCTCCCTGTCCTCTAGAACCTCCACCAGCTCCCTGTCCTCCAGAACCTCCACCGGCTGCCTGTCCTCCAGAACCTCCACCAGCTCCCTGTCCTCCAGAACCTCCACCAGCTCCCTGTCCTCTAGAACCTCCACCAGCTGCCTGTCCTCCAGAACCTCCACCAGCTGCCTGTCCTCCAGAACTTCCATCGGCTCCCTGTCCTCCAGAACCTCCATCGGCTCCCTGTCCTCCAGAACCTCCACCGGCTGCCTGTCCTCCAGAACCTCCACCGGCTCCCTGTCCTCCAGAACCTCCACCGGCTCCCTGTCCTCCAGAACCTCCACCGGCTCCCTGTCCTCTAGAACCTCCACCAGCTCCCTGTACTCCAGAACCTCCACCAGCTGCCTGTCCTCCAGAACCTAATTAATGTTGTGTTGTATAATTTTAATGTGCTGTTTTATATGATCCTTTTAACTTGTGTAAAGTGTCTTATTAGTACTATTAAAAGCAATAACATGTATTATTACTGACCGATTACCTACTTGGATTAGGATAAAGAGTTGCAACTAGATTGGAAATGGGTAAAAATATTTCTCACAAAAATATTGTGTGTATACTTGAGGTCTAGAAACATGTTGAATGGTGCAGTTTGTTGCCACGTTAGTGTGTTTCTTGATATGTTACAGACATGTGTTGAACAGTTAAGTGTGAAACCTTTGGGTGGAATGTGCATTGTGTTACCTGTGTGCATGGTGAACACAACGCTGTCCTCAAGAGTTTGAATACTTACGTGTCATAATAAGCAGGGTCTGTGGAATCATAGGTATTGTCGTAGGCCACGAGGTGACCCTGGCCATCTATGTAATATCCTGTAGGGTAGAAGTCCTGCTCAAAGTGCTGAAAGTCCCCCATGCTAATCAGAAGAACAAAGTCAAAACAAAAATACACAATACCAGAGACAGAAATAAAATACCACTCTGTTAGTGCAGATTGAAGAACAGAGGCTTGGCCTTGGCTGTCACCTTTAAATGAATCAGCTCACTGACTCTGAATTTGAATTATTTTAGTCAGTATAAAGTCTTGAGCCGCCTTTGAACATTTTACGGCCCACTTTCAAATTGCTTGCATGTCTACAATTTTGTATTTTGTATATTTTGTATTTACAATTCAAACTAATGAAATAGCAAAGTTGAATTTGGTCAAAATCACATTATCAAGAACACAAGCTGCGTGTTTCTCGTTAGTTTAATATAAATCACACTCTCTGAAACTGTCACCATTTTACACATAAAAGAGACAATGCTATACTTAAAGGAAAAGGTAAACAAGTTTTACCCAGTTACTAAAGATGAATGTCGAACCATCAAGAGTTCTCAGTGTCCGTGGTATAATGACAGTAAACTCAAGAACAGGATATGCTTCTTCATAATTTGGTTTTGACTGATGAGCAGCAACACTGTTTATTTTCTTCTCAGTCAAACATCTGTCCATCATGTGTAAAACACATTTAACTTCACAAATCATGCTGAAATTTGTTCGTCTTGTTAGCATTGAGCACTCATGTTTTTTTATTATTCACAAAATGAATGAATCCGATTCCTGGACCTTTGCTACAATAGGTGTTTTGACTTGTCATGCAGCAGTGGTATTTGTGATACTTCTGATTTGCAAGTCAGGACCATCTGCTGTGGAAAAGATCTATTCGATTTAAGTTTCAATCCTCATTTCCCCCCTCAGTTAAGGAACCACTGATTATCAATATAACTGTCAAAATATTTTTTTGAATTACTATCATTATGCAAAATAGGTTTGACTTTAATAAAGTCTAATTCTGAATCATGGAAAACATCGCAATGCGTTTGAGTGTTCATAATCAACATAGCATAGCATATAGGCTTACAGGCCACACAACAACCTCTTCTTTTCTCAATAAACTCACCTGTTTGAGTCTGCAGTACAGAACGCTTCCTCCCAGCCACTTCACAGAGTAGTGTGGTGTTGTCAGGGAGAGAACATGTGAAGCCCAGTCTGTTAAGATACTCTATTAATAGTTGGCTATATTTGGATTTGGTCTCACAGATATGACAACTGCTCAGCACCTCTACATTCTGAGTCTACGTACTAAAAACTAAAACTAAACTAAACTTAAAAGGTCTCTGTCTATGCTTGGTGTTTCTTTATTAACTTAAAACAACAAGCATTTTCAATGTAGAAATTTAGGTTACCGTAAAAGATATATTTGCATTTTACTGGCATGAATTACTGAGCAAGTGTACCATGACCTTCTTATAGACTATAGGATTAAATGACTTGGTGTAATATTGGAATTCTTTGCATGTATGACTAACATTGTGCAAACATTACAGATATTTTCAGGAATCAATGAGGAGATATTTTAGTACAGTATTACTGAATGTACGAAGCTAAAGTAAATGTGTTTGAATATGTACAGAAGTAACACTGCTTTTTTTGTACTCACCAGGGCTAGAATAATAAAATATTGATTTGGAAATCCCTGCACACAGATCGATAAAACAGAGAAACAGATTAATAAACTGTAGCAAAACAAATCACACTGTTAGAGTGATCACTTTTATCACCTTGTGACCAGTGACAACCAGTCAAATTGCAGTTTACATTCATGTCTGTCCCAAATGTCATCACTTACTTTATCCTGTTATCCTGGCATTTGTATTGAATTGTCATAATTAGTGCATGAATTGTTATTCTTCTTAGTTATGGTCAAAAATGTGAGTTGTGAGGTCAGTGACCTTTACCTTTTACCATCAAAATCTTATAAGTCCATCCTTGAGGACTGTTTGTGCTATATCTGAAGACATTTGCTACTGGTGTTCCTGAGATATCGCTTTCACAACAGTGTGAAGTGGTGGTAGTGCAGTGGCCTACTGCACACGTGAAGAACGTGTCCTCCAAGCGGACAGTATAAACAGAACTACAATGCAGCGGTGATGTCCGCAGTGTGTATGTGTCCGTTTGGGAGTACCAATACCAAGTATTTTGCGGGGTAAAGCCTCACTATTGTCCTACTACTATCCATTCATTATGTATGGGAAGGGACTGATTGGCTGCACGAAGCATGCCTGAATATCTGCGATGCAGACCAAGGTGGTGGTGGGATGAGAGGGCATGACAATTTCAAAATTTAAACAAAATCAAGCTGCTGCAGCAGGTTCTGACAAGCTTCCCAGCTCAGTCCTGGTTCTGGTTCTCCTGTGCCTCCCTTCCGTCCAGCGAGCCCAGCTATATGGCCTAGCACTGTGACCACTTCCAAACTGGGATCCTTAAATGTTCATGCATATAATTAGACATTTTCATCAGGATGGCTCACTTGGTGCACATGTGGTGCATTTGTGACGTACTGATAGTTGGACCTGTGGAGCGTTTTCCAAAGAGGAAGGTTATTGTTGTATTGTTGGTGGGTAGGGATAGAGGCAACAGGGTTAAATAATGTTATGTCACACACTAGTAGGTAGGTGGCGTTATGCCCCATTAAGCCATTTGCGATCCGCCATTAAAACCAAGAGAAGAAGAGGGGACGCTGAAAACCAAGGCCTATTGAAGGAGGATGGGTCGCGGGCGGACACGGTAATGGGCTGTCACACATGCGCAGTGTAACTGAAGCGACGATCGTGCGTCGCGATTGGCTCGATTTCGTCGAATGCAGACCAGATTTTACTGCGCATGTGTAGTCCATGCGTACACGAGTCTCCTTCAATAGGCCTTGAGGAAAACAAGTCTGTCATGTGATTTCTGCTTGTGCCTTTTTTTTTAGCTGTTGGATGTAAAATCAATTCAAAAGTATTCAAAGAAGGTATGTGAACCCATTTACCGGTGTCATGCAACGTTATATTTTGTTTTATCACCGTAGTTTCAGATTAATTAGGCATGCAGAGGTAAACTGAGCAGTGTGTAGTGTAACTCCATTTAGTACAGGAAGTAACGTGAACTTCAGAGCTTAATATCGCCAGTTATTTTGCTAGTTAGCTAACATGTTAGCACGCTTTAATCAACTTCAGATAAGCTTTAGCTGACGTTTAATGGAGCTTGTGTTCTCCCCACAGTAGCCGAACGGTGTGGATCTTGGCCACCATGGCTGATGTGAGTACAACCTCTGACCCTCCTCTTTCTTTTAGCCACAGCTAGCCCGGAGAGAGGTTTTATGAGAAACATGTTTGCAATAGCGCTAGCTATGTCGAAACAAAAAGTTGCATATCCGGTGGAAACAGTATTTCGGTAACATACAGTACGAGGCCAAAAAGCGTCAAATGTGTGAATTTATTGTTAGCTACCATACCGTTAGCCTGTTGTCTTCAGTTCCACAGTGTATCAGGACACTAGCGACGCTGTATTATAAGATGTTAACGAGAGCAAACCTTATGATCAAGACGGCTGCGACTGCAAGATATGTGAGCCTCTAGCTGACGTTTGGTCCACGCCGGAGAACACTCACCTCATCGTGACAAGCCACCTGACTGACTCCATAGGATGCTCTCCTGTTTCTCTGTCGTGGCTGTTAGCGACACTCATGTACAACCTTGTCTAGCTTGTTAATCGAGCACATTTTCCTTTGCAGGATTTGAAGAGATACCTGTACAAACAGTTGCAAAGGTGTGTATGATGAACGCAACTATTATAATAGCATCTATTTATCTACCTGTGTAGAGTCATTTGTAAAGTCTACTGTTTGTTCTTCAGTGTTGAAGGTCTTCATGCTATTGTCGTGACAGACAGGGATGGTGTCCCAGTGATCAAAGGTAAGGAAACATTTTTTAATACTCCTTGTTTTCACCTTTATGCATTTGCCACAGTAAAGGGTAACTATGCTGATGCATGATATTGTGGTTTAACTAGGCGTGGGACGAGGCACATAAGCTGGTTTTCTCGACATGCTGTGAGCTACAAAGAAAGCACATTTCTTAAAAGCTTTACTTTTGCAGTTTTGTGTTGCTCCTAAAGTCCTTTCTGTCAGGCAATCTGTAATATTCATCTGTTTTCTTATAATATTTATTTGTAAATTTCTCCAGTGTGGGACTAATAAAGGAATATCTTATCTTATCTTATAATGGCTTTTGTCAGTCATACGTACAGTACATAGGTATTGGTTCAGAAAATGTCCCATAAAGGCACAATTCTAACATGAAGGACCAGATAGATATGTTATACTTGTGATATTTGGCATCTAGCTACAGTATCAGTCAAAAGTTTTGGACACACCTTCTCATTCAATGGCTTTTATTTATTTTAATTATTTTCTACATTGTAGATTAATACTGAAAACATCAAATCTACAAAAGAAGACATAATGAATTATTTAGTAAATATGTTTTATATTTTAGATATTTGAAAGTACCCCCCTTTTGCTTTGATGACAGCTCTGTATACTCTTGGCATCCTCTCTATCAGCTTCACAAGTTCGTCTCCTGAAATGGTTTTGAATTAACCGGTGTGCCTTGTCAAGAATTGCCTTCTTAATGTTGTGTTGTGCAGAGGTAGGGTTAGTTCACAGTAGATAGCCATATTAGACTACTGTTGTAATCCATATTGTGGCAGCCACTCAACTCAGTAAAGAGAAATGACAGTTCATCCTATCATTACTTAAACACATGAAGGTCAGTCGATCTGGAAAATTTCGAGAACTTTGAATGTATCCTCAAGTGCAGTTGCAAAAACCATCAAACACTATGATGAAACTGGCTGTCATGAAGTCCGACCCAGGAAAGGAAGACCAAGAGTTATCTCAGAGTTCATTAGAGTTACCAGCCTCAGAAACCGCAAAGTAACAGCACTTCAGATGAGAGCCCACGTAAATTCTTCAGAGTTCAGGCAGCAGACAAATCTCAACATCAACTGTTCAGAGGAGACTGCGTGAATCAGGCCTTCATGGTTGAATTGCTGCAAAGAAGCCACTACTGAGGATGAACAACAACAACAAGCAGAAGAGACTTGTTTGGGCCAAGAAGTACAAGGAATGGACATTAGACCAGTGGAAATCTGTACTTTGGTCTGATGAGTCCAGATTTGAGGTTTTTGGTTCCAACCACAGTGTCTTTGTGAGACACAGAGAAAGTGAGCGGATGGTTTCTGTATGTGGGTTCCCTTCGTGAAGCATAGAGGACGAGTTGTGATGGCGTGGGGGGGGGGGGGGGGGCTTTCCTGGTGACGCTTTCAGGGTTGATATTTAACTAGAGGTCGACCGATGTGGGTTTTTTATGGCTGATGCAGATGCCGATGTATTGGAGAATCAGGATAGTCGATAGCCTGTATATGATGCCAGTTTTTTTGTGGGGGGCCGATATGTTTGGGCGATTTTCTTTTTTTTCTCCATGATGAAATATATCAGCTTAATAATAACAAATGATACACAAAATTTCTCAACTTCACTAAACATTTATTGAACAGCTACTGTGGTCTGTCCCTCCAATCGACATTTTGTGTCTGCAATGCAGTGTACTTATATATTTTAAATAAAAATAATGTATAATCTAAATATTGAATACATGAAACAGGTAATCAAAAAAATAAACTGTGTCAAATAAACTTTTGTCTGACACAGTGTTCTGCAGCACCACGCCATCCCATCTGGTTTGGGCTTACAGGGACCGTCATGTGTTTTTCACAATGACCCCAAACACACATCCAGGCTATGTGAGGGCTATTTGACCAAGAAGGAAAGTGATGGAGTGCTGTGTCAGATGGCCTGGCCTTCACAGTCACCCGACCTAAACCCAGTTGACATGGTGTGGGATGAGTTAGACCGCAGAGAAAAGCAAAAGCAGCCAACAGGTGCTCAGCACCTCTGGGAAGTCCCTTGGAAAACCATTCCAGGACACTACTACGTGTCAATGTGATCATTCACCAGTAGCCAGCTGCTGTTCAGTTAAAAGATGATTTACTGGATTACAGTGTTTTCAGCTCTGTTTTTGGTGGAACTGTAAAAGAAGCAGCAGCAGTAACTGATTGGTTTCAAGCCGCTGCGTCACACTGCGCACTCTTGCATGACAGGTGGTTATAGTGAAGGGATTTCAAACCTGTAGCTTACCATTAATGATCAGTCTCACAGATCTCACTCCTATCATGGAAAACCATACCCACCCATGACTGCACTGGTATATTAACTGAACAGAAATTCAGCGGTAGTGTTGTGAGCATATTAGAACATGGGTAAGTAGTGGCATTTGGCTTAAACAGGAGCAACAACAAATACGCTCCATTATGCATATATACATTACTGCGTGCAGTGTGTGTTACAATTTGTTCAACATTATTTGAAGTGAATTGTGTGAACATGAAGCAGCCATTCATGGTCTAGAAGTCTGTTGTTAATTTTGCTTTTGTGTCCCTGCAGTTGCTAATGACAATGCCCCAGTCCACGCTCTGAGACCTGGCTTTTTGTCTACTTTTGCTCTGGCCACTGATCAGGGCAGTAAGCTGGGCCTCTCCAAGAACAAGAGCATCATCTGCTACTACAACACCTACCAGGTAATCTCTGAGAAGGCAGATCAGTGGTTCATCTAGAGAGCTCATTGAAACAGACTTTACAAAGTCCTTCACAGTTAGCCACAGTGTATTTGTGCGCTGTAATCAGCAGGTGAAATGTCTGTCTGGCCTACATAAGAGGCAGCTCAACATTTAGGAAAATACACCTTTCTTGAATATGACCAATTAACTTGCATCCCCACATTTTTAGTAAATGGACTTGCATTCATATAGCTCCTTCTAGTCCTCCAGCCACTCAAAGTCCTTTACACTACATGTCAGCATTCACCCATTCACACACACATTCATACACTGATGGCATTTCATCAGGATCTAATCTAAATACTCATTCACACACCGATGGCTCAGCCTTCAGAAGCTGTTTGGTGTTCAGTATCTTGCCCAAGGACACTTCCTTTGTGGACTGAAGGAAACGAGGATCAAACCACAGACCTTGATATTGATATTGACATTGATAGACGATCCACTCGACCTCTGAGCCACAACCGCCCAAACAGTGTTAATTAAATTAACCTTTACACCCTCCTCAGATTTAATACTCTCTGGACACCTTCGTGGCCAAAAATGTGATTGTACAAAAAAACAGCTGTAAAATCATCAAACATCAATATTTTTTGCGTTTTTTCATAATTCTTCTTAATTAAACAACTTCAGACTTTCAGGATTTTAACCCTTTAAATGCCAGTTTAATTATTTGAAATATTGATAATTTTTTAGCAAAAAAACACAAAAATGAGCTATTTTCCATATAATAAATAGTGGGGGGATGTGACATTGGTGGTGAGTCTTGGATATGTCAAAGATCAGCAACAAAATTGATTTAATTACATCAGTATTTTTTATGTAGTGTCAGATACTGTGCTTTTTTTTTGGTGATAAAAATGATCAATTTACAAATAATTAGACTGCCATTTAAAGCAAGCAAGTCTGAAGTTTAAGTAATTTTTGGAAAAAAAAATATTGCTGTATAATGATTTTACAGCCGTTTCTTGAATGTGTTATATGTGTACATTTTTGGCCACAAAGGTGTCCAGAAGGAGCAAAACTACATTATTATTATAAAGACATGTAAGAGTAAAACACATACATACATACACAACAAATTTTACTACAAAGGAAAGTTCGTGAAAATTTCACGTCATAAGCTGTAACACAGTCAAAATAATCACCAAATCAAAAATAAATAAATAAAAAAATATTGAGAAAAATGTAGAAAAATGACAGAGGAGGGCATAAGGGTTAAATTTAATGAGAAGGTTAACAGGTCGTAATTGTCTCTCTAATATCTGTGTTATATTACAGTGAAAACATCTCCACAATCAGAAAGAAGGAGGAAGTGAGTTTGGTAATTTGGGAACAGGGGACTGCTATTATTGGTCAAATTTTTTTACAAAAACGTTGCAGTGAGGTGCAAGGTTGTGCAAAATTCATTGGGAATGGTTGAATTGCGTGAATTGGTGTCATTGCAACATCCAACTTCCTAGAGGGAATGGGAGAATTATAGCTCATATGCACACTTGAGTATTTATTTATTTATTACAAGCCATGTTGTCATTGCAATATTGAACAATGTTATCGCCTATCTCAGATTTTACACATGTTGTGCAGGTCGACACTCTGAAATCCAGAGGAGCAAATGACAAATCAAGTTCCTCTGCATAGACTAGCTTAGAAAGTTTCAGTTTGGTCAGTTTAAAAGTCGTTTCAGTGCTGCTGCGCCGATCTGTGATAAACCGTGATGTATAAAAATCACTGTAAATAAGTCATACAGAATATTTTTCATCAAGATGATTTTAGTTCAGTATAAAATCAGACTTGCAGGCTCTTTTTTGGCCCACATGTCCCCCAGAAAACACGATGAGGTATTTCAGCAGGTAGTTTCCTCTGTATTGTGGTCCAGGCGAGCTCTCCCTCTCTGGGGGGTATGCAACAATTTTCGAGAAAGTAATCAACTAAATCACAGGTCCAAATAGTATTTTTGCTTGAATTGTTCATCCCTACCAAAGTAAGAAGAAGAAGAAGATAGTCCTTTATTAGTCCCACGAGGGGAAATTCAATTTTTTCACTCTGTTGTTAACTTATACAAGGTACACGCAGACCCGAACACACATATGCACAAACATGCAACAATGGAGAGATGTCAGAGTGAGGGGGCTGCTCCTGACAAGCGCCCCGAGCAGTTGGGGGTTTGGTGCCTTGCTCAGGGGCACCTCGGCAGTGCCCAAGAGGTAAACTGGCACCTCTCCAGCTACCAGTTCACACTCAGTTCTTGGTCCATGTTGGGACTTGAACCGGTGACCCTCCGGTTCCCAAGCCAACTCCCTACAGACTGAGCTACTGCCGCTGTAACCCACTACCCACCTCGTCTTCTCATTGTGATTAGTGGTTTCTACTACTAATTTATTTTTTTTTGGTTGGTACAAGTCACTGCTACTAGTTACTGTTTTTGTTAAAGCCAAAAAAGCTGTCCATAACAGAACCACATCCTACCTTTTCAGTTTAGCCATAATATACAGCTAAACATCAATTACTTCTAGGAAATGGGAACAAAGTGGTTGTTGTTGAACATAGAAAATAAAAAACAAGTATTGTGGGATGATGATGATGATGATGTCAGCCCTATTAGCTACAAATTCAATACTCTTGTTCTATAAAATCACTGCCAGCTAGATAGTTTTGGATGGATGAGAAGATCCGCAGCAGAACCACTGCTGTAAACCAAACAGACCATCTGCTTTTTGTGTCATGCAAAACTACAACGGTTCATATGCTTTAAGAAAACAAGGAGAGTACTCGTTCTTAAAATTATTACCTTATGCACTGAATATATTACATTATTCAACTTTTTTGCATAACAGAAATAAGTAATTGAAGATACATGACAAAAATAGTATAGTAGTAGTAGTAGTAGTATTAGTAGTAGTAATAGTATTGATAACGACTGTAACTGCATTATTTTGGCTGGTGAGTGAAATGAATCTAGCTGCCTCTTGCATATTTTATTGCTAGTTTCCAACCTTGATTGCCTGTAATATTTGAGTTTTTAGCTGGACATCTACTGATCTTGAACACGTTCGTTGTGTCTCTATGTTTAACAGATTGTGCAGTTCAATCGGTTACCACTGGTCATCAGTTTCATTGCCAGCAGCAGCGCCAACACAGGTAAAATCTCTTTCAGTGATCACTGTACACTGTTCACCTCAGTCCACTGTACAGCAGCACTAGGCATAGTGCATACTAATGATAATGAAGCAGAGATACTATTATAAATGGAGATGGTTCCTATTGGGCTTGGGCGAGATTATTGTTTAACATGATATTGGTTGGCCACGATAATGGTCCTCGTGTCCATGATAACAAAATGATATTCAATTATGCAACACCTGTTACGGATATTGCACTATATTCAGTTCATGTATATATATATATGTATATGTGTGTACTATTTTATAATGACCTTGACTCTCAATAAAATACCTGGGATAATGTCTTTCACTTCATAGGAACCAGGTAAAAAAAAAAAAAACTTCGGGCAAATAAAATCCCCACTCCTCCACGGCAGCCGGACTTATGGCTTAAAATGAGCTCCCCATTAAAGGGGAGTCACTCGTTGTCTTCATTACTGTGGGTTTCCTGTAAAAACATCACATCTACTTTCTTTCTCTCATTAGCTCTTTTAAAATCAGGCCTGGCTTCATTCAGGTTTAAAGAGCTGATGTTAAAATCACACATGGATTAAAAAAAAAAGAGAGAGACGACAGTAAAAAGAGGAGACGGTAAAAAAGAGAAGCATGTGATCTTTTAACAATCATCTTTATCAGTGATGATTTATGCTTTCACTCGCGGTCATTTTTTTTTCACACTGTGTATTTCGTGATCTGTGAGCACATTGTCACAGAATCTAGCTGACCACGCAAGCAGTACAAGAGTCGGTCCCGATGGTTGATGAGACTGTGAAAGTTAGACAAAGATAAAGCACGATGGCGGACGTGGTCCCCATGTTGTCAGAAAAATGCATGTGTGTGTGTGTGTTAGTGGGACAGAATGGAAATGTGTTCAGAGAGCAGCAAAGGGGAATCCTAACTACTGCTGTAAAAGTGTAGTATCTGTCTTATTATCACTCAGAAGCCCGGCAGGTGAAGTCATCAGCCATGCACTGGTCTTTTAACTGATAAAATACAGCTACCAATCATATTGGCAGTAGCAGGAACTAACACAAAGAAACCTGCGATGTGGGGCGCGCAATCAGTGAAACAGTGGCAAAACAAACGGCAAGTAAGCGGGACTCGGCGTTCCTTTAATAGTCCAAATAAGTGTAAAAAGATACAAGCCTCTTGAGATTGCTTCTCTGAGCGGTTACAATATGTTTTAGTCAGCTGATTGGTCCAGCAGCGTTCCGCGAGCTCCGGCAAAAACAGGCCGTTATTAACGCTTGTCAGCGGGTGAACGGCGGCGCTGATTCTTCCGTGTAGCAGCAGAGGAAAACAGCCAGAGTTGACTGGTGGGAGGGAAAGGTGGTCGTCTTTCCTTTCTGAAGAATGGGGTCCGTTTCTTCCTTACGCAGGCATCAGATCACTGATTGTGCAGGGATCTCCCAGAAAGGATCCAAAATGATCAGCGAACAAGAGGCAGTAACTTAACTCGTTCAGCGAGGTCAGGAACTGAACCTGGGATAAAGGGGAAAGTTGCAACGTTGTACCTCCTGTAGCAAGCTGGGTTTCAGTGGAAAGGCGAGGTTCCTTGCGTGCACCTTGCTCATATGCTCGGTGGGACTAGGGGCATGTCACCGGTTTGTTCAGGCCTCTGTTGTTCCATGTAGACCTCTGTTTAGGCTCCCGCTCTTTTGTTCCAAACATGTGGCCCCAACAAGGTGAAGAAAATTATTCTAAGTGTGATTTTGATGCAAAGATTTGTTAATAAAAAGGATTGTAGCACAATGTGAAAGCGTTTCTAAATGTACATTTGTGTATTAAGTGGGAATGTAGCACAACTTAGAAGTGAAAGGAGGTGATCTGTAAATATGAAAGTGCAATAAAAATGTTAAAGATATCCAAAATTATTGAACAATTGTGATCGTCATCCATCCATCCATCTTCAACCACTAATCCTGTTAGGGGTTGTGGGGGGGTTGGAGCCGATCCCAGCTGACATATGGCGAAGGCGGGGTTCACCCTGGACAGGTTGCCAGTCTATCACAGGACACATAGAGACAGACAACCATTCACGCTCACATTCACATCTACAGGCAATTTAGAGTCATCAATTAACCTAAACAGCATGTGTTTGGACTGTGAGAGGAAGCCGGAGTACCCGGAGAAAACCCACGCTTACACGGGGAGAACATGAAAAACTCCACACAGAAGAGTCCCAAGCCGGATTTAAACCTGTGACCCTGTGAGGCGAGAGCGCTAACCACTACACCACGGTGCAGCCCTGTGATCTTCATACAGATCAAAATAATCCTAATAAGTTTTTCCATAATCGTGCAGCCCTACCAACCATCATCTCTTGTAGTTAATACACTGATAATTACATCATGTGGGTGATAACCCCACTTCAAAACACCTAAACTATCCCTTTAAAGCACTCTGCAGATATTGAGCATCATCGACAAAACAACAAACCCTTTAATGATGATTTAGCTGCTCACCAATAGGACTAAATTAACAGTACAGTGCGTTCAGAAATTCTTCCCCTTCACTTTTTTCACATTTTCCTATGTTGCAGCCTTGTGCTAAAATCATTTAACTAATTTTTTCCCCTCATCAATCTACACTCAGTACACCATAATGACAGACCGGAAACAGAATTGTAGAGATTTTTGCAAATGTATTAAAAAGGAAAAAACTGAAATATCACATTGACTTAAGTATTCAGACCCTTTCCTCAATACTTAGTTGAAGCCCCTTTGGCAGTGATTACAGCGTTGGGTCTTCTCGGGTATGATGAGATAAGCTTTGCACACCTGGATTTGGGGATTTTCTGTCATTCTTTGCAGATCCTCCCGAGCTCTGTCAGGTGGGATGGGCCCATCGGTGGACAGCCATTTCCAGGTCTCTCCAGAGATGTTTGATTGGGTTCAAGTCAGGACCCTGGGTGGTCCAGTCAAGGATATTCAGAGCTGTCCCTGAGCCACTCCTGCGTTGTCTTGGCTGTGTTCTTAGAGTCATTGTCCTGTTTGAAGGTGAACTTTCGGTACAGTCTGAGGTCCTGAGCGATCTGGACCAGGTTTTCGTGAATGATAGCTCTGTACTTTGGTCAGTTGAGCTTCACCAGTCGCCCAGTCCCTGCTGCTGAAAAACACCCCCAAAGCACGCTGCTGCCACCACCATGCGTCACTGTTGGGATGGTGTTGGGCAGGTGATGAGCGGTGTCTGGTTTCCTCCAGACATAACACTTAGAACTGAGGCCAAACAGTTCAATCTTGGTTTCTTCAGACCAGAGAATCTTGTTTCTCACAGTCTGTTTCCCGGCTTCATGTGTCTTTCACTTGCGTCTGGCCATGAAGCCCAGATCAATGGAGTGTTGCAGTGATGGTTTCCCCCCTTCTCCACACAGGATCTCTGGGGCTCAGCCAGCGACACCATCTGGTTCTAGGGTACCTCTAGCAAAGGGTCTGAATACTTAAGTCAATGTGATATTTCAGTTTTTCTTTATTGGTAAATTTGCAAAAAAATCTAAAATTCTGTTTGTGCTTCGTCATTATGGTGTATTGAGTGTAGATAGACGAGAGGAAATAAATGTTTTAAACGATTTTAGCATAAGGCCGCAACATAAAATGTGCTTAAAGGGAAGGGGTCTGAAGACTGTCTGAATGCACTGTGTGCAGTCCTGAGGTGCCGACTAAGCTGACATTACTGTTCATCCTGTGTCGACCATGTGCCTCTCTCTGTTGAGCAGTGAAGTAACAGTGGTACACTTTGTGTGTCCTCAGGTCTTATCATGAGTCTGGAGAAGGAGTTGGCTCCACTAATAGAGGAGCTGAGGCAGGTGGTGGAGGTGACATAATCCTCGACAGACAGCACAAGCCTGAGCAGAATTACCTCTGGATCACATCCTGCTCACCGAATCTCTCTCTGTCTAACGGTACTTTCAGGTTGCATCTGAAAGTAATGACATCGTCTGTTAACGTCGTGATCGAACTTTCCTGTTCACTTTTCGTTCTGTTGACTTTGTTTTCTGCCATTTTCTGTACAATATACTGTAGGTGCTTCTCATCAGAGTTTATACGCCAAATCAGATGTCAAGGATTCTGAATAAATGTCTCATTTTTAGCACCTAATGTGGCTTCCCTGTCTTTTTCATTTTAAAATGTATATTGTTCCCATAGTCTGAAGGTAAAGGTCAGTTTCTCCATAGTTTATTGCACTGACAATGACAATCCAGCCGTCCTTTGTCTGAAGGTGTTTTCCATGTGATGCCAGCAGCCAAAAGTTTTCCAAAGAACTACTCCTCTGCTGTTAAAACTATTATTATGCATTAATTTCCAAGATGTCCAAATACTTGACACTATGTAGCTTAAATATGTAATAACAGTATGGAAATATAAACATATTTACATCACCAGAGATGCAAATACTCTTTCTGCTTATTGTCCTAAATAAAAAGTAGTATTTTTTGGGGGGCATCTATTTGACTGATGGGTCTCCCAGCCAGGAGTCAAGCAAACCTCCAATGAAAACTGTGATAGAGGCTGAGAAGACTAAAAAAAAAACGTGTAGTCGCACGTCGATTTTGTCACTGCTCTGTTCCTTAATATCTGATTGTTTTTAGAGGAGTGATTGCAAAATGATTCCTCCACTTAAGAACCAGTGTGTAGGATTTGTCTGTAATATCAGAGTGTAATATACATTTCACTGAGATAATAAGGTCATCCATCTGCAGCCACTTATCCCATTGGGGGTCATGGAGGGACTGGAGCCGATCCCAGCAGGGCTGACACATGGACAGACAAGCAGGCACGCTCACATTCACACCTATGGGCAATTTCGGGTCAACAATTAACCTCACCTGCATGTCACTCTGTAACAGAGAGGAGTAAACGGTAAATGCTTTTAGCTCTGTTGGCACCGTTACTGTTGTTTGCACTGTTCGCGCTAACAGCTGCTAGCCACCAGCTCAGCTGTTAGCATGTTGAGAGCTGCGTGGAGGCGATCTCTCAATCATAGATATTCTCTGAATTTCATATTTAGCACCTTTAATCAAAAGATTAGTCTACTGGCATTAAAATACAAATATTTTATTTTTAATTTATTTAAAATTGGACTCAACATTGATGGTCTTGGAATGAAGAGTTTTGAAAAAAAAAAGTTAAACTGATGCAGCAAACCCAGCGACAACATCAGAAAGTGTTGAAATGATCTGACAGATTTTTGGTTTTGGCGATGTCATTTATTGAAAAATACAAAATAACTCCATTGTGTCCCTTCAAAGCTGGATTGTTTCCTTTTTTTGGGCCTTTTCTCCAGAAGTAGATCAAAATCACACATTTTACATAGTATTACCTCTATACAATTTTCTTGCATGTGTTAGCAAACAGTTACTTATTTCCACATCATCCAGCATGTGCACAGCAAAACTGCCATTCATTCGGAGATGTTTGTATGCACCTGATAAAAGTAAGTCCAATATTCCCTCTGCTTTTGGTCTCCACCGATATCTGACTCTTTAGCCGCTAAACGCTCCACTATGTTCATCAACTAGTGTGTCATGGTAAAATCTATCGAAGTGAATTCACGATTTCAACCACTCAAATCAAAAGCAGAATGATTTTTTTTCTCTGTCCCCACCCACCATGTATTTGAAGGAAAATACTACTGGACTCACTCATGATTAAAAGTAGAAACTAGCATAAAATATAAGGCACCATGTTCTCAAACATTAACAAAAGTAATATTTTCATTTTGGAAAATAAAATGGCAAACTGAAACTCCTCAGTCTATCACTCAGGACTAGGCAGACATGACGGGAGACGAGGGCCATCAGATGAGAGAGAGCAGAGAGGAAAAAAAAGAGGATAAAAACAAGCGTAGCAATAAATGACATTGTAATGATTATGTACTGAGGTGGGTCACACACATACTGACACTGAAAAAATGCAGCTTTTTTTATATTATAGACTGCTGTAGTCTAGCTTTCAAAACACTTTCTAAATCAAAAGGGAGTTCAGTTCTCTTTGTAAAGAATTTGAAAGTGTAATTGACAGATGACAGGCATAAAACCAATTATCTGTTGAGCTTTATCAATCAAGACTCCATAGTCTAATCATACCGTAAAATCAAAAGTCAAATCGAATCATGGATTTGATTAACTGTCAAGCCAAAACAATGAGCTGAAAGGTGCTAACTGCAGAGCTGGTGATAGTAGTTATAGTTCATATAAAGCTATTTATTTATGCAGCTGTAAATATCCCAATTGTTAAATCAAAATGCTTATTTAAAATGTTGGCTCTGAGCAATTCAAGCCAAAAATAACCGTCCAGGCCCTCAAAACACAGGTCAACTTTTGCTGCATTTCACAAAACTGTAAACCATCTGCAAATAATTTAGCTACATTTTGTTACACTGATTTTATGAGTAGTATACTGTATATATGCACCTAATCAGTCAAATGAAATACTAATGATCGATATCTTGCACATGATGCTACAGCTGAAATTGTGGACCATTAATTTAAAGTGAAAGAAGCCCAGTGGATGGATGTCATGTCAAAAAGAGACTCTCAGCCACGATGCTCTTTGTTGGAGCCAAACAACATGGACTAACAACAGAGAATGACAGTTTTTCAGATGTAATGCTGAGTTCTGTCCTGACTGTAATTCAGTAGTAATACAGTATGTACAGTATGTGTGTATATATAAATATATACTTATATGTAACTAACTATTAGAACAGCAAGACCAATTCCTTTATTTTTGCTGTACACTGAGAACATTTGGGTTTGACATTAATGATGAATATGAGACCAGAGATCAGTATTTCAGCTTCTATTTCCAGGTATTTACATCTTACATCTAGATCTGTTAAAAAAACTTAGGAGCTAGCACCTTTGTAACAGAACACCAAAGTTTTAGGTGAGCAAAAGTATACAAACAGATAGATTTAAAATAGATTAGAGAAAGTGAATAATACTTAATATTTAGTAGTAATAACGGCATCAATCCTGTGACCCACTGACATCACCAAACTTTTACATTCTTCTTTTGTGGTGCTTTTCCAGGCTTTCACTGCAGCCTCTTTCAGTTGTTTGTGTCGGGGGGTTTCTCCCTCCAGTCTCTTCTTTAGCAGGTAAAATGCTGATCAATAGGGTTTAAGACTGGAGATCGACTTGGCCAGTCTGAAACCTTCCACTTCTTTCCACTGATGAACTCCTTGGTTGTTCTGACAATGTTTTGGGTCCTTGTCTTGCTGCATGATGAAGGATCTCCTGATCAGTTTGGTTGCATCTTTCTATAAATTTTCAGACAAAATGTTTCTGTAGACTTCTGAGTTCATTGTGTTGCAGCATCATCATGTGTCACATCATAAGTAAAGATCAATGAGCCGTCCCACAGTGAACCTCCACAGTGTTTCACAGATCAGCTGGTGTGTTTGGGATCATGAGCAGATCCTTTCTTTCTCCACACATTCGCCTTTCCATCAGTTTGGTAAATGTTCATCTTTGTTTCATCAGTCCAGAAAACTTTGTCCCAGAACTTGTGAACCTCATCTCTCAATTTCTGAGTGGTTGTCATCTTCTGGTGTATCCTCTGTCCTTTTGTTCCTGAAGTCTTCTGTGAATGGTGGATTGTGATTCCTTCACTCCTCCCTCTGGAGGTTGTTGGTGATGCCACTGACAGTTGTTTTAGGGTTTTTCTTTACAGCTCTCACAGTGTTTCTGTCATCAACTACTGATGATTTCCTTGGTCTACCGGATCAACGTCTGTTGCTCAGTACACCAGTGGTTTCTGTCTTCTTCAGGTTGTTCCAAATGGTTGTACTGGCTATGGCCAATGTTTCTGCAATGGCTCTGATTGATTTTCCATCTTCATCATCAGCTTTTCTCCCATAGACAGCTCTCTGGTCTTCATGTTGGTTACACCTATTTAACTATAAACGCAGTCTGCACGGGCAAAACCCAAAACTCACCCTCTCACATGGGCAACAAAAAACACCAGTCAGGCACATAGTTATGCTCACTTGAAAAATGGCTGGGTTCAAACAAAAGGTGCTCTCAGATCTAGATGTGAATACCTGGAAATATAAGGTGAAATACTGATCCCTTATCTCATATTCATCTTTTGATGTCAAACCCAAATGTTTTCAGTGTCATTTTCATCACGTCCCCTTTAAAACATACTAGGAACAAACATCCTCTGAGTAAGAAAAGCAGCAAAGACTACAGGACAGAAATGAAGCATCTTTGGACTATCATAAAGCAAAGTGGAGTCATATCCAAGTAGCTGGCCTCTTGTCAGTACACTGAGGGAAATGTGTCCCAGTCTCAGCCTACTTCAGTTTTGAATGGTGCTGTTCTTCATTGTTCGTCCAGCTGATGTGACGTCTTCTATGAACTTGGGGCTTGTTTCCATCTCCAGGGTCTCTACCGACAGCCGTCATCGACCTTTGTTTATCTGTGACTGAAAACAAAGAGAATGTCACTGCTGGCTGCAAAAACACACAGTGTTTCACTCAATCAACCGATCCTTTAAATACTTAAAAGTGTGTGTCCATCCTTCACAACACAACGCAAGAGAGAGTAAACTAGTGCAACACTGGGAAGTGAAACTCCACTGTGCTGACATCTGCCGATGACGACGATGATGTTTCCTCGATGTCTGGTGGTTCCACAGTCCACAGCATCAACCCTGATTCGCTGGGATTTCCCACTGAGGTGGGGACCAACCTCAGGAGAAGATAAATTTCCTCTCAGCACAGATACAGGCCTCGTTCATCCCCATGCAAGACAGATAAAAGGGGTTTTACTCCATGTGCCTCCTGGTTTCCAAGACGATGGGCTACTTCAGACCCATTTTGAATCTCTGCGGCCTAAATCATTGAATTTCCCGCAGTACTGTTTGCTGACTATCAGATATTGGTACTGGTTTAACAGGGAGACTGAATCACCATCAATCGACTTAACATTTCAGTGGGTAGAAACTGAACAAATATGATTTAAAAAAGTTATTTTTACAAAACGTCTCTATAGTAGACAGTAGAGCGTGAGACAGGTAATCTGAAAAAAAAATCATGTCCTCTGGTGTTCCTTCTGGCATCTGCAAGATTTCACAGACCGGAGGAAAACAACCAATCAGCGCTTATCTGGAGTCTGTCATCCAGCTGCCATCTCTGAGCAGCCGTCAATCATTCACAAACTTCGATCAAACAGTCAAATTAAGCAGCGCTGATCAAATATAAATCAATATTCTGTTATGTCATGACTATCTTTCTCCTCAGATGTTTTCAGAAACATCTTATAGTTACTGTTTAGCTGCAGCCATGTTGAGATCAGTTCAGGAAATACCAAGCACCACCCACCAGAGGTAGCACAGCCAATAGGAGCACTCAGTAGGGACACTCTCTATGAAATGGCCTATGCTTTGCCAAAGTCTCCTGACATGGACTAGATTTTTTAAAGCCTGAAAACTTAAGTTTTCTTTCAGAACACTTGAATTACAACATGCTGAAAGGTTATTATGTAATTTTTGTCCAATGATGCCAAAAACATTTGGCCTACTGCAGGATTAAAAGACGCATACTTTCCTGTGAATGTGGCACCAAAACACATGATATTCTTGTGTTTTGCTTTCCATGGGGATAGCCTACAAATTTAACAGACCATGTGGCTATTTGCTGGCCCATGCACCTTCAGCAAATGTGTAGACATGGCACTGAAGCTGCAACGCGACCACGGCATGAGGGTTTACTTTTATCTAGTCAACCTCATTGTCATGGCCAAGCCCAATCTTATACCTCACCAAGTTGGGGATTGCAATCAGTTGGAAGAAGAGCTGCCCCCTACCACACCAACAGGTGGAGTATCTGGGGGTTGTGCTTGATGCATGCAAACTGCAGGCTACAGGACACAAAGTGTGTCAGTTGTGTTTCACCTGACCCCATCTGGCCATGATACACCAACATGTTTCTGTGACCATGGCTTTACCCAGATCAGATGTGTACCGTCTGAGGGAACTAGCGCCCCCTACTTCTCTACTCCAGCAGCCTCGGTTATAGAGAAGTAGGCGGGCTGAGGTGTCTAATCCTTAGCCAATCTGGGATCAGTGTGGTTAGGTCAAGATGGTGGTGTGACTGGGCATACATCCATCGGACGCCACCCACTGTACCTATAGAATCCAGCAGAGGGCAGCGCCTGCGTGAGTTAGAACAAAGGTTATAATATTGTAACCCTAGTTCTAACACAGCAGGCGGGTCTGGACATCATCAGCTCTTGAGTGCCAAAGCTGTAGTGTGGTATCAGTGCCCAAGACTCTGAACCCAAAGGTCCGCAGCAGCTACATGCTGGTGGCACTAACATCCCACCTGATGAAGACCCTGGAGCAGCTGCTCTTGTTCATCTCCACTCCCTGGTGAGCCCATCAATGGACCCACTACAGTTTGCCTACCAACCTGCCACTGGGTTAAAAGATGCTGCCATCTTCCTCCAACACTGAGCTCTCTCTCACCTGGAGAAGCCTGGGGCCACTGTGAGGATCATGTTCTTTGATTTCTCTAGTGCTTTTAACATGATACAGCCTGTGCTTCTGAGGGACAAACTGGAGATTAATGGGGAGTACAGAAAACTATCTCAGGACTTTGTGGATTGGTGCCATCTGAACTGCTTCCAGATCAGCGTGAGGAAAACAAAAGAGCTATTTGTGGATTTCCGCAGGCGAACACACCTCAACACTGGTGAACATGCAGGGAATGGACACTGAGATGGTGACATCTTACAAGTACCTGGGTGTTCACCTGAACTGGACTGTCAACTCAACCGCACTTTACAAGAAAGAGCAGAGCAGACTCTATCTGCTCAGGAAACTGAGGTCTTTTGGAGACCTTAGGGGGCACTCATGAAGACCTTTTATGACACTGTGGTGGCATCAGCCATCTTTCATGAAGTGGTCTGCAGGGGCAGCAGCATCTGAGCTGCAGACAGGAAGAGACTTGATAAGGTGATCAGAAAGGCCAGCTCTGTCCTGGGATGTCCCCTCAACCTGTGGAGGTGGTGGGAGAGCGGAGGACGATGGCTAAGCCGTCATCCATGATGGGGAAAGACTCCCACCCCATGCAGGACACCATCACAGAAGTGGAGAGCTCCTTCAGCGACAGGCTGCTCTACCCAAAGTGTGTGAAGGAGGATTTCTCAATTTATAAAGTATAAGCAAATAATTCAGCAAAAGTTAAGTTCAAATGTAGCTCTCAAAAATGAAAGGCAACAGGATTTCCCCCCTCATTCTTTACAGTGTCAACTCATATTTAAACACTGGAGGATCAACGTTGAAGAAACATGTTTTTCAGAATTAAGGAAGCGGTTAGTATGACACAAGCTATATGACATATTGCTCACTTTGTTTGCTTGTACTGCTCAAAGCAAAAATCCTCCCTCAGGCACAGATACTGGGTCATTGCACTGCAGGGGTTACTGCGTCAGGACTTGTTGTTAGGGATGCTAATTTTGAAAAACCTTCGTGGCGTTGTAGCTGTGAACATAGCTGTAGCAGACAGTGTGTGTACAGTTTATTTGTCTGTGAATAAATGCTACGAGGCTACAAGCTACAACTCCTCAGCTGGAATTATGAGCCAACTTCCTGTATCTGCGCCAGCTCTCTCTTAACCAGCTTTCCTCCTTAAAGTGATGAGCTGCTCTTCTGTATTTTTATCAACAATTTAATTAAATATTTCTTATCGTTTAACCAATAGAGTTAAATCGGTTAAAATGCTTATTGTCAGTTATCACTTAAACAGTTAATTATTATCATCCCTACCTTGTTTTCGTCTACTGAACCTCAATTGGTGATTTCCTTTGTTTCCCAGAATGCTTTTCAACAATTCCCATGGAAGACAGGACCTTACTATATGTCTTTAAGTGTTTGTTCGTTTTTTTTTGGCCCCTTTGCTACAGAGTGAAGAGCGGAGGCCCTTCAGCAGTTTGACTTTGCTTTACTGGTAAAATATCTCACTTCCTGCCAGCACTATGCAACACATGCAGAACAAACTCACCAGTTTCCACCTCAGGATCTTGATCCATTCATCTGCTTCCACACCTGTCTTTGCACAGAGATAAAATGTTCTCTCAGGAAACACCAGGCTGTGGACACATAGGGATACGGAGAGCATTAAGTAATTTCTACTTTTACATGTGAAAGCAGAAACAGGACATGATTTCATCTCGTCCTTTTCTAACTTTATTTTTATAAAACTGTCACGTATAAGAAACCTTGCCAGACTTTTGTTTCCTAGTTAGGGTGTGGATTATATTTCTCAAGTTTAAAGGATTGATTACAAGCCTGTCTAACAACAATAGTCATAGTGTACAAATGGACATTTGTACACTAAAACAGGTTTTCCCATTTAACATTCCTCCTGTTCATCCTGGCAATTAAGAGATTGCATTCAGATGACCTGCTGTACTCTCTCAGTTTCAAATAATATAAAACTTCTTTCCATAAACTTCTTGGCAATGATTTGGAAATTACCGTATTTTTCACACTACAAGGCGCACTAGATTATAAGGCGCACTATCAATGAACGTGTCTATTTTCATACATAAGGCGCTCTCGTCTCGTGATAGTGGAGTAACTCGCCCGGCGTTGCCTCCCTGTCTTGGTGAATGTGTGTTCGCCTTCTGTCATCCAACCCTCCCACGCAGCTCGCAATTTAACTTTGAACGACCTGTTGACACCAATATCTAGCAGCTGGAGTTCTTTAGTAGGCTACTTGTCTCAAGATAACCTACAGACAATATGGTGGGCACTGTAAAACTACAAGATAGGTGTATGGACAGCTGTATGACCTGATGTGAGGTCATAATGTGATGTCTTCAGCTAGTGTTTTGCACCAGTGATCTCTAAATGAAATACTACCCAGGAGCTGGTCCAAGTGTACTTGTAAAGTTGGACAGTGATGTCTAAGTCAAGTTTCTGCTGTTGCTAACAAATTTGACAATTAAGGCAAGCTAGCTTAGCTAGTACCATGGGAAGATGCCTCTGGAGCTCTCATGCATGACTTGTGGCTCAGGGCTGTAACGCTAAAGTAGCCAGAAGCAGTGAGGCATTCAGAGTAGCTATCACTGTCTGCTAGGTTATGTCCATGTTCTGAACTGTGGTTTGAGATGCTGCGGTCATCATCAGACCGATCACGCCAATTCTGGGCCAAAGCTATGAATGTATGCCATGGCTTTCTAACACTTCTGCTGTGTGAATGCCTATCTCGTATCCCTAGACAGATGGGAAGTCAGGGAGCTGTGCACTCTTTCTCTCAGTGGAGGTTGAGGACCTGACTTCATTCCCAAGGACTTTGAGTCGGTTGGGAATCCTTCACTTCTGAGTGGAGAGGGAGTTAACCTCGTCAAGTGAATAACCCAGAATCACAATGCCTGAAAGACTGTGGGGAGGTGAGATGTTGTAATCTAATCTAAGCCCTAACAATCTCTCTTTGTGTTGACAGTGAGGAAGAGCCTCCTGCACGAGCAGGGAACAGGAAGAAAAAGAGAAAAGAAAGGAAGCCCGTTGCTTTCATTAAATCCATTTTCACATGTACATGTGAATGAGTCATAGGCTACAGTAACCAATGATCTCAAGAGTCAAGGACTCACAGATCATGTGACTGAGTTGACGATAAGGATCCTGGGAAGTGTCATTCACAGTCTTGAATGGTGGGGCCCAACACTTCCACCAACCAGTCAAGTTGCAGTTCACATCAATGTCTGTCCAAATTGTCACAATTAGCATAATAATTTTTATTCTTTTTAGGTATGGCAAAAAAATGATTTGTCAGTTCACTGTGACCTTTGACCACCAAAACTTAGTCAGTTCATCCTTCAGCCGATGCCGAGGTTCGTGCTAAATTAGAAGAAATTCCCTCAAGGCATTCCAGACATATCACATTGACGACAATAGGACAGACAGACCCAAAAACACAATGCCTCCGGCCATGGCTGCTGCCAGCGCACAGGCATAAACACTAAATTAGAGCCACACTATCTGGGTTCTAGCACAACATAATCAGAACTATTCACTTGCTGCTTCAATTATTGATGAATTCACATTATTTATTTATTATACTGCGGCGGCAGTAGCTCAGTCTGTAGGGAGTTGGCTTGGGAACCGGAGGGTCACTGGTTCAAGTCCCGACATGGACCAAGAACTGAGTGTGAACTGGTAGCTGGAGAGGTGCCAGTTTACCTCTTGGGCACTGCCGAGGTGCCCCTGAGCAAGGCACCAAACCCCCAACTGCTCGGGGCGCTTGTCAGGAGCAGCCCCATCACTCTGACATCTCTCCATTGTTGCATGTGCATGTGTGTGTTTCGGGTCTGCACGTACTGTGTATAAGTTAACAAACAGAGTGTAAAAATTGAATTTCCCCTCGTGGGACTAATAAAGGTTGATCTTCTTCTTCTTCTTCTTATTTCACCCTTTATTCTTTCATCCAACAACGACAACATGAAAATGAACATAGCTAATACTCCACAACACTTGTTTACTTGCACGTAATGTTTGGATTGATATCTACAGTCAGTGTGCAGCATTGGATATTGTGTAAAAGGTAAGGTGGAGTGGTTGTAACCTCTGTAAAGCCACTGCTGCCTTTCAGTTCAAGTGCACTTCTCCTTCCCTCCCCGGTTTCGTTCTGTTCACACTTCCCTTTTTCAAACAACACAAATGTCCCATTTTGCTGCCAGGGGGAAGTACAGCTCACTGTGGCTTCAGACTGCAGTGCTGTGACTCATCTGACAGATTTTTCTAAAGCTTTTCGATAGCTTTTTCTTCATATTGTTGCTGTCATCTGCACATATTTTTCTTTTGGTATCGATGGACATCTTTCATATTTTTACTCTTTATTATATCATATATGCATGTTTCATTTCATTTTGTGTGCGGTTGTTCACATTCAGTTATATAATTATTTCTTAAGATGTAGGGTTAGCTAAGGAGCAGCAAATATTAGCATTTGAAAAGCTGGAAGTGACTTCAAGGATGAATTAACAATTCTAATTGTTGCAAATGAGCGTTATTAAGGATACACTGCCATATTTGTGGTCTGAATTTGCTCTCAACATATTTAGTATGTAAAACAGCATCATGAGTTTAAGCATGGGATTGCAGTCTTGACCATGAAATCTATACGCAGGGCAAACAAATCTCAACTCAAGGCCCACTTGCTAGCAGTTTCATAACTTTGAAACACATCTCAGTCTTCATCAGCAGTTAGAAATGGCTCCAATCTCATCATGTGACATAAGTATGAAACTTGGGTCATATGATGACGACTGACTCAGCACCGATGGCTGAATAAAGACTATGAGCTGTAATTGAAAGTAGAAAAAAAAGATAGTAAGCAAACCATGAACTGAGATAATTTTGTCACACTAGCTTTTAGTGTTTATTGGGAATGAAGGTCAAGACTCACAGCACAGAGTAGCCACAATATATTCGTAGAGACAGAGATATTGATCAGTACTGACGTAATATAATTGTTAAACTGTTTGCAATTTATTTTTTTTAAAAGTCACATTTGGTCAAGGCATCTTTTTGACCTAAACTCCCCACCCTTCACTCCAGACATGTTACTAATGTTGCAAGATGATAAAGCTGTAAAGTTGCAGCAAGGTTGGATTACCTTAGTGGGCAAAGCTAGCAACTACCCCAGGGCCCAAAAAGCCAGGTTCACTGTGTGTGAGTTGGTCGTTATTGCAAATCTGCTTGGGGATTTCCACCACTAAAATACACATCAAACTGGCTCCTGGATTATTGCATAATCTCGTGGTGCTGTACAGAGGAGCAGTGTCTCAAAATCTAGTTAACGTCTACATTATTTTAATTAATAGTGTGTTCACATGGTACATCTTTTTTAATTCCCGGTTAATCATAACAAAATCAAAATTTTTCATGATAATGGTTCATGATTTTAAATGTACACTAAATCAGGCTGGAAGGTGAGCCAAAAATTCAGATCTGTGAAGAAGTCCCACTGGAAGCTAATAAATGGCACTACATGGTCATAGTGTGTTGCTGAGGGTGTGTCAATGCTGACAAGCTAGCCATTTGCTTACTTATGAGCAAACACTGTATAGCTTAGTTTTTTTATTGTTGACACAAACTATAATAAAGGTTAGTCTCTTGTGGACCCCTGTGCAATACTGAATCATGAGCAAGAATGGGCAACAACATAAACATCCATCAAAACGGCCCTTTAAATGCACACTTTTCTTTTATTCTAATTAATCAGATACCATAGTGTGTGGACCTAAGCCTCTACAAAAGCCCCACAGAGCATATTTAAAGATCACTTCATGTTAAATGAGTATGGCTCCTATTAAAGGATGAAACACATCTGTGGCTCCTTTATGCAAAATCCCATGACGGTGCTTCCTTTCCACTGAGTGATATCACTTACCAGAAACAGTTTACTCTGTCCTGAGAGTAGTCAAACTGGACTGCAGAGCAGTCTCTCAGATCCAGGGTTCGAATGGGCTCCTCACACTGCAACAGAGATGCTCTACAGCTTACATGTACCCACTACAAGCTCCACTTAGTTTGCCTGGTGTGACTAGAAACAGCTTCAACTTAAAACAATTACTGCAGCCACATATTGTTATCCAATATCCACATGTGAAGTTGTGAAATAGCACACAATGCCTCAAAGCTGAAGAGAGACTCACCACTTTGTCTTTGAAGTATTTGAGCTCATATCTGTTGAGTGTAAACCACCTCTGTTTCCAGTTCTGCAAACAGGTTTAAAAGTGGATGTATTTTAAGCATCACTTCAGTCGGTGGCCTGCGTTCAGACACTGAATAAGTCCTGCTCCACTAGATAACATTTTCAGCTACATATTTCCTGATAAAAGCTGATCAGCTGTATTCAGACACGGTGCGGTGTTACTACCCTACAGTTCCTCTGCTCTTACCTTCACAATTGCCCCTTGTTTCACCAGATAGCCTTCCTTTGTGCCCAGCTGTAAAGACATGCTTAGTGTTAGTAGTAAAATGATTCTACTGCTAGTGAAGTATTGACTTTCAAAGAGTATTCTGGTTTACTGCAACTTGAATCTGGGCCAAAATCATCAATTTATTATCTTTTCTGAGCTTTCAACCACATCTTGCAGTACTTCATCAGTGAACAAAGTTGATGGCTCATTTGTCATATAATTGGTTCAGTCAGTTCAGTTCAGTTAACACGTATGGAACCCCCATCACATTATAACAGGTGGTTGGAGGTGGCATCTCTGTCTCTGTTAGAAGATGGCCTCTGGTGTCAGATGTGAATGTCCTCCTTAAGCTTTTTCTGTCTGTCCACTGACTTCCAGTGGATACAGTGAGTGGTTCTGGTCTAGTGTCAATCACTCTCGTCCAGGGTACTCGCTGCTTCACTGTGCTATTCGCCATAGCTGTTACATATGATGCCAGTCCTTTCTGAGGGGTGGGGTTGGGGGTCCTGTGTTTAGGGTGTACCAGCAGAGACTTAAAGGTATTGAGTAGTTTGTGGTAAGTGCTGACTCTCTGAAGACTGGTTAGATGCTCTGAGCCATTCCCACTGGAATGCTTCTGAGTTACTGTGAAGACATAGTCACACATAAGCAAAATTAATTCTCCTCATCCCCTCATTGTAAGCTTCAGCCCTGAGTGCCGCCAGACCAGCTGCATCTCCCTCTTTATCCCCCTCCTCCTCACTGACAGATGCTGTGCTCTGATCTGATCTGACTGAGTGGGTTTCCTTTATAATGTGGTCTTAATGTTCCTGTCAGACTTCACATGAACACAACTCGTTAGTATGATGAGCTCAAAACTTAGGTCATGTGATGACAACTGAGGAAACACTTCCATTTGCTGGTGAAGACTGGGATGTGGTTGAATGCTCAGCCCCAGCTGTATATATTATTATAATAATAATAATTTTTTATATATTTCATTCCTCGTTGCCTCTTGTTTTAGTATTTTGGAGTGCCTGGATTGCCTTCCTGTCGAGCCAAATGGTTAAGGTGCATACCACATAACTGTCCACTGTAAGCTATGATTGGACAATCTCTAGGTAAAATGTTTTCAGAACAGCTGATAATGGCCAAAACTATAAATATAATATCCATGCTGTAATAATCCAGAATTATCTTTCAAGGTTGACTTGAAAAAAGCTGATTGTGATTTCTCTTGTAGGTCACTTTGGTCATGTCACATTATAGAGATGTTTTGATAGACTGTGATATCAGCCGCTCATTGATATGGGTGTGCAGTAGGTGTCATACCGATGGGGCATTGGGCAGCAGATCATTTTCTGTGCGGCCTGTCTGTATGGCTGTGTGAACTCGCACAGACTCATAGATGGATGGCTCCTCCACACGCCACGGATAAGGACACTTCAGCACGATGAGGGTTCCTGGTTCAGAGGCAGAGGGGAGGTTACAGGACTGACTACCTCACATTAAAACAGACAAAATACAGCAACACAATGGACGTGTGGGTATTTTAACAATGTGTCGGGTGCAACATGCACATAAATCTGTGGAGGTTCTCATTCATCCAGGTCATATTCATTCTGGCAAAAAATTGAATCGAAGGCAACTGGACTTAGATTTGTCTCTGAAGACGTTTCGCCCCTTATCCAAGTGGCTTCATCAGTTTGAACGCTACAGTCTGTCTCGTCAGACTAGTGGGGACTAGTCAGACTGTAGCGTTTGAACTGATGAAGCCACTTGGATAAGGGGCGAAATGTCTTCAGAGACAAATCTAAGTCCAGTTGCCTTCGATTCAATGTTTTGCCAGAATGCACATAAATCATACTTTCATCGTAATCGCAATATGCACATTCACGATGAACACATTGCAAATGGCTGTCTGAAATGTGATGAATAAAGAAAAGTCATTACATATATCGATGGTTAACAAAACCCGTTATTAAATGGGCTGTGGGTCTGAAGTAGTGTTGTCACGATACCAACATTTTGGTATCGATACCGGCACCAACATGTATTTTGATACTTTTCCAAATAAAAAAAGAAAACACATCACACGTCAGTAAATAAAATAAAATACCACAAAGATGCTTTTCTAATACAGAATTTTAAAATAAATAAAACAAATAAAGAATAAAATATGATTCAAAACACTAACATCTGAAAACACTGCATCGTTTTTGGTATTTTGTTGTAATTGTAGTTGTAAATTTTGGGAGAAATTGTTATCAGTAGTTTATAGAATGAAACAAAAATGTTCATTTTACTCAAACACACATCTATAAATAGGCTAATAAAACCAGAGAAAGTGGTAATTGCAATGCAGCTTTAATTTTTTTCCAGAGCTACTTTAGTAGAGAGTGAGCTGATGTGAGAGGCTGCGGTGGAGACGAATTGACTATTCGTCGATCCTGTGATAGTGTCCTGCATGGGGTGGGAGTCATTCCCCATTGTGGATGATGGCTTAGCCATCATTCTCCTCCCTCCCACCACCTCCACTGGGTCCAGGGGGCATCAGAGTTGGCCTTCCTCCTCACTTTATCAAGTCTCTTCCTGTCTGCAGCCGACATGCTGCTGCCCCAGCAGACCACTCCGTAAAAGATGGCTGATGCCACCACAGTGTCATAAAAGAGGTGCCCCCTGCACTCCAACAGGCCTCAGTCTCCTGAGCAGAGAGAGTCTGCTCTGGCCTTTCTTGTAAAGTGCAGTTGAGTTGACAGTCCAGTCCAGTTTATTGTTCAGGTGAACACCCAGGTACTTGTCACCATCTCAGTGTCCATTCCCTGGATGTTCACTGGTGTCAGGGGGTTGTAAGCGCCTGCAGAAATTCACCACCATGTTGATCTGAAGGCAGTTCGACTGCCACCAGTCTCCAAGAGCCCCAGTACAGACTCAGCCATTTCCATGTCGGCCGTCATTGGGCCAGTCTTCCGTTTATAGGAAGCCTGGTGGTGAAGAGGGCCAAGACACTATATGACAACTTTCTAATGGCTGCATCACAGATAGTGGCTCACCCTCTCCTGCAGTTTTATGTACAGTGGCAACGTATCTGTATGTTAATGGAGCGGATGGACAAGATGCTGAGACTGGGATATTCCTCCTTCATCCATGGGAATCAAGGAGGTGGTTTTATCTTGTCAGGAGAAGACAAATTTCTTCTCAGCAGAAATAAAGGCCTTGTCACAGAAACAGGCAGTGTCTGTTGTCCCCGCACATGACAGAAAAATGGAGTTTTACTCCATGTGCTTCTTGGTTCCCAAGAAGACCTGAGACTTTAGACCCATCTTGGATCTCTGCAGCCTAAATCAACATATTGCCTGCAAAGCATTCCATATGCTGATCATCGAACAGACACTGGAACTAGTTCATCCGGGAGACTGGTTCACCACCATCGACTTAAAAGACACACTTTCATGTTGAGGTGGCACCAAAACACAGGAAATACTTGCATTTTACCTCCAAGAAGACAGCCTATGAGTACAACAGACCGTTTGGCTATTCACTAGTCCCCCCACACCCTCAGCAAATGTGTGTCTGCTCTGCTGGGGACAGCAGAGAACCTGTGGTTGTGGGCCACAGAGCACCTGTTGTCTCTGAAGGCTCTCCATATTGTGGGACTTAAGAACAGCGGTTCAACCTCACGTCAAGAGGTGGACCTCTGCCAGAAAAATGGAGGTTTCACCTGGAAGTGGTGTAGATTTGGTTTGGCTTTCCATGACTAAGAAAGCTGCCTTTTGTCTTTACACTGCCCCATCTCATCCCTCCTCTGCTGGAGTATTGGAGTGAGGCTGGAGCAGTTATCAGTCATTCTGATAGCACCAAATTGTCACTTGGCACCATGGTATGCAGAACTGACTCAGATGTTGGCGGCCAAGACCTGGACCATCTCCCAGTTCTGAAGGGCTCTGTCTCAGGAAGCAGGGGCAACAGATGTGATGCCCACTCTGGATAATCCTCTACAGGCTTGGCCTCTGAGAGGGACAGACTGAGCAATGCTGGACTGTCTGTACATGTTGTGCAGACTATCCAAGTGGCAAGAGATCCATCATGCCTGCTATAAGGCAAAGGGGTTAGGGTTCTGACGCTGGTGCAAAAAAAGGAAGCTAGATTCCCTGTCCTGTTTATTTGGGTCTATTCTCTCCCTCTTACAGTGGACAATGGATAAATGGCTGTCATACATGCCATTATTAAAACATATGCAGCAGCCACTTCTTCCTTTGTAGGGTTTTACCTCTTGGACATGTTGGGCTCCTTTTCATGTTCTGTGCTCACTGGGATTACACTGGACTGATGAACGTGACCCCCTCTGGGCATGATACACCTACATGTTCCTGTGCTCCTTGATGTGCTCCAGGGAAAGTGGTGTGCAGGGGTTTGTTTTTGACCCCTGCCGGGTTAGGCTAATGTCAGTGGGTAAATGCATGCATGTGATTGGAGGACAATATCCACCCACAGACTCCAGTACAGGGCTCCGTCTGTGCTTATAGAACTCGGGTTACAATATTGCAACCTTCGATATTGACCTGAGTCCATCAGAAACTCGACTAAATACCTACATACATTGGCTTTCAGCTGAAGAAAGTGGTTTGGGGATACACAGGGGAATCTCAGGAAGCTTTAAGGATTTAATGTTTAAGGATTTTTAAGTAGTCAGGGAGGATAGGTTCAATGTTAGAATCCCCCTCACCTCAGCCCAGTGACTTTGTTTCACCCTTGAATAACAGAATACATACAGAACAGCATAAGGAAACGACACATCTGTTCATCACATGTAAAAGTTGGTCACAGGTTATATAAGGCAAGTTAAAACCTATGAGGTATGGGTGAAGGTTAGGCATAAAACAGTAGTTAATGCTTGGTTGATAATTTGGTCTGACCTGTTCAAAAACAGCAGAAAGGCAACTGGACTCCAACTCCAACTTATTGAAAATGGTCCCACTAGGCTTTAACGAACTCTGGTAAATTTGACCACATCATTTTTGCATATAATGTTTAAGGCTTTACATAGTCAGGGTCCTAGTTATACTATAGCTGCTATTTTAATCCAACAACAGTCTTTTGTCTGTGTCCGTCTGCAAGCTTTTACATCACTTCTAATATTTTTAACTTTTCCAGTCTGCCAACTTACCAAGTTACGAAACTGTCAAAACTCAACTTTTGACAATTTCAAACTACTGCCTGATTCTAAATTGTTGCTTCAACAACTCAAAACTAGAAGGATCACCACACTGAAGAGCACCAGAGGCACACCTTTTTCATACCCAAGCATTTGAAACACAAACTTTTGCTGGACCAAGTGATTTCTAGCCTAACCTCAAAGAGGCGCAAAGAAACTGTCACCTTCACTATGGTTGAACCAGAACAATAGCAAACAGAGCAATGTGCTGTTTCACTGTATAAGTTGGTAACATGCAGTAAGCTTGTCAATTGGAGGATCTAAAGTTCTGCATACCTGTGTCACTTCCCAGCAGAGGCTGGTTAGCGAAGTGGTTGACAAAGTCTTGAAGGGTTGCAAACTCGTTAAACCCAAACACATAACCAGTGTCTTTGCGTGTCACATGAAAATGCTTGACAGAATCCTTTGCCCTATGTGCCAAATGACAAACAAACAACATTTCAGTATTGGTAATCGCTCAGGCTTGCGACATGATTGCTTTTAACAGCACATAGGCTACATATATGTAGCCAAACAACTCCTAAAAATTACATTCCCGTACGCAGAAACGTTACGTTTTGAGGAAAATGTATTTCGTCGTGGATTACATTTATTCTGAACACGTATCACAAATGCATGAGTAATGATAATCCTCTTGGGGAGGACACATGACCTTGACCCAGGGGACTGCTGTTCTGTATGAAACATTTCATGCAGTCATTTTAAGCCAAACCATGATGTTTTTGTTTTGTTTTGTTTCAATTTACAGCATTAACTACATATTTAAAACTGCTCAAAATTGTTTAAAACTGCGGCTGTAATCCTGGAGAAAATACGTTTCCCTTGAAACAAAATTGAAAATGTAGTTTTGGAAACATAATTTTGTAGGAGATGTTGGCATGTGTTGTAAAATGCTTTGAGTGGTCAGTAGACTAGAAAAGGGCTGTAAAGCAGCCCATTTATTGTAGCCAGCCCTAGATTAAGGTAATTCACTTGAGCATCTGTTTAAAATAGTCATCTAGTGTCATCACTTAGCAATTAAAGCAACCAGAACCATAGTACCATAGTACACTGTGCGTTTATCATTTAGAATGATGGCTTTATGCAGACTGACCTGGCAGACAGGGCGAAGCAGCCTGGTCCCTCATTACTATTTCTCAGAAGATAACTTCCATCAGTCCCATTGGACAAGAGAAGGGCCTCTGCAGCATGGCGGGACAAGTCATAGTGGTACCACCTTCAACAAATTAAACAATAACCTGTAACTCAATACTGTAGTGAAGTGAGAGGAAATCATCTATTCAATTTGTAGTGGAAAAAAAAGATCTATTTACAGTGACATATTAAAGGAAAACATGAGAGAGTATAAAAAGACATCTTTGGGAGGCTGTAAACATAGCATAGAGGATTATGGACAACAGAGTGGTTGTTTGGATGCTCTGTGTTCATGTAAAGCAGAAAAAAAAGTGCAAGTGATGGGTGAACTTATTCATGCTTTACCTGCACCCAGCAAATCACTGTTTACATCTAATTTAAGCTCTATTAGGATCATCTTTCAGGATCAAATCAAATCAGTTTAACTACAATGCATTTATCCTTTGACAGCTTAGTGTCACAGAACTGTTGTAGTAACTCATAATGTAATAACCCCACAAAATATAATCATTTAAATGTAATAAAAGCTCATAATGTAATAACCAGCATATAATGTAATGGAAACCAAGAGCGCATAACATAATGTAATGTTTGTGCATAATGTAATAAGTTATTATATTATGAGAAAATTATAAACTAAGCAAACACGTTGAATAATAATGATAATAATGAGGCAAAAATAATTAATAAATTCGGTGCATAGTGTAATAACGTTTAAAAACAGCACTTGTCTCAAAGTTTTACATGACACACATGGAGTCCTTCATTTAAAGCAACTGGATTTTGTCTGTTTGGTCTGAAGGACGTTTTCATTAATCAGTGACAAACTGATGAAGCCTCAGCCTACTGTTTGATCGGCGTTTACAAGACTGGCTGGCTCCAGCTCAGTTCTGATCGGTTGTTTTTGATCGGGTGTGGTGAGAACTTGTAAATGCCATTAGGATTACTAGGAGGAGGCAGAGGAGCAT